>FR990096.1:110946753-112196753 GCA_905404275.2 Hedya salicella
AAAACCGGCGCCGTATTATTTCAATAAGATGTCATTGTCACTTTCAGGTAAATGGGAGGAAGCGGAACAGAATATACAACAGTTATCGTCGTACGACAGATGGCAGAGCCAGTTGCTTAAAGCGGAGATGTTCTACTTAAAAGGAGACTCGACGGAAGCGTTGGAATCTCTCCACGACATATTAGACTACTGCAAGACCGAAGATGACAGCCTTCATTACATATCTTTGAGACTAAAGGCCATGCTCCTGATGTCCCAAGTTCAGCACACCTTCAGCAGCATGCAGTCGACTAACATCATGCTGCTGAATGAAGCCTTGTCATTGGCAAAAAAATATCATTTACATTATTTAGCTGCAACCGCCGAGATGCACATAGCTAATGTGCAACTTAATATGGGATGCGCCAAAATGGCTCTTACTTTAGTCCGAAAAGTACTACCGTCTATAATGGCTCATGGAAGTTCGTACGATATGGCGAGAGGTTGGTATTAAGTGTGTGCATGTAATCTCTGTTCGTTATTTAATCCTTTTTGCGTTTAAGATAGTAAATCACGTCGATAAGGTTTTTCCTTAAAAAAACTGGGCGCTAAGCGTTCAAAAACGTAGTATATATATGATGTACAATATCTTAATGTAACATTGTTTCACTTTTCAGCACTACTATTGAACACAAAGTGCCGCATAGCCACAGCCCCTAGATCTGGTGAAGCTCGTTTACAAGTGATTCAGTCATGTTGCGAAACATTGGAAACAGTCAAAAAGAATTTCACGAAAGTTGGTGCCCAAGCTCGCTTGTTGCAGACGTGGTATTTACAGGTGTCTATATATGTTAACCATTTTACCTAAGCATGTATTTTTTTTCCTAAACTCTTATTTATTAGCACTGTGTTTTTCAGGCTCGGCTGTATAATGATATAGGCAACTATGCAGCAAGAAATCAATGCGCCTTTATGTACAGACAACTCGAAGCTCAAAATCCAGTGGAACCAATAAATACGTTATTTATTATGTATTAAGTGAAAATAAACACAACAGACTGTATTTTTTTATTTTATTTATGTAACTAGTTAAATTGTAGTACTTATTTGTATACTATACAATTAGTACAACTTATCATTTAATAGGGCTTCATGAACTATTTCAGACATGGTAACTTTGATGTCTCTGCAGAGAACTTCAGCAACTAAAACCTTGCTTTTAGGTTGCCTTTCAGACGCTACGTAAGCGTTTTCGCCGAGTATCGGAATATCATTCCAGCAATGACCGAGGGAAGCCTGTGATTCGCATATCCTTCCGAGCTGCAGCAACAAAGATGTAATATCCTCTAAAAGTGCAGGGAACGCCGTACAAATCCTTACTAGAGATTTCAAAACTGGCTGGAATAGTTCCAGCCGCAAATCACTTGGTAACACGGACAATAGTGTCGACAAGGTATTGATGCACAATCTTGCAATGGACAACGCCTTAGGCAGTGGGTATTGTATGGACAAATGAGATACCAGATCAACAGCAAATATCTGCTTGTCAAGTGATGCTTGGCTTAGAAGTTCCGGAATAAAATCTAAACAAATATGCATTGAAGGAATACCTTGCACCGTTACAGGCAATAGCTCTCTGGGATATCCTTGGAAATGGACAAGTTTGGCAAGTGATGGTTCGGATATAAAGACTTGATGCAGGAAGGAACAAATAATACTCCTAACTTCGCGCAACGACCACATCAATTCTGGTGTCGCTTGGTCTTCTGGTGTTTCGAGGCATGCTTCTAGTAATATTTGCAGTGCTGCACTTTCTTGAGCAGCAATTAGAGCATTTTTCAATTCTTCTCTCTCTGCTTCTGACGTGAGTTGACCACTTTTTTCCAACAAAGGCTTGTCCAACAAGTGTCTGCTAAGTTGGCTCCTGGAAGCAGCTAAACTTGCTTCTAAAATCCTTAGTACGATTTTTAAAATGGGCCCACATCTAAAAACTCTAATGTCACATCGTAATACCTGTAACGGATCTACCAATACATTTTCTTGTGTAATGGTAACGTTTTTAATGCTACTGATGTCGAGCAAGGCATTGATGGTCATAATCCAAAGACATCTTGGTAGGACCGTGTTCAGGCGCAACCACACCTCCCGATATAATTCCTGTATGTGGCGCGGTACTTTGTCTCCTAGAACGCTTTTGAAATACCTAACAAACATTTCGGCAAATGGCCATATGTCAATTGGGTTTTTGTTTAGCATTGCTTTCAAGATTTTTCCAGTCTTGTATGGATTTTCTTCAATGTTTTGGAATGCCTCGTTTATCGAGGATTCAGTTAAATTAACATCGGCTTGGTGACGACAATAATCGCCGAAAACTTGATCATCCATCCAATCATCGACCAATGATAACTGAGGAAAGTGTGTCGCCAATAACCTTAGGAGTGGGCTGAAGAGCCCTCCATAACTCATTTGATCTTTCTGAGCTTGGTGTAACAAATATTTTATAGGCAATTCCGACAAGAAAGCGGCGGAATAACTCATCACTTTTCTTCCATTTGCTAGAAGTGTTGCTCCATTTGATAGCCTCACATCCTCATATAGTAGGAGATAGTAGATCAACAGCAGCTGGGACGCAAGTGTAGGCTTGTCCAAATTAAATTCTGCTGATGATTCTCCATTATCCACCTCCATAACATGAAAAGCTTTCTTTTGTACATCGAAATTTGCTCCAAATATGGAGTTTCGAAATACTCTTCGTATTTCCTCCTCAGTAATGGGTTTGTTTACGTATTCATTCGTACCTTTGTTGTTGATAACCAGTATGGAATTAACATACACTTCCACTAAGGCAGGCATGACAGGATGTAGTGGAGCAGTGCAATTGCAAATTTGCCGATAAATCCAGTTTTTGATAGGTACTTTGTGTTTTGAAAATGCCCGCGATTTTAGTAACTGATGAATACAATGCACGGGCAGATACCCGGCTATATTGCTGCTGAGGTTAACGGTGACTGGTACTTTCACTGCGTGAGCTGTTACAACCTGGAAAATCAATGAAAACAATACTAATATTATAAATGCGAAAGTGTGTCTGTCTGTTGCCTCTTCACGCTTAAACCGCTGTAACGATTTGCATGAAATTTAGTATGGAGATTGAGTCTCGGGGAAGGCACTGGCTACTTTTTATTCCGGAAAAATACCTTTATCCGCGATAAACGAATTTAAGGCGGACGAAGTCGCGGACAGAAGCTAGTTTATTATAATTCTTATATAAGATACCGGAATTGGGATGAGCCAATTTTTAACAAGGTATTGTCATTCAAATACCATTTTGACGAATAGGTTTAATAATAATAAACCGCTTTCAAATTATCAGATTTCAGAAATATAATTTAATAACTTATTTGTCACTTTTATTTGTCCTTGCCAAACCCTAGTACAGACGTCAGTCAATAGTGACGTTACTCGAAATACCTCCTAGGCAAAAAAAAAAAATTAAACACATCCAAATGCATGAAAGTAGTATCTTACTTATTTTTACTTTATATCTAATAAAAATTTACATTGGGTAAAAAAAAACGAGAAAAATACATAAAAACAAGATCATTTTTTTGGCTCATCTCATTATGAAAGTGAAAATGTAAGTAAACAGACCTGTTCAGTAAATATTTCCTGTGTGAATGCTTGCTTAATGCGCGCGAGGCCGTTGGGGCGCACCGGCACACGCATGCCCAGCGTGGCGCACACCAACTCTCCCACCGCCGCCAGCTGTCCCGAGTGGAAGTGAATAGCTATCAGTAGCAGCATTTCACCGAAGGAAGCGGTTACACCTGAGTTACTGAAATATAAACCCAAAAAAATAAGGTTGAATATTCTATACTCAATGGAAACAAGGAAATATGAGACTATACCTTTCAAAATATGCTTCTTCCTTCACTAGCCACTGCACCCACTCTATTGCTTTTTTTTCATGTTCCACTGCAGCTGAAACATGAAAGTTATGTATAATTATTATCATAATCCTCACATATGGGTCAACAACATACAAGGTATTTGTGGCTCAGGTACACTACTCATGAGTCACTTAATTAAACCGCACAAAAAACACAGAGAAACATCAACTACTTTAAATTAGCTTTTACTATAATAGTTTTTCCAATATACCATATCTAGGTACATTTTTTTTATTAATATGTCATATAACTTGTATTATTATTTAAGGATTCGTATTGACTAAAAAGTAGCTTCTAGCATTACCAGTTATTGAATTCAGTACATACCCATTAAAGAGGGGCATGCCAGGATCATACATAGGCTCAAAGAAACAAATCTAACTCCAGCTGGAGTAGGGGGAGGTTTCTGTGTAACCAGTCTCAAAAGACCTGCTACTTCATCATCTTGAAACTTGATTCCTGCAATGCCCCTGAGAGCACAGTACAGTCTCAGCAACGCCGACGCGTCTACACCAGCGGACGCCTCTTTGAGCCGATTCAGAAGCTCTTGGCGTAACTTCGTGAGCGCCGAATGTCCATCGCCTTTGCCTCTTTTATGAGAGTTACGCAAAAATGTTGCGAACCACGCTCTTGTGGTTTGATCCGATCCAAGTAGTAAACCAGACATAAATAACACCTGTAATCCAATTACAATTATACTTCACTTTTTCGCCAGACATGACCATTGTCAAATTGTTATTGCTAACTAGTGAGAAACACCCAAACAACAGTTTCCAACTGCTTAGTACACCTGATAGTTTCTATTGATCTCATTTAAAAAAAAGTTCAAACTTACTCAATTTTTTTTTGTTTCTTTAATGGGAAGCTTGGATTTGGACACACTTTCTAAAAATGTCCTTGAATTTTCAATTTCTTATAATATGATTTGCTATAGGGCAATAAATAAAAAAATGTATTTGATGCAATAATCTTTATGATATATTTCAAATGTGAAATATTTATTTGATTTCCGTATTATTGTAATAATGTGATATAAATACAATAAATACTTTTTTAGAGTTCATTTTAATGCATATTGATGTTGAAAAGGAACAAATAAATAAATTAAAAACTACACAATATTAGGGAACATATTGATAGAGGAGAGGAGAAATGGGTTAAGCACAAGCTTTGTGGCGTTTAGTACCAGACCCATTTATCTCATTTTACAAGGTTTTTAATTCAATGTCTCGAACATGCCGCTTATCCATTTCTCCTCTCCGCCGTCGATATCGTCAATATGATGCTTTTATTCTTTGCACCAGTGATAGGTAGATAAACTTGTATGAATTACCAGGTCATCCTCATGGTGTGTGAGTGTAAGGGTTATTACCAAGGCCGGCAACCGTGAGGCAGCAGCAGCTTTTGCTCTTACTGATGCAGCCATGTAGGGGCAGACTGCACAAAGAGTGCCAAGTGTTTTTGCCCTTATACCACCCTCCTCTCCTCTTTCTGTATTTGCCACCAAAGACTCAACAACTGTAAAAAAATACTATCATATATAACTGTGTACCTTTTTTAGTCAGGAGAAAATAGACAATTTTAAAAAAGCTGTACCTTCTTGTAGTGTGTCAGGCATATTAGCCACCACCCATGATATTATAGTGGGTCCTTTATTGACATGTAGTAATACTTCCACCAAATCACAAATGTTCAGTAAATTTGGCAATTCCGCAAGACTAATGCATATGACATCAGTAATCTCCTCTAAATAAATATCATTGTCAAAAAGTTCTGAAGGTTTGACAGCACATTCCACATTTGTGTTCTTGTGCTGGTTATATTCTATAATTTGAGCTTGCATCTGAAGTATCTCAGAAAGAACAAGTCGAACTCGTCTTGGAGAATCAGATAGCTCGAAGTCACCTGCTATGCCATTTACAATATTTTGCACAAGGTAAGATTCTGTGTACTGTGAACCGTTTTTTTGTCTGAAAGATAAATATAGCTCACCATTTAAACATAAAACTCATTTATCCAGGCCTTTCAGTCCAAACAAAATGAGGTTTCAGGCCCAACATCACTCTTTATGTGTATACATAAATGTATGTATACACTCACCATCAAAAAAATTGGCCCACTTATTATTCCCTCGATACAATTGTATACAGAAAATACTTTGAGAATTATACTGCTAAGTCTGAGTCACTTGACAGTTTTGCATGCAGTTTCCATTTTTTATTTAGCTGACTTATCATGCTTCAAAATGCTATCAAGGATATGTTCTATTTGCCAGCAGACAAACATTAAAAAATCCATAAATTTACTGACTAGACGGTACTAGAATTGAAATGGGGAATACCATTTTGAAGCATGATAAGTCAGCTAAATAAAAAAAATGGAAACTGCACGCAAAACTGTCAAGTTACTGACTTAGCAGTATAATTCTTGTAATTTCTTTATACAATTGTATGGAGGGAATAAATAGTAGGCCATTTTTTTCGCCGGTGGGTATTCCAGTCAAATCTTGTAAGTTAAATTTGCGCCACTATCCAATTTCCGATTGCGCTAATATTTGGCATACTTATGTAAGTTAGGTGACAATACAACATTGTGACACCATTTGTCGGCTTAAGGTGCAAACCTTGTAATTCCATTTTTTTTTTTTCAAAATAATATTTTGACAATTTTAGATATATTATAAACAAAGATCAGAAACAAATGAAAAAATTTTTCGACGATACTGGACTCGAACCAGTGCCTTTAGCCTGACCGGCTAAAGAGTCGGATGCACCATACAGAGATCCATAAGCAAGAACAGATGACAAAATTCGTCGACTGCTGGTGTGGACGATTAGCTCAGATGGTAGAGCGTGCTGCCCCGGTCAGGCTCAAGGCACTGGTTCGAGTCCAGTATCGTCGAAAAATTTTTTCATTTGTTTCTGATCTTTGTTTATAATAATAACGCTAGTGGAGTGATCCACTAATAAATTGCAAAAATTGTGATTATTATCATGATATTTGTAAAAACAAAAAAAAAAAAAAAAAAAAAAAAAAAAAAGTAATTTTAGATATAGTTGAAGTCTTAATGCATATAACGGCAAAACTCCTCAATGTTAGAAAAAAACAGCTTAAGTTTAAAAATCGAAATAGTAAGTTACAAGGGCGTTTTTTGTGCCTCCTGTAATTTGATCCGAAGGAGTTACGAGGTTTGCGACTTTAGCCGACGCATTGAGCTAATCTGATGATGGAGCCAGATTGTGGTCCTAAAAACTCTATAATAAAATGATTCAATCCTACTTAGTTCGGGCTCTTTAGAATTGTCTAAGTAGTTCATTGATGTTCAAAAACAAGTAGCATTGGAAATAAAGCTTGTCAAAGCTTGCCAAGCAGCAAAGTAATAAACGTGACCCAGCTGCCACAGCCATAAAATGGGTGGGTCTTGGACTGTCTAGACCACAATTTGACTACATTTTATTTTTACCTTGAACTTTAAATGTCTACTACATAATAGGTCGAGCACTCAAATCTACTATAACATAAATTGACTAGTCCTGAAAAAGCCTACAACACATTTTGTCTACTACAGTATTTTGTTTTTGATTGTACATGCGAGGCGAAAAATAAAAATACTGAACGATATCAAATAATTTATACACAATATAATGTGCAGTAAATGAAAAAAAAGGCAATTTGGAAGGTAAATAACTTAAAAGGACTTTTCACTTTATTATTACACGTAATATTTCATCGCAACGTTTGTTTTATATCTTATAACTTAAAAGGAATCTTCACTTTATTAAACACATAGTATTTCATCGCAATGTTTGTTTTATATCTTATAACTTAAAACGAGTCTTCACTTTATTAAACACATAGTATTTCATCGCAACGCTTTTTTAAATATGATTTGTACCTTTTAAAAAATTGTGTGGTGCGATTTCTTTTTCTATTAATTTTGTCAACTCCCGTTCATATCTTCTATTAAAAAGAATATCTTTCTTTTTTTTGTTCTCTCGTTTCAAGAAGGCACCTGCCATCAACATGTTTTCATATCTTGCTTCTCTTTTCAGCTTGACCAGAAACTTAATGAGAGTTGGGTTTCTGTTCATGCAGACACCCAAACGACGATGATGGCATTGTCGCTTCTAATGTAATTGTAGTCCTGTGTAACTCTTGACAACAAGAAATCAAAGCAGTATTTGTGAGCAATGTAAATAACTGATAAAATGGTTTCGGCACTACTTTGAAAATACCATCTCCAAACACCATTTTATTTTGGGACGCATTTAACTGGAACACTTTTTGAGACAATCGTAAAATGAACACAAAGAGGTTTAACAAGTGTTTTGCCATAGTATACTAATGTGCTTATCAGTGAAGTGATATACATATTATGGTTAATCTTCATTAGTTTATCACATTACCTACTTTATTGATATTTGTTATAAGTAGTACTTATGAGTAGGTACTTTATTTAAACAGACAGATAAATATTAAAAGGTTGTAAATACATTTTCTACCTGAATGTCCAGACAATTTGGGTTTATGTCACTATGCTATGTAGGAAAGATGTGAACTAGTCAATTTGTGTTATAGTAGATTTGAGTGCTCGACCTATTATGTAGTAGACATTTAAAGTTCAAGGCAAAAATCAAATGTAGTCAAATTGTGGTCTAGACAGTCCAAGACCAACCCCATAAACTAAATGAAATTTCAAAAATAAAATAGTGGTTGCAGAACAAGGTATGTTTTCGATGTCACATTTAACTCAGTGAGTTGTGCAATGGCCTATGAAGCTGATGGTTCCAGTTTTGATTTCCGGCCAGGGCAAGTGTTTGTGTGATGAGCATTAATGTTTGTTCCTGGCTCTTGGATGTTTTCTATGTATTAAAGTATTATAATTTATCTATATATTATATATATTGTTGCCTAGTACCCAAGTATAAGCTTTGCTTAGTTTGGGACTAGGTGGATTAGTGTAAGATTGTCCCTGTGTTATTTATTTATTATATTTGGAGTTTTCAAACCATGAAATTTGGTCAGGATATGTAGATACTGTAGCCATGAAGTTTCAGTTTTTCAATGTGGCAAGCAGAAGGTTAACAAACAATTCATAAGCCTGGTTTTGGAAGAAATTGTTATAACTCTAAGTAGTAGATACTTACCTCATTTGCTGTTCTTTTTTTACATCAGCTTCTAATATATGGAACTCAATAGATAAAAGTGATACTATAAAGTTCACCAAATCTATACCAGAAAGTAGTGTTAGAATATCCTTCTTAGCTTCAGCACAGTATTTAGTGATATCTAAGGGTGATATCAGGGCCATGCGAACTAAGCAAGGTACGATTGGCCGTATTTCATCTGTTGTACATTTTGTCAGAGTCCCTATGTCCAAATTTTTCAAAGCTTTGAACACATGAGGCTGTACTGGTTTCATAAATACAGTATCCATGATTAGTTTCTGAAAAGTTGATGTAAAAATATGACATGAACTATAGTTTGACCCCATAAGTTATTTTTATGCCAAATTAATAAATCAAAAATATTTACCAATATTCAAGTTTACGTCGAGTCTTGCTAACTACGCCGATTTGGCGCAGTAAATATAGACATATTTTGAAATGTACTTATACATATTTGTGAAAGGCACTAGCTTAATTAATAACTATTTCAGATTGAGTTGGTGGATTATTAGTAAGGTTATTGAACATTAAATAAATAGAGTTGGACAGAGCACAATAGCCTAAATAAGCTTAACGCCAATCGAAATAATGATATTCAATTGACATGACAGACAATGCATGCATTGACTAGTCTGTGGCATTGACATATTATATTATAGGTCTGTGCATTGATAGAAATGGTGGAGGTGGAGTACACACTGTCACTGTACACAAGCTAGAGGTTAGATTTTCTATTCTATGACAATGGAAATGTTATGTTTGTTAATCGACTTTTTATAAAAAGCTTTTGCTTCTTCTGAAGCGAATGTTCGCAAAATAGGTGAACCGTATCTCCAAATTCGAAGTTCGTAACGTGCCATCCCTCTCGCTCTCGTGTTAAACTGTATTTGAGTGAGCGAGATGGCGCCATACGAATTCGGACTTCGGAGTAGCCCCTCAGAGTTGTTAAGATTTTTTTTGATTATTAAAATTCGAAGTTCGTAACGTGCCGTCCCTCTCGCTCTCATGATAAGCTGTATTGTCGGGATGGCGCTATACGAACTTCGATTTTTGGGTTTCGGAATAGACCCTCTGGTAGCCCTTGGGACCACGGCACGGCAGTGGCAAAGAGTAAATTGAATACTAGGAAATAAAGACGTCAGTGCAGATTATCGTATACCGCGACATCTGAGGGGCTACTCTGAAATTCAATATTCGAAGTACAGTTTAACATGAGAGCGAGAGGGATGGCGTGATACGAACTTCGAATATCGAATTTCAGAGTAGCCCCTCTGTTGATCGGTTACGACAAGTTTTTGATTTTCTTCTGTTTCCGCGATTATTACCTACTCATTGAAATAAAACAATTTAACGGATTATATCGCGTATATTATCTCATTTTAGTTCCCGACGTTTCGGAAGCTTTCCAGCTTTCCATGGTCACGGGTGGACTGAGAAAAATTGTATTTTCCTCTGTCAAAGTTACAGTTTGTGCAAACTACCCATTTTTGAAAAAACAAATAAATGTTTACTTACATACATGCCAGATGGGCCTAAGCTATAAAGACAGTTACACATGTGCCAGAAGGGCTTAATTATTTTATTTTAATAATTTACCAAGCAGCATTTTACAAATGAGGCGTACTGAGGAGAAAAGAAACGCTGCAAAGAAAAACTCCCAGGCTACCTCATTACTAGTTATAATATTTTACAAACAGAGACTATTAACTATTTTTTAAACAGATAAGATATTTCCGTGACCATGGAAAGCTGGGAAGTTTCCGAAATGTCGGGAACTAAAATGAGATAATATACGCTATATAATCCGTTAAATTGTTTTATTTCAATAAGTTTTTGATTGTTGACATATACATATGTGACGACGGGCTTTTTACGGTTCCGTAGCCAAAATGGCAAAAACGGAATCCTTATAGTTTTGTCATGTCCGTCCGTCCGTCCGTCCGTATGTCACAGACATTTTACTCAAAAACTACTCAATATATATTGATGAAATTTGGAACATAGGTGTCTTGTATAAGCCGCTACTTAGTTTAATAGTTAAAAAAAATATAAATATATTTCTAGGAGGGGCACTCCATATATGTAACCGAAACTGAAAATAAAATTGTGTGGCGCATCATTCGACAGATCATCCAAAAACACTTTGAGGTTTCTTAAAAAAATATATATTTAGTGAATAATTTCGGAAATATTCGCTCCGCAAGTAGCAAAAATTGTGTCCCCCCCTCTATTTTCTAAACGGTTTTTAAATAAATATTTAAAAATTTATACACATATTAAGCTTAATAAATACTTCCAAGGAAAATTGTTTTCATCATGATCACATACTGTTTTTAAGTTATTGCCAAAAAACTGCGCTTCTCAGCAAAAGGACGTAAGTGGCGGGGAGAGACGCTCTTTTGGTTGTGTTTTTTCCATATCGTACTTTTTTCATCTGTAGCGCATTTTTTTGTATAAACGGCTGCGGAACCCTACATTGAGCATGGTCCGACATGCTCTTAGCCGGTTTCTTGTATAAACGGCTGCGGAACCCTCAACTGAGCATGGTCCGACATGCTCTTGGCCGGTTTTTTTCTATTCTGATGTTTTTTTTTTATTTCTAACTTGTCTTATTAAACGACTTCCAAAAAGGAGGAGGTTCTATGTTCGACAGTTTGTATTTTTTCAAATGTATTTTTGTAAACACATTGCATTCTTAACCACATACTACATATTTTTTGGTCAAGTTTTTACATCGTAAATAAAGTAACCGTTTGTCTATTCAATCTATACAGTATATACAATTATTGTTATTTTGGAGTCGGTGCCATCGTGTCACAAGGACACGTCATGTCACGTCACTTGTCACCCCTCCCGTGCACACACATGCCTCAGGAGCAGGCTCACTTAAGCGCTCACTTAACCGAGCCTAATAGGTATTGTTAATAATAATAAATTATTAAAATATTTTATTATTGACATATACATATACAAATATAAGCATAAAGTAATAAAAATGTCCGTTATCGGTATAATCTCAAAATACGGGTGCCACGGATGTTGCATACATAATTTCGTCTGCCAAGGTGTTTGTCAATGTATATGAATAACAATAAAATTGTAAAGATTGCTGTGCAAGGGAACGAATAAAATTAAAAAATATCTTAAATTGGAAAGACGTATAAAGAGATCTAAGAGATTATTTAAAATTCAAAGGTTATTATTTAGATCAGTACCCCTAAAAAAAATATCCATATCAAAACACCTAAGGGTTGGGCAAATTTTCTTAGAGACAATTCCAACAAATAAGAGTTGTTTCACCTGCTATCTGCATTCAGCTATTCTTATAACTTCGATGATGGTAAGGAAGTTTAATATAAACTTGGTGTAAATGGTTTAACTAACGTGACCCGTGAAACCCTGAGCTTATAGCTCCTTGCATTCATAGAGAGGCTGACAGTATGATCTTGGCGCATGCATCTGATGCTGTTGATCGAGGCGGTAATGGCAGTTGCACATGTGCGAACTTTATGTCAGCTTGAGGAACTGTGGTGTGGTGCATATAGAAACCAGGAAAACATCATCAGTATCATGATATCGCTACCGCCTTAGGTAAAAATGGTATACTTGGTCATTGTAAATTAAGAAAAGACGGGAGCTTTATTCGTATTTTTTTATTTTCAGTGCCACAGAAAGCAAGAGCATTACCAGTCTTTCTTTTTATACAGGATATGACACGGAATCTTCATTTAATGGTAGGAAAGAGAAGTGCTTTTTCGAGTTTCGAGTTAGCAATCGAGGGGCGAATTGAGCAGGTTCCATCGGAAAATACGTCGTAACATTATATGATAGGTCAGATTTTCTGCTTTTCAAAAAAGATATATAATAGGATAAGTTTTCAAAGCTTGAACCAGAATATTGTGTGTCCTAATTATTATGTCAGATCAGCTTCGGTAAATGAGTACCGTAAATATCTGTTTACCAAGAAAGACCAGCAGATAGAACATATCGCACCGACCAAACCTGCTTTATATCAGCATTTTTAAGAGCCACATATCAAGGGGTGCATGTTTGGGGTCAGTTAGCACCGGCTCAAAATCTACCCTGTCCGTCTACTTGGGGTTGGACGAAGATCAACAGCAACTGTGAGTCTACATAGACGGACTTGGCAACAGGCAAGTCCGTCCATGTAGACTCCCAGTTGTTGCAGAAGCATGTCTAGATTTTGCGAGATGCAACAGAACAGTGCCGCGGAGCAATTGCAAAAAAGGCAGCTTAAATGTTCAGACCCCTCTGTGTGCAGTAGATCTTCTAATAAATATAATAAATGTACATTGCCTTGTTTCATATAAAATACTAAGAGACCTACAACAATAAAATATATGCATCTTTCGTGTGTTTAAAACAGTACCTAAACCCTACATTACGGACGATCATGCATTGAGATCACCCTGACCCACGCTTAATATTATTTTTTATCTCCCATGTAACAACTGATCACAAAGTATATATTTTTCAAAACTAAATAAGTGTAGCTTTACGGCTATATTTTTTGTTTTGAGATTTCTTTTATATTAAAAAAAATGGTAATCATAAATGAAAAAAACAAATTACGTTTTATTGTTTTTTTACTTTATTAATTTTTTTTGTGAGGAAGTGCATTAGTATTGTTCGAAAAATGAATTCCTCATCCTTAATTTATCTGAAAATGATATATCACATGCCCTAGTATGTAAAGTTTTAGAGAAATGTTGCTTCAATTAAAGCGCGGCAGAGTCTAACTTCGCCCCATTCCCCCCACTAACTGCGCGGTGGCTCTCGATGGCTCCCGGTCTGAATTGACTCTTGACCAGCTAAGAATCAACTGTGCCAAGTTTCAGCGCAAAGTCACAAAGTGCAAGGTGTCGTGCACTAATACCCTGGCTATCTATAATTGAAGATATTTTAAAAAAAATGTTTCTAACGGAATATTTGAAGGGCAATGAATCGAACAATATTTTTTGTACCTATGTTTGTATGGCTTCATCACGCCAAATCCGCGAAACTGATTTCAACTATTTTTGGTACAAAGGTAGCTGGGTGCCCACAGATAGTTATATGATACTTACGACTACAATTTTGAAAAAAAGAGGGGTTACGACTTTTCTCTGTGCTCCTAATGAACGTAGTTGCGGGCGCTTCCTGTAAAATATAAAATTTATATAATCTTTTAAGAAGAAGTTACTAACTGATTAATCAGCGAGCAGCAATTACTGAATCTAGAAACTTGATTTATTTACAATATTATACTTTTATAAAGCAGACAAACATTAAGAAGGGATTTTTCGAGACTCTTCCCCTAAATGGGTTAAATGAGGGGTAAAGGTTAATATGGGAAACATCTATTTTTTAAAGTAATATATCTGAGACTTTGCAATGAAAATATTAAATATAAGCTAAGAAAAGAAATTTCAAGCTTTTTCAACTTATCCCCTCAGAGGGTTAAATAGAGAAAATACTTTATTTTTCCCAATAATACCAATCGATCCGCTTCTTATGACTAAGAAATGTAGTAAGATGTGTAGTACATCTGACACCCATTCAAAATCAGATACTAGAAACGTTGAAATCGAGATTCAAAGTCGGGCATGACAGCTCGGCGTTAAATAAAACGCCCCTTATACATTGAGCTTGTCGCGTGAAGTCACACGACAGACAACACAGACAAGTGTTTTTACAACACAACCAATGGGAAAAGTCTTAAAAATCTTAAATATTCATATCTGTCTGTCTATGTCAGTTACCCATATAAAGCCGGCCAAGAGCATGTTCAGACCATGCTCAGTGAAGGGTTCCGTAGCCAAAAAGATGAAATGTGAATAAAAGTCACCCGTAAAAGAGCACTCTCAGTACGTCCTTTTGTTGAGATGCGCCGCTTTTCGGCAACAACTCAAAAACGGTATATTCGATCATGTGGCACAATTTTTGCTACTATTAGAACGATTACTACTATCGAAAACATTCACTAAATCAAATTGTTTTTTAGAGAGGTTAGTGTTTTTAAAAGAACTGTTAAAGATGTGCCACAATTATTTTTCAGTAAATATCAGGACAAATGCTGAAAAAAAAAACAGTTTCAGTTACATGTATCGAGTGCCCACTTGGGGAATATTTGTTTTGTAATTGAACTACCAAACATACTCCAAATTTCAATGTTGTAATTTTGGAGTAAAGTGCCTGTAACATATGGACGGACGGATGAAACTATAAGGGTTCCGTTTTTACCATTTAGGCTCCGAAACCCGAAAATAACACCACATCGCGTACATTTTGCTTAGGAGAAGGGGTCTGCTAACACTGGCATGTCCATATGACCATTTATAACATATATTTTGACGATACGATTCCCGTGATAGACAAATTTTTTACATACAAATGAAATCCGACTCGCATTTGTCGGTTTTTAAACTCGCCTCAATAAATGTTACATAGGCAATAACAATTTGTACAGTGACAGATCTAACTACGAATATGACTTTACACATGTACTTATTGTTTATCAAAAGTTAAGAAAAATTATTAACTTATACATATAATAGTCGCAGACGTAGTCGCGGGTAGGGATATGAAATGCAATATTGAGTCGAGATCTCGGGTAGTTTTCGAAAAAAGTGATGATGAGGTTAATTAAGAAATAATATGAATTGAAACAAAAATACCTTTATTATCTAATATAACTGAACAAACATATTTTTTTATTAAATAAATATTAGGGACAATCTTACACAAATATATACCCAACAAACAAATACGTCGTATAAGTCTTGACTTGTACGACCTAAAGTTGGATAGCAGTCTTACAATGGTAATGGGATGACTACCAGGTCCTATAGACGTCTTTAATGTAACTAATTAGTCGTGCGACGAATATGTCATAGTAAACTGGTCTTAGCAACGTTGGGGAGACTAAACTATACGACGTTATATTACAGTCTTAGCTAAAACGTTTGTACTATAATATAGTCAATAAACGTTTTGAAGTGACAAAATCATGTCTTTGGAAAACCTTTATATGACATTTATATAATGTATGACGTAAAGACGTTTTCACAGTGACGTTTATATAACAATCACGGTCTTGTTTTACAGCGGTCAATTAAAGACTCTTAAATGACTTGGTTGTTTATTGATGACTCAAATATAACCTTTATATTACTGATGTCGGTTTTATGTCATGTCCTTTAATCTTTAATCAAACTTGCAGTCGCATTTAAGCCAGGTTTTTACTTTATAATGACTAGGTGGCCATATGTTTTTTGAGGAAACCTAATAGCTAGCTGACATGGCGACCATCATCATCATCATCAGGTCTTAGAGAGATAAGTGTGCGAAAAAAGCAACATGTCAGACATTTTTAGATAAAAACTTATTTTTATTAATAAAAATATAATGATTTAAACACGAAATTACGAGGGGGCATGAAAATCTGAATAGTATTCACATAGATATATTATCATAAAACTTCAATTCCCAGTCGAACTAAATAGCACGAGAGACAGATAAAGTAAGTATAATATGTTAGGAAAATTAAATAACACTCGTCTAGCTTTTATTTCCTTGTAATAATTAATTTTACACTAAAATCTTGAAACAAAACCACAAACACGTTGCCACGAACAAGAATAAGTCTTACGGGTGTTGTCTCTTGACTCAAATAAAATGTTTTAGTCATATAATAACACCTGTACGACCACAATACAACAAACGAGTCGTTGTAAAGTTAGGATGCGACTACTGCGCGACGAAAGTGATTATCCCATTACATTTGTACGACTTTTCAATGACGTTAACGAAGTTGGCTCAAGACTTCTGTATGACCATTATTCGATCATTTATAACTGGAGCCATTTTCGCGTTAAGTAAACGTTATTTTAACGTTAGTATGACTTAGCTATTGCGATGTATCGTATTCAGATAACGTTTACTAAACCTTTATACGACGTAAATTGTTACTTGGGTATTCATTAGTCTAATTTATCTACTTAGTAAGTATAAACCTTCTGTAGTATATAAAGAGTTTAACTAATATATCTAAAGGAAGTTATTTCCACAATTAATGTTACCTATTCTAGATCTAGGGATCTAGGAGTGATTTTGGGAATAACTTCTTAAGAAAAAAAGCTGAAAATGCCCTCTCTGACTCAACACTGGTTGGCACCAGCGTGAGTAAGCTATTATAAGCGAACTGTAAAAAACTACCGCTTCTTCCCCCACACTCATATGGATCCATCTCTTTTTTATGAGTGACTCTAATCTATCCTATCTCGTAGAAACACTTTTAAGACCACGTAGTAGGACTTATTGCTGCTTGAAGAGTCGTGTTGCATTTTTTAGCAGCAGCAGCAGCTCGTAAATTCAAATCCTTTGCAATCGTTGTAAGAGGCAACGCAAACGTGTATAGTTAGCGTCGCTGGCTACTGCCGTTCAGTCTCGTCAACCCCGTACGAGATCGCGTCATATTATGCTTCGGGATGGATCTCGAAAAATTACACGAGATCTTGCGAGATATATTATTTTTTAGCATGCCATTGAATTATAAATTACGCATAGAATGACCAATGAGGAAATTTGCATTCTATAATGTAGTCTATATATTTTTCCGTTAATCCCGCAGATCACAACCAACCTACAGTTGGTCAACTAGTCGTATTCTACAATAATATCGTTCTCCTTGACGTATCTGTTAATGGCGAAACCTGGCATCATGACCTTCACGAGCGTCGGTCATGTGCACTAATGTGGCTTGCAAAACTGAATTCGGTTTTAAAGTTTTGGTGCATGGCGCACAATGCTACTCCCCTTTGTCATTATACGTGTAGGTACAGGAAGGCTTAAAGACCCGCCTTTCTGTTTAGGTGTTTTGCACCGTGGTCCAGGTCTCCTCAAAATCAGTGACGGCCTGATAAACAGAGCTGCGCCATACTCCTCTCTGTTGTGCAAGCTTTTCCCAACCTTCGCATGGGATGTTGATATGCGGTAATGGCGTTTGATGACGTCTCTATATCGCAGGAACTGGCCTCCTGGCTTGCGCTTTCCATCTTTTAACTGCGAGTAGAGGACAGTCTTTTGGTAATCTTGTATCATCCATGCGTAAGACATGTCCGCACCATGTCAGCTGGCCTTTTATAAGCAGGGACTCTGCATCTCCAAGATTGGTACGCCTCAATACTTCGGGGTTTGATACTCGGTCCTGTCACTCAAGGCGAAGTATCGAACGTAACCACCATATGTGAAAAGTATCGAGACATTTAATAACGCCTCTGTAGAGACACCACGTCTCAGTTGCGTACAGCAGAATCGGCAAGATAACTGCTTTTATTTGTCGCAGCGTTTTGATTTGTCTCGGGAAAAAATGGGTGAAAGCTTTTCATACCGTGGACCAAAAACGGTGCCGCAGGCATTGAAAAAAGAGACCCGTCTGCTTGATGTTAGCAAGATGTTGCAGCTCAGATGCTTTCATCGTCCGCCAACGATCCTTCAGATCGCGAATTTTGGACTTGAGCTAACGCTGTCCAGCGTTTTATACTGAGAGTCCTTGGAGGTGGTTCGTAAAAGACGCCTAGGTCCATTGACGAGTGCCACAATCTCAGCATCTGAATCATCAAACCAATCCTGGTTTTCTTCTCCGGCTTACCAACAACCTCTTGGGCTACCTCGTGAAGTGATTGCGCTTGGGAGCGCTAATGTTCATCAACAGAACCCTCTTTGTTGGGTTGGGAGAAGGTGTTTTGAACACGTCATTGAAATTTTAGATAAGATAAGATATTTATTACAAACTAAGTTACAGACTTAAGTTTAGTTACAAGGACCCTTGTCGGGTGTAGGAAACATTTTTTATTAGGTACAAAATTAACTTAATAACTAATTAACTTAATACTTAAATCTATACATTGTATTTGTCCTAGGTATATTTTTATTTATTAGGTATATTTTTATTTGTTTGCGTAAATAAGCGGCCTAGATATTTCAATCACCCATGAATTCCATGAGAGAGTAGTAACACTTTCAGTTTGTTTTTAGGCCGAGTTTTATATATATATTAATATGGACTGTTCTTATATATGTCCAATTTAGGCTCCAGATGCTCGAGATTTTGAAGGCGTCGAGTATGTTGCCTGGAAGTGAAAAGATGTAAATTATTTCGGACAAACGTTGCTACTTCTAAAATGTACAGGGAGAGAAGGGTTAATAATTTGAGGTCTTTAAAGTATGGTTTGTAGCTATGGGGTTTATGGATATTAGCCAGGATTGGTACACACTTTTTCTGCATAATGAAGAGCTGATACGCGTCTGTGCTGTGGCCCCACAACAGGAGCCCGTACCGCAGCCACGAGACCGCCTGTGTGTGGTACGCAGTAAGCGCGCATTCCATGCTTGTGTTGTTCTTCAATATGCTTAGAGCATATACGAGTCTTGACAGTTTGTTTTTTATAGTTTCAACATGAGCCTTCCAGTTTAGGTGATTATCTAATTTAAGACCCAACATCGTGCAATTTGTTACCTCTTCAATATCTTTTTTCAATATTTCAATTCTTTATTGACGACCGGTTTGGCTCAGTGGGAGTAACGTTGCCTGCGAAGCTGAGGTCCTGGGTTCAAATCCCGGTATGGGCAAATATTTGTGTGATGAGCATAAATATTTGTTCCTGAGTCTTGGATGTTTTCTATATATATTAGTTATATATCTATTAAATATATCGTCGTCTAGTACCCATAACACAAGCCTTATTGAGCTTACCATGGGGCTAGTTCCATTTGTGTAAAATTGTCCCGTAATATTTATTTATATTTAATATCTAAGTTATTTGACACAGTGTTTAGGTTAAGTTGCTGTTTTTGTCTCGGTCTGAATTGTATTAATTTCGATTTGTCGTTATTGGTTATAAGATTGTGGTCCTATAGTCAACAAATAACTGAGTTGAATGTGTCTTCTATGTATGTGCTGCTATTGTAATTATGTGGACATTGAAACAAAAGAGATACGTCATCAGCAAACATTACAACTTTATGGTCTGTAATTTTTGGAAGGTCGTTTATGTAGTTGAGAAACAGCACGCAACCTAGGATACTACCTTGTGGGATTGAGCTATCTATATACTTTATGTCAGATTTAAAGAGCTGTAGTGGTCTGGACTGGTTACTAAGGAGTTCGATTTCTACATATTGTTGTTGCAATGTCAAACATGACCTCATCCATTGTAGTGCCTTACCGCGTGTGCCTATTGCATTCAATTTATGTAGTAGTATAATACTCGTATTATGAGAGACTCTGTCATATGCTTTCGACATATCTAAGTAGTAATAGTCCCACTGCATATTTTTTGCCTCTTAAGTATTCCACAATAGTTTGGACATAACTGTAAGCTACGAGACAAGTAGAGTGTTTTTTGATACAAATGATATTTCTCTAGAAATTTGTAGATAAGATTTGACATACAATTTTTAAATATCTTAGATATTACAGGAAGGAGTGCTATCGATCCGTATTGAGCGGGATTTTCGATTATTCCACTTTTTTTTAAATAGTCTTGAACTTTGATATTTTTAACTTGTCTGGGAAAATGCATTCATCAAAGGATTGGTTGATTAATTTAGTAATAAGGTAAGTAAGTTCATTTATACAGGTCTTTAACAGAATGGAGGAGATCTCGTCTATACCGCAAGTATATTTATTGGGCAGGTGTTGTATTATGGCTCTAACTTCTTTTTCTGTTAGATCATGTAAAGAGATGGAGTTAACAGAAGTTTGTATGGCCGGGCGGACGGGCGCAGGCGCAGGGTTGCCGCTGCCCGCTGGTGAGGACTTACCAATCAAAGCGTAAAATTCTTTAAATAAATAAAAAAAATTGGTTGTCTCTAAGGTCGGTTTACGGACGATAATTTTACGTGATAACGTAGAAGGAAATCCGAACGCCACCTACCCTACCCTTCTCTACCCTACCCTACCCCATCCTACCCTACCCTGCCCTACCCTACCCGCCTACCTACCCACCTACCTACCCACCTACCTACCCACCGACCTACCCACCTACCTACCCACCTACCTACCCACCTACGTACCCACCTACCTACCCACCTACCTACCCACCGACCTACCCACCTACCTACCCACCTACCTACCCACCTACCTACCCACTTACCTACCCACCTACCTACCCACCGACTTACCTACCCACCTACCTGTGTACGCAGTCGCAGTCGCGAGCGGCATGGGACACTTTTTTGTTTGTGCAGCCGGGGCTGGCCAGGCGTTCATCGATTTATAAGACGTTATCACGTCAAAAATAATAATTCAGGACTGCTTTCAACAATATTACCTATTTTTAATGCTATATTTTTATGATTTTGTAGACTAAGTAATTTTACTTGTTACTTGTTTTACTAGCTGAGGCGAACTTTCGACCTAATCAGCCGGTGATCGGTCCAACCCTCAGCGCCCCGCATAGCTCTAGTAATCAAAACGTCCTTCAAGTCAGCTCTGCGCCAATGACATAGTCTACAAGATGCCCGTGCTTAGTTCGTGGGTGCATCCCAGGTGTCTTATACTTTTCGGCTATATGGAAGAAACTGTTTGTAACACACAGGTAACATTCTGCACACAGAGCTAAGAGCAGTTCTCTATTGGAGTTATATTATCAGATTCCGTGCCGCCCAAGAACCTGCTTCTAGACGTGAAAATCAAAGCCAACACGAGCTTCAAAATCGCCCAGTAGGACGATTTTATCGCTGAAAGGAATACTTTTTAGAACATCTCTCAGATCTTCATGGAATTTATGTTTGTCATCGTCACTGTACGAGTACGTATGTTGGGAGCGTAGGCTCTTATTAAATGGAGATACTTGGTGTTGGTGAGATACAGTCGCAGTGTCATGACTCTATCATTTATGCCTTTCGGTGTTTCAGCGAGTGTTTTTGCTATTTTGTTTTTGATTGCAAAGCCTATGCCACTACCTGCACGTTCATTTGCAGATTTGCCTATCCAGTAGTAAGATTACCCACAACGGTCCTCATGTTATTCCCCACTGTCTGAAAGGTGGGTTTCACTTATGGCAGCTATATCTATGTTACATTTACCTAGCAATTAGAGCGGTTTTGCGCTCGGGACGTAAATTTGTTGGATTGTCTAAAAGAAGTAGATGTAGTTTTTAAAATTTTCTTCAATTTATTCGTTTTTCGACCGCGATTAGATAGGTGCGGTTATTTACTGGTGCCGATTACTTCTTAGACAAATTTGACGCTTCTCTCACTGAGTGTAAGCTATTTAAAAAATCTATAAATCCCAATTAAAATAACTTAAAAATACGCAATGCCTTTTAAGGTCATCTTCGAATGGCGGCAAGATTTCTAGATGCCGACCTCATTGAACCATTAAAATTTTCTATCATTATATTTTCTTATTATTAATAATTCGGTTTCATAAGCATATTTAATTTTCAATTATGACTTTCAGAAAAAATATAAGTTATTTGGTTTAGCTCAGTGGGAGTAACGTTGCCTGCGAAGCTGAGGTCCTGGGTTCAAATCCCAGTAAGGGCAAATATTTGTGTGATCAGCATAAATATTTGTACCTGTGTCTTGGATGTTTTCTATGTATATAAGTAATATATCTATTAAATATATCGTCGTCTAGTACCCATAACACAAGCCTTATTGAGTTTACCATGGGACTAGTTCGATTTGTGTAAAAAAAATGACCTGTAATATTTATTTATTAATTTTTTTATTATGTGAAAATTTATATTTTTGTGAAAGAAATAGGTCGTTATTAGTAATCGGCAATGTCCTCTCAGCATTCTAAATGATGCAAAGTGGAATCGAGTTACACCCCTCCCTCCGCCCAGTAACCGCGCGATGGTCCTCTATGGTTATCAGTGTTAATCTACTCTTGACCATATCTGATAAACAAATTTACCACTATTTAGCTCCAGATTTTGCAGGTTTTATAAGATTCAGACATTATTATTTTCTGACACTTTTATACTAACAATGAACATTAATATAACTAAATTTATAGTAATTTTACCGTAGTTTAATTTAGTAAAAACAACTTTGCAATTACTTTTGAAGGTTTTGCAAAGCAAATAGCTAAAAGAGTGACATTTTAACCAAAATCCTTATATCAGGACTACCCCCATACCCGAGGACTTTGAGGTTAATCAGAATACCTCAAGGAATCCTGTACACATTCTTAAAAAAATATGCTAATTTTCTCATATTAATCACAGTTGTTAACCTACCTTTAAAATTCGGTTTCTTAGATGTTGACATATCAACTAGAGTATTTCGACGAGAGCTACTGTAGGTAGTCGCGATTATCAATGTTAAAGATAGTTACGAAATATTAATGATTCGAACGCAAATACTATCTCATGCTAACTGTACATACTTTATTAACAGGCGCATGTATTAATCAGAAAAGTGCTTTATTGTTATCACGCATAGGAATGTGGCCTACTTCTGGAGGACCCCATTCGTCTATGGGGATCTAGTAGATACTTAATATACCAGAATGTTTTCTATATCTATACTATTATAAAGTTGTAAAATAGAAATGTCTGTACATTGAAGATATTTTCAAAAAATTGATTGTTACGGACTATTTGGAGGTCATTAAAACGAAAAATAGTTTTTTTTGGATTTTATGTATGTTTGTATGTTTGTATGTGTCGTTGTGGCTTCATCACGCAAAATCGGCTAAACAGATTTCCATAATTTTTGGTACACGGGTAGCTGGGTATCTCCAGATGGTTATAGGATACTTTTTACCCGACTACGAAGAAGAAAAAACGACGGGTTATGACTTTTTCTCCTCCGCGAACGAAGTTGCGGGTATCTTCTCGGCTAAAATATACGTGTGCGCTGTAATTTCTTCGTAACGTAATATGTTCAACTTTTGTTTCATCATAACAGTTATGATTGTCTTTATAAAAAAAAACAAATACTCTATTCTAAATATTCTATTCTATTCTATGCAAGACCTTAGACCCATGTTTATGTGAAATACTAAATTCCGCCATGCTACTTCGCCCGCACGGTATTTTCTTACTTTTTCATCATTCGCATGGATTTTCCATACAAACTTTCATACGTTCTCTCTTATAAGTTGGTTGTTGGAAAATGATTTTTAATAAACATGTGTTCCAAAAGTTATAAATTCTATCTTCGGTACCTGATTTAGATGAGTATCTACCTATTGTTTATCAAATTCAAAATCATTCAAACCAACCCCAAAAAAAGGTAAAAAATAACTGCATAATTACAAGCAACAAGTAACTGTTTGTCGACTCAATCAACACAGTATATACAATTAATATTAATCTTATTTTGGCGTCTGTTTTTGTAGTCGGTTTTATTTTATGTTAAATAGTTATTTATATTTTAGACTTTTTACTTAATCGTTACTTAAAACTGTATCTCGTGACGATTAAAAGAAGCCCAAAGTCGGCTAGGATACATTGTTTTATTACAGAGATCCTGTGCCTACCTTCCGGCTCCATTATCAAATCAATTCGATGGTACCATTCTCATAAGGACCATTTCAATTTGCGACTATGAAGTAGCTTAGCTATTTTAATCGAGATGTATCTCGCCGCCACCCGTAAATCACTTATCGTTGACGAGTTCCAGTGGCGTTCTCTGGTCTTCGTAATCAGTTTCACGTCACCAATATACACTTTCTGAATGCAAACGCTTAATATGTTTCTTATAATACCAAACTCGCCATATGTATGCCTATAATATTTGAGAAGGTCCTTCAATTCCTCATGGATTCCACAATCAGATCTTCACTAAAATTAAATGGGACCAACCTTAAGGTACCTCCTTTTAATAAAAATAATAATCTAAGTCAGTTTATAAATGACGGAGTTCTGAGGTAACAAACATACAACTGAATTGATAACTACGTCCTTTTTGGGAGTCGTTTAAAAATATTTAATGTTCTTAAGAATACTAAGTGTATAATTTAATTTTGGTTAAATTCGAGCGCCAAAACAGGCACTTTTCACCTCTTTGGAATCCACGATTACGATGTCTCTACTTAAAATAACAGCGGGTATTTATATCCATGACTACAAAAGCTGCATTAAAGTATTGTAGAAATTCACTGTAATTGGCTAGATTTATCAAAAGTATGTATGTAACGCTTAGCTGTGGGTTCAAAATGAGATCTGTGAAATTGATTAAATAATTATAAACACACTGCTTTGACTTTTCAACTTGTCTGTCTTAAAGGCAGGTTTTTAATAGTAGCACAAATGCACAGAGAGACTTTACCCACTTAATAATGAAAATAATACAATACTGACGGCGATTATTTGTTCTATGATCCTTACGGTAAGCTTACTGGTAAGTACGGGCATATATATGATGCAATAATACATCAAAGTGTAACAGCATCGGCCGTAGTAAACTCTCCTATGAGAATAAAATATCATTGATAAATCAGTTTAATAAGTACATAAGTAGCGTGGGCACTGGGGCAGTGGCAGTGGGCAGCTGGTGTTCGGGGTCTGGCAGGGCGGCGGCGCGGCGGCGCGGGCCGGCGGCGGCGGCGGCGCTGCCGCGGCGGCGCGGTGGGCGGCGGCCCCGGCAGTCGCACGCGGGCACGTGCGCGCACCGCCTTCGCGCCCCGGACCTGCGCGCCCTCCCGACCGACGCGCTCAATATTTCGTCCCATTATCATTCTATTACAATCCGATTTAACATCCTACATAAACAAAGCAGTAACCCTCTTTTCTAATCTGAATCTAATTTGAGCTAATACGTAAAAACGATTTATGGGTCAATAGATTGCTTACATCATCTGAAAAAAAATGGGCGGGAAATCCATATATAATAGCGTTCGATAGTCAGTAAGTCAAATCTACACACTAATATCAGTTTTAATTGGTTTTAGTCAGTATATTATTATAAACGACCTTCGGTTTCAGTGACACATTTTATAAAATCAAATCAGTGGACGAAAATTATTATTTTTATGTTTTTACTCATAATTAAAATTTACTTTGAAGATATAGTGTTAGGCTCCCTAGAATACGAGGTATGTTCTTAAATAGTAAGACTAGCTCTAAATAACATTTGGGTTGCGGTCGTAGGGAACGATTTATCTTCTTTTTTATAACACGTACGGTTTAAAACCAAAACTACAGAATAGCATTGATGGGCTTTCTATTTTACAAAGATTTACAAGGTACATATGTTTACTTTATTCCAAATAAATAGCAAATATTCATGTCGCCTATTATCCCCCATTGAGGTCTACTATTATAATCTGTATGCATAGGTATCGACGAAATCAAACAAAATTTTTGCCAATCGATTGACGAAGACTAAAAAGATATGAAATAATAGAAAATAAGTTCAGAGCCTTCCATTAGAGTCTGGGTAGGTACCTACGCTTTACGAAGTCGTGTAAAAATTGATACCTTTTCTAAAAAAATACGTTGAATTACAAATGTAGAGAAATTTTGATTTTGAGTATGTACGAAACATACAGTAACAGTACTAGTATAAAGTACAGTAGGTGGTGTAGAGACCTATAGGTCCTGTAGGTTTCTACACTGCCCCCCCCCTCTACCAAGGGACCACCGCAGCTGTCTATCTGACTGTGTAACACCTTGTCTTTATGCTTGTACCTATCATATAAATATTATACTTTATCACATTTTAATCGACTTCTGTAAACGGTTTAACTTTTAATGAATTGAAATACATATATGTAGAATACTTATTTCAGTTATAGGTACAAAGGCACTTAAAGTCTTAGATATATAAACGACAAAATCGTATATCTTGATATTTTTTCAAATATGTACCAAAAATGTGCAATCTATTCTGACCTCGGTAATTGCATTAGGTACTCGTCTTCGTGACACTCATACGCCATGTGGAACTATGGCAGATGTTGAATGTACGGTAGACAACATACAGACCGGCGTTTCAGTATTTAAGGCATCTTAATTAAACTTGTGCTTACCCTTGTAAGGTCAAGTTCATTTTATTTGAATACTGCATATTGATCACGACGAAATTTTAACAGCGTACGGTTAAGGAATTTAATTTGTGTACCCTTTCGTACCTTGTAATAGTGACATTGATATGGAACCTCTAACGACTTTCATATTGATTTTGACTGTGACAAGGTACGAAATGGTATTAGTATATATATAATAGAAAGCGCCCGCAACTTCGTTGGCGGAGGAGAAACCGTCTTAACCCGTCGTTTTTTCTTCAGCGTCGTCGGGTAAAAAGTATCCTACAACCATCTGGAGATACCCAGCTACCCGTGTACCAAAAATTGTGGAAATCTGTTTAGCCGATTTTGCGTGATGAAGCCACAACGACACATACAACCATACAAAAAATAAAAATATTTTTCGTTTTAGTGACCCTAATAGTCCGTAACAATCAATGAAAATATCTTCAATGTACAGACATTTCATTTTTAAAACTTTATGATGTGTGGACGAAGTGAACCTAGACGACGCGAATGACCTTCGATCCGTAGCTCTTCACTTTCCTGTGTTGTATATGCCTCAAAGTATTAGAGCGATCATGATGGCCCGCCGATTTGCTCGTTGTTCTACGGAGGTTAAGATAACGTTGTTTGGAGCCTTCTATACGACCCTATATACGAGCAGTCTGTGGGTCTCTTACACGCAGAAGCAGTACAATGCCCTTGTTGTATAGTACATCAATGCTTTCAGGGTACTTTTGGGGCTGCCACGATGTGTAGTGCGTCCGTGATGTTCGCGGATGCAAGAGTTGACTGTTTCTATACAACGATGAGGAAACGCTGCACATCCCTGGCGCGCAGGGTGCGGGCTAGTTCTAACGGTGTCCAATTTCCAAACACCTGTATAACTCTGTTATACTTGAGAGGAAAACACCACAGGTATGATACAGAAGCGTGGTGGTGCTCTTATTTAAGAAGGGTTAAAAGACCATTTTGAAGAATTACAGACCCATCTCGCTTCCGAGCCATGTACACCAAAGCTTTTCTCAAGATTCATCACGAACTGTCTCGCACGCAAGTTTGTTAGCCGCTGTACCATAGACCGATTTACTAATGTGTTGTGTAAAATTGATTGTCATAATTTTTTTCGCATAACAGCCCTTGGCACAATCATCATTTCGCAGAATTACTTTTCGCATATTTGTTTTAGGCTAATGTTGTGTGTTCGCACAATTTTTTTAGGCAGAATAGTACATTGGCATAATCACGATTAGAATAATGGTCCTATGATCGAATAAGTGTGTCACCGAAATTTTTATCGCATAATATTTAGTAGGCATACTGTCATTTGGCACAATGTTCTTTGGCAGAATCGTACATTGACATAATGTTGTTTAGAATAATAGTCCTATGATCGAATAATTGTTATCTTAAAGAAACACAATAAAAACCTAACATAACCTACAGTTTTCGGCTTTAGACCCATTTTGATACATGGCCACACACAATACAAAACTAACTTAACTTACAGGTTTCGGTTTTTGACCCATTTTGACGCTTCGTTCGCGTCGCTTGCTCCGCTATACATGGTCACAATACTAACCTAACCTACAGTTTTCGGTTTTTGACCCATCTTGTCGCTTCGCTCGCTCCGCTATACGTGGTCACAATTCAAACCTAACCTAATCTACGTTTTCGGTTTTTGTACAATGTTCCATTTTGTCGTAGTTCTTCCTTTATTTCTCCAGTATTATGCTATAGCAAATTCGGCGAAACTTTTATATTCTGCTACATAAAATTATGCAAAAATGAAGTCGGCGATATTAGAATTATGCTTCAAGAAAATCGGCGAAACATATATTTAAACATTTTGACGACCGGTTTAGCTCAGTGAGAGTAACGTTACCTGCGAAGCTGAGGTCCTGGGTTGAAATCCCGGTAAGGGCAAATATTTGTGTGATGAGCATAAATATTTGTTCCTGAGTCTTTGATGTATTCTAAGTATATATTAAAATGGGACTAGTTCGATTTGTGTAAAAAAAATTGTCCCGTAATATTTATTTATTTATATATTCTGCCACGAAAAAGCTCTGCGAAATTATAGTCGCCATATTACTATTCTGCAATTAAAAATTCTGCCAAATGAGTGTTATGCGACATGACAGTTATGCTAAGTATCATTCGGCTAAAAATGTTTCTGCAAAAACTGTTATGCGGAATATAATTCGGACAATCGATATTATGCAAGATAAAGGGAACCCCCATAGACCACATCTATACGCTACGGCAGGTTAAATAGAACACCGATGAGTATAACAAGACACTATGCTTAGCGTTTGTGGACCATGGGAAGGCTTTCGATCTGATCGAGAGTTGGGCTGTGCTGCAGTGTCCAGCAGTGCCAATTTGACTATTGGTATTTCGAGATAAAGCGGTGTTTCTATGGGAACCCCAACATATGTATGTCCGTTCATTCAAGAACAGGACCTATCCAATTGTAGCATGGTGTGAAGACGGGAGATTTCATATCTCCTAAATTGATCACTGCTGCTACGGAAGTGCCTCAGAGGACGAGAGTTGGACATTATTTTCCCTCCCCAGAAAGTTGAAGACTGGCAGAGTTTTTATGTTTCTGCACTCGTTTATGACCCTTTATACATATACCTCGTGTATTCATAACTTGCCAGTTGTAAACTTTTTAAATTTCAAATTTCTAGGATATTGAATAAAAAAATTGAATTTATTTTCATTCTTTGTCTAAATAGCCAACAACGCGTTGGGTTGCAGCGTTGCAACGCTGGCTAAAGATCAATTTTCCAGGCATCGTTCGCAGCAAATATTGACTGTCGTTGTGTCCCACCTTAAATCCTTTGGATTATTCTTTATGGGCTGAATGGGAGCTTGCAGTAGGCGTCACCCGCCTGTGGAGACATCAAGCGGATCCTGCGCTTCTAGACGGAGCTAGGCTGGCTAGACCCCTAGGCAGCAACATTTCTACGCACAATGGCCCGGCTTTTACGGGCTAAGTGCGGAAAAACGGAGCCCATAACCATAACCATATAATAATATAGGCCTCACCCAAACCTAGATTATCTGACGCACGCCAATGTCAAGGAGTCGAAATAATTTTCTTCTTTTCTATAAAAGATACGTGCCGCCATAGGCGAATGCCTGAAAGTTTCAAGGCTTGTATTTAAATAAGGGTGGACATTTCGAACTATTTGTATGTTGTTTTGCCGTAAGCGTGTGATACCCAAATTTACAAATAGTATAAAAAATATTAACAATAAGGAGGTATATGCAAGACCATAATAATTAATAAATATATGAGTTTTACTCCGTCTTAAAACTTATGAACACGCGAGGGATAGGACAGTTTATTCATAAGGTAATGTATACTTTTTTAGAAGCAATACATTAATAACCTTAATGACACAGGTTTTCATTCATACGATATGTGCTGGAACATGTCAAACAAATTTAATTAATTAAAGTCATTAACAGCCCTCCCCATCGTTATATTCTAAATAATTAAGTAGATTATAATCAGGATGTTTTCATTTATTAGTGGAATTACAAGTTGATCCTTACTTAATGAATCCATATGTTTTAATTAGTTCTGAAAGAGATATAAATAATTCAACAGCCTTAATACAATCTTTATGGCATAAGAATGTTTATGAAAAAAACTTAGTTTCGTAAAACGTATACGTCCAGAATAATCCATAACAACGCATCGTTGAAGTAGATATCGACTTAATATCCTTTAATAGGTAACGAATGTTAACATGGGCACTGCGGCCATTAAGTTGACTTGCAGTTAACCATGTCATACGGGGTTCAGGTTATCCCGTACCGCAGTGACGGTGTAAACGTTTTGTACGTTCCCGACATGAATGTTATGTTTTACTCTTAAATACCTTCACATCTATGATTTTTTTTATAAATCTTATTTAACGGACTTCAAAGAGGAGATACTCAAGTTGTTTATTTATATGTTTTTGCAAAGTATTACGCGTTACTTTCAGAAATTTCATTGTGACTGGGTGCTATTTTTTTTTATGTATATTTTTGAATATAGTATAATATTTGAGATAATTTCACCTCTGGGGGGCAAAATATGGGATAAATTGCTTGTACGTACATATATCTATTTTTGCCTTTTTTGAAACGATCTTGATCATCGAAAGACGTGGTAAGAATCCCATCATAGTTAGGTGCCATTCCCAGCTTATATCTTTGGTAGATATATGACTCTAAGGCAATTAAATGCTACATACCTAATTAGGTTAACAAGATTCATTTTTGCAGCTTCTTAATGTAGAAGCTGAAAATTGATAAGAGGGAATTCATTTATAACATTCCTGATTTGTCTGTTTCGTTAGTAAAACGGGAACGGGCTATTTTAAGGTCATTGAATGAAACGTAATAGTTATTTAATATTTTCTTATTATTACTCATTGAAATAAAACAATTTAACGGATTATATCGCGTATATTATCTCATTTTAGTTCCCGACGTTTCGGAAGCTTTCCAGCTTTCCATGGTCACGGGTGGACTGAGAAAAGATGTATTTTCCTCTGTCAAAGTTACAATTTGTGCAAACTACCCATTTTTGAAAAAACAAATAAAGGTGTACATGCATGCCAGATGGGCCTAAGCTGTAAAGACAGTTACACATGTGCCAGAAGGGCTTAATTATTTTATTTTAATAATTTACCAAGCAGCATTTCCCAAATGAGGCGTTCTGAGGAGAAAAGAAACGCTGCAAAGAAAAACTCCCAGGCTACCTCATTACTAATTATAATATATTAAAAGACAGAGACTATTAAACTACTTTTTAAACAGATAAGATATTATTATAAATATTATATTAGATAAGATATTGTACACCGTTCGGAAATAAATGGGTAGTTTGCACAAATTGTAACTTTGACAGAGGAACATAAATCTTTTCTCAGTCCACCCGCGACCATCGAAAGCTGGAAAGCTTCCGAAACGTCGGGAACTAAAATGAGATAATATACGCGATATAATCCGTTTAATTGTTTTATTTCAATGAAATAGTTATTTGTTATACAAGGTAGCAAAGTTGTATTTTACCCGCGAGTGTGGAATAGAAAAAAGAGCAAGCGAAAGGAAACTATAGTTGATCCACGAGCGAAGCGAGTGGTTCTAAAATGGAATCCTAAGCGTAGCGAGTGTTTCAAGACACGATAAGTAACCTACAACTTTGCACCTGTGTGTAACACAAAACTTTTCACCTCACTATGGCGAGGAAAGTGCAACATGCATAAAAACAGCTCCAATAAAATAATACTTTATTTGTACACATAATCATCATCTGGTTAATTCTTGGTTAATTAGAATCATCATCAATCATCAAAAGAAAAGCTTTTAAGTAAAATTGTATTGCCAATGTTGACATTTCCGACGAAGCGTTTTGTAATTGCTTTGACTTTGTTCCATTTACAGCACCAAATCTGCGTGGGAAAAATCGTTTTATCCGCTAGCGTGGAAAATTCATTTGAATTTCGAATTTATATATTTTTCTAAGTTTATTTGTTAGTTTTGTTATGAGTGTGTTTTGCTGTACTAAGGTGAAAAGTTGTGTGGTTCGCACGGCTGAAAAATTATTTGGCTTGTCGTGTCTTGAAAACCTCCTTACACTCAGGAATCTATATTTGACCCGCTTGCTCCACTCGTGGTTCAATTTTACATTTCTTCGCTTACTCGGCTTTCAATTCAAGCACTTTCAACACAATAACTATTTTACTACCCGACTGCGCGACGCAAAGGAGGGTCATGTGTTTATCAGTCTAGGTATGTATGTTTGTTGCTATCTGGCACTCTCCCAGAAGCATAAAATAGGGTTATGATTTAACTCGTCCGCGGACGATGATCCGGGCAACTTCCAGTTCATAATGAAACCTGATAAACGATGTACAAGAATACAACAGATTTAACTTCAATCTGATGTGCGAGGTGTGAGTAGGTAGTAAATACTTTTGAAATTCAACCCCGGTGCTCGAACTATTTTATAGACTTCATAATATTTAGGCCGACTTTATAGGTACGCCACCGCCGACCTCCCGGGGACTTCACTTTAAATAAGCGGTATTACCTCTCTGGATACTTTATTTACGAACGTCTTTCGTAAACAGACAGCTTTCTACACGACATTACCATAAACTTTAAATAATTTATGGTTCCGTTTCTGATGACTAGTTTTATGAAATGTGTCCAGATCGTGTCCCATGTCCATTATAATATATCTTTATGCTATACCAACTACTAGGATTTTCCTACTTTAAATAGTATAGTACGGTACTTCTAAAATGTTACTGTAAATATTTTGTGTTGTGAAGTAACGCATTGAAATACCATATATAATACAAGACAAACGGTGGCAATGAGTAAAAATCAGTGAAACAAATAAGTTATCGTTTACAAGAGTTTAGTTTCACGGTCACGCTCTTTACGCGCGTCGTAACGATTGTCAATATTGAAATTAGTAGGTGTAGGTAGGTATCGGGAGCTCGTCTTCGGACAAAACCACCGGCCGGCAGACAGTCGAGTTAATGGACGGCCATCGGAACAATGTTTCAGCGTGTAATTTATTCATTACACAGCCGTCCTCGATCAGCCGGCGGTAACGGAAAGTCTCCGCCTGATGATCTCTGACGCACTGAACCTACTCACATTAAACTTTACTCACAGTAGGTTCGCGCGTTAACCTGTATACTCCACATTTCTCATTCATTTTAGCATTGAGATATCCAACATTATGTACATAAAATGAGTTCTAGTATTTTCTTGAATCAAACTGATTTGATTTTATTATTACACACTAATGAGATTCATGAAAACAGTGAATTACTAATCAAGTCCGGCTATACCACTATTAAAAGTTCACACATGCATTTGCATAAATCTTTAAATGTTATTTACAGTGTGTTATGTGAATTCTTAGTGATGGAATTATAGTGATCATGTTGTGCCTCTCAAGTACCTTAAGTTTAATGCAGTGAGAACAATGGAGAAGTCGATGCAAGCGCGGGCGCTGAATACATTTTCCTGTTGGATTTGCCTTGTGCCGCCATGGGGCTTCGCGGACTTGAAAGAAGAGGAATTGTACGCGACGTACACTCAGCGACAGCGGCAACGAGCCGTGCCGCGGCTACTCGCCGCCGGCGTGCTGCTGCAGGCATTCTCGGCCGTCGTGCCGGGCGAGCGCGACCTGAGCTTCGCATATACCTCCGTCACGCTCGCCCTCTTGCTCAACCTCGCCCTCGCACTCATATACATCGCGATCCGCCCCGCGAGACTCGCACTCAATCATGTGACCTGGCTAGCCCTCTGGGTCCAACTCTTAGTGAGCGCATCACGGCGACTCGGCGACTCTTATAACGAATTACTGGGTTGGGCGGTCGTGCTTCAATATTTTACGTTAGCGGCGCTACCATTCCATTACCTGCTACTGATATTATATAGCACGATCTCATTCAGCGCTTATTTATTGGTACAATACTACAGTGCATTGATTACTGAGAACCACCTCCCTGATGATTTTAGTTTACAGGTGAGCGATAACTGTACAATAGATACAAAGTTATTTATTTCATTATTATATGTAACTTAGTAACTAAGGATAAAATTGGTTGCAGCAAATATCGAACGGGCTACTATTGTTTGGAGCAACATTGTTAGGCGGTACCGCATACGGAGTCGGCGAATGGCAACAACGATGTTCTTTCAAAGTAACAAAAAGAAGTTTACGTGACAAACTTACCATTGAGCAACAAAGCAAAGAGCAGGTGGGATTTGCGTCTGTCCTATTTTCCTGCTACAATATATCTCAGCCAGAAAGTAAGCACATTTTTTTATTTGCAGGAACGGCTACTTCTCTCAGTGCTTCCAGAACACGTTGCTGTTCAGATGCGAAAAGATCTTGGCCTTATTGATACGCAGTTCAAAAAGATTTACATGTCACGGCATGAAAACGTCAGGTACTTAGTATGTAGATCACGTAGTCATTAAATATCGATGTGAAGTGATGAGATGATACTGGTGGATATTAAAAGATTGAAAACTAATTAGTTATATTAAACATAAATGATATGCCTATATCTTTGTTTATAGCATCCTGTATGCAGACATTGTGGGTTTCACGGCTATTTCGTCCACATATTCTGCACAAGACCTCGTTGCGATTCTGAACGAATTATTTGCTAGATTTGATCGTTTGGCAGAGGTAAAACACATCATATAATCAGTGAATCGACATCTCTTTAATTATTCCGCACGTTGATATATTCAATGAACATTGTTTTCAGAAATATCAGCAGCTTCGTATCAAAATTCTCGGAGACTGTTATTATTGTATCAGCGGAGCCCCAGTGGAAAAACCAGACCATGCCGTGCTTTGTGTACATATGGGCCTGTCCATGGTAAAAGCTATTAAGTGAGTATTTATTGATGGCAAGTGGATGTGTGGATACATAAATTTATAAGGAATTAGGGCCGGGCAAGCCCGAAAAAGCTTCCTCATACGAAAGTTTAAATTTCTAATGGACCTATTAAATATAATACGACGATTAAATATAATATAGACTCTTTTTAAACCGCTTGTAAGTGTAACACACTCTTTAAAGTTTTCAAATGACAATTTGTACTCTATATATGTAGGTATATGTAACTGTCTATTTATCATTAGGTATGTGCAGCAAACTACGAATTCGCCAGTCGACATGCGAGTGGGCATCCACACGGGGGCCGTACTCGCTGGGGTGTTGGGGCAGCGCCAGTGGCAATTCGACGTATACTCGCGAGATGTTGAGTTGGCCAACAAGATGGAAAGCAGCGGGATGGCGGGGTGAGTACAGCTTGTGAACTTTTGGGAAGGTCAAGCTGGGTTGGACTGACACTGATCGGGCAACCTCATGGAGCCTTGCTGGCCGGAGTACTGGAGGTAACGAGGAGCGGGCCAACAAGATGGAGAGCAGCGGGATGGCGGGCTGAGTACAGCTTGTGAACTTTTGGGAAGGTCAAGCTGGGTTGGACTGACACTGATCGGGCAACCTCATGGAGCCTTGCTGGCCGGAGTACTGGAGGTAACGGGGAGCGGGCCAACAAGACGGAGAGCAGCGGGATGGCGGGGTGAGTACAGCTTGTGAACTTTTGGGAAGGTCAAACTTTTCTGGGTTAAACTGACGTCGATCGGCCATCCTCACGGGTTCCGTGCGGGCTGGAATAAAATTAAAACTACTAGTATTCAAATGGGATTGTAGTTATCAATTTTATATAACACGTTGTATCAAGTTTTCCTTGGGTCACATGTATAAGACGATACGTTTAACCTTCCATAATTGCGCACTACAATCTTAAACGTTCCAAATAGTTTACTATTCAATCATAAGATAGTAAAATGTATTAGGTCGAGTAGGTATAATGTATCGACGATTTATTACTGCAATCCTACAATACTGGCACTATTTATTAAAACAGTGTGATTATTACGTTCGTGATAATGCTTATTAAACTGAAAACGCCTGTAATTTACTTGTATTTTTACTAACGCTTACTCCGGTGTAAATTTTTCGTATTTAACTTTGATCAGAACTTTCAAGTTTTAGTGAGAAGGTAATGGTGGTGCTTTGTGAGCAAGAAATTTCACTTCGCACACATACCATATATCCTCACACTCGCAGCTCATATTATATTACTATATAATTAATTAGCTGCATGACTTGTTACTGTACTAATTTGTGCAGTTTTCAATGAATAAAATAATGCAATAATAAGCTAAACATATTTTTAAATAGCTTAAATTAGGTACAAACCGCACAGAGCAAATTGTATTCATTAAACTTTATCTCCTACCTAAGACTTTTAAATTGACATTTAGCCGTACACTTTTTATGCATTTTGACGTGTATGCGGCGTATAGATAGATAATATTTCAGGCATAAATTATTTGCCATCTTTTATGGTAAACTATTTGCTCAAAAACACATTTGCACAACTAAACAATACAACAGGAAACATATTTACTAAATAGGACTAGTTAATCATAGTTAATATTTTAAGTGCATAATTCAAATCTATATACTATTATTTAGACGTGTACACGTGTCGGAAGTGACGCTGGGCTTTCTGAATGACGATTTCGAGGTGGAGCCAGCGCACGGCGAACGCCGCGAAGAGATGCTGCGCCAAGCCGGCATCAAGACTTACTTCATCGTTCGCGTCCTCAAGCCGGTAAAGAAACCTTTTGAGGCTTCATTTTTGCATTTTATATTTGACTTATCATCGTGGCGTTGCATTGGAATGCTGGTTTGAAAGTTCTTATGCAATCTTGATGAAACGCCTATTGATTGTCTGTAAGACCTTTCAAAAAGTGTTTTATTCGTTGCCGTATCACTTAGTTTGTGAGACATTGTTTGCCGAAATAATTCACATATGAAATTATGAATAACCATTGACTACTAACATTGCACCATACCTGCAATTATGTTTGTCCAAATTAGCTATACAGATAGTCCATCTGATAAAAATTGCTTAAGAACTTTCAAAGCAGCATTTCGCGTCAGTCGCAAGGAAGAAAAATTATAACAATAGGTACCCTATTTTTTTACTTCAGCGTATTTGGGTAAAAAGTATTCTAAAACGATCTTCGGATGATTTCCTATCCTTGTACCAAAAATGGTTGAAATCCGTCATCGTGCCCCTTTGACGTAACGGCCAGCAAATACTCATACAAACATAAATTTATATATAGTACAAGCATACAAAAAATCAAAAAATGTATTTCACGATTCAATTAATATTTCTCTGAAAGTATCTCATCTATCTATGAAGAGATGTTCTATTTTTAAAACTTCATGGCAGAGCTTTAGCGCAGCACACACATCATGTTAAATTATTTGTTATAATGAAATAATGATCTTTATTCTGTAAGTAGGCCACAAGGGCACTTTTACAAGTCTGACTCTACGGCGTTTCCCAAGAGGAGACCACTGAAGAGAAGAAAGCCGAAAAAAACTCAACAGTCAGTCATTTTTTCAAAATAACTCTTATATCTATTACAATATTTGTACTTAGCCTATCCTAAATATATGTTTTGAGTATATAAACTCAATGCGTAGTTTTTTAACAAAGCATATCAAAACTTATAAAAGTAAAAAAAAATATACTCGTAGAATATAAAAAAAGCAAAATAGTGATTTTTATTTCAATAGTAGATTGTTTGACAAGGGGCTAGGGGCTTCGTGACATAAGCCATTATGACACGAAGTGATCATCTGGACGAGCTCACGAAGTGAGCGATAGCTTTAAGCCACGTGTTAAGCACTCTGCTTTTCACTACGACTGCGAGAAAATAAAAAAAGTTTTAACATTAAAATTGAGTATTTCATGAAAAATTCAAAGTACAGTTTGAGCAATTCGATCAGACATTTTGGCCAATCTGATCAGGTTTGTTTGTTTCTTTTTTAATAAATATTTTTAATTAATTATTCGTAAGTAGTATGTAGCTGGACGCAAATTTTATTTTTTCAGTTTCATAGACATTTGTATGGGATTATATGGCTTTCTTTTAAATCCTAGGGGATAAATGTACTGTTTTAGTCTCGCTTCGCGAAGCTAATGTGACGTACTTTTTGAGCAGGAGAAGTGAAAACAATATTGTCTCCAATGCCTATGTCGAGAGGCGCTACCTTAGATATAGTTTGTCTTTGTGTGCAAATCTTGAATTCTTGACGATGATTACATTGTATTATTTGCTTGTATTTTTCTGTAACTTCGAAGGCACACGGATAGAAAGATTTAAGTTTGTCCTTAGTAAGCCTTACATTTCAGATTGTCCTTAGAAAAACTTACATTTAAGGTTGTTCTTAACAAACCTTAGATTTTTCTAACCATATGCAACATGGACCTATTGTCAAGTTGCTCTGTGAAAGAAGGACTAAGCAATAAACCAAGAAACACCCTTTTGCATATATAATATGTAAAAGTGGTATTTCCAAAACAAGCAAAATGAATGTCTTGTTTTAATAAACAAGACATTTAAATTTTGCACCAGTCTGTCATTTTATCGTTATTTCGTCATTAAAATGTATCAAAGCGAATAATGAGTAGGTGTGCACAGTAGACAGTAGCTGCTAGCCTTATGAAGCCGAGCACTTTATCGGAGTATTAAGTATTTTAGTTAATAAATAAATATTACGGGACAATTTTACACAAATCGAACTAGGCCCAATGGTATGCTCAATAAGGCTTGTGTTATGGGTACTAGCCGACGATATATTTAATAGATGTATTACTTATATACATAGAAAACATCCAAGACTCAGGAACGAATATTTATGCTCATCACACAAATATTTGCCCTTACTGGGATTTGAACCCAGGACCTCAGCTTCGCAGGCAACGTTACTCCCACTGAGCCAAACCGGTCGTCAGTTACTAAACGTCATTCACATTGTATTTTTATTACTACGATTAAAAATAATACGAGTGACGATGATATCTCTTTTTAGGTAAAGCTTTTGAATCATGTCTATTTCTATATACATTATATGTTATATGTCTAAATCTCATCCCAGTATTGAAATAAGCAATTCTTGTATGCCTTTTATGCATATCAAAGGGCATAGTCTCGGCTGCCTGACTGTCGGACTCATCAACGCAGAGCTGAAACTATAAAACGTAGAAGGCTTAAAATGTCTATATTATACAATATTTATTCGAAACGATTTTTTCGAAATCCATCCTCCAAAAGAGTTAAATTGAGGTTGTAGGGAAAACTTGCGTTTCTTTAAGTAAGAGGGAATGATATTTCGCGTATTGGCTGTTTATCTTGAACTAAGTATGAAATCAACTCAAATTCATTCCGTGAAAGTGTTAAATAGGTAGGGAATCCTTGTAGGTATGGGGAACGCGCGTGCGTTTCTTTAAGTAGGACGTGTGTGGTATTTTGTGCGTGGACTTTCCTCCCTCATCAAAAAACAAAAATCCTCCCTTAAAGGGCCTCCCTTAAAGTAAAGTGTCTAGGAAATGTGAGTGTCTTTGAGTAAGACGTTTGATATTACGTGTATAGATTCTTTATTTATAAACATTTTTAAATAAAAAAAGAACCGACTTCAAAATAAACTAAAAAGCCATAAACAATCTTTTATGTACGGTTCGAATTACATTTGAATCATGTTTTGAAGTCGGTGTCCATTAAGGAGTTGTACCTGCCGCCATCAGCTCAGCATGATGAGAAGATGACTACCATATGCAAATACTTAAATCGCTTAAGAAAATATATGAAACCGTTATAAGCGCCTATAAAATTTGAGAATTGCCCTCGATTTTTCAGGGATCCCATCATCAGATCCCAACTTGGTGACAATGGGACCACCTCAGGAGTATATCCTTTCAAATAAAAATACGTCAACACGTAAAATTATCGTTTGTAAACCGACTTTACAGACAACCATTTTTTGCTATGCCTTAAAATACTATCCTTTTGAAACGCCTAGGTACCTTCTGGAATATTTCATTTTGGCCAGTGTCGGGAACTTCGCCTGTCTCTCATTTCATAGTCTAGCAGACGTTAAAATTAAAAGTGCCAGTGTTGCCTTCTTATGGGATAATGTTCAATATCCCCATTGTCTCACTCTAAATCCGTTGGTAGCTGAATACCTTCTGAGTATTTTTTTACAAAGATTAGCAGCATCGGACAACTGACACAAAAACTTTTCCTCATCTATATCACTCTGTTTTTGCTAGTCAACCATAAATTGGTAATAAAGTGGCTGACATGTCACTACTCGAGTACTTAAGAGTTTAAAATGAAAATTGCATCATAATTCAATTAAATTTTTGCAACAGTGGCAGATTGACAGAAATAAAATAATTATATTCTAGTATATACCTACTAGAGACTATCACCAGACTTCTGATACTCGTAATTCTTAGCTTACTTACCTAAAGCTAAGAAAGCGCAGAAAATACTGTGTAAGTGTGGAGTAAACTTCTTGAAATATTCAAATTCAAATATTTATTGTCATATTGTGAGTTAGTTATAAAGGTCATAATGTTACGAGTAAGTTAGGTACATCACAATCAACCGCTACGCGGCGTACAATTTTATGTTATTTTACATTTTTAAATAATTGTCACTGAATGCAACAAAATAAATGTAAGCAAAACATATATGTGAGACACGAGTACAATAAAGTTAATATTATGATGAAAATAAGGTATATTATATAACAGTTGTCTTACAGAATAAAGATAATCATTTCATTATGAATTAATTTTATGTAATTTGGCGTTCAGTCAAATGTTCGTGGATGTTATTACTGTTGTAACGATCAAATGTGCACGACATTATTTTTTTTTCATATAATCATATTTTTCCACCCCTTATTAATCTCATAAAACATATTTGAACATCAAACTATAGTTACTAGATAAAAATACCTAATTCTTATAGGTATACTACCTAAACTACAAACGTAAACAAATCGTTAAATTATAAGTGCCTACATACCTATTCTTGCGTTCCCTTGAGGAGCTAGTTCAGTTGAGGAACAAGTGTGAAAGTATAATATGAAGCAGATGTGACATTTGAGAAAGAAGAGTAATTCGTGGAGACATTTTTAGTATAAATAGGGAACATTTGAGGAGTTGGGAATCACTTTTTACTTGATCGTCGAACGAGTAACATAGTCTCTGGCATTTTGAGGTAGTAAACAATTATAAGGGGAATTTCTGTCGGATTTATGTTTAATTATTTTGTTGGGGATTTTGTTGGGGATTTTTGTGTTTTAAGCTAGAAAGCAAATTTTATGCCAGAATGATGTTTTGGTACATGGTTATCAAATAAAATGTTCTTATCTGTAACAGTGATAAACGAGGACATTTTAGACTCGCAGTAATTTATCCAGATTAGGCAGTCTGGACACTAGCCATTTATAAGTGCAGTGATTTGCCTACAGGATTCATTGATCTGGTCGGAGGAAGAGGGGACCTTACGAAGGACATGTGGGATTTCCACACCCTTGGATACCAGCTATGGTTTTTGAATCTTGGTCTCCCGTTAAATTTATGTATATATAACCATAATACTACACGGATAGGGCCAATGTCTTACTTGAACGCACCTTGGAGTTTCATTATCCGCGTCAGGGGGAGACAATTACACGAGTATTAGACACAAATATCGACTTACTCATCGAACGCATTTAGAAGCTTAATTAGGGTCCCATACACCACTTTACACGATTAAATGTAAATGTGAGGAATTTCCTCTAGTATTGTTCACAGGGGTAGAGATAGGCACACACATTACTTATTTGGGAATTAGGGTTTTACTTTAACTATTTAACCTCCGAGTATTCGGCCAAACTTCATTTAATAAGCATAATACTTTATTCAACTATAAATCCATCCAATACCATTTATCTAATTGAAATATTCATAGCGTTCAACTCAAAACCATTGAGTTTTCTTTATTATAATATTATAGATATCTGTAGCCTCCGTTAAAAGGTATTCTTTGATTTAATGATGCCAAACCAAAATCTTTGGTAGTTTTATCATATCAAAATCAAAATTAAAAGTAGGAGATTAAATTCATATTATTATCAAAATATTTAGACTTATATAAATATAAATGTACCTGATAGACAGAATCTTATATTTTTTTAGTCGAATAATATAAGATTGGAAAATAAGAAATTCGGTAGAAAAATACGCTGTTCAAAGACATCACTCACAGAATTAGGAGATTTTGGGAGTTTTCATTTTTTAACTAAGAAAGTCATGATTACATGCTTTTTGGTAAATTAATGTATTTTTGAGATAATGTGCGATTCGATGAAGGAATCTGTTTTAAAAGTAGTGTGATTATTTGTCTAAGAAAGGGCAAATACTCATTCCATTGATATTGTGGATCAGACGATGTTTCGCTAAGAATGGCCGGGATATGAATCGTCAAACAAAGAGCCTTGACGAATCCTGTATAACATCTTGTTTGATTAACATTCATAAGGAAATAATGTACAATAGGTTTTGTAGATTCCTTGTCGAAGCGTACTGAGGAAAATAACAAGTAATCAGTGCACATGTGTTCATGAGAAGGAATGACATTTAATTATCGTTTACGAATGGCGTATGATTTTCAAATACGAAAGGATAAGTAGTTTTCAGGGTTTGTTAAGGAATAAAAGTGTTCACTTAATCCATAAATAAGAGAGGAATGTCGTGATTAGAAATACGAAGTTGTGTTACATTGATTAATGTTTTATTGTGCAATTTGGTAATGGAACCTGTTTTGCAATAGAGATGAGGTTAGTCTAAAGGAATGGACGAAATCTCAAGTTATAAATGTATTCTTGAACATCCCTAACATTTTGCTAAGAATGGCCTAAGATCTATCTTCTAGAAGAGAACTAGATGGGATCTTTGAACAGTGTCTGGTGTGATCAATAATCATGGTTAATTAAAGTAACTACGAAAGGTCTCCTTGTCGAAGAGTACAGTGAAATAATAAGAACATTTTTTTAACATCAATTATATGAGAAACATAATAATTGCAACTAAGAATATATAGTTTATTGAAGTATTTATCAGTACTCAAATCGTTCACTCTATCCTTTATACAAGAAGGATTTATATTGATAATCGAAGGAAATCAATATTAGCATACCCGTAAGAAGTGTGTATGTCTACAGACCAGTAAAAATATAGTTATATGTTTATAGAACATAGCAATGAACATGTAATTCAGTTATCTATTTAAGGAAATAACAACATTTATTGTCTATGTATGGCGTATGATTTCAGATATGAAATAATAAGTTTTCTAGGTATATAAAAGAGGAGAAGAGTTCACTTAATCCATAAATGAGAGGATTTGTGTTGATTTTAAAGTGGAGAACGTTTTCTTTCAAAATATCAAAGAAATTGAGAAAGTGGCAAATTCAAGAAACAATTCTTGAAAACAGGTGCCATAAAACCTGTAAAAAGATCTGACTTGGTGTTCATTCGGTATCCGGGGAATATGACTTTTTTTATGGCTTGTAAAATTAAGATCTAACATAGAAATCGAATCCAGGAAAGGGTTTTAAACAATATTTTGATTCCAAGTATGGAAATCTCTTGTATCCGATAAGCATGAAGGAAGCCTATTCTGTACACGAACACTCTTAGTCCGGTAGCTGCCTTTATAGTTTACAAGAAAGTACTTTTGGGAAAATAAGGAGATGATTCTAGCAGTTCAATATTATCTCATGTAGTAACATAGTCAGTCATCCATTTTTCATATATTAAAATTTAGTTTACAACTCCCTCTAATAATCATTTGATACAGAAATCCATCTATAATGGCATAGAAGATACTCATAGAAGTTTTCCTAGCATAACTAGAGCTTAAGTTCAACGAAGTAAGAGTATCGAGCCAGCACGCAGTTGATATTTTGAATCTGTACCGATCTCCTTACTACACTTCTAATTATCTCTCGATATTTCATAATGAATCATATATGTTAGTGTTCTAGTTTCCACAATAGTTTGATATTTCAGAATAAAGAGTAATTTTGCTAATTATATTCTTCCATCATCTCCTTATAAATCTTAAAAGTGTTACTTTTTTAACCAGATCTTTTTAGGGTTAATAATCCTTATTGTTGACTTTCTCATTGATGGAGGGAGCTCTTTACTATTCTACTGAATGAATTCTCTAATCAATGGATAAAAAGACTAGTAATACAAAAATTGCATAAATAATAATAGGATAGAGTAGTTAGATCTCAAAATCATATAAATAATTGTAACTGTCAGGTATATTATAATTTAACGAACAAAGTATGCAATTAGAGTATGTTTTAGGACAGGAAAGTAGGATAAAGATAAGTCAGGATATAAGAGTAGTATTTATTAACATCAGTAAAAGATAGGTTTATTTTAATTAAAAATATACTGAGCGATCATAATGGTTCTTCCATAAAAGAACTTCAGGTTACTATGCAACATAGAGTCCTACTAAACTAGACGAATCACAACGGGTTTTCCGATCACATTTCTGGCCAATATTATTATGATAGCGTGATTCAAGTTCAAATGCACATTATCAAAGTAGAAAGCAGTACAAGATAGTTGGTGTAGTAATAAGATTTAGACTGTGTTCATGTAGGTGTATTCTGTTAGGTGTATTCGAGGTAGTGGAGAGTGGTATTAGGAGTCTCATCAGGCATTACAGTTGATTCCGCACACAGGATTAATAGGGCACATTAGAAGTTACATTTGGTTTCGAGACCAATGAGCTTCATTAGGATTTCTTTAGGGCATTACACTGTTACTGTTTCTGCTTATACTCAGGAAATTCTAAGGTCTTGATACAGTTTGGCAAGTGATTAAATATGAAGACTGACATATAATATATGCTTTCCCGGAAGTACGCTGTTTTATGGTGATCAGGATAGCATAAGTTAAGACCATGTAACTTTGAAGCTTGCCTTGGATTATGTGTCCAATAATAAATAATTTGTAAGTATCAATCAAGGAAAACTTACTAATATTAATCTCGCCTGACCATCGACCGTCAATTTGAATGTTTTCTTACACAAACATACGAAACTTCGTTCGCGGAAGAGAAAAAGTTATAACCTCTCTTTTTTTTCTTCAGCTTAGTCGGGTAACAGGGTCCTAAAACCGTCACAGCTTCCAAAAATAGTTGAATTTCGTTTAGTCTGCTTGGCGTGATGAAGCCACAAACGACACGTACAAAAAATTCAAAAACATTTTTTAGGGTTCCGTACCAAAAAGGTAAAAAAGGAAGCCTTATGGTGTGAGTGTGACTCTGTCTGTCTGTCTGTCTGTCCGACTCTTAGAGCGCCATATCTCAAAAACGACTTATGCTATCTATTTGGAATTAGGAATATTTATAATCATGGTCAGCCCACATGTATTGCAAAGGAGATATTATAAAATATATTTTTATTTTATAATAAAATGACCAATATGAAGGGGGGGCAAAAATTAAAGTCTAGTCAGTAGGTCAAGTAGGGTATCATATGAAAGGGCTTGATCAGTACATTTTCGATTTTTTTTTTATCGTGTTTAAATTACGTTTTATTAAGGAACATGTGGAAAAAAATACCATTCCCCCCCCTTTATCTCCGAAGTTTACCTAGCAAAAAGTCTGGGATTTTCTTGAATTGTGTAATTTAATATGAATATTACACGAAAATTATAACCATGTATCAATCAATCTTACCTTTTTTTTAATCACCAAAAATCAATTTTGAATACTCTGGTTTGGTTAAGTTTGTCCCTCATTTGTATGTGACGCCATAGATAGCAGAGGCAAAATTATATCAAGCGGCAAGTTAAGTCGGAATAAGTGAAAGTTTGTACGGAACCCTCGGTGCGCGAGTCAGACTCGCACTTGACCGGTTTTTTTTTCTATTTAGTGACCTCCAAATAGTAATCATTTTTTTAAATATCTTCAATGTACAGACATTACATTTTTACAACTTAATAGTAGAATAGAAGTCCACCTCCATAACGTAGAACAAGAACAACAACGCGTACACGAATATTTAGCTTCTTATTATTCGATTTATGCAAATTAAAAATTATAAATAATGGTGAAAAACAAACACTTAGGTAAAGTTACATTCTTAGTTAATTGATGTTGGGAATAAGAGCATTGCCTATTCATTTATTGCTGTTGTTATGTGTATTCTACTAGGAGTATCCTCTGCACGGGCGAATGCACGGTGGCTGTGAAGACGAATCACTTGCTTAATGATCATGTTACGTAAATAGATCGAAATTGTCTTATATTCAGAACTAGATGAATGAAGAATATGTACTCTGACGCAGCGCATAAAACTATCTACAGCAGTGGCTCTATTAATGCGCGCACTAGAAAAGTTTTACGAGTCTGTATATCTTTTTGTTTCGTCATCTAGTTTGGAGGAGAGGATAAAAGTGTACCCGAGGGCGAGGGTGTGGAGGGTGGCGACTCCGCCGACACGCTGTCCGACCTCAAAGACGACGACGAGGACTCGGTGAGTGCACTATCCCCCCGCCGCCCCCACCGCGCCTCCCCAGCGACCTCTTCACGAGCCTAAATAAATAGGACACTGGGGCACTAGGCTCACGGTCTCCACTAGCCTAGTTAGTTCTAGTCTAGATAAGACCGATCGCTTTAAAACTCTCACTTTAACTATACGCTCATTGGTTTCATTAGATGTGTTTGAGCACTTTGTAAAGCCATGCTGTATCATGAGCGCTCATACAAATTTGTTGCTTCTCAATTACATAGCATCGCTTCGTCCATTATTCGTAGGTTCTATCACCGCAAGAAGAGAGCAAGGGCAATGAAGACTTGAAAATACTCGCAATGTTACAAGAAGAACTCGTGAATCGAGACGATGACAAGTAAGTCCATAATTCATATTTTATTCAGTGTTTGGTTGGAATATTTGATAAGTTCAACTCGAAACATCCCCCTTGTTACGATATGTCAATTTTATAGCATGCGTAGGCGTAAGCTCCAGTGTCTGTAGTAGGTCGGCCAATCACGGTCCGTCGGGCTTCATCATCTGCTTTGAATACAGCTTTTTATATCTATTACACATTTACTAAACCGTTTGATACATAAGGAATGTAATGATTAATGATCAATAAACACAGCGCAGTTGAGATACGCGTTTTTGTATCAAGTAGTCGTAAAGCCATGCAGCGAAATGTAGCAATAGTTTTTGCTGATCCTTGATTTACCGTTTGGTGGAAATTGTACATGCTGGTGGAATTGTAGGGAGTTGGCGGATGCGACGACTCTTTGCCTGACGTTTAAAGCGGCAGAAGTGGAGGAGGCGTACGCGCGGCGCGCAGACCCATGCCCCATGGCCGTAGCCGCTCCGCCGCTGATGCTGATACCGGCGGTCATCGCGCTGGCTAGCTTCGCCGTGCCGCCTTCCTGGGCACTGCATGCCGTCTACCTCGCCTTCGTGCTCGAGACTGGCCTACTCAACGTGATCTACTACGCTTACTTCCGATTCGCCCAATACAAGGTTCCATTACTCTTTTTTTTATTCATAACCTTCAAGCCGGTCAATCACAAATACTAAAATATAACTCAAATTTAGGTACTTATAATAGGAGTTGGAAGCTTTTAGGGCAACGTAGGGGTGTTAGATTGTTAACCGCCTTACTGACGTTGTGCCACATATTCGACCGTGGGCTCTTTGTTGAGGTGAAGGGTTTCGTTCCCGCGAACGCGCATATATTTCCATACGTGCAGGAAGTAAAGCGGAAATAGGAAATGAAATGAGATCAGGAAATAGGTACAAGTACATATCAAGTAGGATCACTGTGTAATACCATATCAACAATTAATGCATTTATTTATTAAGTAATAGTTGACTAAATAAACTCAGTTCGATACTATTATCGAACTTGTTTTTGCTCTATAGGATTGTAGGAACGCCATGGTAAGAAACGAATGTCCTAGAGTAGGTACAGAAAATATTCACTGGCATCTATTTTATCAACACTTCAGGAATGGGAGTTTTACAACACATTATTTTTTGTTTCAGGAAAAATCCGTTAGTCCGTATTGGAAACTGATATGCGGTACATTTAACATAACTATGTTCGTGGCCGCGAACATTGCTCCCTTGGTAAGAACGCTATTGTCCCGATCTCCATCCGCTCGTAAGCCTTGACCTATAAGGTAATATAGTGTAACAGTAATTTTGTGGCGCAGATCATTTGTGGTAACTACGAGGCCGCGATCGGCGACGAGCTGCATCCCGCCGCGCCCGTCAACAGCGGGGCCCGGCGCTGCATACATCCTTCTTACTATTACCACGTAAAGCTATTATCTTATACATTCACATTCTGTTGTAAATTGCAACAGGAGACATTGCGTTTGTTTACTGACAATTTCAGAATTACGTGTGAAATAATCTGTTATGTGTCTGCGTAAAATCGAAAAGGCTTGCAATTTCGTTAAAATTCTTGCATTTAAAAAGTAAAGTGTAAGTAGGACAAAACTAAAATGTTCGCATACTCGTACATGACGGTTGTTCAGTGTTGTGTGTGGAAAAATATTTTTAATTACTGTCCTAAAACCTTAAACATATAAATTTTACATATAAGTGTCGAACTCGCGCACCGAGGGTTCCGTACAAAATAAACTACAAACTGCCGTATTTATGAAAATCCAGTGAGTGTGAGTCCTAAGAAAAATGTACCGGTGTTCGATAATTTTATATTGGTTACTGACATAGACAGACAGACATACAATTATACTGTTTTAGTATTTGTTGTTATAGCAGCTACAGAACTATGTACGTCATCTGTGAAAATGTCAACCGTCTAGCTATCACGGTCCATAAGATACAGCCTGGGTACAGACGGACAGACAGACGTACAGCGGAGTCTTAGTAATAAGGTCCCATTTTATCCTTTGGGCACGGAACCCTAAAAAAACCGGGCAAGAGCATGTGGGACCATGCTCAGTGTAGGGTTCCGTACCGGTACTACAAAGAAATGAAAGATGAAATTAAAAAAAATATGTCAAAAGAGCGTATCTTTGTGGCACTTACATCCTTTTGCTGAGAACTCAAAACGGTATATCCGATCATTTTGAAAATATTTTTCGTTGAAAGAATTTATTATGCTTTATCTTTTTTTTTTTTAATTTTTATGCACATACGGTTTATAGAAGGATATGGTGGCAATTTATGCTACTTACTTTCAAAAAACAAGAAAAATTTGAAACCTTCAAATGAATTTTTAAAGAACTGTACATTTTCCTTAACTAAACAAAACCTAATCACAATAACAAAAATTTTAAAAAAAATGTGCAGATTAAGCCCTTTCATATGATATACTACTGTACCTACAAGCTAGACTTTTAATTTTTGCCCTCCCCATGTTCGTCGTTTTTTTAGAAAATAATAATATATATTTGAATATTTCCTTTTGCAATACATGTGGGCTGACTATGTTTATAAATATTCTAAATTTCAAATAGATACCATGAGTAGTTTTTGAGATATAGCGCATTAATAGTTACACTGACATACAGACAGACAGTGTCGTACCATAAGGGTTCCTTTTTTTACCATTTATGGTACGGAACCTTGAAAAAAACTATTTGAAAGTCACTTATTACTTTTTTTTAATTGTTTGTATGTATCTTTCCGACTTCATCGCACCAAAACAAATAAACGGATTCCAACTATTTGTGGTGCACGGTTAGCTATAGTTGTCCACAAATGGTGTTAGGATACGTTTTAGCTGACTACGCTGAAGCAATAAAGAGAGTTATGGCCTTCTTCTCACCCGCAACCGAAGTTGCAGGCACCATCTAGTTTTTGATTTAAATATTTTTTTCTACTCGTGTACTAATCGAGTAGCTTAACTTCAAACTCGGGTAAATACAATTTTGACATTTAAGATTTTGGTATAAAATCTAGTTTTGTTACAATTTCATCGGGTATTAATTATAATTCCGTGTGGAATTGAGAAAAATACAGTTAAAATCATAATATTTTTTCAAATCAGATAAACACATATGCCATTTTTTTATGTAGTTAAGTAAGGGTAAGAAGTTTGTTCAACATGGTTGTCAGTAGACGTAACCTCTGCGACAATATCCCTGTAGTATTTTTTTGGATTTCCGGAGCGAATATTTATAAATCTGCTGACTTTATCAAAAAATAATGTTTAGACTCCTATTATTTTTAAAAGACATATTCAATGATACCCCACACACTAGTGTTGGAACGAAACAAAAAATTCACCCCCACTTTAGGTGTAGGAGAGGTACCCGAAAAAAAGTTTTTTTTTTAGTTTTTATTTTATGGTTTTGTCGGCGTGATACATACACATAATAATGGTCACGGAGCTAAGCCGCGGACGGACAGACAAACATGGCGAAACTGTAAGGGTTCCTAGTTGACTAAGTAACCCTAAAAAAGAAGACTGTGTTATTGCAATTCTTTTTTTAGCTGTGTGTTTTAATTATTGTAGTTTATGGGTTACTCGTAGAAAAAGCATTGTATACAATAGTTATATAGTTAGTTTTTCAACACACTTGCGCGTAAAGTGGCTCTTATTACACCATTTTTATGGCTGTAATCCAGTCCATTACACACGCGTGTTTTTTACATTACATAATCACCCAAACATTCATAATATAATAAACTGAATAATTATATCAATTCAATACAAACAAAATATTATTTTGTATAGAAAACTTCATAATTTATTGAAATTAAGGGTTTATATAAGTACCCCCACTTTAGATTTATTAAAATAACCTATAATGTTTCTTGTACCTACAAACTATTTGCTGACATTAAAAAAGCCACTAGTGCGATTATGGAATGTAAAAACGATGTGTTAATAGCCATTTTACTAGCAAGTGTGTTGAAACGCACAGACATTACATTTGTATAACTGTATAATCATGCAGATTTGACTTTACAGATAGGCGCAGGCGCGCTGTGCGGGGCGCTGTGGGTGTCGCCGTTAAAGGGTGGCGCGCGGGCGCTGTTGCTGGTCGCGCTGGCGGCGGCGCACGCGGCGCCCGCCGCCGTGCAGCCCGCGATCTTGCACCGCCGCGCCAGCCTCGACCGCGACCCCTACACCACCGGCTTCAACGCCTCCGCCGACTACGACCCCACCGCCTTTCACATCTTGTATGAACTCCATAACATAACTTATAACCTAGAAAAGGATTATTATTATTGCCATGAAGACATTGAAAAAACCGGCCATCTGCGGGTCTGACTCGCGCATCGAGCGTTCCTTACAAAGTCACTTAATCCTACTTCACTGGTCGGTTGACGTAAGTTTGCGTCTAGTATCTATGGCTTCGCATACAAATGAGGGACAAACTTGCCCAAACCGGGGTATCGAAAAATGATTTCTGGAGATTATTAAAAAAAAAAATTGCCACATTGAATAAATACAACAAAATTTAACCGCAGCCAAAAAAACCGGCCTATAGCATGTCGGACCATGTTCAGGGTAGGGTTCCGCAGCCATCATAGGTATGGGGGGGGGGGGGGGCAATTTATGCTACTTCCGCAGCGATTATTTCCGAAAATATCCACGTGATCAGTTTTTTTTACAAACCTCTAATGATTTCAAAAGATCTGTCGAAATATATGCATATAGATCACGTGGATATTTATGATTTTTTTTCATATTGGTTACTTGTTTGTAGTGAGCCCCCTACTTTTTTTTTATTTTTTTATTTAAATAATATAATAATAATAAATATTACGGGACAATTTTACACAAATCGAACTAGCCCCATGGTAAGCTCAATAAGGCTTGTGTTATGGGTACTAGACGACGATATATTTAATAGATATATTACTTATATACATAGAAAACATCCAAGACTCAGGAACAAATATTTATGCTCATCACACAAATATTTGCCCTTACCGGGATTTGAACCCAGGACCTCAGCTTCGCAGGTAACGTTACTCCCACTGAGCCAAACCGGTCGTCAAAATTTAACCATTAAACTAAGTAGCCGCTTACACAAGACATCTATAGGTACTCCAAATTTTATCAAAATACATGCAGTAGTTATTGAGTACAATGCCTGTGACATACGGACGGACGGACGGATATGACGAAACTATAAGAGTTCCGGTTTTATATAATACAATATATATCTAGGGGGGCGGGCTTTTTTTCAGTTTCATTTACATGTATGGAGTACATGTAAATGAAACTGAAAAAAAACAGCATGTAGATATGTGTGGAACATAATTTCGACAGTTCTTGTAAAAAGTGAAGATATTTAAAAAATTTAAATGAAATGCCGAGATTCTTATTAATCAAGCTGTTTTATTTTAACTTAACACTGCACCGTTAAAAGTATGTGACAGAGACGAAAAGTAATAGACAAGAAAATCATATCTATTAGTAACTTAGCGATAGAAACAAAAAAGGTACTGCCAACTTAGAAAAATGTATGAACATTCTTATTTAACAAAAAGACTTTGAGTTTTCTATGAACGGCTGCGGAACGCTACGCTGGTCCGACATGCTTTTGGCTGGTTTTTATAAATCTGCATATTTCAAAACCTACAAAAGATTACCGTGACGATATTTGAGATTCAACATTGTCGTCATTTTTAAGAACTAAACAAACTTACATACCCGTAATCAGTTTGCTTTTTCGATAAGCCAGACCCTGCTATCAGTGGAGTGAATTCATTAAAGCAAAAACATAGGGTGAACGCAACAACATCGTCATTAAAGGGTCTGGCCGGGCTGCTATAGTAAAATCGCCCCTGGCTGAATTTGAAAACTAAATATGCACGTTTATTTGCCTTATTGTCAAATATAATTTTACTGAATATTAAGCCTTAAATACTTACGATTAGCGAAATAATTAAAAGAAATAAAATTCAGTGAAATAAAACATGTTTTATTTCAATGAGTAATAATCGCGGAAACAGAAGAAAATAATAAAATTCAGCTTTTATTTTTTATTGGTCAAACTACTTTATCGATTGACACGTCCTTCGGATATTTTATCAGTCTTATAAGGTCTATATTGACTATCGTTTTCTACTTACCCACTTTTTTTGTGTATGTTATATATTAAGTTTGAATATTTTCTCATGTATTCTTTGCCATAATAAAAATCCTAAAATATAGGTTAATTAAATGTAAAATATCTGCTTAGCCTGCGCCTAGGAACATATGAATAAGAAAATTGTAACTTTTCACTTGCGCCACATTTTTTCCAGTCGCGGATGCTGTTTTACGAATATTCTCGTTATCGGTTCGGAAGCAAATGCTTACATTTTTATCTCTTACCAGAGCACGCAAGATGTACAAACAAACAGCCCTCAATCATCGCTTTAACTACATTAGCTGCGTGATTTACGATTCAGTTAGGCGCGTTGATGGCAAGAACATACTTGAACGTTGAACACGTGCCACACGGGATGACTGGCGGCATTGCTCGCAAGCTGCTGCCCTAAAGGACTGTGTTGGCACTAGTTTTTTAGGGTTTCATACTCAAAGGGTAGGTACTATTACTACACCTCCGCTGTCTGTCTGTCACGGGGCTCTAACTCTTGAACCGTAACAGTTAGACACTTGACTTTTTTACAATATGGAACGTGTTGTGTTTGTGGCCGCAATAATACAAATGAATTAACCTTTTTACAAAAATAAAACTGACTTAAAAAACACTAAAAAGTAAAAAATCACTGCATAATTTCATTTTTTGTATTGAATTACAAGTAACCGTTTAAGTACTCGATCAATAGGTACAATACATAAAATTAATGTTATTTTGCAGTCGGTGCCATCCAATATCTAAAGGGTGTATAAAATGCTGAAAATTGACTTTAGTAAATTGTTACACGATGGCAGCGACTTCAAAATAATATTAATGGTATATATTGAGTATAAAAACGGTTACTTGTAAGTAAATTATATGATACGTTTTGGTGTCGGTTTTATTTATTGTTCAAAAGTAAATTTACTTCAAACTTTCTGTTTAATCGGTACTTAAAAGTATATTTCGTGACGATTCGATTCGAACAAGATACATTACTTTATTAAGGAGATCTGGCGCCTACCTTCCTTGCTTCCGGAATCAGATCATTTCATACCATACTCATCAGGACTAGCGATCATATATCTCGAAATATATCTCGTCGACACTCGTAAATCACTTACCATGGAGGAGTTCCAGTGTTCTTCTGTGGTCTTCTTCATCAGTTTCACTTCACCAATTTACACTTTCTGAATGCAAATGCTTAATTTGTTTTTAAAATAAAAAAAATCGCCGTATGCATGCCTACAATATTGGAGGACGTCCTCCAATTCCTTAAATAGATTCCATCATCACATCTTCAAATTATATGGAACTAAATGAGGTGCACGTCCTTTTAAACAAAAAAAATATTTTCTAGGTCTGTATATAAGTCGTTGCGGCTTCATTACGCCAAAACGGCATTTAACTATTTTTGTTACGCCGGCAGGTGGGCATTTTTTCCGACTATGCTGAAGTAAAAAGGAGGGCTATGACTTTATTTTCTCCCGTGAACGAAGTTGCGAGCACTTCTAGTAATAAAATAAAAGAAGCGACTTTCTCTTTTTTGTATACGGCGATACGGAACCCTTTCTGCACGAGCCCGATTGCACTCGATCGATTTTTCTATACATATAATTTATGTAATCATAATTATAATTGAAATCATTACAGTACGTATGGCGATTAATAATGCCGCTATCATGTTATAACGTGATATTGTGGAAATTAAATTACTCACATTAATAATATGTACGCAATGTAAAAAGATAAACAATTTTGTTTTTGCAATAATGAATTTAACATAATTCTATTATAGATTATATATACATTCAATTATCTAAAATAAAAATAACCGCCCTCAAGTGAAAAAAATGTTTTTTTGTTAGGAGTTGGTTTTATTTTTTGTTAAAACGTTAATTTATTTTACACTTTTTAGTTAATCGTTACTTAAAAGTGCATCTCGTGACGATTCGAACAAGCCCAAACACGGCTAGGATACCTACATTATTTTACTACAGAGATCCGGTGCCTATCCATCTGCCATCATCAAATCAATTCTACTGTACCATTCTCATCAGAGCCATTTCAATTTGCGACTATGATATGAAGAAGCTTATCTATTTTAATTGAGATGTGTCTCGTCGTCACCCGTAAATCAGTTATCGTTGGGTTCCAGTGACCTTCTGTGGTCTTTCTTCATCAGTTCCCCTTCATCAATGTACACTTTCTGATTGCAAATGCTTATTATGTTTCTTATAATACCAAAATCGCCATATGTATGCCTACACTATTTGAGGAGTCCCTTCAATTCCTCATGGAACCCATCATCAAAATTATATGGAACCAACTTGAAGATAACCTCTATCGATAAAAAAAAGTTAAAGCAGTCAAATAGACTTCAAGTAATCGGTGAACCTACATAAATAAAAAAAATTAAATAAAAAAAGAACCGACTTCAAAATAAACTAAAAAACCCATAAATAATCTTTTATGTACGGTACGGATCACATTTGAATCACCTTTTGAAATCGGTGCCAAACCATTCATTTATTATTACTAAGAACCGCGGCGGCGAGCCTTAAGTTATTAGGATCTACCTACATATATATTTAGTCATAGTAATTCGTATTTTTGTTGAACTTTATTTACTTCAGGTTTGGCACTGACTTCAAAAGGTGATTCAAATGTGATCCGTACCGTACATACAAGATTATTTATGGCTTTTTAGTTTATTTTGAAGTCGGTTCTTTTATTATTTAAAAATTATTTTTTTTGTTTTTTAGTGATGGATTTTAGTAGTGATATAAAGTATTTTTTAGAGCCGAGAATGGGAAGATTGAGGAGGCACTTTGCACGCATCTCGAGTCTTTGGAAGTAAGAAATGTAAAAGTTGGTTAGTTCATTGTACCTTCCGTCATCAGCTCAGCATGAAATGATGACAACCAGAGGAAAATAACTGATAACTTTAGAAAAATATATACAAAACATTGTTATTGCCTATAATATTTGACGGTTTCTCTCGATTTCCCTGGTATTCCATCATCTAATTCTGACTTGGTGATTAGGAGACTACTTCAGGGACACACTAAAAAGAATATGACTAACAATCTTAACGTATCTACCTATAATAGATGACTTTTTCAAGAATTATCCTCTAACTCTTAACTATTAAGGAGTTGTACCTTCCGTCAACAGCTTAGCATGATGAGATAATGACTACCATATGCAAATACTTAAATAGCTTAATAAAATATATGAAAAACGTTATAAGTTCCTATAAAATTTGAGGATTGCCCTCGATTTCCCTAGGATCCCATCATCAGATCCCAACTTGGTGGCAATGGGACGACCTCAGAAGTATATCCTTTCAAATAAAAAAAGAATTTTTAAAATCAGTCCACAATTGGCGGAGTAATCGGTTAACATACATAAAATATATATATATATAAACTCGAATATATAACTTCCTCCTTTTTTGTAAGTCGGTTAAAAAAGTATTAAAATATTCCGACGAATTGAGAACCTCGCTCCATATATGTAAACGAAACAAAAAATCTGCAAATATGAATGTGTGGCAGTTCTTTTAAAAATATTTCGAGTTTTCTAAATTATTATTTTTCTATTTAGTGAATATTTTCGGAAATAACATCGCTCCAAAAGTAACGTAATTCGTGTCTCCCCCTCTATTTTTTAAGCCTTGTGTCCAAAAAATATGAAAGAAATTACTAAGATAACACGTGGAGGTATCGATTTGACTTTAAAACTATATACTGAGGTCTACGGTCTTTTAAAGCTGTGAAAAAATTAAACTTCTAAGTTTACGTAAAAAGAGTATACGGCCGTTTATGCCGCAAAGACGTATATTTCGACACTTTTTGAAAATCATAGATTCCATTTGTTCTAGAAACTTGAAATTTGGTATGAAGGAAGGAAGAAAGTAGGCAATCAACAAAATAAATCTGTAAAACTATTTTTTTTATATCTGTCTGACTATATCAGTTTCTAATATAAAATTTTCAAGCAACGCGTACATTTTGCTTAGGAGTACGGCTCTGCTAACACTGGGTTTTCATAGTTCTAGTTGTTTTGACGTGATGAAGCCTCAACGACACCTACAATCATACAAAAAAACCGGGCAAGAGCACTTTCGGACCATGCTCAGTGTAGGGTTCCGCAGCCGTTCACACAAATGAGGTGCAAACTTAGAGTTTTTCAATTAGTTTTTGCTGAAATAAAATAAAATAGCTAATTAGAGATATAGTTATAATTTTTGTGTAATATGTATGTTTATTTATACAAATTGTGAAAATTTCAAAATTTTCGTTTGGTTCGGAGCTTATCATGGGGCGCAGTCATTTGAAAGCCATACGGTGAAAATACGGTGCTAACAGAGCACAGAGGCCATTTCGAGACATTTAATGTAATCTGCCATGGAGCACCAGTCGGGACCTACCCCTCTCTGAATTATGTAAACGCAGACACGGATAATTCCGGCACGGTGTAGGATTATGGAAAAAAAAAGAAACAAACTATGCCCTGGTTCTACGATTTATTTTATATTTTATTTTTTCCGGTGAGAATGATTAGTGGACCGATTGTATAGGCCTTGGATTCCCAAGCGCACGTGCAGAGATCTCTCTGGGTCTGGAGAGGTGTGCACCGTTTTTTACCCAGCGACTAATAAAAGCCACTGTGCCAACTCGCAACTGACGCTTAATTCACTTCAGCCCAGCTAGCATAATAGCTCTTGCGGCTTCACTCTGACCGGCCAGTGAGGTCAAGCAGAGCTGGGTTCCATAAAGATACCCCGGAAGTGAATGGGCACATGGTGTGGCCACTCACGAACACCTCGCCAAAAGCTGCCCTGAGGTTGGCTGGTGTATTGAGAGGTGTAACCTGCGGTTTACCCTCATCTGGCATAAACTTTTTCGTTATAATCATTATTTGGTGTAGTGCATTTTTTTATTAACACGTAAACTTTTCAGGATTGCTTAAAAATAAACAAAACCTCGCCTTATGCATTTAATAGGATGATGCCTTAAAAAGTTCTGAAAATAGTACAGTTACAAAAAAAATGCATTATGCCAAATGATCATTACGACAAAAAAGTTAATGCCAGGTGAGGGTAACTAGTACACTGCTTTCTGCGCAGGGCATGCCGCCACTGCACCAACTCGCGTCTCATGCAAATTTCACTTCCATCCTGGAGTTCAAACTCTTGCCACTCCACCCTGACTAGTGTAATAGCTCTTGCAGCTTCGTTCTGACCGGCCAGTGAATGCAACCCAGAACTGTTTAGTCCAAAATTGGTTCGTTATGTCCCTGCTCACCAAAAACAGCTTGCCAATGCTGCCTTGCGGCTAATAATATTATTTATTAGTATACTTAGTATCGTTTTGTCTCCACTTATTTTCCCTTCATACATATAGTTATTTTTCCATCATTCTCTAGTATTGAGTATACTGAAAAAAAAAGATCTTATAACTGGTTATTATATTTTCCAGAGCCCAAGTCCACCTCGGTCGCCACATCCTCATGCTTTTCTTCATAGTGATCGCGTTACTCATCTTGAACCGATATGTAAGTACAGTTCATATGTAGGCTCTCAGTCAGCGTGTACGAGTAGCTACTACAGGGTTATCAAATGCCTTTTTAGCCTCACCACCAAAAGCAGGTAAAAATATGTAACTTCTGTTTTAACAAAATCTGAAGTTACATTACAGATATCTTGGAATTCGTTCTAATGGAAAATTATTAATGAATCTCTATGAAATTATGATGAACACGTGATCATAAATGCATCAAGATCGAAATGTTGCAATTGATAATGCGAAAGTTTGTGCCGTTCTCACAAGCATGTGTAAACGTCGTTTATAATTCAATACATAATTTGTATCTCGAAGCTCCGTTATAATTCGTAAAATATTTTCAGAAGTAGTTTTTTCATAAATACTTCGAATATCGTTCAGTATTCATTATGTTCATAATGTTCATATGGAGAAAAACTAGCAGCAAATGAGCAAACCATTATATTAGCGATTAAAAACTGGTCGATATAGTAATATTTTTGTGCCAAACCACAATCTTAACTCAAAAATGGGGTCAAATGTTTGCGGCAACCCTATCAAGCGCGCTATTTATAAGTGTTTGTTTGGTTTTAGACGGAGTCGCTGGAGCGCGCGCGTCACTCGCGCGGCGAACGCATGCGTGCGCAGGCCGATCAGGCGGCCGACTTACGCCGCCGCAACCAGGTATCGCCCCGTCTAAGTTATCTATACAAAATGTCTACCGTTAATGAAAGTGGTGATTTTGAGCCTTTTGTCCTTGAAGTAAAAATTGGTTAAATCTGCTGCCCCGGCGTACTCAATGAGATATTTGATAACACGACACTGTATTTGCAGAGCTCCTCACTCTAATATGTAAAAATAAAAATATAATTCTACAATAGATACGAAATTTAATATGCATTCAATTTCACATGACGTCTATTAATTTTTTTCCTCTGAAATGAGAGTCAACGTCGGGTACAGGGCGTACGAATGTAAAGAGCGCTAAAACCATCTTAAGTACTTACACAAATTGGCTTTTTTGATATTTGACGCGGCGCTTTGATTCGCCAACCGCGCTGATATTCGTGGTTGCATTATTACCCACGAGATTTAGCATAATAGTTACGGCTACGTATTTGATAGAAATCACTGTATGTATTCTGATGTCGTGGAGTTTCTGTGGCCTTTGCTTTTTCAAAGCGATTTGTAATGCTTATTAACGAATGTTTGGTCCGGTGGGGTTGATAGCTTAAAGGCCAACACACACCGGATGCGTGCGCAGCACGTGCACGCGCGCGTGTGCGTGGCGTGCGCGTTGTATCGTATGAAATGTCATAGTAGATGGCACACCGCTTGCGTGGCGTGCACGTGCGCAGCGGTGTGTCATCTCTTATGGGTATTCGTACTTAACAACGCGCACGCCACGAACACGGGCACGTGCACGTGCTGCGCAAGCAGCCGGTGTGGCTTGGCCTTAAAAAGGATGACATGCGTAGGCGCTGGTGCACAACGTGCTGCCGCCGCACGTTGCACGGCACTTCATGGGCGCGCGCCACCACCATCGCGACCTTTACAGCCAGAGCTACGCCGAGGTCGGTGTGCTTTTCGCATCCATGCCCAACTTCTCAGGTAGGTAGTAATTGGGAAGTAGCTATTCTAGAGTAGTTTTTGGTTATTGCTGGAGGCATATCTGCATATATTTTTAAATATCATTTTAAAAAGTTCGGTCAAAATTAAACATAAATGCAAAAAAAGGGCCACAGACTTGTTTGTGTCAAACATACAAAAAATAAAAAAATATTAATTTCGTTTCAGGGCTTGGAGGGCCCTAATAGTATAGATAAATAGTAAAAAAATAATTTCTGTATCGACATTGAAGATATTTAAAAAAATATATTGTAACGGACCATTAACAGAATTAAAAAAAATGTTTTTGGATTTTTGTATGTTCGTATATGTGGTTGTGGCTTCACCTACCTAAATCGGCTAAACAGATTTCAATTATTATTGGTACACGGGTTGCTGGGTATCTCCAGATGGGTACAGGATACTTTTTACTCGAAGAAGTCGCGGGCACCTTCTAGTTAGTAATATAACCAAACAAAGCTTTAAAATCCCCTTCTAGACAATTATAGCAATTAAGCTCGGCAGGACATCATTTCATTTATTACCCCCTAATTTTATTGAACTATCTAATAATATTTTCGAAATAAAGTGGAACGTATTTTGTATTTTTAACCCTTCAATGCAGAAATTAACATTATATGTGATAACTATTGGTGTTTGCGTCGAGGGAAAAATAATAAAAAAATATGCAACCCATAGTTTAGAAGAAAACATTTTTTTCGTGTTCCACATGTGGAACACCATGCATTAGGTACAATTTAACGCACAGTATACAGATCCGAAAAAGACCTTGACATGTTGCGTTGCGTTAAATGTGAAATGTACAAAAACAATCATTAGATTTGTTTAGGCACAGTTCAGCCTTGCATTTTTCACAAGCCACAAAAGTTTTTCCTCGACATCCAGGATATTTGCAACGCTGGCGTTTTTCTTCCCATATAGGGAAATGGTATATGCGATGTACCCAGACATCGTGAGGAGGAAGAATCGCCACATTTGCCTTTTTTGCGTTTTCAGCTATGAGAACTTTAGTTCTAGTAGATGGTCGACCAGCTATCTAGAAGTGAAGATGATCTTCAAGTCCAGATGGTATTGATAAAAAATGCTCAATATCCGCACCCCGTAAGGTTTCTTGCGCATCATCTAAAAAAACTACATAATCATTAGAGTATTAATCTACCACAAAACCATAACCTTCCACTAATTAAAGTGAAAATAACAACAAAACGGAACAAACCTGGTTGGTTAACAAATTCACTTAAAAAATGTTGCGTTAAAAAACGAAAATTATATTATCAAAACTATAGGAAAAACAACACTACAAGCAAAGGTCATCTACAAGCCTATACCCGCATATTAAGAAAATGTATTACATGCTCACAAAAAATATCCAATACAAAAATAATTAAAAAAGCAAATAACAAATGTCGCGCTGCATGGAATATTATAAGAAACAATTTTAACCAGCCGACCACTAATGAAATTATGAGCATCACAGATAGACATAATAAACAGTTGCAGGACCCTCAAGCAATAGTGGATGAATTTAATGACTATTTTATAAGCATAAATAAAATTCCTAGCCTCGATACAAATACAAAGAATCCGAGTACGTTCCATCCCCACCAACACGGTATCTTTTTGGCACCAAATTCACCTCACGAAGTTTATAGAATAATCCTGTCCCTCAAAAATATTCAATCTAACGGGTATGACAATATACCTACTAGAATACTGAAAGAGGTCGCGTTTCCACTTTCATTTCATATCTCTCATCTAATCAACATGTCATTTGAACGAGGCGCATTTCCCCAGAGGTTAAAAAAATCGATAGTAAAACCCATATTCAAAAAAGGAGAAAAATACAATTTAGGTAATTATAGACGTATAACACTAATTCCTATTCTGTCAAAAAATTATGAGAAAGCTATGTATATGCGAATAGAAATATTTTTACACAAAAATAATATTCTGAAAGGAGAGCAAAACGGTTTCAGGAAAAAAAGTCTACTTCTTTAGCCTGCTTTCAGCTGAACGATAAAGTTACTAGATGTATAGACAAAGGCATACCAGTTGGTGTTCTATTCTTAGATATGTCAAAAGCTTTTGACACAGTGTTCCATAAGTTCTTCTAGAAAAAAATTACAAATATGGGCTTCGCGGACCAGCCTATTCGTGGATAAAAAGTTACCTATCTAACAGAGAACAATGTACCCAAATAAACAAAACTAATAAACATGTTGTGTCCACGTTTAGCTCTAACTATAAGATCAACGCATACGGAGTCCCACAAGGAAGCATATTAGGACCTCTCCTGTTCTTACTATACATCAATGATTTACCTAACTCTATTCAACATGATTGTATCTTGTTTGCTGACGACACAAAGATAATAATTGAAGGTGAAAGCGTGGAAGAGTTTGAGAATGATATCAATGAGGCTCTGAGCAACGTTATATATTGGCTGAATTGTAATCATCTTCAAATTAATCTCGGGAAAACCAAAATTATGCAGTTCAAATCACATAAGGCAAAACCACATCAATTGAAAATCAAACTTTGACGATATCGAAGAAGTAAAGAGCACTATGTTTCTAGGTGTGATCCTAGATACGCATTGTAACTGGAAGGAACATGTTGATAATGTTTGTAAAAAAATCCATAAATTTGTATATGCGCTGTGGCGTAATAAACAAACAGTATCATTACAAACAGCCTTAACGACGTATCATGGGTACATTATGTCAGTTTTAAGATACGGTGTTATCATGTGACATGACTTTTGTCACAATTCGCAAATATTTTTGTTGTGCCATATGTGAAACTGTATGCAATGTAAAGTTAAATTATTTTTAATTTTCCTCTATTACCAACCTGTCAACCGGACATTTCATCCAGTTGGACGGTTAGAACTTATTTTTCCTTAGCAATCACCTGGTTTGTCGGTTAATAGTAGGCATTCCTGACCGTCAGATTAATACTTTTTCACCCTGGCTGTCAGATTAATACTTTTTTCTTCCCGACTGACCAACCAAACTGCCAACTAGGTGGTCGGTTGGTATTTATTTCTTAACCAACCTATTAAGTGGGCAACCAGGTGGTCAGTTAGTAAATATTTCCCGACAGGCCAACCAGACACCCAGCTGCTTGTTCGGTTGGTAAATATTTCCCGGAGGTCAACCAGACACCCAGCTGGTTGTTCGGTTGGTAAATATTTACCGACAGGCCAACCAGACACCGCAGCTGGTTGTTCGGTTGTTGAACAGTGATACTATGTTCGTAGTTTTCATTACTGCCTAAATCACCACATTCACCATGAATAACATATAGTTGGACAATCTAAATGATAACCATTACTGGTAGGCATACAGAAGTAGAGTTATAGACAACTAGCTTCTGCCCGCGACTTCGTCCGCCTTAAATTCGTTTATCGCGGATAAGGGCATTTTTCCGGGATAAAAAGTAGCCTATGTCCTTCCCCGGGACTCAAACTATCTCCATACCAAATTTCATCCAAATCGGTTCAGCGGTTTAAGCGTGAAGAGGTAACAGACAGACAGACACACTTTCGCATTTATAATATTAGTATGGATAACTGATTTCTTATCTACTATCTACTTCAGTATTGATTTGCCTACACAATACATATCGATCACAATATATAACCGTAAACAGTAGTACTCAGTGAAAATGTAAAAACTTATATTAGGTTTCAAAATACAAATTTCAACAATACTGGCACAATAATTTATAAAAAATCTCAGGGTTATTTCAATGTAGATGTCATAATTTAGTAAGACGTGACGTTCATGGTTTTAGAGATATTCGTAAATAATTACTATAGGTATACAAAAATGAGTCAATTGGAATATATATCTCGAAATGGTGGCACTGTTTTACTTTATGATGGCTATCAATTCCATAAAAAAAAGGTATACGAAACAATAATGTGTTTTGGGTTTGTTCGCAACGCAAAAAGTTGAAGTGTATGGGAAACATCACAATTTCGGTAAGATATTTTTTCTTTATGACTATCATATATTATATTCATGTAATAAAAATTTGTTAAGCTTAAACTTATATTAAGACATATTTTTATTTGTTAACAGAATGAAACTGTAGTAGAGAAAGAAAATCCACACACATGCGTCCAGGATTATAACAAAAATATTGTGGACGTGCAACTCGACATTTGTGTCAAAAAAAGCAAACAATTAGATGGTACACCGCTTCCGCAGATCTATCAAAGTACTATTAGTACTCTTCAAGATAAGGGCATAGATCTGTCTATGTAAAATCCCTCAGTTTCGGAATGTAAAGAACCGAATGTATTATAATAAAAACAAAGAAGCCGGCGTAAACAAAATTAACTGTGTAGATATAGTTGATGTAGAGGTACCTCAACAATTTGAATCATTCGTATTGGCAGATTATGAATTTGAAGGAAATCAAATAATTATGTTCTGTTCAATGGAGATGAGAAACCTTATGGGCACAGTAAAATTGTTTCTTAGTGACGGAACTTTCAAAAGCTGCCCGAAGCCGTTTGTACAACTATATGTTATACATGGTGATTTAGGGAGTAACGAAAACTCTACGAACATAGTACCGCTTGTGTACGCGTTGCTATCTGGCAAAACACAGGGTATTTATGAAACCTTATTTAATTTAATTAAATCACGTATACCAGACTGGCTACCAGAAAAATTCAAAACTGATTACGAAATGGGTGCAATGCAAGCTATCTTAAATGTATTCCCCGAGATTGTGCTCGGCGGCTGTTATTATCATTACAATAAGTCTATTTGGAAGAAGGCCAGAGAACTTATGCTGACGAAAGACAAAAATACAAGACGAATTATTGGTCTTACTGCCGTATTACCATTACAACCCTCCAATAAAATAAAAGAAGGTTGGAACTATATTAAACAGGATACCCACGAACTCCAAGATACAGAACGAGTGCCAATTTTTTATTAAATATTTCGAAAAAATTTGGCTGCGAAGTGAGAATTTTATAAAAAATTGGTCCGTTTTCAGGCAAAGACATGGAACTACAAATTTTTAGGAGGGATGGAATTTCTAGTTAAACACTAATGTTTCAAAAAAAGAGTAGATCTTATCCAACTACTGAATGTCTTGCTGAATGACTCAGCATATTATGTTGTTTGCAGCAAGCAAATATTAAACGACAAATCTCCGACAAAACGGAATATAACCCATATTAAAAATACTTGAATTCCAGAACCAGCTTCTGAAGGGAGAAATTTCAGTAGGACATTTTTTGCAGAAAATGAAATAAGTTTGTAAAGTTGTTCTTTTAGAGGTTCTATTTTTTTTTGTTATTATAAGAATACCAAGTTATGTTTTGCCTTATAGTTTTACTACATTATAAGATTTTAAAATATTTATATTGTTTTTTTTTTAATTGAGCCACGGTTGGCCTGTCGGGAAATATTTACCAACCGAACAACCAGCTGGGGTGTCTGGTTAGCCTGTCGGGAAGTATTTACCAACCGAACAACCAGCTGCGGTGTCTGGTTGGCCTGTCGGGAAAAATTTACCAACCGAACAACCAACTGGGGTGTCTGGTTGGCCTGTCGGGAAATATTTACCAACCGAACAACCAGCTGGGGTGTCTGGTTGGCCTGTCGGGAAATATTTACCAACCGAACAACCAGCTGGGTGTCTGGTAGGCCTGTCAGGAAATATTTACTAACTGACCACCTGGTTGCCCACTTAATAGGTTGGTTAAGAAATAAATGCCAACCGATCACCTAGTTGGCAGTTTGGTTGGTCAGTCGGGAAGAAAAAAGTATCAATCTGACAGCCAGTGTGCCGGTCAGGAATGTCCACTATTAACCGACAAACCAGGTGATTGCTAGGGAAAAATAAGTTCTAACCGTCCAACTGGGTGAAATGTCCGGTTGACAGGTTGGTAATAGCCACTAATTTTAATAAAACAAAACTACCCCATTCTTCAACAACAACATTATACTCAAATTTGAGGAGGAATAAATTATAAAATATATATATTCTGCATCCGTGGGCTTATTGTGACAAGCGTCATAACTAGAGATGTGAAAAGCGTTACAATTCAATTTGTGATTCTCGTACCAGTTGTCAAAAAAAACACTGTGATTTTGTTACCCACAACTAACCCTGACTTGCCACGTTAAAACTACTTATTGTAATGTATACAGATCATTATACCAATTTTACCGTGATTTTACCACACTTGTTGTTCACATAACCTACATGACTTTTTAACGTTCCGTAGTGACCAGTCACAGTTATACTTTTCTAGACCGGCCGATCACTGCGATTTTTTGATCGTGCCGTTATTATTACCCGCCACTAGTTATGTCACAAATATAATCTGCCAATATGACACGTTAACACTTTTTTTATAATTGCCAAAAAACCAAAGGAATTAACCTTGTACCGCCTACAGATCACCCTTGGGTATTATTTTTTTTGTTAGTGATCCAAGAATTCCAAAAATAATGTTAATGTGTTCAGAGAGCCCAAATCTATCCGTGTCATTTCAATTGTAGTCACTTTCAAAAAATGAAATGTTGTCCATAGCTGCTCCCAAGATTGCCATTTGCCGTGAAATTTATAGTAAACTAGAAGATGCCCGCAACTTCTTTCGCGGAGAAGAAAAAGTCATAAACCGTCGTTTTTTCTTCAGCGTAGTCGGGTAAAAAGTATCCTATAACCATCTGGAGATACCCAGCTACCCGTGTACCAAAAACTGTGGAAATCTGTTTAGCCAATTTTGCGTGATGAAGCCCAACGACACATACAAACATACATAAAATATTTTTTGTTTTAGTGACCTCCAAATAGTCCGTAACAATATTTTTTTTGAAAATATCTTCAATTCAACTTTATAATAGTATATACTAGAAGGTGCAACTTCGTCAGCGGAGGAGAAAATAAAGCGTACTCAAGTAAAAAGTATCTGTGGAGGCCCCGCTATCCGTGTACTAAAAATAATTCAAATCCGTTCAGCCGTTTTGACATGATGAAGCCACAACGACACATACAGATGTACAAAAAAAGACGTCTTCGTCTGGGCATAGTGGGCATCCACAGATAGTTAGAAGATACTATATACTCGACTACGCTGAACAAAAAATGAGGGTTCCGATGTCTTCCTCCTCCGCTGACGAAGTTGCAGGTACTTTGAAGTGCTTTCTGGGAACACGGCAGTGCCCCTACCAAGTCGAGCCCTTTTGCTCAAAAAGGCACGGCCGTACCATCTTTTTAGCGAAGCCATTCGGGCCATTTTCACTCCGCCTGTGAAATATTTTTGGAAAAAAAAACAGGTAGCTTGAATTTTCAGTTACCAAGTGAGCGTTTACATAGCTTTATTTGAAAATTATATTAAATTTAAACCATTCTTCTTGAAATACAAAGATCCAAATAATAATAAAAAATCAAGACTCCGACCGGATTTTAACCAGTGCCTTGTGCCTAGCCAGGGCGCACGCTCTGCCAATTGATCTACAGAGCCCAGCCAGCTTGTCTTAAAATTTTGTCACTACGTGTTACAAGATCTTTTGCATGTTAATCGGCTTTCATATAGCATCTAGGATACTAAAATGTTCACCCTAACAGAGCGAGCATTAGGCTTAGCTAGAGAGGTCGCTGTGCTGTAATGTAAACATTGTCAAGATTTGGTAAAAATGGTAAAAAAAGAAACAATATCTGTACCATTCGTTTAAGAGTTATTGCAAATCAAAATTGTATAATTTTGGCACTGACTTACTCACTGACTCACCTATCATCATACTGTCTGAGATACTTCTAGCTGACCCACAAGCTCCAAATTTTAAACCCTGTTAGCGTTTAATCTATAAAGCAATTAAAAACTAAACCATTTTGCAATTCCAGCCTAGTTTTCCAGATATACAAGCTGCATAAGCAAATTTGTAATTCTATATTAATTGAAGCGATTACGAAGGTAGTTTTGCAGCTCATACAATTTTCCGTTACTTAAAAGCCAAATACCAGAAACCAGATACCAGATATTGGCCACCGGGCATCCGGCCACCAGACATCCGCCCACTGGACACCAGGACGCCGGACACCGGACAATCAGACACCGCACAACCGGACATCAGGTCCCCGGACACCCGCACCGGACACTGGCGAACCGGACTCCGGACAAACGGGCTTTTCTTTTTAACTGTGTTTTGTTTTTTTCAGAGTTCTACTCCGAGGAAACAGTCAATAACCAAGGCTTGGAATGCTTAAGATTTCTCAATGAAGTCATATCGGACTTCGATTTGGTAATAACTTTTATATGATTTTAACATATTATTTTTTATGATACTTAGATATTAATGAAAGCGTGGCTTGGGTACAATAACCTCAGGAAGTGGTCGTGACCTTCTTCTATACGCATCACTGGATTGGGTCTGACCAGATTTACCGGATTTTACAAGGATATTTTGTATAACCTCTACCAAATATTTTCAATTCTAATTATCCTAGAGCAGCGGAACAATTACTTTATGAATTTAGCGCACGAAGGGACTGGACCAACATTGATTGCTAATTTTAAATCTCGCGCCTGTACGGGGCACGTGTAATAAGTTCCATTTTTAACTGACTTCAATAAACAAAAACAAAAAACCCGACTGCGTAAAAACACTAATAAGAAAAAGACAAGTCCAGTACCCTAGAAAATTGTTAAGTTATAATGGAAATGTGATTCATGATCGATTCTCACATAAAACAAATAATCAAGTCCAATGTGGAACATAGCGATTTTAAATAGTCGGGACCATTGTTGAGAAGATTTGCGTCGATCGTCGTCGATTTCTTGTGGGTCCCGACTGTTTAATATCGCTATGTTCCACATTAGAATTGATTATTTCTTTTATGTGGGTATCGATCATGAATCATGAAACAATTCCATTCTAACTTAACAATGGTACTGGACTTGTATTTTTTCTTTTTTCTTTTTTTACGCAGTCGCGTTTTTTCTTTTATTTTCTTTTTTAACTTTTTTTTATTACTTTTTAGTTAAAATTATAAGTCAGTAAATTTCGCAATCTTTATCGCGGGGGTTATTTAGAAGCATGCACAGATTTATTACAATTAAATGAAAATGTAGTGAGAAAGAACGGCTTTCTAAGCAACTTGAAATCATTATAGTTCTAAACTGGCCATTCAAAATTAAAAACGATAAAAGAAACATAAATGATTTTCAAATCCCTATTCAATGATACCCCACTCGACATAATACGTCGATTTTCTTCTTTTTCAATTTCGCAATTTAGCTTCTCATTATCGCCATTTTGAATTTTCATCATTTTCATGTCTTTAGTGACATTCGAACAATTAAGTCGAATCGATTGACGTAAGAATTATCAAAATTGGTCCACGCGATTGGTCTCTAGAGTGTCAGATAGGAACAAACATATATACATACATACATAGACTGCAGATAAACAAATTACCTTCCTTTGCGTTGCGCAGTCGCGTAAGAAAGGAGGAGGTTCCCAATTCGACCCGCACCAACGTATAACAACATATTCAAATAGACAATTTGAAGATTAGGCAATTTATCGGGCTGGCGCCGACTCTTAAGATAACTTGTATAGTATGTGTTGAAAAAAGTTCAATTTTAGGTTAATTGAAGGAACTAAATTCTCTTACGGTTTTCGTGTTAACATTTTATTTTCTTTATTATTTTTAGTGATAGCGAAATTTCTGGAATAGATATAGGTAATACTTCTGTAGCCTTTTAAAATATTGTTAATTCATGCAGGTTATGTTGCTCCTTGTATATAAAATCGCTCCAGATAGACTGTGTCCATAGTAGTTTAGTAAACCCACACATTGCGTATAGGCTTATGAGACGTCCCCCGGCCGCGGTAAGAGAAAGGCGCGTGGCGCGACTACAAAATGGGTTGGAAGCGCAGCACACAATCCGGCGGTACCCATCACACCCCCTGGTCGCTAATCCCCCTACCTCTCTTAGTTACATTTCTTCAAGTTAAGGGACTCAGTTAAATCGGTCGCCCTATTAGACATTTGTTCTTCAGTTTAGTTTAATTCTAACCAAGAATGAACTTATAAATAAATGATGTATTAATTTCAGCTCCTAGAAGATCCGAAATTCTGCAAAGATATTATCAAAATCAAAACAATCGGTTCCACGTACATGGCTGCATCAGGCCTAAACCCCACTCGACAGATGCAGGTACGGAAATAATATTTCTAAATTTCTGTAGGTAACCCAGGGGTCGTCTGCAAACGATACACGTTTTAGGTATCCGTAGCCGAAATGGGAAAAAAAGAAACCTCAGTTTCGTCACGTCCGTAGTATGTCACACGAATTTTACTCTTTTTCTCTTTGATTTTTTTTTCAGCAAACATGAATGTGTGGACATAATTTCGTTCTTTGTTCAGTTCTTTCAAAAACACTTAAAAAGTTATTAAGCTTTTTTTAGCAATAAAACATTTTCGGAAATAATCGCTCCGAAAATAGCATAAATTCTGCCCCCGACCCTCTATTTTCCAAACGGTAAAACCAAAATATATGAAAAAAATATAAAGGTATATATGAAATAAATACTTTGAAGGAAAACTATTTTCAACATTATCAATATATCGTTTTGGAGTTATTGCCAAAAAACTGCACTTCTCAGCAAAAGAACGTAAGTGCCGTCGAGATATGCTCTTTTGCTAGTGCCCTTTTTCATATCATTGTTTTTCATCTGTGGAGAATTTTTTTGGTATGAACAGTTGCGGAACCCTACACTGAGCAAAGTTCGACATGCTCTTGGTCGGTTTTTTGTATTTTAGAAGTCATACTGGTGCAAAAAATATGATGTAATAACTCAAATTGCAATAATGTACCATCAGAAATCAATTGAACAATCGCTATTTATATAATGAAAATTATACACCGAGAGAAAAAAACATTAATAATATTACAATGAAATTACATTCCAAATTGATACAATAAAATTTATTCACATTTAAATAAAACAAAAAAATATATACTGTCAAAAAACATTATTACATTATAACCTATGTCAATTTGTAATTAAATGTCCATTTAATTATTTTCCATGTTAATAAGGTAATCATTGAGGTAATAAAAACATTCTTCAAGCAAAAAAGTTTTCGATTTAGAGACAAATATTTTATTGGGTAGTTCCGTCCATGCAATAGGGATCGAGTTATATTTTTTATTGCCAATATTTCCATCTGATAGCAGTTTTTTTTATTTACTTGTAAACAACTTTTAGGAACAACCAAGGATTTATGCGTGACTGCTCGTTTTCCCTTATTGCATTTAATGTTAAAAAGTTCCAAATTATTCCTAACAAATTTGTAGACTTCAAGAATATATAAACTCGAAACTATCAGTATCCTATATTTTTTAAGCAATGGCTTACAAGTGTCAGATGGTTTTATTCCGCCTAACGCCATGATACATTTTTTTTGCGCTATGAACACCCTCTGTATATCAGTGGTATTTCCCCACGGTACCACACCGTAGCGTAATGCAGAACATACATAACTGTGATAGACTAGTAGCGCTGTGCTATCCGAAATTATTTGTTTATTTTTGCGGAAACTGCATCTACTTGTATTTTCCAATTGAGATTTTCGTCAATTACTATGCCTAAAAAAATTGTATGTGACACTTGTTTTATGTGGTCTCTGCCTGCATTTACATTTAATATATTATTTATTTTGCTGTTTAGTGTTACAAATCTAATTAGTTTAGTTTTAGAAGTGTTCATACATAGACCATTATTTTCCAACCAAGTGGATATCGCTGTTAGCGTATTGTATTATGTATGTTACCATTCAGCTTAATATCGTTTTTCTCTCTTATGATGACAGTTGTATCATCGGCAAATAAAAGACAACGATGTGCAATGCAGGCAGGAAGATCGTTAACATCAACCCTCAACTATTTTTGAATACTGATGCACTCCTATTATTGACGCATAAACCGGTTTTGAGTCTGTGTGTTTGTATTTACACATTCCTACCTTTTTAACCGACTCCCAAGAAAAGGGGTGGTTCTTAATTCGGTTGTATATTTTTTTATGTTTGTTACCTCAGAACTCCGTCATTTATAAACCGATTTCAATTTTTTGTTGTTTGAAAGAAAATGCTTCCAGATTGGTCCTATTTCATTTTAGTGAAGATCTGATGATGGGATCCTGTATAAATACATCCCCTACGGGGGTTAAAAAATAATTAAAAGTTTGTATGGGAAACATGTCGTTTTTAAAGTTAGTCGCTTAAAACATCGGTCTCAACCACCTAATGTTCAGTGAAAAACATTGATAAGAGCATATTTTCGAATTCATCCCTTAAAGGGGTTAAGATGGGGGTTGAAAGTTTACATAAGTAATGTGTGATTTTTAATGTTAAACTGTGGCTAGGTGACCCAACAAACAAATTGGTTATATAAAACCTGTCTTAAGCAACTTTGGTTATATAACTGTTGTATAGATGTTAATAGACTCCTAAAACGTTGTGTAACCGTTACTCCTAACCTATATTTACAGATATGTGTTTTTCGACTATATAAACTATTCAGCGCCTAACGCGGAAACATATTTGCTTAAATTTTCCTCGATAGAAAAGTTATCCGAAAATGCGTCTTCATTTTTCGTTTTTTCTCTAGTATCCGTGTGTTGTACAAACGACGAATTAATAAATGACTAAATTATGTAAAAATGTCATTCTTCCCTTTATCTTTATACTTCACTAACTTAAATGTTAACCCCAAGCGTGTAGTGTATTCGCTTTCTCTTTCATTGATTCGCGCGAGCAATAAATGCGTCATTTATTACAAATTACGCTTATTGGCCGGCTACGCGTTTGGGGCGTGGTTTACGAAAGACGTTGCAGGCCCTTAACCAGCGATGGACGACGTTACAGAACAGTTACATAAAAGGGTTCCTTTTGGAGCGATGGTGGTCTACGTAACCTTTACACGACTTTTATGTAACCAAACCGTCGCTAAAATGCTAATTTTGGACCCGTATATAACAGAAGTATTTTAGTGGAGAACTACGAACCATAATGATTACATAATTTTAAGCGGACCTAAAAATTACATAAAGGTCCATCATACACTGTTTTATAAACTAACTTCCACTTTGTTTGTCATCTACACATTTTTTGTTATTCAAATATTTTCAAGAATACAATGGATCTAGATCAATGGAGAAAGCGAAAAGTAAGAAAAACTTTTGAGCCACTGAAAGATGGCCCCTCGACATCAGCAAATTCTGTACCTCAACAAGACGGGGGGTCAAAGCAAAATGTTGGTTACAGAAAATGGTCCCGTATATATTTTAATTTTAATAATATTTCGACTGAATGTTTTTTTAAGTATAATAATAATAATAAGTACTCTTTATTGCACACCAAAAGAAAATAACATCAGACACTTAAATCTAAACAAGTATGAGGAATGGTAAACAACAGGCGGTCTTATCGCTAAGAAGCGATCTCTTCCAGACAACTTTAAGGTAGTAGAGATGGCGCAAAGTAAACAACCAATGAGTAAGTAAGTGGTGCACATGAAGATGAGACAAATCATAAATTAAAGTAAGAAAGAAAAAGAAAAGAGAAATGAACATTTCAGATACATACACAGAAACTAGATACTAATAAATAAATATATAAAATACAAATAAACATATACACAAATATACATATACCTACATAAATACATACATATAACCAAAAATTTACTGAACTACACGAAGTATGTTCACTGTTCACGGATTACTCCGCCAATTGTGGACCGATTTTCAAAATGTTTTTTTTATTCGAGAGAGTATACTCCTGAGGTGATTCCACTGTCACCAAATCAGGACATGATGATGGTATCCCAAGAAAATTGAAGGTATCTGTCAAACTTTCTGGGTACTAACAATGTTTTTCATGCATTTTCTAAAATTCCCTCTTCATTGCATGATGATGAGCTGATAATGACAAGTATAACTCCTTAACGGTTAGGGGATAACTCTTTGAATATTATATAAATAAATAAATAAATAAATATTACGGGACAATTTACACAAATTGAACTAGTCCCATGGTAAGCTCAATAAGGCTTGTGGTATGGGTACTAGACGACGATATATTTAATAGATATATTACTTATATATATAGAAAAACATCCAAGACTCAGGAACAAATATTTATTGCTCATCACACAAATATTTGCCCTTACCGGGATTTGAACCCAGGACCTCAGCTTCGCAGGCAACGTTACTCCCACTGAGCCAAACCGGTCGTCAAATTAAATTATATGTAAGTAAAGACCTGTTTAGTCGTATTCTTTTTAGTGTACTCCTTAGGTATTTTACTTCAATAACTAAAAAACAAACATTTTGAAAAGAAAAAAACTGGCCAAAAGCATATCTGACTATGATCAGTGTAAGGTTCTTACAAAAATTGCACTATTCAGGTAAAAATACGATATGAGCACTGTAGCAAAAAAACGTATCTCGACGGCACTTACGTCTGATCATGTTGAAAACAATTTTCGTTGAAAGTATTTATAAGTTTATCTTCATGATTTTTTATATTTTTGAACATCAGGTTTAAATAATAGGGGGAGGGCTGGGGGGGAGGGTACAATGTATGCTACTTTCCGGACGGTTATTTCCGAAAATATTCACTAAATATTTTTTTCAATAAAAACCTCATTTTTTTTTTATTATTATCTAACTATCAAACTAAGTAGCAGCTGATACAAGACACCTACCCTCCAAATTTTTAATTACCTACTATACCCTATACCTACTTATCTTAATAAACCTTAATTACAATGAAATACCGTGTTTGTTGGGTCACTATTCATAATGCTTACTATCTCACGGAACTCTAAAATTATTTATCATGGTCGAGCATCTTAGTCCGAAGAAACCGCTCATGCGACATTTTCATTCTATAACTGTCGTATAAAAGTCCCGTCGTAACTTAGACAAGATGGCTGGCATTTTAATTTTAATTATAATAAATTTTATTTAATGAAAATTCTAACTCCCCGTTTAAACTTAATTTTTGACAGCAAGATTTGCAGCAAAATATGACAGGAACGAATGAAAGGCATGAACTGAATGGGTGCCATAAAAGTCCTTGTTGAACACTTATGCGAAATTTCCATCGTCTTCTAACGTGTATATAACTGTTATGGGACTTCAGTGGTTCCATAACAGTCCGAATAAAACCATTATGTAACGGAAAAATCCGTAGAAAACTTTTATGTAACATTTAAGCAACGGCTACTTGGGATGACAGCACGACAATAGCAGACAACAGCAGGACTATAGAAAGGTTTCTTTTGTAATATGTAGAGCTATCCAGAGGGGGGGAGAAGGAGGGAGAGAAAGAGAGTGAGAGAGCGAGAGAAAGAGAGAGAGGAAGCGAGGGAGGGAGTGCACGAGAGTGAGAGAGGGGGAGGGAGGGAGAGAGAGTGAGAGAGAAGGAGGGAGGGAGACAGAGACGAAAAATTATGACTCCGGTTTTCTTATGACGGTAACACGTAAAATTATCGTTCGTAAACCGACTTTACAGACAATCATTTTTTTATTTTGCTTTAAAATACTATCCTTTTGTAACGTCGAGGTACCTTCTAGAACATCTAGAAAAGGCGTTAAAATTAAAAGTTCCAATGCTGCCTTCTTATGGAAAAAAATTAAATATCCCCATTTTCTCACTCTAAATCCGTTGGTCGCCGAATATCTTCTGAGTATTTTTTTTTTAACTTTAACCGAATCGGACAATTGACAGAAAAAAGTTTTCCTCATTTATATCTCTGTTTTTACCTAAAATCTACGCGGACGAAGTCACGGGCGGCCGCTGGTATATGTATATAAACTAATTCCTTACCATATGGGCCAGACAGTCCGTTGGACTTATTTAAGGTACTCTATAAGACGGCCAAGCCATACTTTTGAAACCAAGGTGTCGAACTTAGGGGCTTGGCTTTTCCTGGGATCTGATAATTTTTGTACCAACGAAAGCTTTATGATTATGTGAGTCTTGGCTGCCAATTTTACAAGAAATGTTTTTGGTGGGATGAATGTTTGTTCAGCCTTCAGATGGCACGCTGGTCCGCTGGGCGCATCTCGCGTGCCTGGTGGAGTTTGCGTTGGAGCTGCAACGAGTGCTGGCCGCCATCAACGAGCAGTCCTTCAATCACTTCGTGTTGCGCATGGGCGTCAATCACGGGCCCATCACGGCAGGCGTGATTGGTGCGCGCAAACCACACTATGATATCTGGGGCAACACCGTCAACGTGGCCTCCAGGATGGAGAGCACTGGCAAAGCCGGCTGTATACAGGTAAACTAGCAGTTAGAATGAACTCGGGGCCGCTGGCCACACCTACCTGGTAGAGTACATCAACTACTGGCGCATTCAAACCACACGACGACATCTGGGACAACACAACACCGTCAACGCCGCCTCCAGACTGGCGAGCACCGGCATAGCCAGGTGTATACAGGTACAGGTAAAGTAGCAGTTAGACTGAACACGGGGCCGCTGACCACATCTACCATACCTGGTTGAGTACCAGCAACTACTGGATGCCATCAAATCACACTATGACATATGGGGCAGCACCGTTAACGTCGCCTCCAGGTTGGCGAGCACCGGCATAGCCAGGTGTATACAGGTAAACTAGCCGTAAGACGGCACACGGGGCCGCTGGGCACACCTACCCACATAGGACGCCATCAAATTCTAAATTCAGTCATAAAGATCCGCTTAGACCGTCTGGCGGGCCTTGTACAGTTCTTAGAGCTATAGGGAGCCTTGGCAGCAATTACAAGAAGCACCGGCAAGGCTGGGTGTATACAGGTATAGGTAAACTTACAGACCTATATTCAAACAGCCTGAGGGGTCACTCCGAAATTCGAGATTCCAAGTTCGTAACGTGCTGTCCCTCTAGCTCTCATGTTAAGCTATATTCGAGTGAGCTTAATGGCGCCATAAGAAGTTCGTTTTTAGGGTTTCGGAGTAGGCCCTCTGGTTGTGAATGGCGTAAAGGAATAATTTGCTCTGAGTTAAATTACACTTTTAATGAACTGTTATCACACAAAGACTTCCAAAAGATGTTTTCATTTTTGTCCATGAGTTAGGGATCGTCCTGCAAGAGAAACCTTCTAGGGTTGAAAGCTTTTATTTGTCCAAAAAGGTATGGAAAAAACGTGCCGTTACATACAAATTATTGTTTGTATCACCATATATAAAAACATTGATTGCAAGCTTTACCTACTTGTTTACATGCAGGTTTCTAGGATAATTATGATGAAATTAACAGAGTTACAAAAATATTATTAGCACAGTGCATATCAATGACAATTTATTATTTGTGTTAGGAATAAATCATGTCTATTTATTAAATGACTCGCCAAAGTTTTCCCTTTAAAAGTCATCGAATGAGTTGTAAGCTTAGATCAATGTTTTATTTTATTCTCAAAAATTATATATTTATTAAATTAAATTATTTTCTTCTTTATTTGATTTCACAGTGTAAAACCTGGTTAAAAAAATGATATTTAGTCAATTGAACCCAATTAGCAGTATTATTTAGTGCTGAATAACATATATAAATAATGGCGTAGCGTAAGTTTTATAACCCAAATTTTATTGCTTTACAAAGTGTAAGTACTACAAAGTGAAACTATGATTTAAAATATTCTAAAATAAGACACGGTTTATCAAATGCCACCTACAGGAGAGCTACAGCGTGGTTTTGGCAAAGTCATAAAGCTATTATATTAATCACGCCTCTTTCAAAAGCATTAGTCACTCTAGCAACGATGCGATACCTCATTTATTAATTTAAATGTACTTAGAGACTTAGTCATTTTATTGATTGAAGCTTAAGCAATATTTCAACATTTTAAGGATGCCAACAAAATACCTATGATTCTGTTCTGACGTGTATCTAATGACAATGATGTATAAAATATTGTGCAGGTGACCGAGGAGACGTGTCACATACTCGAAACGTTCGGCTACTACTTCGAGCAGCGCGGCCTAGTTGCGGTCAAGGGCAAGGGTCAGCTGATGACCTACTATTTGCAGGGCAAGCGAGACGCTTCCGCTGGACTAACGGACAATACTAACGTAAGACACGGTTGCTTCATTGCTAACTCATTTACCCAATGTCCAACAGTTGTCTCAGAAATGTACAATTGTACGATGTACACTGTACAGTACAACGGTCAATACGGGGTAATTATGTTCCCAAATTGCTTTATTTCTCAAATGTTTAGTTTCCCCACTTGAGTTTTTTCTGGAACTAAATTTTTCAAAACTTTCATAACACAAATCTTACCTAGCGTTGGGCAATAAAAGCGTACAGTCCGTTTACTCTCAAAATCACATTTCGACTCGGGTATCGGCGATAACACGCGAAGGTGATAATGCTGTTCTGCTTTCTTATTAACTCACAAAACTTTTGAAACTTACCGCAAAAAGTTAAGGAGACCTATTCTCTCAAACCTAAAAATGTTATTATGCTTAATATTCGGTTGATAACTATATTGCGATTTGACTTTTTGCCATAATCTAAAAGGTAATTTGAAAACAGAACGTCACACTCACATCGTTATTACTATTTCCGGCAGAAATTGTCTAGAGCTGATAATACCAGTCACATCTTTCAATTCATAAGGTAAAATTATACAATCGGAGAATTGTGTTATTGTTGTAACTTCTAAAACTATAGTGTGAGCGTGTGAGCCTGTTCATCAATACAAATGACTCTCATGTATAATCGTCTATATTTTTCATAGAAACGGAAATCTTCTTCACATTTAATTGCGTGTTGACAATCTTTTTTCAATCTTCTGGACCAATCATGTTGACTTTCTCTAGCAGTAGATTCTTTACGCTTGTAAAAGTCATGTCAACATTACGTTGGGCTACGTATTGTTTGGGTTGCACGGAGGTAAACGCTGAACAGAAGGACCATGTTCAGCCAGTATTTTATGAAATATTTTATATGATCTTGTTTGTTTTGCAATATAATTTCGTAAATTTGTGGTTTTGATACACTGGGGTGTACTGTAATATTGTGTGATGTCAACCAATCCATCATATTTTGTTTCCGGGTATTAGGATTGGGCAGTTTTTCAGTTTATTCGTTGTGGTATGGGGCATTATCAACAACTAACACTGAATTCGTCAGCAAATTTGGGATAAGCTGATTTTTTAACCATTTTTCATAGTTCTCGCTATTCATATGAATCTCTTTGTGGAAATCGCCTGTTGTGTCTGTAGATTTATACCTACTTACTCACTTGCTTCAAATTTAGGATTGAACTAAATTTATATTAGACTGTATTACTTATTATAATTATAATAGAATATTATTACTTATAATATAATTATACTACTCTGTCTATATAAGAAGAATGGTGTCAGGTAACTATAGTTACCAAAAGCAGGTCAGTGGATAGATAAGCAACGCACTAGGTATAAAACCATTTTCACTGCTGGCGTAAGCTATTCTAAGACGTTGTCCTCTGGAAATTGTTTTTTTATTAATTTCGGCGTACCTAGATTCTGACCAGCCTTTGCCACTGACGTGCGACGGTGTATATCCGACTCGTCCATATACACCATTTTTCTTCCTTCATTCGTACTTTTTTAATTCCATCTAAGTATTTGGCCCTTTTCAGTCGCACGTATTGTTTTCCCATCGAAGTTTTTCGATTATCGTTGGTTTATACAGTATACTGAAATCCCATTTTTCGTACCGTGACTGTCGAAATTATTAGCTTCTATTAGCTAACAATCGCATTTTTTTTACAAATTCGGGAGTTCTTTGAATTTATTATGGAAATCGATCCTCTTGATTATATCGTAATCAAGACTATTCAGATTGAACAAAAAAGTATTTTTCGATTTCTTTTTCTTTGGTTTTTTAAAGAGTATGGACGGAGGTTTTTGAACGGCGTCGTTTAATACTTTTCCTCATGTTTTTTTTTAAATCTCTGTTACTTCTATCACCCGGTCTAGAAGTTTATTAAAATATTTACAATTATTACACTTCTTAAAAGGTTCCGCTTCTTTGAAAAAAAAAAAACATTGTAGGTATATGATTTCCCGTGATTAACTATTTACAGAAATACGCTTTTTGAGACGTGTCCCCATTAAAATCAATTGCCAAAAAATATGAAAGTAAATATTAACCATAGTTATCGTATTAACTACTCTATATATATGTAGTTCAAGGCAAAAAAGACGACTAAACTCTTTGGGTGTTGGCTTGCAACTAAGTCAGTAAGAAATTCTGATTTACTATTACGCGATTATACGTCCGATGTTACCCGAAAAACGAATGTGATTCTGAGAGTTAACAGACTGAAATGTTTTAATACTTATCATATTTTATCATAGCTTTAGGTGATACTTCAGATGTTGACAACAACATTCAAAAGAAGAGAAAAAATTAAAGTTGCTCTGGACAGTCTACCCGGACAGGCCGGTGTTCCGAGCCGCCCGTTCCGGACAGACCGCCCAGATCGCTTGAAGTCTCCGACACTACGCTACATCGCGTGATATGCAACTTACTACGACGCCCAAACACGGCGTAACAACACAATTCTCTATACCTAAAAATTCCACACATGCCTCTCTTGCATATAATAGTGTACAGAATCAATGCTATAGAACTTATGCCCATTCTAATGAGGAATATTAAATTTACTACAAGAATATACAAGACAGGCATTTCTTAAGTGTTTACCCTTTAATATTTTGGTCAAAGCTCGGACATGTCGTCCCAAAAATAAATAATGAAATACTCGTAGAACAAGATAGAGACAGATATGTGTATAGAGTTGTCATGTGTATATGATAATATGACGATTAACATGTGACCCCTTTTAATTGCAATGCTGCAGTTTTAAGGCAGTAAAAAATAGTAAAACTATTTGTGAAATTAATATCGGTCACGTAATGGATCGATGACAACTCTGAGTCATCTTACGATATAGATATGAGATAGTGTATACATATTTTATTTATTTATTTAATCTTTATTGCCCAACAGGAAAAAATACCGTCCACTATCTGTTACATCTTGTCTAATTTTTGATTTGTAATTGTTCTGCGATGACCTGTCCGAGCTGTACACGGTGAGGGTCACATACTTATGCTAAAGCATATATACACAGTCGTTTTGTATGTGTTACTTCTGATATGCTGCCGTTGTAGCGAGGAACCATCATTTTAAACCATTAATTTAATTCATTATTTAATGTACCTACTTACTAAGTACCCTTTATAATGACTTAAATATTTCCCGATTTTAATGACTTTGATTAGGTTTGATGTTGCTTAATATCTCTTGTCTACGAATCATTATTGATGACACGTTTGGCTACGTGGGTTCACAACAACTCACGAAGCTAGCGGTTCCGGGTTCGAATCCCGGCTAGGGCAAGTGTTTGTGTGATGGGCACGACTGTTTTTTTCCTGGGTCAAGAATGCTTTCTATGTATTTAAGTATTATAATTTATCTATATATTATGTTTATCGTCGCCCATATACGTATAATGCAAACTTTGCTTAGTTTGGGACTAGGTCGATTTGTGTAAGATTGTCCCTAATATTTATTTATTATTTTATTTATAAAGCTTTGAGCCTATTTTGTCAGGGATATCAGATATATATAGGTGCACCTTAAATATGCTTATGTTTGAGAAGGAACTCTCTTACTTATTTACGAGACATACATTGCTATAAATAGTAAATAATTATAATAGCTATACCTACCTATATTCAAATTTTGTGACAGACCGTAAAAGAGGCTGCAAGCTAAAATAGTCCACGTCTACAACCTACCGTCGAGACCTGAAAAGCCCATGAAAATTGTATGTTAACCTTCTAAGTAATTATCATCATAAGTATTACATTCACTATAATGTTGCTAATTCACATTTCACCAATACCGTTAGTTTTTTTTAAAGCAAGCGCAAATAAAAAATATATCGTTTAACATTAATGAAAATAATCAATAAATACCTACCTTTCACAGTCATCTGCTTTTAGATGATTTAGTTAGGCAAATGCTTTAATTTGCTTGAAGATATTTTCAATACTTTGCTTGTAGGCATCTTGAGGTGCATAATGTCATTAATAATTTAGGAGATTTTCATTTAGGTTGGCTTAGCACTCTTTAAAATTATGTTTAAAATCAGAGCAGTATTTCTTTTGTAACAAAAATGTTACAAAAAAACTAACAATGAAATAATAAAGTAATTTAGGTCCTTCTTTTTAACTTTTTTTAAAATTCAATCTATATAATAGATACGAGTATATACAATAACTGTTATCATGGAGTCGGTGTCACCCAAAGAAATTGCCAAATAATCAAAATTGACGATTTTAGTAAGTGGCACACGGGTGGCACCGACTCCAAAATAACATTAATTGCGTTAAAAAGTATTAGTAAATAGAAGGAACTAAAATACTTAATTTTTTAACTTTTTGTGTTTTAGGGATCCGTACCTCAATCGGAAAAAGGAAACCCTTATAGGATCACTTTGTTGTCCGTCTGTCCGTCCATCGGTCTGTCAAGACCCTTTATCTCGAAAACGCGTGGAGGCATTTAGTTGAAATTAACACAACAACGGTCCCTTGAAGCTGTAAAGAAATCAAACTTCTACATTATCGTAAAAAACGTATATTTAGACACTCTCAAGGGAATCAAAATGATAGGGTACTTCCTGTTGACATGAAATAGTATAGAAACATGAAATAGAAATAGAACTATGAAATTTGGCAAATGATATCGTTACATACTACAAAAATCTGAAAACAAACATTAGTAATTAAATCATAAAAAATATAGTCTTTGGCAAAAGACATATATATTTGGACAGCCCGGTTGCGTGAAGTTCGCACCTCATTTGTATGCAATGCTTAACTTAACTCAACCGGAACCGGGTAATATAATAATGTTAGGGTTAAGCGAGACTTTGTACGGAACCCCCGGTGCGCGAGTCGGACTCGCACTTGGCCGGTTTTTTAGTCTGTTTTTAGTTGTTAATTTTTTTACTTATATTTCAACTTTTAATTAATCGTTCTATAATTTCATGACGATTTCAACAAGCCCAAATATGGCCAGGATACATAATTTGACAAAAGAGATCCGATGCCCACCCTCCGGCTCCGTCATCATATCAGTTCAGTGGTTCCATTTCCATGAGAACATTGTATCCATTTGTGCAAAGTCAGTAGCTTTCATATTGCCATAGATTACGTTAGAAGATAAATGAGTGCGCAATAGTAATAGGAATCATTGTTGTCAGATGTCGCACGGCGACGCGCCGGCTGGCGGCGGCGGCGACCTGGCCAACGGCGGCGCGCCGGCTGGCGGCGGCGGCGACCTGGCCAACGGCGGCGCGCCGGCGCAGCGCGGCGCTGACGCCGAGGCCAACCTGCCGCTTTTACCGCAGTGAATCCTCAAAACTCCAACATATTTTAGATATTATTATTGTAAACGTTCGTGGTAGTAGTAGCATCGTTTTGGAAATTCAATGACCATAGAATTATCTCAAATGCTGTGAAATTGAGTTTCCCAATGTGTTCCTACCTACTCAACTACCTACTTCAACTATCGTAACTCTAGTCTATAAGTAAACTTATAATTATAAAACGCAGCTTTCACAGAACTGGCAAACCTGGAATATCTAAGTAGGTTTGTGCTTCAGACTGAGACTTAGTTATTTTTTTATTTTCCACCTCATAATTTAGTCTACGTTACTATGATAATTGTATAACCAAATCCTGAAGCATTTGTTATTATTTAAATATTTGCAATGTTTGCAATGCAAATAATGTAATAATACGATAGTATTATACGATGCAAGCTAATTCGTGTCATACATAGGTGCAGGGGCGTTCGCCGCAGCGCTCTGAACCTAATGTTTATAGAGGCGCATCGATTTATTGTGGTTTCGAAGGTAGGTACATGCGTATTCAATTAGTATTAGAAAAGTACATTTCAGCAGTGCCATTATGCGTGTATTTATAAGTTGCAATAATTTGCATCCTCCGGTCACCGGTTTGGAGCACTGGTATAATGAAATAAATTCTTAAAGCATAATACTTTTAGAATTTTCGCTCTAGAGAAGGTCGTTTGCGAAGTTGCGATTTCCTGTAAACAAAGCTGAAGTTGCTCTGCTACATTTGTTTAGCACAAATAATCAAAAGTGCAGTATTGGCAGTGAAATCTATAATTGATTCGTAACGCTTATATTTGCCGACAAGAGGTGCTTTGATCATAATTATATTATTCTTCATAGTATGTTTTAGGTGTGCCTTAAAAATATATATTTTGTACCTATGAGTATAAAATTATGGCAGTGCTGGCGAAAAGTAGCGCTTAATTTATTCACGAACGGAGTTAGTACCTTTTAAAAGTACGTGTACCTGAACTACAGAGCTTGTAACTATTCGAATTAACATTCCCATACAGATGCACATAAACGTAGAAAATGCCCTGTTTATGAACGTGGATTTTGAAAGTATCTTTTTCAACCATCGTAGTGTAGCCATAGCCAACTACCAATATACATAGATTTTGTTATTTTTCCTACGACAACGGTAAAAGCACTTATTATTGTGATTTGATTAGGTACTTAGTGCTAATGTTGTGATTAACTTGCAACTAATAGCGTAAAAGCCGATGCTCCGTAATGAGTGTTGGCACATGTTTTCGTAAATCTATCTATTGGTTGTTTGATTGATAGTTAGCACTAAAGTGGTCAAACAGCGCGTTCACGAAGCCTGTCAATTTGCCGCTGACCTTCTGTTGCCGGCGCGGGCGCCGTCCATCCGTCACACGCGCGGCTCGCCGCATGACCCGCTGTGCGCACCACGGCGCGGCCGCCACACTCGCACTCATGGTTCCATCCTTAACGGTGAATGTCAAGCCACTTTCAAATGTGAGCGAGTGATTTCATGTTAAGACTTTTATCCTTATATATAAACAGAAATTACTTATAAACATGTAACAGTCGCTGCCTACTGTAGCCCATAGTGTTATTTCTATAGAACAGCCATATAATTCACCCAAGTAGAGTCCAGGGCAAAGATAAGGTAACACCACACAATCTCATAAATATATCTTCAAACTCGATTGCTATGACAGTAAAGTTGGTGGGTACATATTTCTGCGACTGTTGGTGTGTATTTATCTTTTCCCATGACTATTCAAGACAAATGACAACAAATTTTCAGGTAGATTTAAGTAGCTAGTAGGTAACTTAAACTTGTTGAAAAAATGTGAATGACTATCAAAACATTAAGTTGAAGACTCTAGCTCTAATAATGTAGTTAATCTTTAGACTCGCCATCAATAATTTGTCACCCTAAACCTGATAAATTACATTTAAAGAAATAATGTAAACGAACATACGCTTATCGTCAGTTTAATTCGTAGGTATATAGGATAAGCAATGCGCATTTTATATCGTAAAAGTCGTAGCACATTGTTTATTTGTAGGTCAACGATAAATTGGTAATATGTGAAATCTGCTGGGCGACGAGACGAACACCACGAGTCTACTGACAGTATGATGCACAGTCAGCCGCGTGTAATGCAACTTACATAATATGAGGTCCGCGCATAAATCTATATAGTCTGTGTTGCCTCATTTGTACATCTCCATGTATTTAAGTAGTCATTTTGTGATAATAATAACTATTACATTAGCTTAGCGGTATCGATGTTGCTTAGTTTCATTTAGGCATCTCCGTAGGATCATAGCGTGTAATATATGTCATTAACTCTTCATTTCCTAACGCACCTTTCAGTTACTGTAGAAAACTTTAGGATGTGTGCTTTTTTAAAAGTTGCCTAGAATATTTAGCATACTTATCGAAATGTACCGCTCTAGGAGAAGTCTACTAAGATCCTAATAGATATGATTTATTTACTTGAGCAGTTGTACAATAGTGTCGTGCGTAACATAGGAACTACAATAACATTTAAATGCATAACGTAGGTTTCAATCGTGATATTATTGTACGTAGCTAATACTTATTTAGAACTACTTAGAGAGATAATTTTATTTTTTCTTTCTAGTGATAAATTATCTTCCTGTGATTTGTGACTATTAATAATTTTATACAATTTTAGCTCAATCAACTGAAGGTTGAACCTCTCGTGGCTATAATTTTATTAAATAAAGCAATACCTATGAATGTTCAATTTATTTACTTTTCTAAATTCATACCTTCTGCGTTAACTGTCGTAGTAATAGTTGTGATTGACGGAAAGCCAAATATTTAACCATGTTCTCGTCAAGTCAAAATCATAGGTAAGTAATACTCGTTGAAGTCTATTGTTGCGATTAAAAAATACCAACGCAAGAATGCATAAAGAAAGCATACTTATTTACTTACTCGCCTTAATCTGTTAATTTCATGCGATCTTGTGTGAACGATAAATAGCCAAAAAAAAATCGAAGTTTTTCTGTTAGTTAAGTCATAAGAGCTAATTCTTATCAAATATCATCTACTCAGGTGCCCTCAGAGTATAAAACAAACGACATAAACACCCGTATCTATTGTCTTCATTGATTTTTATTGTAAGGCTTATTATTATTGTTTATGAAAGAACCGGCCCAGGGCTTGTCGGACCATGCTCAGTGTAGGGTTCCGTAGTAGCCTTTACTACAAAGAAATGCACTAGGCACAGATGTAAGAAATACGATATGAGAAAGTGCAACAGCAATTGGCAATAACTCTAAAACGGTATACTTCATACGATCACGTCTTATAAGTCTATGATCGCCAGCTGCACGCACGAAAAAGCATGACTCATTGTCACGTTCCGCTGTAACGTCCCGCCTGAGCCGAGCGTGCAAGCGAGAGCGCGGAGCAAGCGATAGAGAGGCACGATCGACCTACGCGTTCGGCAGGTGAATTCATAAAAGTATAAAAATTTTCATCAATGTTTTCTTATTACGTTATCACGTAAAATTATCGTCCGTAATCCGACTTTACAAACAACCAATTTTTTGAAAGTATTTATTAAGCGTTGCCATCGTATTTTTGTTGGACATATAACTTAAAATAAAAAAGGGGTGGGGGGACAATTTATGCTACTTTCGGAGTGATTATTTCCGAAAATATTACCATATATTACTTATAATACGTGTGTAATGCGTAAAATCCTTTCGAACTTTATGTTCCACGTTAGACTTGCAGTTCCCTATATCAAATATTTTTTCCTTAAGCATACCTGAGCACATTATAAGGTTACATATAATAATTCGAAAGCCAAATTCATTAATTCAGTTTTATCATAATTCTCTGAAGTTGGTGACTGTTCATTCGTTAAATTGATTCCAATATTGCACCATTGGCTGTCAGGTCATACAAATATGCGTTTCACAAACAATTGAATGTTAATGAAATTAATAATTGTTGATGTTTATTCTTAAGAGTTTTAAGAATTAAGAGGACTATGAATCAAATTTTTAGTGGTAGGCGTCACTGCAACTTCCCATTTATATTGGCAACTTTTCACCTTACTACAGCGAGGAAAATGTGAGGTTATAACAATAAAAACTGCAAAATTATAACAAACTGACTATGGTTTCATTTTAAGTAATAATGAACCTACGAAACACACTTAAAGCAAAACAAATAAATAAACACATAAAATAGTATAAATTCGATCTTTATTCGAAATTACTTTTCGACGTTAGCGGATAAAACAAACATCTCCACGCAGATTTGGCGCTGTAAACGGAACTTTTGTGAGCGAGTTAGGTGAAAATTTAATTACGTGAGTTAACGTGTTCAACTCTTTGAACTCCGCCCACATGGTATTTGAATCGCTGGCTCACCCATCCTACAGAAGGTACCTATTCTTGATCGAATAATACTGACGTGAATGCTATGCGCTCAATCCTTTATTGGATTAATTGTTAATTCCATAGTAGGTAGAATAAAACATCCTCAGTTAGCAAGTAATATTTTTGTTCATGACCGTCGTAACGAAATTTATTAGTAAGATCTAAATTGAAACAGTTTACTATCTGCCCGTAGTTTTGCAAGATTTAGTCACCAAATGATTGAATCTCTCAACCGTACATAGTCGCTTATGGAATACTAGAAAGTTCCCGCAACTTCTTTCGCAGAAGGGAAAAAGTCATAACCATATTTTTTACTTAAGCGTAGTCTGATAAAAAGTATCTTATTTATGACCGTCTATAAATATCCAGCTACTCGTGTACCAAAAAAATTTGAAATCTGTTGAGCCATTTTGACGTGATGGAGCCACAACGATACATTATAAACAAAAAATCGGCCACGAGCATGTCGGACCATGCAGTGTAGGATTCCGCAGCCGTCGATAAACATACGATATGAAAAAAAAAAACACTAGCAAAAGAGCGTATCTCCACGGTACTTACGTCCTTTGGTTGAGCCGTTTTTCGGCAATTACTCAAAAATGGTATATTCGATCATGTTGAAAACAATGTTCGTTGAAAGTATTCATTAAGGTATATTTTTGAGATTTGTTTTATATTTTTATGACTTAATTTTAGGGAATAGAGGGCGGGGGGGACAATTTATGCAACTTTTGGAGCGATTATTGCCGAAAATACCTACCAAATCATAAAAAAAATTTAGCAACATAAATGATTTTAAAATATTAAAAGTACTGTCGAAATATGAGGCACACGTTGATATTTGCTGTAATTTTTTTATTACAGTTTCGGTTACATGTATGGAGTGCCCCCCCTAGAAATATTATTTAGATGATGATGATCAAATAGCTCACACTTTTTTTTATATCTTCATAGTACAGACATTTTATTTGTACAACTTTATAATAGACTAGAAGGCGCCCGCAACTTCGTTCGCGGAGGAGAAAAAGTCATTCACCCCTCTTTTTTTCTTCAGCATAGTCGGGTATAAAGTATCCTATAACCATCTGGAGATACCCAGCTACCCGTGTACCAAAAATAGTTAAAATCCATTTAGCCAATTTAGCTGATGCAGCCACAACGACACATACAAACATGCAAACTTTTAATTATTACAACTTTATAATAGTACTAGAAGATGCCCGCAACTTCGTACGCGGAGGGGAAACGGTCAAAACCCTTTTTTTTTTCAGCGTAGTCGAGTAAAAAGTATCCTATAACCATCTGGAGATATATATACCCGTGTACCAAAAATAGTTGAAATCTGTTTAGCCGATTTGGCGTGATGAAGCCGCAACGACATATACGAACATACAAACATACAAAAAATCCAAAAAGATATAATTTTCAATTCTGTGGCCTCCAAATAGTCCGTAACAAACGTTTTGAAAATATCTTCAATGTACATACATACAATTTTTACAACTTTATAATGGTATAGATAGATTATAAAATTGATAAATGCATTAAGCACGTAGGCCTTCTTTTTTAGTTTGTTCTTTTACAAAATTAAATAAAGAAAATTTCATTATTTTGTAAACGAATTGATTCAAGGCCTTTATGATTGACTGACCAGAAATTATGTATTGGTTTGTTGAGATAAACAAATACCTATGTACTTACATACTACCTTATTCAAGCAGTGGACTCTGTTAAATTTTAATGGAGCTAGAATTATAGTAGGGCATGCCTAAAATATAATCATATTCCAGTGTAATTTATGCAGTGTCTGTATGATTTTAATAACTCCAGAATTTTCATCGAAAATGTACGTAGTACTTAATTATCGTTATTTCCGTTCTTTAGCATAGGTACTGCTTCATTACAGACATTTTACAAACATTATCAAGTTATCTACGAGCATATGTGAATTATTCGTATGTTGAGAAGAATAGCCGAGTCGGGTAGGTCGGGCGAGAAGCCCAGCAGGCACAGGTGCCGTCGGCTCCAGGCGGAGGTGCGAGGATCGCGGCCGGGGCAGCGCCGGCGCCGGGCGGAGCGCTGTCCGCCGTGGGCGAGCGGGGCGCGCGGGGCGCTTATTGAGGCCACTATTTAACCGCGCGACGGCCGCGCAGCGACCTGTTGTGATCCCGTCATGGCGCGCTTCGCCCGTGTCGCTACTCTGGCCGCGTGCCTCTTGTTCGCCTGCGGTGAGTCCTAACCTTTATACCTTACCTCTATACGCCGCCCATCTCGCGACGTCACGGGTACGCGACGTCACACTTATTAGTCAGTGCTCGCGTCAGTGTCACACAAGTGAACAGTGAAGTTGACCCCTGACTCGTCGCGAGGTAGGCTGTGGTTCCGCAGAGTTTACGAGCGAATGCAGCCGTGCATCGCGGTTAAAGGACACCAACGCAAAGCGTCGCGACCGACTCAAGGATAGTTGACACAATACGACTCGCATCGGCAAGTAGCTACCTATCGCGCCTGGCTCACTTTATCCGGTGTTCATAGCCAGTCAACTCTTTAATTTGTAACTATTCAGCACTCTAATTGTGAAGACGTTCCGGTGTTATGAAATAAAAACATGTAATTGTTAGCGAATATTTGGCAATAGTCGTCGAGCATTCCGTTCATAGTCACGATAATTGCCAATATAAATGCAAGTTTAGTGTGCGATTTCGTTTGCGTATAATAAGGTTACGAATGAAAGATTTGCATCGGTCTGTAAGTAACCAAAACAGGGTATTAGTTGGGTAATGTTAAATATTCCGCAATAGTAAGTGTTTGGTAAAACAACTGTTTAGCACCTGGCACGGCGCGCGCTTGCGCCGGACTGCGGGAACTTTCACATTCGTTCCGCGTCGGGTTGCGCCCGCGGCGCGCGGCGTGACGTCACACCCGCCACGCAGCACCGCCGCAGCCACCCTCGCTTCGCCTCGCCTCACGCTCGTGCACAAGCGGAATTCGCTATTTTTTAGTATCGCTTACTTAGGAATTATATTACAACTTATTATTATATTAACATACGTGAACGAAATTGTAACTTATAATCAGTTTGGCCATCAAGATGAATGAAAGATTTATATGAGAATATGAGGTAATGGAATATTTAAAAACTCTAATTTATTTATATATAAAAAGGTCATAACAACTCCTAATCAAGAAAAAAAAAAAGGTTTACCGAATCACCGTCAACATCAACATTCAGTACTTAGGTCATGTATAGGACTGCCATCCGTCCGGGTTTCCCGGATTCGGCCTCGTTTGGAGGCCGTCCGAGCGGGTTTTTTAAAATGTATTGGGGTGAAAGCCGGGAATACTAATTGAACTGTAGAAAATCTAATATGTCCGAGAAAACATGCGATTTGCTACGAATATACAAGATTTTTAAAGTTTTTGTCCGTGGTCGGCTGTAATCAAGATGGCAGCCCTAGTTATGTATAACTCAATAATCAAGTATTAAATTTCAAATTATCATTTATTGTTTGCGTAATTAATAGACCTGTTATCAAGTCTGTGCCAAACAACTTCAAGTTACTAATTAACCTTGGCATAATGTAAGTAGATAAGTAGGTAGGCAGTCAAATTACTATATATACATTCTGATAATTTACCAACACTGGACTAAACATATTAAAATATAATTTTATTGTTTCCGATTATAATCCTACATCTAACTCAAAATATTACTTAGAATTTCAACAGAAATCAATTAGTGTGCATGTGGAAAATTTGCAAATATTTCGCTAGGTGCTACACGAGTAGTGGCCTGCCACTGCTACGGGCGTAGCGCGGCTCTACGCTGCGCCGGGACGCGCGGTGTCGAGCCCAGTGTCCGCTAATACAAAGTAAATGAATAATAACACGATTGTACTTTTACATTCGATAAACAAATGCGTTAGCATCAACATATTTATTTTCTCCAACAGGTTAAGCGGTGCGTAGGTGTTCATAGGCCTCTTAACTTGTTTTAATCAAAATTTATATTTAGTAATCATGAACAAAAATAACATATTATACAACCAAGCAAAACTAACCAACCAAGTAATAACAATAATCACACAGGAAATAGCTGAGAACATTTCCTTAATCGTAACCAAATATCATTTATTTACCATCGGAAACCTATATACGTAGCTAAGTGAAACTTTTGGAGTTTCATTCAAGAGTCAAATTCTAAAGTAGTAAAAATGAAATCTGGCACTGAATCGAAAAAAAATAGTTCATTTTTTGTATGTGCGCTTGTGACCACATCACGCCAAAACGGCTGAACAGATTTCAATTGTTTTTGGTACACAAGTAGCTGGGTATCCACAGATGGATAAAACAATCTTTAAGATTAACAATACTAAAGAACAAAAGAGGGTTATTACGGGCCTTGCGGGCACTGTAGTAAACAAACACCTACCTACTCTACGAGTTGAATAAGTGATGATCGACGCTGAAGATGATGTCATTTTTCACATCAAAAGTGATAAACAATCGCGTGTAGAAATAGTTAGTTATGCAAGCCAATGTATTTCTTTAGTTAAAATGTTAGGAACGTTAATTATATGCCTGCAACTTTTGATTACGTGACAGCCAACAACCATACTTTGTCGTTTAGATTGATAGTTGCGCTACACATTAATCTGCAATTTACTGTACCGATTAATTATCGTAACTGTTTATAGCCTGTGACAAACTAGTTTAATCACAGCTTCCTGCAACTAGATTTTGCTCGAATAGAAATCATTCGCGATAATTATTACATTTGGTTACAAACATTTCAATTTATAATTATCGAATATCATAATATAGTTTTCATTTTTAGGGTTTCGTACCAAAAATGGTAAAAAAGAAACCCTTCTGGTGCGACTTTCTATGTCTGTCTGTCCGAGTATTATAGCGCCATATCTCAAAAACTACTTATGGTATTTATTTAAAATTTGGAATATATATAAACATGGTCTTAGGAAACATTATAATATATTTTTATTTTCTAAAAAAACGACGTATATGAGGTCAAGTAGAGAATCACATGAAAGGGCTTGATGTGTACATTTTTGAACATATATTTTTTTACATTAAATCTAACAAAAAAAAGTTAGATTTTGTTTTCTTAGGGAAAATGTGAAAAAAGACCATTCCTCCCCCTTTATCTCCGAAGTTTAGCGATCGAAAATTTTGAAATATATAAATGAGCATAAATATTACAAGAAACTTATAACCATGTTTCTAGCTAGCTTTTTTTTTCAAAAACCTATTTCAATAACCCGGTTGCGTTACGTTTGCACCTCATTTGTATGCAATGCTATAGATATCAGGTGCAAATATAACTTAACCGATGTTTGAGTTATAATAATGTTATGGTAAGTGAAAGTTTGTACGGAACCCTCGGTGCGCGAGTCTGACTCGCACTTGGCCGATTTTTTTTAATTTTCCTAAGTCGCTTTCCTCATATCCATAAATGCACACCCATAATTTAGAGAACTAAAATGCGAATTCATTACGACCTTTTTTAAGTTGTGTAAAGTTGACATAAATATTGTAGCTAGTTTAGCGTATATAAGATCTAATTATAACAACAGGAAAGTTTTATAGAACACGTGATTGATGTCCTGCCCATAAGTTATTCTAATTGTGTTGCCTCGCTCGTGATAGTATTCCCTTATTAGTTTTGTGTCGTGGCAAATTATGTTATATAGATATCACTGTCTGGATTTGAGTAACAGCAACAAGATCTGTCTAGAACAGTCGCACACTTAAACCTTCACATATCCTGAAAGTTAATCTAGCGCCAACTAACTAAGCCCATCTGCAATGCAACAGTCTTATATAAATAAACATACAGACACAGCGAATGATTTGAACTACGTATATGTTCTGTAATATTAAAGGCTAATATTGCGAAGTAAAACTTTCTTTCAATTTATTAACAACAGCCACACCTCAGACATTTGAAAGTCAAATCTCTCGACGCACGTGTTTTGGCGGACTGGTTGAGAGCTTCCGTTGCGTATTTTAATGCTGGAGTGTTAGCGTGATTTTCCTATTATCAGTGAAATGCTCGAGTTTGAAGGGAGCGCCTTTAAAAGGAAAGTAGAGAATCGGCGCTAAATATTCATAAGGTCAGCTCTGGTATGCAAGGCACGCTCGCGGTCGACGTCCGCGCCTGTCGCATAACTGTCTGTTCGTACTTTGCTCGGCTTTGGAAGGTGCGCTGTCAACAACTCGCTACTCGAAACATGTGCGAGGCCGCCGCCCTATCACGACCCATGCCTTGCCATTAAAACAGATATTTTCCCATTAAAGGTCTCATCTCGCTTATCTCTAAAGTGCAGCTAATGCCCCGTAGATATATCATTAATCAATCTATATTAACTGACTCTTTGACCTACAAATGTTATGTTGACGAAACTGGAAATATTCCACTTACTAAGTTTACATCTAATTTGAATGTCAAACCTTTTAAAGACTACTTATAGTAATACATAATTTATAACCATGTTAAGGCATGTCATAGTAAAATTTTATCTTTGATACACGGATATGCTTAATGCGTTTCGATTGGCTAACTAAAAGTGATAAAAATATAACGATCAATCAAAATAAAGTATATGCTGTACTCGTAAAATATAGCCATGTAGGTGAGTCTTTAAGTCGATAAGCATTCAATCACATCCATCGACCAATCAATTATAGTTGTGGCCAACATCCACTCGTTGATACATAAAAGACTCCTCATTTTTGCGTCACTGGCCCTGACATGTCATTTTATGTTTTTGTGTCATCATTCATTAGAATTATCAATGATTTTCATGAAGTCTATAGTTGTTGACTACCAAATATCATCAAGCCAATGATTACCGGATAGTCTACCTCAAATTTATCTTTCTCTCAAGATATTTTTGCTTCAATATCATCACTTTAAACTATGATCGTCCAGCCCAATATCGGAGTGCGGATGAGTAATATACCTGTGTTAGATTAGGTAGAACAGTTAGGTTAACCTGCTAATGCTTCAGTAATTACTACCAAACATGTTGTGCGACAGCCTTTCAGTTTGCTTATTAATGTAAACTGATTCCATTAAATTATTGTTATTTATATAATTCGTGTCACATGATTTCTGGCCTTTATGTTGCCTTATTGGATATGAGTGTAACTACTTCACCCCTACCATTGACAAACAAAATTTGTCTGAAAGCAGTATAATTATTGGATAATTGTTGTCATTTTTTTTTCAATCGATATAGGCAGGTAGTACCTAAACACAACAAATATGTACTAGATATTTGTTTAAATTAGATATCTTTTATGTAGACGCAGGATTTGCTTTGGGCTTTGTGTGCGTTATACAGGTTGTTTGGCAGGGGTCCGTATACCAACTCCTGTAGTAGAATCCGTGGATTAAAAAATGGCGTTTTGATTAGTGCCTATTAAAATATTTTTGTTTTTCATGCATTGGAAAGGTTCTACTTGTAACGGGAACGACTAGCACTGGTCACAAAGAGTTGAAACGATACGGGAATAGAACGCAAAGAGTCGGCCTTGTGCGTGGGAGCGGCGGCGGCGGCGGCGGCGGCGGCGGCGGCCGACCGCGAGAAACCTAACCCCCTGCTTTTTTGCGCCCTACATAACATATCACCCATTGCGTAACGTAATCAAGCCGCTCAATTGTACCTACATATAGATTATCTACTTTTTCTGCCTCAGCGCTTCGGTTCACGGAGCTTGCGGAATACAAGGAAAATATACTCATTATTGTTCGTAATTTGGTTCTTGTGTGACGTTTGCCGTAGGTTGTGGTGGACCAGGACGGCGGGTCTCTTTTGCTGTAGTTACTAAAACGATTTTATTTTAATTATAGTTATAGATTCGTATTATATTGTTTCATTGTTTCTCCTAACTACGAGATAACTCGTCGTTAGTGATTCAAAGTGAAACATGGACACAACATTTTCCTCACTGGTCGTTTTTATATACAAAGCTTAATAATACTGAGTAGAACAATAACTATTCTTACTTGTATAAACATTTTTAATATTTAAAATCCTTTGAGCGGAAAAATACGTTGAACAGTGCTCAAAGAATAAATATAATCGTAAATGTAAAGAAATAATATAATCATAATATTGATCGCCGCTGGAAGTGCTCACTATAACATAACATTTACGTGGCTTAGATAAGACACGAAGGACACACGGCCCGCTCTGTTCGCGTGCCGGCTGTCGCTGAGCGCTGGGGCGCGTACAAAAGACTTCAACGCGCGTCCTCGTTACGAGTACAAAAATTAAGCGCAAGTTTTAATTTTTTGAAGGGGTTCATTATATAAATATAGGAATATTCATTAGCTATTCCTATTCAAGGGTTAATGTCAAACGTTCGCAATCAATTAATTAAGTTGCTAAGCACGTGGTAGATCCGGGTCAAAGAAAACGAGTTTTTATTTACCATATTTCGGACGGCAACAAATTATGCATTTACAATCGTGTAGAAATTTCTGATAGCTTTGATAGTTCCATACATAATGAATTCATTGAACTAATTTACAATAGGAGCATTCTCTAGTTCTATAGGTCAAGACCTAAGGCCTATGCAAAGACATAACAAAAGATTTTAATTAACATCTACAGTAAAAAAAACCTGTTATATTTGTAAGTATCTATATATTTCATTTGTTTTTGAATTTAAAAAAATTGCTTTTGTTACTTATTATTTAATGCCACTTTTTAAATTAGCACTAAATTGTTAGTTAATTAGGTTCAAAACGTAAACAAGTCCATTTTCAGTATGTAAACGTACACCTAACCTATCCAATATAAATAAAGCAATATAATATAAATATGCTTGACGTAACGAACTAACATTAAAAATGTATATTCTGTCAAAAAACTTATATACTGTACTCTGCATTTTTTTGCCTTTATTGTACTGTGCTATCAAGTTATATGCAAGTAACAGAAGTGCGTGGCGGACCTATTATTTACTAGACAGTGTGTGTGTTTGTGTGTGTGTGTGTTTGTGTGTGTGTGTGTGCGGTCGTCGAGTCGAGAGAGTCTTAATTTTGCAAAGGAGCTTTTTGCAGATTCTGTTGGTGGCCACGTATCTTGATGTTATATTCCCCTAAGTTCTAGGCAGTACCTATATGTAAAAACTGGTCAAGTGCGACGCGGGCTCCGTATAATATAAACGCTAAAATGGTCGTATTTATGAAAATCCAGTGTTAGCATAGTCCTATTCCTAAGCAAAATGTACGCGGTGTGAGATCATTTTATATTGGTTAGTGACATAGGCAAACATACCAAATTTAGATTTACAGATTTATTTCGTGAGTTTGTTAAATCCAAATTTCATGTTTTTAGGACAACTGGAAGTACCATGGTTTTCCATGGACGGCAATTAGTATGGAAACACCTTTTATAACTTAGAAGATTGATTTTTTTACACTTCAAGGGACTGCTAATATAAGTATTTGATGTTAACTTAACTTGATACTTCCACGCTTTTACTGAGAAAAAGTGTCTTGACAGATAGACTGACGGATAGACGGATGGACAGACAAACAACAAAGTCATCCGTTTTTCCTTTCAGCTCCGGAACCCTAATTCAAACTAGAATAGGTATAAGTAAAGCTAGATGTAGGTGTACCATTAGAAGACTATGTATTGAAAACGAAGTTGAGGTAGTTATTAGAGGGGCATAGCTTATGAAATTGGAAGTTCTGGAGACCGCAATCATTTCCGACACCCGTATATACCGCAAGCGTATGCTTAATGTGGGGTAGAGTGATTTATAAGATTTCTCAGATATTTATTTATTCAGTTAGGTGTTGCCCAAACAATTCTCGCGAAACAAAGATGTCGCCATATCTAACGGTTAAACACTAAACCACGTAATAGGCATTTTGTTATCTAAACGATGTGACCGAAGATGCAATAAATAATCAGCGGGTTAATGGTCTCGTTGCGAGCGCAGGCGCATTGTTGCAAGAGCTTTGTGTGGGTCAGGAGCTCGCGCGGTTCGTACACTTCCCAGAGAACAATTTCAAATGTTTAGGCTTTGTAGACTGTGACTATGTAAGTATATAGACTTGTGTTGCGTACGCCATTTATTGCTAGGGTGTACAGATGAACCTCACTTAAATAAAAGGTCCGTACTGATTCACTTAAGATCCACTGAAGTCCTTAGCGCACCTTCGCCTCGACCGCTGGACCGTATATGCGTTGTGAATATGCGGTCCATCACATGCATTAAAATTTGACCATAGTAAAATAACTTCAACCAATATTTAATTTAATTTCAAACTTAGTATCAAATGTAATATTATCCAAAAAAGGTGTAAACTCAGTTAAACAGTACTATGAAGAATCACGTTGCAGGCTATAGGCATACCGCTGGGCTGGCCGGGCCGGCTCGTGCAGCTGCTCCGGCGCAGCTAGACGCTCTCGCAAGCGAGACAGTTAGATAATGTTGCGAGAGCGCAGTTTCCTTGTGTTACGTGCTCGCACGCCCCTCCGCAACCTGCATTTATTTTCTTATTTCTTATTAGCAAATACGTGTGTGAGTTTTAATTGATAAAAACTGAGTGTCGCTACGCATATAACAGGCAGGGGATTATGGAATGTGGGAACATGTTTTAATCGGTATTACACAACTCCCTCTGAAACGTCACTCTTCTTTCGTAAATTATTTTGTATCTCAATATATATTTAAATCAGAAGTGATATTAGTCAAACGATAAACATATCATTATCTTTTCCCAAGGATATCAACTAATCTATTGACTTTTCGAACAACATCCTAATTACTTGAATAGTCGAGCCGCGCACAAAGGCATCAAATGTCATACATAATCTTACCATTTGTTGTTGCGAGACGAACTAAGAAAGAGTCGTCCTTGTCGCTTGCCCAAGCGCTGACATTTCGGTGCCAGTCAAAGGTCACGTACGCTCACTACCTTTGCCATTTTACGCTTCCAAGTGACATTTTAGTTCTAAAACGAATAAAAACAGTTACCGAAATGTCAGTAAGCGCTTTATTGAAGCTGCATACCTGTGTAACGTGTAATCGTCGGCGGCGTTGCAACGTAAGTGTGTTAGGAAGTATTCGGTAATTGTGACCAATGTGCATAACATGCATGCACGCTACGGACACGAAATTTGCCTAACGCTAAACTGGAACAAATCGTGTTTTAATGTGATTTTAATTTTTCGTTTTTATAACAGTGGTTGCCGATGGGCACCGATGGAAGCGGCAAGCAGACGACACAGCCAAGAAAGACGACAGTCTGGAGCAGGAGCTATGCAAGGACAAGGACGCCGGCGAGTGGTTCCGCCTGGTGGCCGGCGAGGGCGACAACTGTCGCGACGTCATCCAGTGCACCGCCTCGGTGCGTACCTTTAACAGCTAAATACTACTTTTACATGCGCACTCCACTCCCTCACGCGCGATAACGACCTTAAACAGATCAATGGCATCATTGGAATTCCGATAGCAGTCTTATAAACAACTTCACCCTTATAAATGTAGGCCTGCTCCGGGGATTGGAAGTCATAAAATCTCCGAACGAGACGATTTGGGTCGGCTCAAATTGTTTTCTTAATAGAAAAAAATTAAATATTTGTTCCAATTATAACAATAACAACTTCTAAATTCTCAACTGCTCGTTTTCACTTAAAGACTTTTCGTCTAATACAGATACTCTGGTCCTTGATATGAGTAACATGTCCGATTCGCATTTGTTCACATTCCGTAAGTGTTTATTTAAACGATTCATCACTTCTTGAGCTTGTACTGCTATGTGGACTCACGCAGTTTATTAAACGATCAATCAAACCTTTACCTACAATAGCAGGTAATCAATATACTTTTGTTTAATCGTAGGGTATTCAAGCCATCCGTTGCCCTGCCGGTTTGTACTTCGATATCGAGAAGCAGACCTGTGACTGGAAGGACGCCGTTAAGAATTGCAAACTGAAGAACAAGGAACGCAAAGTTAAGCCTTTGCTGTATACGGAAGAGCCTCTATGCCAGGACGGATTCTTGGCCTGCGGAGATTCCACCTGTATTGAACGTGGCCTGTTCTGCAACGGCGAGAAAGATTGCGCCGACGGCTCCGACGAAAACTCTTGTGGTAAGTTTCCTTTTAAATTGTTCCGAAAGTTCGGTGCAACTTATAATTATGATTTCACTTATAGTGATTGTAGCTATGTTAATTGCACCAATATAGCTACGGCCATATCCATATATGAATTACTATAATAACCGTGATGACCGATATGTATTTGTAAAAAGAAATGAATGCAACATAAAACGTAGAGGCGTGTTACATTCTTATGAAAATCAAGCACGAGTAAATATGTTTTAACCGACGGAGGAAAAGAGACAAGGTTCTCAAGTCGTCGTCTCTTATTTTTTATGTATTACTACGCAAAAGTTTTTACTGAATTGACCAATTACAATGATTATTTTTTTACTTCTTAAGCAATATTTATAATAAATTTTTCAAGCTCGGAATCGATTGCATGAGATGAGCCTCCATCTGTTGATTTTATTGTATTCAACATGAGACGATACATATATGGAATAGAATGATCACACGGTACAGTTCACAATGATTATAAGTGTATATGCCCCAACTTTTACAAACCTAGTTACTGGTATATTTACGCATATATGCGTAGCCGAAACAATTGCAGAAAACTAAAATGAACATATATGTATACCGATGTATATAGCAGCTGATCTTGAACGGGTTATTCTACAAATAAGAACTAGCTCGCGAGGCGTGACGAACGACCTGCCCGAAATGCCAATCACTTGGCCTAAAAAAACACCTCAATGTTATGTCGTAATATACCTTAAGAAAATGGGGTGTAATTCTATTTACATTGGATTGAATATGTTAATAGGTAGTTTATCAACTGACACAATGCAAATGACTCATTAAATTATTTTCACCCCGCACGGTTTTTGAATAACTCCGTCGCTTCAGCATGACCGCGATACATTTTAATGCGGGCACGGTTCTGGGAAAAGCAGGTTCTACTTTAAAGGCTTACATCACATAGCGCTATCTTGTCGCACTCCAAGGTTGCAGCAAACCAGTCCACGCGATCTCTTTCTTTTGTGTTTTAGTAAAGGAGATTATAGAAACTGTTCTTGTACCTACAGCTTTCGACGAAATTAAACACCGCAATGGATTTGTTCGGCGACATAACTTCATCTCTGTAAAAATGTAACATAGGTATATTTGCAGTGTCGGATATTATTCGAAATTACAACAAAGCTTGTTCACGTTCGATTGTAATCAAGTACATGAGCAGAGTTATACAATTACCTACATTCGCCGCAGCAATGACCATGAATGTAACGACGAAATAATAAACAGTTATTTCAGATATATATACTTACATAATGGAGAAGTGGCAGATCGAGTATAGTTTTTAAGTAGCTTCACCATGATAAAAAAATACATGCTAATATTTTTTGTTGCTTAACTTTTATTTGCATGAACGAATCACCGAATCAAAAAGTGAAATCCAATCGAGTGTCAGCTGTTGCGAGTGATTTGTTCAAGCGAAAGTACCCATACTGGTTCCGACTCTCGATCCAAGTCACAAACGCGTCCGCGCAACACTTAGGCTGACACCATCCCACATATAGAGCCCTCTCGTTCAAAATAAAAGTATCGAACTCACGTCTCGTCTATAACAAAACATGTTAATAGTTAAATGTAGGCTAACGTTTTAGTCATTTAACTAATTGTGATTTTGGAATTAATTCTAAATAACACAACTTAGCCAATTACTTAATTAACATACTAGAAAATCGTAAGTCAATTAAATACTCAAAACCTAAATCTGTAAAATGTGAGCTTGTATAATATACCGGTTTAATTAAGATCTGAATTGCAATTTGACTGTGTGTCTCGTTTTAGTTAAAATTACAGAAGCTATGGGTACAGTATTAATATTTTGTTGTAGATATCGACAACGATCCCAATAGGGCGCCGCCTTGCGACCAAAGCCAATGCCAGCTGCCCGACTGTTTCTGCTCAGAGGACGGCACCACCATCCCCGGCGACCTGCCCGCCCGCGACGTCCCGCAGATGATCACGATCACCTTCGACGATGCCATCAACAACAACAATATCGAGCTATACAAAGAAATCTTCAATGGAAAACGCAAAAACCCCAACGGTTGCGACATCAAAGCCACATTCTTCGTCTCCCACAAGTACACCAACTACTCAGCCGTGCAGGAAACTCATCGCAAGGGACATGAAATTGCCGTGCACTCAATCACGTAAGCTCACTAATTAAAATATGTTACGTAATTTCTCCTTAAATAAATATTAAATCCAAACTTGATGGTATCTACGAGAATGACCATCCGAAATTATAGAGCTTTTAGATAATTTTCTGTTATTTCTCTAGGCACAACGACGACGAACGCTTCTGGAGTAACGCGACGGTCGATGACTGGGGCAAAGAGATGGCTGGCATGAGGGTCATTATCGAGAAGTTCTCCAACGTGACCGATAACAGCGTAGTGGGCGTGCGCGCCCCCTACCTCCGCGTCGGTGGCAATAACCAGTTCACCATGATGGAGGAGCAGGCCTTCTTGTACGACAGCACCATCACCGCGCCGCTCTCCAACCCTCCTCTATGGCCCTACACCATGTACTTCCGCATGCCCCACCGTTGCCACGGTAACCTGCAGAGCTGCCCCACCAGGAGCCACGCTGTCTGGGAAATGGTCATGAACGAGCTGGACCGTCGCGAAGACCCCAGCAACGACGAGTACTTGCCGGGTTGCGCAATGGTTGACTCTTGTTCCAACATCCTCACCGGAGACCAGTTCTACAACTTCCTCAACCACAACTTCGACCGCCATTACGACCAAAACCGTGCCCCGTTGGGTCTTTATTTCCACGCAGCATGGTTGAAAAATAATCCCGAGTTTTTAGAGGCTTTCCTTTATTGGATAGATGAAGTCCTTCAAAGCCATAACGACGTATACTTCGTTACTATGACTCAAGTAATTCAATGGATCCAGAATCCTCGCACGGTCACTGAAGCCAAGAACTTCGAGCCGTGGAGGGAGAAGTGCGCGGTGGAGGGTATCCCCGCCTGCTGGGTGCCACACTCGTGCAAACTGACGTCGAAGGAGGTTCCCGGCGAGACCATCAACCTGCAGACGTGCTTGAGGTGCCCCGTCAACTACCCCTGGCTCAATGACCCCACGGGAGACGGCCATTATTAGCGTTGAGAAGATCTCGAGCCGTGGCGCTCTCCACTAGTTCATATTCAATTGAGAGTGAAGATTGCATAGATAACATATTCTAAGTCAGAGCCAAAATGACAATATAACTTTCACAAAATGGTACTCCCATACTTTTAGCTTTGAATATGTTTTCATGTGAAGTCGAAGTGTACCGGGTTATAATCCCGTTCGTAGTGTAAGTGTACCTACCTAACTGTATGTAATATAGCTCACATAAATATTTAATAGGACCATTTAATACTTTATGTGATTTTTCTTATGTAAGTCTGTTTGATAAAATTTTAAAATATAAAATACAAAATATAACAGCCGTTTTTTTAATCGCCTCTTGCTTCTACAAAAAATATATATACTCATAATACGTATTCGTACGTCGTTACTAGTTGCTCTAAAGAATTCTGTAAACAATGAATATGTACAGCATAAGTACTAGATTTATCTTACGTATCATATCATACGTATTGTAATAATTAAATGTCTTTACATTCAACATATTAAAAAAAACGATTGTAAGAATTGACTTCCAAATAGTCCGTACTATTTGGAAGTCAATTCTTATTTCAATTTTTATATTTATTATTTGATGTTCGTATGTGTCGTTATGGCTTCATCTCGCCAAAACGGCAAAACGGATTTCATCTATTTTTGGTACACGGGTAGCTGGGCATTCCCAAATGGTTATAGAATACTTTTTATTCGACTATGCTGAAGAAAAAAAAAGGGTTTATGACTTTTTCTTCTCTGCGAACGAAGTTTCGGGCATCTTCTAGTACCTATGTTTTACATATTATTTGCCCGAGACTCGCTTCGCGTGCAAAGCTACCAGCGGCGCTGGTTTTAGAGGTCGTAAGTTATAAAATCTAAAGCTGACATCTATACTGCGTATTAGGAAGTTGTATAAATGAAATGACAATACATTGAAGATATTTTAAAAATCTATTGTAAGGGACTATTTGGAGGTCACTCAAGCGATTTTTTTAATTTTTTGTATGTTTGTATATGTCGTTGCGACTTCATCAAGCAAAATCAGCTGAACGGATTTCAACTATTTTTGGTACACGGGTAGCTGGGTATCTCCAGATGGTTATAAAATACTTTTTACCCGACCCCGGTGAAGAAAAAAAGAGGGGTTATGACTTTTTATCCTCCGCGAACGAAGTTGCGGACGCCATCTAGTACTATTATAAAGTTGCAAAAATGAAATGTCTGTACATTGAAGATGAAAAAGCGACTTGAAGTAGTTGGGCACGGAGGTAGGACTCCTACAACGGTGGGTGACATGACTCGCAAAACCCAGTTTGTTCGCAAATATCCAGTCGCAGAGCGCGCTTAGAGCTTTCCATGGTCATTGTAAGTGTACGGGTAAGATGGCTACGTGCTTCTTCAAACTTCTTCACTCTAACGCGGACAGTGGGACGCCAAACATCCCTCTCATCCTTGTAGCGGAGATGCTGTCCCCCAACTTTACTCGTACCTTCTGAAAGATCTCCATACGGACGATTTGGCCACACACTCTCAGTTGGTTCTTCATCAGCATTGCCTCCATGCCCTGCATATGTGACCGCCTCAAGACGTCAATGTTTGCACACGATCCTTCCATTTTATCCTTATACATATAACAGTAACGTGACTAAATATTGACAGGACAGATTACGTAAACACTAAACCGCTGAATACAAAGAAAAGACTTGGTATACATTTGGTCTTTCACTAATGGGGATACCCATCAGTGAAAGACCATGGCCAATTACTTCTGACATTCTTGTAAACGTATATGCTAAATAACATGTATTCATATAAATATATACATTTAGCTAAGCTATGGAGAGTTCTCGGCGCTATTTGGCCAAGCCCAACGTGACTAGCATGCATTTGTCAACGAGTAAGCACCATCCAAGTTTGAACAGTTACTCAACTTATACAGTTACTATAGTTTCAACCTATACCAGCCGGACAGCTCATGTCATATTAACAAAAGATAAAACCGGCTCCAAAAAAGAAAAATAAATGTATTATATAGTTTCTTCAATTTACATACAAGTAACCTTTTTTTGTTTATACACAATTAATGCGTCGGTGTCGTGTAAAGTAATTGCAAAATGTTCAAAATTGACAATTTTAGTAAGTTCTTCAATACTTGGCACTGACTTCAAAATAGCAATACTTAATTGTATAGGTTGTGTTTAAAAAGATTACTTGTCAGTAAATTTATGTAAATGTACTATAAATACATTTTTTTTTGTTTTGTCTGGAGTCGATTTTATTTTTTATTAAAATTTAATTCACGATTCCATCAAGCCCAAATACGAGTAGGTGGGTCTCAATAAGAAAATTTTGCGGCAGAGCTGATAATTGTAGTGTGGATTAATTGTTATACAATTTTAATTTTTTTTCTGAGAACCTAACACTAATTATTATTTTAAGCCAAACCGCAAACTGTTATGAAAGTTGTTTATGTTTATAAAACATTTTTTTTCCTCGAAATGATAATTTTGGTGTAGCGTCCGTTATCCGTTGATCTTGAATAATGTCTATGGTAGAACCATAACATCCATGAATTTAACTATTTAACTAAAATTTCATTTACTTTTGTACTTCATTAGATTAAGTAGCTTATAAGATAATATAAGTAAAGATTAGTAGATGAATTGATACTCAAAACTAGGCATTTAAAGTTGTCCGGGTGAAATAGTCAATTTTGGTGGTAAATATTTAAAATATTTTTATGGTCGAACGAAACGCAATTCAGACCAAAAAACATTCTTAACTGGTTCATTTAGTTCCGCTCCTGCACTGAGTGATGACGCACGTGTCATACCTTGGTGGAACTGTCCGCCACGTACGTAAGTATCTAATTTTGGGGTGGTATAATACTTTTTTGGGTAATTTTAGTGGTGTATGTAACTAATGACTTAGTAATAATTGTCTTGACTTACTTGACTTAATGTCCTATGTCCCCTTGGATGGCGTCCACAGTTCGTCGTCCTGAACGGTCTTGAGCTTTGCGTTTCACTTCGCTCCAAGTCATTCCTATCGCCTTCGCTTTTGCAGTGATCGTCCGCCGCCAGGATTGCTTAGGGCGACCACGTTTCCGCTTTCCTTGGGGATTCCAGTCTAGGGCTTGCCTCGGTATGTGATCGGGGTCGCTTCGGAGCGTGTGGCCGTTCCAGTTCCACTTGCGGCGTTTGATCTGCTCGATCGATCGGGGTCTCACCACAGCGTTCCCATAGATCTACGTTGGAGATTTTCTCTGGCCAGTATACACCGAGAATGCGGCAAAGACAGCGGTTGACGAAGAGTTGGAGCCAGCGCAAGATGTCTTTAGTCACCTTCCACGTCTCACATACATACAGCAACACAGTTTTCACGTTGGACTGGAATATTTTGAGCTTAACTCTCCTAGTCAGTTTCCGCGATTGCTATACAGGACGGAGCTGTGCGAAGGTTGCCTTCCCCTTGGCCATTCTTGAAGCGATGTCCTCCTCAGTCCCACCTATTTCCTACACTACACTACCGAGGTAGGTAAGTTTGTGGGCTCTCTCCACCCCCTCTGTGCCGATGAGCAACGGCAAAGAGCTTATCGCTCCACACCTCATCTTCTGGGTATCCGGGTAATATTAAGTCCCGTTTCCAAAGCCTCTCGCCGTAGGTCGTCCAGTTTGGCTTGCATGTCAGTGCGTGTGTGGCTCAATAGGCATAGGTCATCGGCATAGTCCAAATCTTCCAACACGTTGGACAGTCCCCACTCTTTGCCACGGAGCTTGCTTTTGGTGGTGTTATGTATGATGCCATCCAGGACGACAAGGAAGAGAAGAGGTGAAAGAAGACACCCCTGGCGTACACCCGCATGGACCGGTATGTCCTCCGAGACGAGGCCGTCGTGAGTCACTGTACAAGAATACTTCCCGTAGATGGCCTGAATCATATTAGAGATCTTCACGGGGACTCCAATTTCACGTAGCCGATCCCAGATTCAGCTCCATCTCAGCGTGTCGAAGGCTTTTTCGAAGTCCACAAAGGTGAAGTACATTTCCCTCTACCATTCTGATGCCTGTTCGAGGATTATGCGCAAGGTGTTTATCTGCTCCGTGCACGATCGGTTGGGTGGGAAGCCTGCCTGCTCTTTGCGTAGAAGAGGTTCAACGGCCCCCGACAGTCGGTCCAGGATGATTAGACGGAATCGAGAGCAAGGTGATGCCTCTCCAATTGCCACATTCACTGAGGTCTCCTTTCTTGGATACGGTAATGAGAAGGCCCTTGCTCCAATGGTCGGGTAACTCTTAGGCTGACCAGATGTTCCTCAAAAGGGGCGTCAGCGCGTTCGCAGCGGTGGGAATGTCAGCTTTCAGCATTTCCGCTGTGGTGAAGTCCACTCCTGGCGCTTTACCATTATTCAGTGATTGGATGGCCTTCACAATCTTCCGAAACGTTGGGAACTCAAATGAGATAATATACGCGATATAATCCGTTAAACTTGTTTTATTTAAATAACATATTTTTAAGTTTAATTAGCAAAAAAATCTAATTTTGGTGTATATGTGTAATTCTGGTGGGCAATAAACCTAATTTTGGTGGGCACAAGCAATTTTGGTGGCAATCAAATAACTAAAATCAGAATATCTCTAAAACTAATAAGTATAATGAAAGGCCATTACTACACGATATTCATTACGACTAGTTGCGTATTATTGATAAACAATTTAGACTTAAACAGCAAAAATAAAAATCCCACCAAAATTAGGTAAATTTCCAGCTTGTTGAAATTCACCCAGGTATACATTATTTTACTATACAAATCCGGTGCCTACCTTCCAACTCAGCTCGATGGTACTATTCTTACCAGGAACATCTAAGTTTGTGACTGTAAAGTTGCTTAACTAACTTAATCGCGATATCTTGAGAGTTTCGATGGCATTCTGTGATTTTTTTCATCAGTTCCACTTCACCAATTTATATTTTCTGAATGCAAATGCTTAGCTTGTTCCTTAAAATACCAAAATCGCTATATGCCTTTAATAATTGAAGAGTTCCTTCGATTCCTCACGAATTCCACCATCAGATCTTCACCAAAATTATATGCCTCCAATTTGAAGATTTTGAAAACGGTCATATAGTCTCCGAGCAGTCTGTGAACATACATAAAAAAAACTTTACGACGAATTGAGAATCTCTTACTTAATACTTAGATCAACTGCTGTAGGTATATAGGTACTGAGAAACTGTGGAATATGACAGATTGTCCAAAGAGAATATCCATCCATATGAATCTACTGCCGTATTGACCCTGCTTGTAAAGTTGTGAATAATGTGATGGTAATTCACTTTGAAAATAGATGGTATGAAACTAATTTTGTAATGAACACGTGCAAATTACCTTCCTAATGATAATGAACTGGAATTACAATGTAAACCAAGACTCAACTTAAATTTAAACATGATGTCAAAACACAACAATTTACATTAAAGTTAAACGTATGCGGGGCTGCGAACCCAATTTTACATAAATATATATCTACGCAGATACTCACAACAGGTGCAACCTTCCAGCTAAGTGAGTATGGTATGGCTGTATTTGCGAAGCAGGAAAACAAATTTATCATTCAAAGGGTAATGACCATAAGATTTACTCGTGTGGTTTGGGACACATACATTTCCCGGTACAGGAAACCGGTATAACAGATTATTTACTGTACAATATGTTATACTATAATGCACATCGAATAGGAGCGTACTAGTCATGGAAAGTCGCCACTCGCTACCCTGGGCACGCGGACCACGCGGTCCGCGGCGTGCACCCGCTAGGCTAGGACAGCACAGCCATTATATTTTTGGCTCCGAGCGTGTACAGGTTGTGCCCGGTAGATCGCTTTGAAGGATTATTTACTTATTTAAAATTTGGCCAACAAACGAAGGCAAAAACGTAGACAGATCTCCCCGTAAAGTGCACATATAGGTTGCTGAGTGAAGAATTTGTAACTTAGCGCTAATCGCCACATCGTACAGCAGTTGAAGTCTAGAATCTAACATTAATTTGACTGTAGTGATTAGTACACTACTATTTTGTTATTCGAATGGTAAAATCAATAGTAACTAATTAATCGATTTTTAAAATCATTCAAAATCGCCCATCTTTAGTTGCTATCTGTATTATGTTCGTTCTGCTATACAGATATTTTTGTATATAACCAGTCAACTGGAAGTTTTGTTTAATTTAGCGAGCCTTCGTTTATCGGTTTCGGAATGCAGTATTCTATATACATCGCAGTGTATAGGTGCGTATAATAATAACGTTATGGTAAATTGTATGTCTGTCTGACGCATTGCAATGACATGCATGACAAACCAACCGGCAGACGTAGACAATAGTCGCGGGCGCCACCAACACGCCATTATGCACTTCACTTTAGTGGGCGGAGGTTGCACATCATCACATTATAACCATCTGCGCACCTAGTACCGGGCCCTGAATAACTTTCCATTTTGTTTTGCAACCACGCGATGTAAATTTTAGCGATGAATAAGGACAACTTGCGATGTTGGTGTTGGTATTGTTAGCGGCATCTAAACAAATAGAGAGTTACTATCATTTAGTGCAGTGACGTTGTATTTAGTGGCTACAGCGATGCAGGCTGCGTCTCCTCCGAGAGTGAAAGCAGTGAAAGTCATCCGAAGCCGCAGTGCGTCTGCGCAGCCGCAGCCATTCTGCTTTCTTTATTAGCCATCAACCTATATCTAAGCAATTGTCACCTTTTTACCTGAATTTACTATTTCAGTTCCACTTAGCTTGTATGTAATACCACGTTAATTTTCAAATTTCAGAACAATGTTATTGTATGTATTTTTACGACCGGTTTGGCTCAGCAGGAGTAACGTTGCCTACGAAGCTGACGGTCCTGGGTTCAAATCCCGGTAAGGGCAAATATTTGTGTGATGAGCATAAATATTTGTTTCTGAGTCTTGGATGTTTTCTATGTACATAAGTAAATATATCTATTATATACATCGTCGCCAAGCACGCATAACACAAGCCTTATTGAGCTTATCATGGGACTAGTTCGATTTGTGAAAAATTGTCCCATAATATTTATTTATTTATGTAATTTATGGAACTGTTTTAAGTAAGTATTTGTCACCTTGAGACTGTGTACATCGTTAGTATATAATCTATGTGGTGAAATTGTAAACTGTCGATACATTTTGAACTGATCATACTGCTTTCAGTATAACTTATAAATTTTAGCTAGTTAGTATCTACCCACGTCAAACCGTCAAATTGTGAACGAACCTGAACTCACCGACAAAGTTCACAATCTACCCCGCTTTATCACTCGTAAAATTGTAAACCGTCCCTGATTGGCGCTCTTTACGGAAGCTTGCTGTGCGTACATAGAGTTAAAAAATAAACATAAATAGGAGTGAAATAAATAAAATACGGTTGCATCCCATATGTTGGTATATATATAACCAACTTGCTCCAACAGGCTCACATCCCCCGCATTAAAGGGATATCTTATGCCATCACTACTTTATCCTGATGGTCAGATTCGTTAGTTACCTCGCACCCCTTAGAGCGGAAATAGAAGCCCCGCGAAGCGGTGCTTCGTCGACTGGTTCACTTCACCCCGCATTAAAATAAAACTAAATTATTCACTAGTTAGGCTATGATTGCAAAACCTAGAGAAGCGGACCTGCTACTTTGATAGTTAAATATAAAAATGCCGTTGCACACAAATCTAGAGTCTACCTTGGGAGCTGATAACGCTTTTAGTGCAGCTTGACTGACGCTGAGTGCTTCCGCGTGCTCTGGTGAGCCGATCTACGAGTATATTATTTTGGGCACAGGCGATTATTATTACCAGGGAAATCGAGAGAAACCCTCAAATATTATAGCCACTAACAATGTTGTGTATATATTTTTCTAAAGTTATCAGTTGTTGTCCTCTAGTTGTCATCATTTCATGCTGAGCTGATGATGGAAGGTACAATGAACTAACCAACTTTTACATTTCTTACTTGCAAAGACTCGAGATGCGTGCAAAGTGCCTCTTCAATCTTCCCATTCTACAAACAACTTTATATCACTACTAAAATCCATCAATAAAATACAAAAAAATAAATTAAATAAAAAAAGAACCGACTTCAAAATAAACTAAAAAGCCATAAATAATCTCGATTTCCCTGGTATTTCATCATCTAATCCTGACTTGGTGATAAGGAGACTACTTCAGGGACACACTAAAAAGAATATAACTAACAGTCTTAACGTATCTACCTATAATAGAAGATTTTTTTAAGAATTATCCTCTAACACTTAACTATTAAGGAGTTGTACCTTCCATCCTCAGCTCAGCATAATGAGATGATGACTGTCATACGCAAATACTTAAATAGCTTATGAAAATATATGAAAAACGTTATAAGTGCCTATAAAATTTGAGGATTGCCCTCGATTTCCCTGGGATCCCATCATCAGATCCCAACTTGTGGCAATGGGACCACCTCGGGAGTATATCCTTTCAAATATGAAAAAAGATTTTTTTAAATCAGTCCACAATTGGAGGAGTAATCGGAGAACATACCCAAAAAAAATACAAACTATCGAACATATAACCTCCTCCTGTTTTGTCACCTGTGTTTTATGTCCCACTTGTGTTCGGTTGTCTTGTTTTATTGCTAATATTTATTTATATTTATGTTCGGTTCGCTCACCATCCGAACAATGTCCACTTTGTGCTGTTCAAAATTTTTGCTTTGTTCCACTGGGTTTTTATTCTATTTAATCGTTTTTCTTATTTGTACTTGTTTTTCTTGTTTATAATTATTAATCTGAGCTGTACGTACGATGCATTCTATATATATTTATATAAAGACAAATGGAAGTTCGAGACTTTTGCCAGCATCAGTTTGAAAGATATATTAATTACAACACAATTGGTAAATTACACTACAAAAGTGTTTGAGACAGTCCGGTAATCACGATGCATTCTGTTATCCATTTTGATTTTCCATCCCAATTCCACTTGACAGCTTTTGACAATTGAAACTCCTGACAGCTTGCTTAACGCTGCGTTCACAAAAATGTTTTCGTGCGTACCGTTCTCCGTGGCGCCACCTACCTATGGTCTCACCGGAAGATCAGCGCTGGCTTTAGAGCCAGCATTATGCTGAGGTGGAACCATTTCGGCTCATACTTAGTTTAGTAATTTATTTTTTGTATTGCTGTATAAATATGCCCTTGAATAAATGTATTTTCTTTCTTTCTTTCCTTTTTGGAAGTCGGTTAAAAATAAAATAAAAAAAATAAATAATAAAAGAACCGACTTCAAAATAAACTAAACAGCCATCTTTTATGTACGGTACGGATGACATTTGAATCACCTTTTGAAGTCGGTGCCAAACCATTCATTTATTACTATGAAGAACCGCGGCGCCAAGCCTTAAGTAATTCGTATTTTTGTTGAATAAAAAACTTTATTTACTTCAGGTTTGGCACCGACTTCAAAAGGTGATCCGTACCGTCGATCCTTAAGGTTACTCATAAAATTTAGTATTTTTAAGTATTTTTCGGGTTCCGTATCTGAAAAAGAAAAAACGGAACCCTTATAGGATGCGTGTCATTTTGTTGTCCACCTGACTGTCCCTTCGTAATTACCCTTTTCCTAGGAACCCATGGAGGTACCAAGCTGAAATTAATATCAAATACTCAAATCTGCAATTTCAACCAAACTTTTATTTATTATATTAAATAATGTGTTTCCATACAAATTGCCGTGGAATTAAAACCTTATATGTAGTACCTACTTCCTGTTATTAGTGCTAGAAACTTGAAGGTTGGTATGAAAGTACCTCTTTTTGCATAACCAATGAGAAAAGTCTGAACATTTTAAAATATGTCTGTCTATGTAAGTAACTAATATAAAATTACCCAATGTACATTTTGCTTAGGAGAAGGGCTGAATTTTTATTAATAGCCTAGGGGCTATGAACTAAAATTCGTGACCGTATCACGAAACGCGCTCGCGCGGTACTGAAACCGAATATGCATACAAATTTTGAATAATTAAAAAACAAATGTTTTATGCTCAATAACTTTTCATTATATTTACTGAATTTCCTGGTTACATATATGTAATTTATCGTTATGTAAGCTGCATAATATTAATAATTCAACGTTGAAATTGTTGAAAAGTATGGTTTAATAAGAACGATTTACATATGTATATGTACAAAATAACGCAAGTTTGACGCCTTAGTGTAGAATAAATAATATATTTTAATTGTAAAATATTATTTATGCAAGTAGGTTTTCATATGACATGACATCATTAAGTTCAAACTTATAACTTCGCGTGCTCTTCAGAAAACTACTGTCGGTATTCGGGGAAATTTAATTAAAATTTGAGGCCACTACTTACAAAACAAGAAACTGGCATATGCAAATAACTAATCAGAACTTTAAATACTTTTTCCGTTTTTTAGAAATACATCAAACATTCGATTCTGACTTTTTTATCCAAAAATACGAAAGCGACGTCTATAGCGTGTACTCGTGTTTGGATGCCTCGCTTTTCGTGATACATGAACATTCATACTTAAAAACTTATACGGAACCCTCGGTGCGCGTTTCAACTCTTACTTGGACGGTTTTTCTACCGTACCACACCGGATATGTGCTTGTTTTCTATATAACTATAATACAATGGATTGCTCACTTAATACTTACGAAATGTATGTTAGGGGTGTTGATAAAGCCATTATCTGGTAATATACATTACCAGATAATACCTACTCATAAATTACCTATCTAACTAAACAGCAATCTGGAAACTATTAAAATTTAAATTTAATATACCCTAATTATTGCACGAAGCACTCTGTAAAATGCCCATTAAGAAATATTTCACGAATTCATTACGCGAGTAGTTAAGGTATGTCTTTTGTAACGTTATTTTCATCACTAAACACTGCTTTATTTGTTTTGCTTATTAATGGAGTTGTCTCCATTAATAAGGTAGAAGGCAACTTCGTCAACGGAGGAGAAAATAATCATAACCCCCTTTTTCACTTCAGCGTAGTCGGGTCAAAAGTATCCTATAACCACCCCAGCTATCCGTATACCATAAATAGTTGAAATCCATTCAGCTGTTTTGATTTGATGATATTTTGTATGTACAGACATACAAAAAATCCAAAATCGATTCAGTAAGCTCCAAATAGTCCGTTAAAATCATTTTTTTGGAAATATCTTCAATGTACAGACATTTCATTTTTAGAACTTTATAATATAATAGTATAGATATATATGTATAGGTAGATGAAATATATCAATATATCAATAATACCCACAGTTAAGATTATAAAGGACTTAAAGGACTCATAGTGCCAGTGGTGTGTTCAATAAAATTGTTATCGTTTACGTTTGTTGTCTTTTTGTTGACTATCAACGTTGATATAGTAATATGTTTGTTTGTGTTTTTACGAACATATTAACTACAAGGAGATAGTAATTAGTTGTCTAACTCTTGGGAGTCCACGGATTCCAGCCACGCAGGACCAACCAAGGTGGCGTTTGTTGGGGAGGCCCATGTCCAGCAGTGACCTTATGTCTGCTGACGATGGTGGTGAGATAATAATAAACGCAAACTGTATTTACTTAAAATTGTAATGTATTTATAAATTACTACCAAAATATTATCACATGACCTTACCTAAGTAGGTACATTTTTACACGAGCTGTAAGCAACCGTATAATATTTTTCCTTATGTACAACTCATCCATTTATTTCAAAGTAACAAGCTTGGAAAGACACGTAAAGCTACCTAGCTAAAGAGGTACAATCGGGGCACAATTGGTACAATGTTCAGTACAGAACACAATAGCAACCCACGAACCTAATTAACTGTTAGCTAACTTTAGGAAGGTACAATGTCAGCTCGCAAGGTCAATCGAGAATGTTTACTCACGTTAAATAGATTTATCTTGTCTATTTTGTGACAGGGTATTTACTTATATGTAAAGTTTGAGTATTTACTCCAACTTTATATACGGTATATAACCTGTTCATTGCAAATTGGAACATAGACATAATACGCTACACTCGCGCTCAACGCAAACCTCCACCTCAGAAACCCGTGACATTCAAATGAGGTTAATTAAATCCGCAAAACTTCAAGCCTTTAAGCCCTCGTAAATGGTTTGGTCACATCCAGATACTCATATTTTATTAAGGAAAAATATATTCAAAATAAATAACATAAAAAAAAGATCTTCAAGATCGAACCGTTTACGGTAACCAAGCATTACTCAAGTATGCTGAACAAATGGTTTTTTCCAGCATGGCGGTGTTGACTCATTATATACATAGTAAATGCAGTATTTATATGCATTGCCGTCGACATCGGTGAAAGGAAATATTGTGAAGGATCCGACCCGCGCTCGTACTTGGCACGCCGCCGTCGCTCGGTATGCGCTGACGTGCTTCCCCAGCGCGCTTCAGAAAGTTCGCGAGCCTTTACTATTCGATTGTATTCGCCGTATGATATGAATAAATTATATCCCTGACACCGTTTAAGTGCCTATCAAACAACTTCAACTACCAATAGTGTGGACATATAACTATTTCATGTTGCACGGTTCGGATTCGGACGCAAATCTTAAATTTATGATCTATGCAAGGTCCTTGGTTTAAATAGACGCTTATAACTATCCATAAATAATGACAGTGACCAATAACAATTTTATTCAGCAGATAACTTTGTATGTCCTCGTTATTTGCATCCGGGTACAAGTTTATTAAAACTTCAAGTTCCAATAACCTACTTATATGTATATATGCAGAGAAGCAAAAAGCTAATATTACATATTTCGATGCTCGGCACACCGTCAGTAACACATCCAGCGGTGTCAGTAAACGTAGAACGAAGTGGACTAACACGGGAAGTAATTAAGACAGAATAGAAAGATAGGTACCTACGACGAAACTCAAGGGCATTTTACAACTTCCACTTATAAATGGTGTTTACCTACACGAGTACTTACCGGTGACTGATAGCCTCGAGACCTTCCCCTCGACGCGCGTTATTCTCCTCGAGATTGTTATGGTTCGAAAACCCACGCTACTCCACTATTTAAACAATAAATAAGGATTGGTAGATGTAATTAAATAGATTGTATATATTGTATTCCTGTTTCCTATAATTCATTTTAATGCATGTTTATAATTTAGTTTAGAATTATTTTATGTTGCACTATAGCTAGCTCATACATTAAAGACACAAAAAACTAAGATTAGAAATAATTAATAACAATTAATAACATTGCATACCAGTCTCGTAGCGTTCATGTAAGCCGATTCCCACCGGGTTGCTCTAGGAAGGGCATATAACCACCTTTTTCTTTAAATATGAGTAAATTAACACGCTTCGGCTACCCTTGTAGTTTTCCTGACGCTACGCCTCTGCTTTAAAAAATAAAAAGATGGTCTTTTCGGTAGCATACACATAACGCAGGCCTTATTGCACTTGTAATGTTATTTGATCTATGTTGTGTATTTTTTTCTTATAAAAATATAATTGTTGACATCAACGAAATCTCAAAATCTCTCCGTCTAACTTTCAAAACTTTTTTCTCCGTCGTCTATCGGTAACTACGAGTATGGCACGAATAGTGTTTTAAAGTTCCATTCATATCTGTTTAAGTTATTATGTTCAACTACAGTGATAAACATCACTTCAAATGCTACCCGATGCATCCTAACCCCGCCTCTCGTTCTGATATGAGTTATAAACACAATTACAAGGATTGCGAATATTTCCTCAATTCCTTGTCGTGTTAAAAATCTTAATCTTCAACATTTCATTATAGAGCCAAACGGTCGTTATTTTATTTATTTAAATTTCATGCACAAATAATTGAAATTTAATGCTAATATTTTTTAATACTCCAAAAAAAGGAGGAGGTTTTTAGTCCGGTTGTATTTTTTATTTTTGTTACCTCGGTACTCCGTCATTTATATCCCGATAAGGATTTTTTTGTTTGAAAGGAAATACCTCCAAATTGGTCCCATATAATTTTGGAAAAGAGATCAGATCCATGAGAAATCGAAAGAACTCCTCAAATACTATATAAATCCATATTGCGATTTCGGTATTTTAAGAAACAAGTCAATCAATCAAGAAATCAAGAAAGTATGAATTGGAGAAGTGGAACTATTGAAGAAGGTCACAGAAGGCACTGATATGTGATTTACGGGCGGCAGAAAGATATTTTAAGTTTAAGATAGCTAAGCGCCTTTGTAGTCGCAAATTTAAATGGTCCTGATGAGGATGGTACCATTGAACTGATCTTATAATGGAGCCAAGTAGGACCGGATTTCCTTAATAAAACAATGTATCCTAACCGTGTCAGAGTGTGTGAAAGTGACACATGAAATATAAATATTTTTTTATAAACCTAAATACCAACTCCAAAAATCATCTCTAAAAAGTAATAAAATAATTGTTTAATTTTGGTCCTTCTATTACCTTTTTCAATTCAATCTACACGACTGATATAATTTTGAAGTCAGTGCCATCCATTCAACAACTTACTAATTAAAATCCGACATTTTTGAACATTTATCACTTTCTTTAGAAGGCATCGACACCACGTTACAGTAGAGACTCTATCGTATCACTTGAACGTGTCTATTTAAATGATAAAACGAGTTGATTTTGCAAGTTCGTTTCGTCAACTCGCTGACACGTGTTTCAGGGATTTTATCAAATCACTAAACAAATCTGGTGAAAAGAAAAACGAGTCGCTTTTTTTTAATGAAATTACTGAGGTTTACTAAAATAAATTTGCCATTTTAACATCCAGCGTAATTTGGTAATATCCCTTAGAGATTCGTTCAAATCTCTGTTTTAGCCTTTTCCCTGCGGCATATGAAACTATACGCAAAGTCCAAGTAAAAAAGTAGATGTGAATTATGACGGGTTTAGTATATTATTCAAAATTATTATTGTTATTTTTTTGAGAAAAGCATTGTACATGCTTTGCCCGTTAATGCCTCCTGATAACCTCGTATCCTGGACTCGGTCCGTCCAGTAATACCACATACACGACCAGTATTTACTGTTCTCTGCCGTTATGTACCTAATATGTTATTTGACTGTCATTTTATGACTGTTATGATTGTGTTTGGTGCCTAGCTTAATTTCCACTACTTTTAAATGACAAAAATAATCAGTTTTTAATTTTAGTTTTCATATATTTATTAAATCTTACATATTCCTCACGTGAAAAGTTGTATATCGCACAGCTGTAACATTATTTGGCGAAATGCCAATACCTTGAAAGCCTCGCTACGCTCAGGAATCTTGGTGTTTCAATTTTGCATTCCTTAACTTGCTCGGCTTTCACTCGCGCCAAATAACAACTTTGCTGCCTTGCATAACAAATTACTATTCATTAGTGATTATTGAAGTGTTAAAAAAACATTTTGACGATCGTATCATCCACATTACTTTTATTATTAATTAGTAAAAAATATCGAAAAGTATCGTATTTAATGAACTCATTTCACATGTAAAATATACACAATCAGCAGTTATCACTCAAATACTAAATGTTTGTGAATATTTGAATAAGAAATACGTATATCATTTGAATTATATTTAAACGAAATTTGCTATAAATCGAATAACAACTTAAAAAAGACATTTTGAGTTGTTATTCGATTAATCACGATTTATATATTTCATATGAATTTATTTACTGTAGAAACAAAATGGAAACAGAGAGGTGACGCAGTAGCGGTCGGTAGGTCGCCGGGTGGCACAGGCCGCGAGGCGCGACCCCGGCGCGGCGGCGGCGGCCTGGCGCCGCGCCGGCGCTCGCGCTCGCTGCCGCCGCCCGTCGCCCGCGTCGCTCGCGTCGACCAGCCACTCGCGCTCGCGCAGCGCCTCATTCTTGGAACACGGCGGTTACATAATCCAACAGACCCGGATATACCGCAAGGCCGTCCATCCTTTGACTAGCATTTGCAGACATCATATAAATTTAAAACTCAAAGTAAATACGTACTATATACTACTGTAGAAGGTGCCTGCAACTTTTTTTTCGCGAAAGAGAAAAAGTCATAATCCTCTTTTTAATTCAGTGTAGACGGGTAAAACGTATTCAATAACCATCAATATTTGAAATCGTTTTAGCTTCTTGGGTGTGATGAAGTCACGAAGGCACTTACTACAGTCATAGAAAAAATATAAAATAAAATACTTTTCGATTTCGTGACCTTTAAATAATCCGTTTTACTTAATTTTTAAAGATGACATTTAGAACTTTATATTATAATAGTATAGATGTACAAACATGTAGGTAACATATAAACGTATGTATTATCTTCAATGTACAGACATTTAATTTATACAACTCTATAATAGTATATATAGATAACAGTTTATAAAGACATATGTATGAATATTTTGACATTTTGACAGCATATGTATAGGAATTGATTATGATTATGCCTTTAATGTTATTAAAATGAGAAGTAAGTACTTACATGTACCATTTTAGTCCTTATTGTCATTGAGTCAAACACGGGAAAGACGTGTTTCAATTTCCCTTACTGTACCTACAATGTTAGGATTGTCAATAACAAAGTTTAAAAATGAATTAGGTAGTGATGTACTGTTATGAGTTGTTATTTATTGTTTCTATGTATAACTGAATCATTTGTCTAATGTTAATGTACAATTTTACCAATAAATTATATATTAAACATTGATTTAAACTTACACGATCTTCACTCATTATCACAACACAACAAAACGGGGCTGAATCGAGTATAAATATGATTTATTTAATTACCTTTCGTTGGTAATTCTTGGGATTCTCCTCTCTAGTTCCTTCAAGACCATGGACGTAACGCGACGTCCGAAACGTCGAAGAATTACCAACGAAAGGTAATGAAATAAATCATATTTATACTCGATTCAGCCCCGTTTTGTTGTGTTGCGACAAATTATATAGTTTAACCGATAAAAAAAATGTTAGGATATTATAAATTTATTTCTGTACGAATTAGGAAAAGGAAGGTTCTTAAGGGGACGTATGTATATATACTAAACGTAACTATTTAAATCTCTACTAACACAGAATGCCCAGTAATTTTTTGTTGAACACAATCATCAAAACTCGTTGATGTCTTTCTATTGCGAATTGTGTAGGTAGTGGTAGTGGATTCCCAAAAAAACACATTCAGCAAACAAAGTCTACGACCCGACTTAGTAAATATGATACGCCTCCTTTGCCTCGACATTTCGACGACCATGGTCACAGTATAAATGGAAAATTTCAAGACTATAAGCTCCTGGACCATAAGGGGATACGATAGATTTGATAATTAAAGTACCGCTACATCTACATAATTATTTTGGAGTTATTTAAAACTGCATTCATAGATTTGATATGCTTAATACTCGTGCCTCGTGCGTACTTCTTCAACTAGCAATGCTAAAAAAACCACCCAAGAGCGAGCCAGACTCGCGCACCGAGGGTTCCGTACAAAATGTATGCTAAAAACGGTTATATCTATGAAAATTCTACGTTATAAGAACCCTGTTCGTATGCAAACTTCACGCAGACTATGTTGACAGAGGCAAACGGATATAAAATGACCTTATTAAAAACAAATTGTAAAAAAAAAACTACTTTTCCGATGGGTGGGATGGGACCTTTTTTAAGGGGTAATCTTTTGGTTGCGTTGAGACTTGAATATTTGATATTAATCTCGGATGTTTTTAGGGTTACGTAGCTAAAATAGCAACGGAACTCTTGTGGTTTTGTCATATTCCTCCGTATGCCACAGGCATTTTACTTGGGTTCCTTTATCTTCCATAATATTGTTTGTCAGAAATACACTCCGCAGTCTCTGCATAACAGTTATCGCGAAAACTGTTTTAGGCGAATGATACTTTAGCATAATCATAGGTATATACTTGGCATAACTGTCATGTCGCATAACACTCATTTGGCAGAATTTTGAATAGTAGAATAGTAATATGGCCGACAGTATTTTTGCATAATATTATGTGGCAAAATATATGTTTAGCCGAATTTGTTATAGCATAATACTTTGTAAGGGTGTCCTAGCTCTAATTGCATAACAACTATTTTCATAATATGGATGGTCATAACTTAAAGTTGTTGCTCATACCACATACTATACAGTTAGGAAGAACTGCGACAAAGAGCACATGGGTCAAAAACCGAAAACTGTAGGTTAGGTTTGCATTGCGTTTATTTAAGAATAAATCGTTTTTACATACATTTTATTATTTTCATATCTTTATTAAACTACTAGAAAGTGCCCGCAACTTCGTTCGACGAGGAGAAAAAGTCATAACCCGTCCTTTTATCTTCAGCGTAGTCTGGTAAAAAGAGTCCTAGTCCTAGCTGCTCGTGTACCAAAAATACTCTAGATCCGTTGAGTTGATTTGGCGTGATGAAGCCACCACAGCACATACGAACATACGAAAAAAAAAAAAAGAATAACATTCCTTTCAGTGACCTCCAAATATGTAGTCCATTACAGTATTTTTTTAAAAGTGTCTTCTATGTACAGATATTTCATTTTTACGACCTTGTAATAGTATAGGTAACTTTATGCCAAATAAAATAGTATGCGATACAAATTTGGGCTATACAATTATTCTATCATAGGACTATTATTCTAAACAACATTGTGGCAATGTACGATGCTGCCAAAGAACGTTGTACAAAATGACAGTATGCTAACTAAATATTCTACGATACGAATTTCAGTGACAGACTTATTCGATCATAGGACTATTATTCAAAGCGCCATTATGCTAATGCTAATATATTTTGCCTAAGGAAATTGTGCGAAATGACAGTATGCTAAAAAAATACCGTACGAAATCGCGTACGAAAAGTAATTCTAAGAAATGATGATTCTGCTAAGGGCCTTGCTATGCGGAACGAAATTATGACAATCAATTTTATACAACACTAGAAGGTGCCCGGAGAAGAATTCATTACGCTTCTTTTTTTCTTCAGCGTAATCGAGTCAAAAGTATCTTATAACCATCTGTGGACACCAAGCTTCCCGTGTACCAAAATAGTTGAAGTCTGTTGAGGTGATTTGGTGTGATGAAGCCTCAACGACACATACGAACATACAAAAAACCTATAAGAAATATTTTTCAATTCAATGACCTCCAAATAGACCGTTACAACCATTGAAAATATTTCTATCTTCAATTTATAGACATTTAATATTTACAAGTTTATAATAGCTTAGATAATAGTAAACCATTTTACACAAATATAAGATTTATATATATATAGATAAAACTTGGAATATAGGTATAGGTGTCTTGTATAAGCCCCTACTTAGTTTGGTAGTTGAATAACATCCATACTAATATTATAAATGCGAAAGTATTTCTGTCTGTCTGACTGTCTGTTACCGTTTCACGCTTAAACCGCTGAACCGATTTGGATGAAATTTGGTATAGAGATAGTTTGAGTCCCGGGGAAGGACATAGGCTACTTTTTAACCCGGAAGACTACCCTTATCCGCGATAAACGAATGTAAGGCGGACGAAGTCGCGGACTGAAGCTAGTGAATAAATATTTCTATGGGAGCACTCCATACATGCAACTGAAGCTTACCAATTAGGTACAAAGGTTTCGACATGATCAGATATATCGTTTCGCAGTTATTGCCGAAAAATTGCATTTCACAACAAAAAAAAGTGTCTGAAGATACGATTTTTTGCGGCTGCAGTTATTCACATCGCTTTTTTTGGCCTCCGTAGTGCATTTGTTTGTAGTGACGACTACGGAGCCCTACACTCAGCATTGGCCGATATGCTTCCGACTGGTTTTTCCTGTTGCGCTAAGGAACCCTAAATCCTATTTGTGAAAAACGGGCAAAACATAAATAGTTAAAAATAAATATCAAATGGTAATTCTCTTGAAAGTGCAATCTATTTTTTTATACCTTACTTAATAGGTGTCCCACTACTGGGCAAAGGCCACTCGTTCTCCACTCGACTTTACCTGTATACGTATATTACGTATATGATCCAGATCGTCCCGCCATCCCCTTTTTGGTCTACCTCGCGTCCGGTATTCATCTCTCGAGGGACCCACGCACTGACCAGATGTGCTTTTCCAGTTTTGGAGCTGTTCCGTATTTCTGTTTCGGTCAGGCCTGCGCTCTATCGCCCGCAAATCTTCAGTTTGGATTTTAAATCTATGATCTAGATTCAATTTTCATATTTACATCATGCATTTAAAATTTTCTTAATGACAGTTTCTAAAATGTTATCCGCGGTTGTTTTTTTATTAAAGTTACTTAATATGTAGGTACTGAAAGTTAAATTCGCATAAGTGATTAGAGTATTTTGTGTGTTTACCCACTTAGGCACTTTCCAGTATTTGGTGACCTAAGATTGCTATCGTTTGTGAAATCGTTTTCCTCGATGCATTTGAAGAAAGTGATGTGATCATTAATAAAAGCAATAATCATTAAGGTTTAGGTGCTTAGTTCGGGGTAGCGTGATCGCATGCTTATTAAAGCATGAACGCCGGTTCTCGAGCGTACATTGTCGGAAGTCGCAGTGCGTCTAGGACGGGCCTGCCCCTACAGCTTGCCGTGTAAAGGCTCATGCCTAAGGTTATATAAATAGGTGAAGAGGGGCAGCGGAGAGCTCTTGCACTTTCCTGAGCGGGCCGCGCGACTCGACGGTCAGTCCTCGGCGAGCGTCATGGCTCGACACGCGTTCTTGTTCCTCGGGCTATTGTTACTTGTCTGCTGCGGTGAGTACCTTCACTTATTTATATCTTAAATATTATTCACATAAAACAAGGCGCAATTACGCATTTTATAGCCCTTTTGTAATAAATATGATATTGTTATTATCTTAAACAATATTTATATAAATCAATAATGCAACTGAATATTTTTATTAAAAATATTTAACAATTATCTTCGTGACGAAAAGTTTTACACTACATATTAATAGAATAATTTATAAATAAATACCTATTTAAATTCTATATAAAATATTTGTTAAAATGTGACTTATTAAAATTAGTTAGTGACATCTTCTCAAATGAATGAGCAGATATTATTTATATTTATTGCAGTGCGAAATAATTTGCATCAGTGTTAAAGTTCGGCAATAGCAATACCGCGGGTTCACCGGCTACGTGGCCGGGTGCTGGCGCTGACCTCGATTTCTTTTCGTTTCAACTTTCAACAGCCATATCAACTTACTTATGGAATGGAATTGCAATTCGTAGGCTTACACAAATATTCCATGGTTGTTAACAAATTACTCGTGAAGTACCAAGTTTCCTTTAGCGTCAGAGTCTATAAACCACTTTCAATATTCTTGCTTACGTTACACGTCGCTGACTGCATTGCCGCAGGAACAGTACCTTCGAAACAAGTTTAAATTTAACTAGTCGTAACGAAAACACAACGCTGCAGCGCAACGGTACCTACATTCCTTCACTCGCGGTGTTGTAATAGCGCTTACGCTGAGCTGCGTTACCTAATAAGCATGTTAAACACTGTAACAACCATAACTTAAGATACTTTACTGACTAATGTTCCACACAACTTTAGTAACTCAAACATTGTTCATATGAAACCACTACAATTCATCTCAAACAATTATTACAAAACCTTTCACACGATATTATCAGTATGTCAGCTATTGACAATAGGTCAATGCTTAAACTTGTCAGCAATTAGCTACTAAATATCGTTGTAAAATCAACTGTGCGTTTTTATTGGCAACATAATTCTCAACATGTCGTTTGGGTTGCAGTTAGCGGCGAAAACCGCGTCAAGCGTCAGGATGAAGATAACCCATCCGATGATGTGAACGCTGAGCAATTGTGCGACGGCCGCCCTGCCGACGAGTACTTCCGACTCACCGTCGAGGGCGACTGCCGCGACGTCGTCAGGTGAGTCCGCCGGCTAATATTTCCCCACAGGTCAAACAACGCGCCAGTCAACTATAATATTTCATTACAGATCAATCACAGATCATCAAAGCTTTAGGACAAAGGAATCAACCAGTCGAACACGCTGCCGACGTGTAATCTTAGCTCAATACATATTTATATCATTTATATATTAAAGTTCAATTGCCATTTGTACATGCTTGTTTTTCCATCCTAAACATAGAAGAGAAAACTGGTCTGGGACGAAACAAGTTTCTACAACTGGTATCAAGAAAACCGGCAATAAATCATTATACCTACGGTGATTTGGCCCTACTTACCTCATTAATTAAATTGCAAATATTTATTACGCAATTTTAGGGATACACCATATATTTAGTCAAGATTTAGAATTTCGTATTGGAATGTTCATTGTAGCTTGACAACTTGATTTAGGTTGGTATTTACGTGCACTTTTTAGTATGCAAGGCCTTGATATAGCAGGCTTGTGAACGGGACGGCCAACATCGTGTCATGAATATTAGTCATGTACCTGATTAAACACAAAGAAATAACTTTAAATGTGGCTGATTCAACTGTCAATTTCATTTAGTAATAGGTTTTTTTGTCGTATCTTAGTTTCGAACACCGGACACTATTCATACCTACATAGGCACAACAGATCTTTTTCATTCGGCTGTTGACCATTTGACCTCATTAACTAGAATTACGTAGCTGTTGATTGAACCGCATCTTATTAGATATTACATAATGGTCACCTTGCTGATTAATAGATATGCACACATACTCGTAAAATACACGTAGTGCACAACGGCCATACGTATGTATTACTTTTATTTTAGTTTTTAATGTACCTAATTGATTTTAGAGGTGCTAAAATGTATATTGGGGGTCTCTCAATAATTTCAACTCTAGTGTCTCGACATGCACTCGGTTTTGGGTTGGCTATTTGGCGAGGCACATCGCGCACCGATACTGCGCACGGGGAGATCGACGCGCTAGAGTTGAGGTGTTGAGGGCGCACGAATGCGGATACTGAGGGCCTCGCTGTGTACAGGTGCGACAAGGGCGGCGAGAACGGCGTCACCAGGCTCGCCTCAGTGCGCTGCCCCGGGGGACTCGCCTTCGATATCGACCGCCAAACCTGTGACTGGAAAACACATGTTAAGAATTGTGACAAATTAGAAAGTAAGTTCTGACGAATGAAGGAAGTGGTCTTGCGGAGGGCTAGGCTTCCGTTACGGTCTCGATCGAATTCCGGATTATACGCATCGTAAGCGGACATGGTAGCCTTCCGTATTTCCACTTCCTGCCCACTTATGTTGAATTTAATCGCGAATTTCTTGTCAACGCAGGTGCACTAGGTCAGGTCTTAAACAGATCACTTGCCCATCCGGACTGGCTTTTGATCTCGATAAACAAACCTGCGACTGGAAGGGTAAAGTGAGCAACTGTGACAAACTCGAGAGTAAGTGCCGAAACAGATGCTATTCGCGCATAGCGAGCAATCGGGCTTGGGTAGAGGGCCGCGCTGCACTGTAGATTAGGTGTACTGCATGAGGCCCTGGACGGAGGGACGGGCCCTGATGGACCGACCCGCAACTCACGCATCGACATCCCTCATACTGTTGCTGTACATCGTCACATACATTACAGAATCAAGAAAGTTTGGTCATTGTTTAAAAAAAACATTACCTCCTTTATTACAATATGAGGGAATGTCAATGCATAAACTTATGGAAAATTAATGTAAAAATACACTAGCCAAGTGATTAGTAACGATATATTAAAATAACTAACTTGAAACACTTTGCCAGTTGATTTCACAACAGTCCTCGCACACGTCAGGCGTTACGTCTCCTCGCCACAGCAACACAGTACTCGTCGTACTCCCATACATTCCACATGCTCTTTCTTATACTAACCCTATGCTTAAGCTTCATTACCTATCTTGGTTACACCAAAACTAATTTCACATGTCTTGTCTTCTGCTTGTACAAATATTATTTAATACCAATGGATGGGTCTATACTAAACGTAATTTAAGGTTTTTGGCACTGATATGTATTATACACGCTAATCAATATTTACATGCGGAACCTCTTGTTGTTAATAACAGTCATTTTGTCGTCATGTCTTTTATGAATAAAATACAGAATCAACTTTCACAAAAGTAACAAAAGGAAATATTAACTTTTTACTTATTTGTATAATTAAATAGTAAGAAGTGAGATTATTCATAGAAGGGCATCTAATGTCTATGTATAACTTTTACAAAATATCTGAATCATTCATATACATATGTCTAAATCTATTAGCTACCTATTAAGAGGTTCCTTCGACACCCTTCTTTCTCACAATGATTTACTATTACATGTTAAAACTTTTCCCTCTTAATTAAAAACAACCTTATTTAACAAAATATCATGAAGTTCCTTCGTGCTGAAACACGTGAACATCAATGTCTCATACTATTTATTCTTATCGCGGTCATTTTGAACCTCCCCGCCTTTACCTAGTGGTCTTTTTCATGCTTTGCTAAGTCTCTCCCTCTTTCTTACTTGATCCCATATTATTACCCTTTCAACACATGTGCTACAATTTCGATAGTTACCTAACTACACAGATAGTACAAAAACCTGATTTTACACTTGGACATGTAGTGTACTCACCCGAATAGATCCATAAAAGCCACTAAGATGTTTCTTGAATTAAACGTTTATTTTTAATTTTCAGAACCAAGGAAAATTTTACCTATCTTGAAAACAGATGAACCTATTTGCCCAGAAGGAAAGTTGGCCTGTGGAAGTGGAGACTGTATAGAAAAGGAATTGTTCTGCAATGGAAAACCTGACTGCAAAGACGAGTCTGACGAGAATGCCTGTAGTAAGTTATTTACTTATTTAGTTTCAATATTAATTATTACCTTACCTACGTAGGCATTACCTCAACTAATTAAATTTTATGAGGTTTTTAATTTTTACCTTCGATCAAATTATTGATTTTGTGTTTTGTATTGCAGCTGTCGATGTAGATCCCAACAGAGCCCCCGACTGTGACCCAAATCAGTGCACACTGCCGGATTGTTTCTGCTCAGCCGACGGCACACGGATCCCAGGTGGAATCGAACCCAACCAAGTTCCTCAGATGATCACAATTACCTTCAACGGAGCCGTGAATGTTGATAATATTGACTTATACGAGCAGATTTTCAACGGAAATCGCCATAACCCCAATGGCTGCCAAATCCGTGGCACATTCTTCGTTTCCCATAAATACACAAACTATGCCGCCCTCCAAGAATTGCATCGTAAAGGTCACGAAATTTCTGTGTTCTCGATTACCCACAAAGACGATCCTCAGTACTGGACTAGCGGCAGCTACGACGACTGGCTAGCTGAAATGGCTGGAGCACGTCTCATTGTTGAGCGTTTCGCTAACATTACTGACGCTTCCATCATCGGTGTTCGTGCGCCCTACCTTCGTGTCGGTGGCAATAAGCAATTCGAAATGATGGCTGATCAATACTTCGTATACGATGCTTCGATTACTGCCCCTCTTGGCCGCGTTCCTATCTGGCCTTATACGCTCTATTTCCGCATGCCTCACAAATGCAACGGTAACGCGCACAACTGCCCATCTAGGAGTCACCCAGTTTGGGAAATGGTTATGAACGAATTGGACCGCAGAGATGACCCAACCTTTGACGAATCTCTGCCGGGCTGTCACGTAGTCGATTCTTGCTCTAACATCCAGACGGGTGACCAATTCGCGCGTCTCCTGAGACACAACTTCAACCGCCATTATAGTACCAACCGCGCTCCCCTTGGTCTGCACTTCCACGCCTCATGGCTTAAATCCAAGAAGGAATTCAGGGATGAATTGATCAAGTTCATTGAAGAAATGTTGGAGAAGAATGACGTTTACTTCACTTCCTTAATACAGGTTATCCAATGGATGCAAAATCCTACCGAGCTGTCATCCCTCAGAGACTTCCAAGAATGGAAACAAGATAAGTGTGATGTAAAAGGTCAGCCTTTTTGCTCCCTGCCCAACGCTTGCCCCTTGACCACCAGAGAGTTACCAGGAGAGACACTGCGCCTGTTCACTTGCATGGAATGCCCGAACAACTACCCGTGGATATTGGATCCCACGGGAGAGGGTTTCAATGTTAAGAAGTGATCTCTTTAAATTAAATTAAAAAGACTGTACACATAATGTAAATAATACTCAATACCTAATGTTAATGATAATTTCATTTTATTACAAATGTGTGAAAGGCCGACCACATCACGATCATTTCCTACTACTTGTTTTAACATAATGTCAATCTGCCCACATATGAAATTAAATACATCGCTTCACTTACTACATCCGTTCTTGCGAAGCCATTCCTCTCGGTGGGTATAACTTTAAGTTGATGTTTGACCATTGCCTTACACTTTTATCTGCAAAGACAGAGTAATAAGTAATTATTACGAATAAAAAATAAAAAGTTGAATTGGATTTCATAACATTTTATTTATTCCTCTTCCCATTAACTATTATTAATTACTACACAAAAGTGTTTTTGCCCCTCCGGTGGATGTTGGTCCGAGTGCCGAAATTTTCAAGACGTCTAGATGTTGGGGTGCCATAAAAACTACTTGTCAATTTGTCCGAGTGTCAACATGTCCAGTAGGTCATAATGTCCCGATGCTAAAAAAGACACAGGTCAATTGACCCGAATGTTAAATAGCCCTAGAGGTCATAAAGTCTAGTTGCCGTAAGAGACACTCGTCAATTGGCCCGACTGTTAAATTATCCGGCAGGTTATTATGTCCAGATGCCATAAAAACCGGTCAAATAGTCCGGTGTTAAAATGTCCAATGAATCGTAGTAGCCAGATGCCATACCGGACACTAGTTAATTAGACAGTATCTACAAGTGTTTCAACCTTCCAGAAATCATAATGTTCAGAAGATTCGAGTATAAAGACCGCTGGTAAATAAAATGTGTAAGGCCGCTGAACGTTTCTAGGAAAGCCCTCATTCAACGGTTGCCTGCGATTTTCATTAGATAATCGGTATATCTCGTATAACTTGTTGGGAACTTTTCCATGCAACGTCGTACAGTAGATACGCGTTTGCCAATGGAGATTCGTTTAGCCCCAGCGGCTATTGGTTATACGAACAATGTGCCTCACCCACTGCCACTTAAGTCTAGCAACTCTTTAAGCTATCTAGATGACATTGGTTCTTCTGCCGATCTGCACATTTATGATTCGATCACGCAAGGCGACTTTAAGCAAAGCTCGCTCCATTGCCCTTTGAGTGACTACGAACCACTACCTGCGTACAGATAATATTCAAGTATGTCCCGCTACCTAAAAAAAACCCTTTCTCAAATATTTCCCTCCAGGGTATGTTGGTCCAACTCTCAAAATGTTCAAACGCCAGAAAATCCAAGTGTCAAAACTTCCAAGACACAATACTCAGTCGCGAAAATGTCTAGTGGTCCAAAACATTCAAATGCTGAAAAGCCAGATTGCCAAAATATCTAACTGCCAAAAAATCCAGTGATCAAAACCTTCAGCTGCCAAAACGTCCGATTGGCGAATCGACTAATTGTCAAAAAGTATAATGGTCGGAATCAGAACGTATGTTTAATTCTTCATGTCCCATAATTTCATTTGTAGGTACTAATTTCATTTGCCATAATGGTCACTGGCCTTCTTATAACCTTCATATACCCTAATATTTATTTGGCATAATGATCAATGGCTATAATATCACATACCATAATTTTTAATAGCCATATTCATTTTCCATAATGGTCACTGGCTATAATATCACATACCATAATTTTTGAATATCATGATATTCGAGTGCAATAGGGAACACCCAAATAATCCGAAATATTTTATTCCGCGTTTGCTTTTTCCGATTGTCAAAATTCCGAATTTTGACATTCGGTAATATAACCTAAAGTTCGTGATTCTTAACAATCGTAATAAAAACCGAAACCTGTAGGTTAGGTTTGTATTGTTACCATGTATAACGGAGCGAGCGAAGCGAGAGGAGCGTCAAAATGCTTGCTTGTATGTACACAATTGACAAAAAATAAAAAATATATAAATAAAAAAGAACCGACTTCAAAATAAACTAAGAAGCCAAAAATAATCTTTTATGTACGGTACGGATCACATTTGAATCACCTTTTGAAGTCGGTGCCAAACTATTAATTTATTACTATTAAGAACCGCGGCGGCGAGCCTTTAGTTATTATCTACCTACATATATATTTAGTCATTTCAATTTGTATTTTTGTTGAATAAAGAACTTTATTTGCTTCAGGTTTGGCACCGACTCCAAAAGATGATTCAAATGTGATCCGTACCGTACATAAAAGATTATTTTTGGTTTTTAGTTTATTTTGAAGTCGGTTCTTTTTTTTATTTATAAATTTTTATTTTTTCCTTTTTAGTGATGGATTTTAGTAGTGATATAAAGTATTTTTTAGAGCCCAGAATGGGAAGATTGAGGAGGCACTTTACACGCATCTCGAGTCTTTGGAAATAAAAGAATGTAAAAGTTGGTTAGTTCATATTCATTTGTACCTTCCATCATCATCTCAGTTTGTTTGTTTGATGATGACAATCAGACGAAAACAACTGAATAACTTTAGAAAAATATATACAAAACATTGTTAGTGCCTATAATATTTGAGGGTTTCTCTCGATTTAAGGAGTTCGATGATAAGGAGACTGACTTGATGATAAGGAGACTACCTCAGTGACACACTATAAAGAATATGACTAGTAGTCTTAACGTACCTGCCTATAATAGATAATTTTTTAAATAATTATCCTGTAACTCTTAACCACTAAGGAGTTGTACCTTCCGTCATCAGCTCCGCATAATGAGATGATGACTACCATATGCAAATACTTAAATAGCTTAAGAAAATATATGAAAAACGTTATAAGTGCATAATGTGTCTATGACATTTGAGGATTTCCCTCGATTTCCCTAGGATCCCATCATCTAATCCCAAGTTGGTGGCAATGGGACTCCCTCAGGAGTATATCCTTTCAAATAATTAAAGAATTTTTAGTATCAGTTCACAATTGGCGGAGTAATCGGTGAAAATACATTAAAAAAATACATATATAATATAAGCTCAATAAGGCTTGTGTTATGGGTACAAGACGACGATATATATAATAGATATATTACTTATATACATAGAAAACATCTAAGACTCAGGAACAAATATTTATGCTCATCACACAAATATTTGAACCCAGGACCTCAGCTTCGCAGGCAACGTTACTCCCACTGAGCCAAACCGGTCGTCAAAACTATGTCTTTAAACTGTTATAAACTTAATTGGCTGAACTTTTTACTTACTTCAAATAAAATACCTTTTATAATTTTCTTAGAATTTAAAAATCTAACAAAACACAATTGATGAAGAGGTTCATGTTAATTAGTTATATTAAAATAAAAAATAAATGTCAATAGAAGGGTATTTATACTGTACACATTTAACAATCAAAAATATGTGAACTTTTTACCTGACATATTTATCTGAGCAAATCTCTCAATATCTATCTCTATAGTCTATATTAATAAGTGAAGGATAATAAATATGTGTAGGAACTAAAATTTTCTAAAAATATTTAATACGTATGCAAATGTATAAAATATCCGGACAAGGGTTTTTTTTTATACAGCGGTACATAAATGTGAAAACAGGTAGTGGCTGAAAGTCACCCAAAGGGCACTGGAGCGAGCCATGCTCGGAGTCTCCTTGCGTGATCTAATCGGAAACGGAAAGATCCGCAGAAGAACCAAGGTTGTCGACATAGCTGAAAAAGTTCCTAGACTTAAGTGGCCGTAGGCGGAGCACATTGCTACGTTCAGACGCGTTTCTTTCTCAGACATTTAATTTTACCAGCTGTCTTTATACCTACTCGTAGCTTGACACATAATGATTTCTGGGAGATTAAAAAAGTTGTAAGTACTTACTAATTGATTAGTATCAGTTATGTCATCAGGCCACTGGAACTCAATGGACAATTTAACACTCGGTCCAATTGACCAGTGTCTCTTATGGCAACTGGACATTATTACCTTATTACCTCCCGGACAATTTAACACTCGGGCCAATTGACCAGCGTCTCTTATAGCAACTGGCCATTATTACCTTATTACCTCCCGGACAATTTAACACTCGGCCCAATTGACCAGTGTCTCTTATGGCAAATGGACATTATTACCTTATTACCTCCCAGACAATTTAACACTCGGGCCAATTGACCAGTGTCTCTTATGGCAACTGGACATTATTATTTTATTACCTCCCGGACAATTTAACACTGGGGCCAATTAACCAGTGTCTCTTAAGGCAACTGTATATTATAGCTTCCCGGACTATTTAATATTTGGGCTAATTGAGCAGTGGTTTTTATGGCCTCTGGACATCTAAAACTCTTGGACATTTTGATACGCGGACCAACATCCCCCAAAGAGAATTGTGTTCTAAATTTATTGTTCTAAATTATAATATTACTTATAGTCTTTTAACTTTCATATTCAAATACTATAAAATAAAATCCTAAACTAAATTACATAGAGCTAGCAAATTATAAATATGAACTTAAAACTAAACAATATCAAAAAAATTGTACCGGCATGATACTGAAGACGCTGGCACTTGCAGTATTACCTCGCTGTGTCACAATGCTGATGCGTTGTGTGAGGAAACTGCCAGAGAGTCAAGTCAAGACCTTCCTCTTGTAAGAGCCACCCCAGTTACGTATATACACCGTGTGTTATTGATTTCCGTTAAATTCGATTCCGTGAATTCCGGTAAATTGCTTTCTGTTAAATTCGAAAAAAAACTTTTTTTCGTTACGGTCCCTTAGAGTTACACTAGAGTTAGTGTCAAGTATGACAAAGTTTAAATTTCATCCATGACAGCACATGCCAACACACAGCTTAGAGGTAGATAATTTGCTTATATTAGATTTTTCTTTTTTTTTGTATGGGAAAACTCTTACAGAGGAGTGGACAAATTTAAGTACCTCGGGTGCACTGTGACGGATACGTATATAAGAGAGGACGAAATCAACATCCACATCCAGAACACCTTGCGATGCAGTGCTGCTCTCCATAAGGTTCTAGCGTCCAAGTTTCTTAGTAAACCAACTAAGCTCCGGATATATAAGACCGTTATCCGCCCCGTCTTAATGTATGGGTGTGAAACTTGGACGTTAACGCGTAAGGAGGAGCATAGTCTTTTAGTAGCCGAACGTAAGGTGTTCAGAATAATCCTGGGACCTGTAAAAATGGACGATGGGAATTGGAGGATCCTTAAAAATGCCGAAGTAGGAACAAGTGGCCGAGCCGAATATCATTGATGTGACCAAGGCCCACCTTGAGCGAATGGCAGAGGAACGGCAGGTGAAAAGAGCATACCTGGGTCGACCAACTGGACGACGCCCAGTCGGTCGACCAAAGTACCGCTGGATAGATCTGGTAGGGGCGGATCTGCGTGAGCTTGGAGCCATTAACTGGCGAGAGATTGCGCAGGATCGGGTAAAGTGGCATGCTCTTGTGTCGGAGTCCAAGACTCATTTTGGGTCGCTGAGCCAGCGCAGTTAGTTAGTTAGTCTTTGTTAGGGTTCCGTACCAAAAAGGTACAAAAGGAAACCTTATGGTGCGACTCTGTCTGACTGTCTGTCTGCCTGTCTGCCCGAGTATGAAAGCGCCATATCTCAAAAACTACTTATGCTAACTATTTGAAATTTAGAATATTTATAAACATTGTCAGACCACTTTTTTGGAAGTCGGTTAAAAAGCAAGCACCTGCCCCTTTGCCAGGGTACTAAGGTCAGATCGTCAGGCCTTTTTCCCCCCCAAACCGGCTAAGACCGGGCTACAGGACGCAAGGGTCATTGGCCGAGACCAGCGCCCTTCGGATGATGCCATTAAGCGTGGAGGCGGGAAAATCTCACAACGAGAACAACTCAATGCGAGGTGACCGTCTCTCTCCATCATAGTACCACAGATGCATACGAGAGGCTCGCACACGTCGCAGCTTAGGAAAAGAGCAACGGCCACCCGTATCGTTCATTCTTGAGGAGGGTAAATGAGGAGAGGTGAGCGGATGTAGCTACGCCTCCGATTTCGACACCGCGTTCAACTTCCACACGTTCTACAACAAGCCTCGAAAAACCCGCTTCATCCCTACATCGTCCTGCAATCGCTGACGTTCCAATCGATCAAGCATGGTTGCACCCGAATTGAGCGCCATCCGAGTTGACAGCTAAAGTATCGGAAGCGTAAGGGATGGTTGCCTTGTCACCTCTATCATCTATACTATTATAAAGTTTTTCAAAATGAAATGTGTGTACATTGAAGATATTTTCAAAATAATGATTGTTACGGACTATTTGGAGGTCACTACATAGATTTTATTTTTTATATGTTTGTATGTTCGTATGTGTCGTTGTGGCTTCATCACGCTAAGTAGGCTTAACGGATTTCAACAATTTTTGGTACACGGGTAGCTGGGTATCTCCAGATGGTTATAGGGTACTTTTTACCCGACTATCCTAAAGAAAAAAATACTATGACTTTTTCTCCTCCGCGAACGAAGTTGCGGGCGCCTTCTAGTCATCCTTATCCTTACTCCTTACTATATTATAAACGTGAAAGTATGTATGTACGTTCCACTATTGCGCAAAAACTACTCAACAGATTTGCGTAAAACTCTTCAGTAATATAGCTTAGATATCAGAATAGGACATAGGCTACAATTTTCGAGGATATTCATTCATAAAATTGGCTTTTTATGAATGAATATTAAATGGAAAAACATTTCCTTTTGTTCAATGTGACATTTTCATTTCTAAATAATGAATAAACAATTGGTAACCTAGCAACAGTAATACTACCTACACGATTAAGCAAAGAATACACTTTCCGTATATGATGTATCATACCAATAAGAGTATATTTTAATATAGCCGGATAATAGCCCGTTGTACATTTTGGACTTACGATTATACTTAGATAAATCTCTGAATGATAAACATTTTGTTACAAAAGTATGGTTTATAAATAAGATAAATTGTATTTATTGTTTAAGTTTGATACCGATATCCCGCACCAAAGACCATTAAAACAAGAGGACTGTCATTTGCCATACTTTGTATCGTGTTCCGATCGCAAGGAGATATTTTGGCAAAAACTAGATGGCGCTTTAAAACTAAACATTTACCGATGTTATATTTGTACAAAGAAACATAGAACAGTAACAATTAATTCGTAATCAACCAATTTAATACATATTATAAAACTCTTGCGGTACTGGTAGACAACGCACAGCCTAAACCGAAAAAGATATATATAATCATGAAATTTGGAACGTATATTTTTATAGTACGTGGACGTGTACTAAGAAAGGAGTTTTCGAAATTCAACCCTTGAGGGGGTGAGTCATGAGTTAAACCGTTGTATGTAAATCGTTCATTTGGAAAGTTATAGACTTCAATCTTTGTATAAAGGTTTCTTACTAAAAAACAAAACAAATGATTTAGCGTTGCTATAAAAATTCATCCTCTAATGGGGTTAAAAAAGTAGGTTGGGGAAAGTTTGTATGGGAAACATGTCGTTTTTAAAGTTAGACGCTTAAAACTTCAGTCACCTCCTAATGTACAGTGAAAAATATTAATAAGGTCATCTTTTCCAATTCATCCCTTGAAGAGGTTAAGATGGGGGTTGAAAGTTCAAATACGTAATGTGTTATTTTTGATGTTAAGCTGTGGCTAAAAACATGGCAGCAGGACAGCAGGTTTCTTATATAATATGTAGAGCTATCCATAAATATATTATTTAATGAATTATTACAGTAAAATACGAAGAGGGAGGGGAGACGGAGGGGGAAAGAGAGAGAAGGATGGTGGGAAGGACAGATAGAGAGAGACGAGGGAGACAGAGAGGGAGAGAGAGAGAAAGAGAGGGACGGAGAGAGAGATAGAGAGAAGAGGGAGAGATACGAAGAGAGGGAGGGAGAGAGAGGAAGGTAGGGAGAGACAGAGAGGGGGAAGCAGAGAGGGAGTAAGGGTGAGGGAGGGATAGAGGACGAGAAAGAGGGAGAGAGGGAGGGAGGGAGGGAGAGGGGGAGGGAGAGACAAAAAATAGGTGTCGTAGTAAAATTATGACGCCGGTTTTCTTATGACGGTAACGCGTAAAATTATCGTTCGTAAACCGACTTTACAGACAGCCATTTTTTGCTTTGCCTTAAAATACTATCCTTTTGAAACGCCGAGGTACCTTTACTCTAGAAGGTACCTTCTAGAACATTTTATTTTGGCCAGTGTCGGGAACTTCGCCTGTCTCTCATAGTCTAGCAGGCGTTAAGATTAAAAGTGCCAGTGTTGCCTTCTTATGGAATAATGTTCAATATTCCCATTTTCTCACTCTAAATCTGTTGGTCGCTGAATATCTTCTGAGTATTTTTTAAACATTAACAGCATCGGACAACTGACAGAAAAGTTTTCCTCTGTTTTTACCTAAAATATACGCGGGCGAAGTCACGGGCGTCCGCTAGTATATTATAAACGTGAAAGTATGTATGTACGTTCCACTATTGCGCAAAAACTACACATCAGATCTGCGTTAAACTTTCAGTTATATAGCTTAGATATCAGAATGGGACATAGGCTACAATTTTCGAGGTTATTCTTTCATAAAATGGGTTTTTTAACAATAAATGGAAAAGCCTTAGAAAACCCCGAGTTTTGTTCATTGTGACATTTCTATTGCGAAGAATTATATCAACAAACAATTGCTAGGAAACCAATTTTTCACGTATACTAGATTATAAACGTGAATGTTTGTGAGAATGTACGTTACGCTGGTACGCAAAAACTACATAACAGATTTGCGTAAAATTCTGCAGTTATGTAGCTTAGATATCAGAAGAGGACATAGGCTACAACTTTTGAGGGTATTCATTCATAAAAGGGGTTTTTTAACAATAAATGGAAAAAACCTTTATACATTGTGACATTTTCATTTCTAAATAATGAATAAACAATTGGTAACCTAGCAACAGTAATACTACCTACACGATTAAGCAAAGAACACACCGGAGAGGGTCAGGCCTGTCAATAGCAAGTCCGGTGAAAATTCAAATTTGATTTTATTAATTTGTTAGCATATCCAGTTTGCTGCTCTGTAATTTAGTTTTCCGTTTGTATATTTTTTCATTTTGTACATTCATTTTATTTAAGCGGCTGGCTTAGACGTTTTTTTACAATGTTCTCTGACTCGGAGCCACCAGATCCTGGCGGCAGCGAGTATGCGCCGTGTGAGGATTCGCCTAGGCCAGTTAAAGTTGGGAGCCAACGGCCGATAAAAAGAGGCGCTGAAGATAGTCGCGAACATCCTATTCACCCTAAAAAACCTGCGATTAATTCTCCACAACATCCATCCATCCAAACCGCATTTACTCACCCAGATTTCGAGGAAGTACGCTATAGGTATGTTGAATCTGATGTTGGTCCTTTTGTGATCAATTTTCAAAAAAATATGTCTGTTCCATCGTCTGGAATCACCTTAAGGGCCACTAATTTTGGCCATTTTCTTTACAAAAATAACATTCCTGGCATAACAAAAGATGGAGTGAAACGAGTTGGTCGAAATCGGTTTGCAGTGGAGTTCGAGTCCGCGCATCATGCCAACAATTGCCTTGCCCGTCCTGCCTTAGTGACAGCCAATTTCTGCTATCCCATCGTTTTGTGTGACTCGCAATATCGCAACAGACTGGTCGATGGAAGAAGTTGTCCTGAATTTGTCAGTTCCGTCTGGGTTTGGTAGGGTTATCAAGGCCCGCCGACTGAGTCGGAAGATATTGGGTGAGAATAATTCTATACAATGGGTTCCGACTCAGTCGGTTGTTCTTACTTTCTCCGGCCGCATTTTGCCGCCTCATGTATACTGCTTCTACAATAGCCTCCCTGTAGAATGTTATTCATACCCGACTATACAGTGCAACAATTGTTGCAGATTTGGGCACGTTAAAGCACAATGCCGATCTAAATCGCGATGTTATAAGTGCGGGGAAAACCATGAAAGTTTTTCGTGTACGGTGACAGCATTTTCCTGCCTGTTTTGCTCAGGAAATCATTGTGCCAATAATCAGGCTTGTCCTGAGCATCACAGACAGCGAAATATAAAATTGGCTATGTCTGAGGACAATGTATCTCACATAGAAGCTGCAGCTCGCTATCGCGGTGTCAGAAGGTCTTTTGCGGAAACTGCATACGCTTCTTCTCCTCGCGTTCAATTGTCTGAACCTTCACCTCCTTCACGTTCCGTATCTCAACCTCCGTCGCAATATAACTCTCAATCCTTCCGCAGAACTATGCCTACACCTCGTAGATCTCCTCCTTCTTCTCCTCATCACAATGGCTATGACAGGTTGGCTCATGCCAATATTGTTCAGGACCCGCAATTTATGCTTCCTAATGGTTGTGCTCTCCAAAATCAGGATTCTTGTAACAACGATAATTTAATTGAATTACTCAGGTCTCTCATCCTTATTATTTCTAAGTGTTCTAACACTGAACCGAACATCATGCGTGAAAAATTATTCGATCTCGTCTCACTATTTTGTTCCCGCAATGGCTCAAACGATTCTACAATGGAACTGTCACAGCATTCGAAATAAAAAATCGGATGTAACTTTTCTTGTCAATAAATATAACTCATTTCTTCTTGCCATCCAGGAGACATGGTTAAGACCTGACTCTAGTTTTAGAGTTCCGTGTTTTGCATGCCTGCGGGATGACAGAGGGGATGGGCATGGCGGTGCAGCTATCTTGGTTGCCCGTTCTGTCACCTTTTCACAAATTCCTCTTCCTGCTCACAGTGACTACATTAGTGCGGTTGCTGTTAGAGTGAATAATATTTCTTTTCTCTCCATCTATATCCCTGACCCTCACGTGGCTGTAATGCCCGAACTATCGTTAATTATTTCATCAATCCCTCCTCCTTGTTTAATTCTTGGAGACTTTAACATACATCACATATCGTGGGGCTCCTACTACTGTGATTGTGTTTCCGCCTCGTTTCTTGACATTGTTGACTTTTTTGATTTGTGTATTCTTAATGATGGCTCTCCCACGAGGCGTGTCACTCCCTTGCAGGATCCCAGAAGCGCTGTAGACATTTCTTTATCGTCGGCCTCTGTATCTTCTAGGGTTTTCTGGCGTATTCTCCCTACTACTTTTGGTAGTGACCATTTCCCAATCCTTTTGTCCTTTCCTGATCTAGTTCCGTCGTTCTGCCAAGCCCCTCGACCGAAATATCAAATAACTAAAGCTGATTGGCCATTATATAGTTTTACCTTGGACAGAGAAATTACCCGTATTTCAGCCCCTACTGTAGGTGATGTAATTGATGTATACAATGATTTTAATAAAGCTGTTTTGTGCTCGGCTGATAAAGCCATTCCCCAAAAGAAAAAACATTCTAGTAAATTCCGTTTCCTCCTTGGTGGGATTCAGACTGTTTGATTGCTGTTAGGAAGCGTAAAGAGGCTGAAGTTTTACTCTCTTCGAATTTTAATAGGGATAATTACGACAATTATCTTAAAGTTGCAGCGGATACTTCTAAATTCCTCTTAAATAAAAAGAACACTGGTTGGCAAAAGTTTTGTGAAAGTCTTTCCCCGTCTACGCCTTCTGCTTCGGTCTGGAAGGGCATCAATCGTTTTCGCGGCGCTTTTACGCCTTATTCAATTCTACAAGCGAACGACCCCTCTGAGTGGCTAGAGACATTTGCGCAGAAGTTAGCGCCTGCTTCTATTCCCTCTCTTGAGGAAGCTACCCCTGTTGTGAATCCATTGAATCAAGGCCCAACTAGTTACTTTGATAGTCCATTTTCTTATGAAGAATTTTTAACAGCTACCAATCATCTCAAGGATTCCACCCCTGCTGTGGATGGAATTCCATATTCTTTTATTTTGCGCGCCAGTTCCGACTCCAAACAGTTCTTCCTTAAAATTTTGAATAATATATTTTTATCGGGAGTTCCTCCGGAAGACTGAAAAACTCAGATTATTGTTCCCATTCTAAAACCTGGTAAGCTTAGTAACGATCCTTCTGGTTATTTATTTATTTATTTATTATTAAAGTACAGCCACATTGTATATATTATAACATTCACATTAATTATATTATTATAGGTATCTACATCTGATATACACAACAATAACGGTGTACATAACGCTTTTTAAACATGTTTATGCAGTGAGATTAAAAAAGTTACTAATAATAACAATTTAAGAATTTTAAATATGCAAACAAAACTTAGGAACACACGGAAAAGAAGAAAGAAATAAATATTAACATCGAATTTAACTTTAAAGTTAACTAGCGAGGTAGGTACCACAACCATTACCTCTTGCTTGGCAAAACTTTAGATTTAAACACGGCCAATCGGTCGTGAAAAATGTCAAGGCAATGATTATTTTTATTGATATAAGCATTATAGCTTGAGCAGATTCGTACCAAGGGTGACTGCAAGCCAAGATTAGTCCTGGATATGGGTACGGAAAACGGTTTCGCTATGGGGCGCCTGGGATAATTGCGAGGCGTAGTGAACGAAATCCTCTTAAGCAGGTCGGTGCATCTTATTTGGCCGTTAATTACTTTGTGCAAGAAGCAGAAATCCAGCATTCGACGCCGATCGCACAAGCTATCCATGCCGAATTTATACAGACGACAATCGTACATATTTCTATGCGAAAACCCAGGGGTACCAAACGCCACATATCTTGTGAAGACTCTCTGTATACTCTCAACGCGTTGCGAGTGAACATTATAGAAAGGGCTCCAAACCACTGAGGCAGGTTCGAGATGGCTGCGAACTAGGGTGTTATATAGTACAATTTTAGTTTGCGGCTGCTTGAAACCATTGGTATTTCTTCTTATGAAGCCAAGCATTTGCGCAGCTTTTTTGACTATAACGTCTATGTGAGCATGAAATTTTAATTCGCTATCAAGTGTTACACCAAGGTCTCGAATTTTGTTCACTTCCACTAATTCGACGCCGTCTATCTCGTACCTCGTTACAAGTGGTTTTTTCTTTCTACAATATTTAATAAAGTAGCACTTTTTCGCATTGAGAGTCATACGATTGATCTTGCACCATGATACCACATAATTTAGATCGATCTGGATCAGACTTGCATCTCTATCACACGCCACAGATCTATACAGTTTTAAATCGTCAGCGTACAACAAATACTTCGAGTGCTTGATATGATGCGTAATATCATTAATAAATACCAGGAACAGCACCGGTCCCAAGTGTGATCCTTGAGGCACCCCTGAATCAGCATAGTATGTTTCCGATTTGTATCCATGCACAACGACATTCTGTGGCCTGTCGGCGAGGTAGGAGTCGAACCACTTAAGCCAACTACCGCCTACGCCAAACTTTGTTAGTTTTTGAAGAAGGATTTCGTGATCGACTTTGTCAAAGGCGCTGCTGAAGTCGGTATAGATTGCATCTACCTGTGCACCTCTATCCACTTGGTAGCACAAATCAGAAACAAAAGGCACAAGGTTAGATTCCACTGAGCGACCAGGTCTGAAACCGTGTTGGTGATCAGAGATGCAATTTTCTGCTAACCCTGATAGTATAGGATGTATAAAAGACTCAAATAGTTTTGAGAAACATGACAATATAGAAATCGGCCGATAATTCTCAACGAAAGCTTCATCCCCTTTTTTATAAACAGGCACAATTCTTGTCTCTTTCCAAATATCAGGGAAGCATCCTTCGGTTAGAGAGCGGTTAAATATTAGGGCTAGTGGTAAAGACAACGCAGAACCACAACGCTTAACAAATAGTGGTGGTATACCATCTGGGCCAGCACCTTTCGAACTGTCAAGTTTCTTTATAGCACGCAATATCTCAGACTCAGTAAACTGCACCCTACCAATATACTTGCTGCTTATAATAGATTCATCATGTGCCACACTTTTATTGGCACATCTTGAGCTATATACAGATGAGAAGTGTTTAGCAAATAAATTAGCAATGCCCAGCTTAGTGTCCGCAGTCCCATCACTCAAGTGCATTTTAGCGGGCAGAGTTGATCGACGATCTCTCTTATTTTTTATAAAGTTCCAAAATGCCTTGGGGTTACTCGGGATGTTTAATTCTATAGTTTGTTTGTAATGTTTGTAGCATTCGTCGTATAATGTATGACACCGTTTACGCAGTAACTTATACTCGATTTCGTCTCTAGGATTTTGATATTTACGAAACCTAGAGTGTAGTTTATGCTTCTCTGCTAGAAGCCTTATTAGTGCATGGCTGAACCATGAAGGATACCGCCCTATTGCCTTTTCCTCTACTTTGGCAAACATTTTGGAACATCTCATTAAAAATAGATTAGAGTGGATAGCAGAAAGCAAGGGTATGAGCCAGAAATGTGAGAAAAATATAAATATTATTCGATCTCTTTCTGGTGTATGGTAGGGTTCCCATCCGTATTGTCAAAAATTAGTGTAAAGTGATTTAGTTCGCAGTCACCTTGATTATGGTTCTTTTCTCCTAGAACCTTGTAATAAAGCGGCATTAAGTTCTTTGGACAAAATTCAATCTAAAAGTCTTCGCATTGTTATTGGTGCCATGCGATCTTCTCCTATTAATGCTCTCCAAATTGAATGTGTAGAGCCTCCACTTCATTTGAGAAGACAATATTTATCAGATCGGTTTATTTTTAAAATTATTCAATCTGCTTCTCATCCTCTTATTCCAAAACTTCAGCTTCTTTCCAGATTAGTTACTACTTCTAGTTACTGGTTTCGCAAAAATAGTTCCTGTCTTGTAAAAAGTTACCTTAAATTTACTCGGCTCCCATGCCCGGTATATCAATGTAGGCTTAATCCCATATTTGAGACTTCATATGAGGCAATTATCTTTCGTCCTGGTGTTCTTACTGATTTGGGAATTGATAGATAGTATTTGTGCGAATTCTCTTTTAAATAAAGCTATTGATAAGCATTGGTCTAATTGGATTGGTATTTATACGGATGCTTCCCAGTTGTCTGAACAGCGCCCGGTGGGGTCTGCCGTGTGGATTCCTAGATTTAATGTTCTTCTTAGTTTTAAATTACCTTCTTACTCGTCTGTTTTTACGGGCGAGGCGCTAGCAATTTTGGAATCACTTAAATATATAGATTCACATAACCTAAATAACTGTGTGATCTTTTCTGATTCGAAGAGTTTTCTCTTCAGGCTATTTTAGCGAATCAATTGCGTTCAAAGGTAAAATTTCCACTTATTCTAAAAATAAAACGAGTTCTTTACTGTCTTTTTAACAAAGGTGTTAGGGTCTCATTAGCCTGGATACCTAGTCACGTGGATATTCGTGGTAATGAGAATGCGGACCAGTGCGCTAAGGATGCAGTCGTTAGTGGTTGTCTATCAGCATATAGACGCTCACGATTTGGTTTCTCTAGCCAAGACTCGCCTCGACGATGAATGGTTTACAGAATGGGCCCGATCTAGACAGACTAAAGGCTTTCATTACTCTGATGTCCAGGATTATATTCCAGTAAGACCTTGGTTTTTCCGATATCGCGAGGCCAATAAAAAAGTGACTTCCTCCATTTGCAGATTACGATTGGGCCACTCGTGTTTCCCTGTTTTCCTGTTCAAAATACATGTTAAAGACAATTCGTTGTGTGAGTGCGGTTTGGATGAGGGTACTTTGGAACATATATTTTTCGAGTGCAATAGATTATCTTCATCTCTCTATGATCTTCTTCCTCCATTCATCCCTCATCCTGTAAATTTCAAGTCATTACTTCGTTTAGTTTTCACTCCATTCATCTCCATTTTATAAGATTTTATAAGAAATAAGAATATTAGACTTTAGTTTTTTCGCTCGCGTATCTTTCCATTAATATCATTTTGTTCTATATCAGCATTCTGGTTTGTATTTTGTTTTGGCGATTTTATTCGATGCTATAATTTGTTTCCGTAAACTTTATACCTTGCTGTTTTAAAAACTTGACTCCGAGCTGTATCAAAACGAAAATAACCTACTTTCTAATAACTGACTGAACTGAATTCGGAAAACTGTCATTGGCACAAGCTGCGAGCTGCCATTTTTGGAAATAATAATAAAGAACACACCTTCTGTATATGACGTATCATACAAGAATATATCTGAATATAGCCGGATAATATCCCATTGTACATTTTGGACTTGCGTTCATCTCTGAATGATAAACATTTTGTTACAAAATTATGGTTTAAAAATAAGATAAAAACATAAAACGGGTTCTTTTCAACAATAAATCGATAGATTTTTGATAACTCTGAAATATTTAATCCAGAATTATCTATACATATTATAAAACTCTTGCGTTACTGACTTATATAATTATAACCGCTAAAGATATAAGCATGAAATTTGGAACGTATATTTTTTATAGTACGTGGACGTGTACTAAATAAGAAAGGATTTTTCGAAATTCAACCCTTAAGGGGGTAAAATAGGGGTTGAACCGTTTTATGGAAATCGTTCATTTGGAAAGTTTTAAACTTGAATCTTTGTATAAAGCTTTCTTACAAAAAAAATGGTTTCGCGTTGCTATAAAAAATCATCCCAGTTAAAAAAAGTTTGTATGGGAAACATGCCCAGCTGAGCTGGGCAGCGTTCGGCAAACTACGTCGGGTCTTCTCGTCATCCATACCTAGGGCTGATCCACCAGTTCAAAGTCGCTCAGCGAGCTATGGAAAGAGCTAAACTTGGAGTCTCTCTAAAGGACAGGATTCGTAACGAATACATCTGACAGAGAACCAAAGTTATCGACATAGCTCAAAGAATTAGTAAGCTGAAGTGGCAGTGGGCGGGCCATATCTCGCGAAGAACCGACAACCGCTGTGGTAAACATGTTCTTGAGTGGAGACCGCGACTCGGCAAACGTAGTGTAGACGCCCTCCGGCCAGATGGGATGACTATCTGCGAAAGACTGCGGGCAGATGCTGGATGCGTCAAACTGATGGCAGGCCGCTATGGCGCTCATTAGTGGAGGCCTATGTCCAGCAGTGGACTAATATAGGCTGATGATGATAATGATGATGGGAAACAACGCGTTTTTAAAGTTAGACGCTTAAAACTTCGGTCACAACCTCCTAATGTACAGTGAAAAACATTGATAAGGGCATCTTTTCCAATTCATCCCTTGAAAGGGTTAAGATGGAGGTTGAAATTTCACATCAATAATGTGTGATTTTGAATTTTAAACTGTGGCTAGAAACATGACAGCAGGACAGCAGGTTTCTTTTACAATAGGTAGAGCTATCCTGTAATATATTTTTAATTAATTATTAAAGAAAAACACGAAGAGTGAGGGAGGGAGGGAGAAGGAGAGAGAGGGAGGGAGAGATAGAGAGACGAGGGAGAGAAAGAGAGAGAGAGGAAGAGAGGGAGAGTCAGAGATAGAGGGAGGGTGGGAGGGAGGGAGAGAGGGAGTGAGGGAGGTATAGAGGGAGAGAAAGAGAGATAGGAAGAAAGGGAGGGAGGGAGGGAGGGAGAGGGAGAGTGAGAGAGAAAGAGAGGGAGGGAGGGTGGGAGAGACAAAAAAATGGTGTCGTAGTAAAATTATGACGTCGGTTTTCTTATGACGTGACGGTAGCACGTAAAATTATCGTTCGCAAACCGACTTTACAGACAACCATTTTTTTGCTTTGCCTTAAAATACTATCTTTTTGAAACGCCGAGGGACTTCGCATGTCTCTTCTTCTCATAGTTTAGCAGGCGTTCAAATTAAAAGTGCCAGTGTTGCCATCTTATGGAATAATGTTCAATATCCCTATTTTCGCAGTCTAAATCCGTTGGTGGCTGAATATCTTCTGAGTATTTGTTTTAAAACATTAACAGCACTGACAGAAGAAAGTTTTCTTCATTTATATCTCTGGCTTTACCTAAAATCTACGCGGACGAAGTCGCGGGCGGCCGCTAGTCTTATATATATATATAACTCCTGCGTTACTGACCTATTGACAGACAACGCACAGCCAAAACGCTAAAGAGATAAGCATGAAATTTTGAACGTATATTCTTCATAGTACGTGGGCGTGTACTATGAAAGTATTTTTCGAAATTCAACCCTTACGGGTGTGAAGTACGGGTTGAACCGCTGTATGGAAATCGTTCATTTGGAGAGTAATAGACTTGAATCTTTGTATAAAGGTTTCTGATAAAAAACAAAACAAATGATTAAGCGTTGATATAAAAATTCATCCCCTAAGAGGGTTAAAAAAGAGTTGAAAGTTTATATGGGAAAAGTGTCGTTTTTAAAGTTAGACGCCTATAGGGAATGCAATCGGTTATTTTTAGTATGGGAAGAAACCGGGTTTTAACCGAAACCGACGGTTATTTCATTCAAATCGGTTAACCGATTGCATTCCATAGACGCGTAAAACTTCGGTCACAACTTTCTTATATACACTGAAAAAAAAAAGATTAGGGCGTTTTTGAAAATTCATCCCGTAACGGGGTTAAATTGGGGTCGAAGGTTGGTATGGCAAACCTTTAATTATTTGAGTAACTGTTATAATATTTCGCGTGTGGACTCTTCATTTAAAACTAAGACAACCAATCATTTTCTTCAGCATTTTTTAAATTCAACTCCTAACGGGGTTAAATTGGGGTTGAAAGTTTTGTATGGAATACCTGTAATTAATTGTGTAACTGTTATAATATTTTGCTTATAGACTTTTCCTTTAAAACTAAGAAAATTTATTTCAGCATTTTTGGATATCCATCCCCTAACGGTGTTAAAATTGGGATGAAAGTTGTGTATGAAATACCTGTAATTAATTATGCGAGTGCACTTTAAGGGCGATATTTGCGCTGGAGAATTCTCCGACTTTCTTCTTAAAATAGGAAATGGAGAATATCCTAAAACTGAGGGAAGGATTACAATTCCATCGGATCTCGCCTTAGTTGTGCGGACCGTTGACGACCCAAATGTCTCAATTTTACCCAGATGTTCAAAATCTACACAGCAAATGCATGGTTGTGTGAACGAGCGATTCTGGCACCTAAGAACGACCAGGCTTCCGTTATTAATAACATTTTAATGAAGTCGTTCGGAGGTTCAGAATACCAATACAAGTCTGTAGACTCTGTAGTGAACACGGATGATGCCATAAACTATCGCTTAGAGTTTTTAAATGCACTTAACCCACCCGGCCTACCTTCTCACATACTTATTTTAAAAGTGGGTGCTCGAGTAACGTTGCTGCGAAATCTCAATCAGCCGACAACATGTATGTAGAGATGCACTTAGGAGGATTTATTAAAATTAGACCTACACGCGGACGTAGTCGCGGGCATAAGCTAGTCTATCGATAAAACATGAGTGACAAGGTTCAAAATGGCTGAGGGATAATTTGCTCACTTTAAATATCTGACTTTCCATAAAACAGCAGCCTCCTAGAAAACCCTTCAGATACCCCACAACGCTATTGTACAATGATGCCCAAGTACTGTCAATTAAAAAGCTCTTCATTCTCAAAACCGGATTAGCCACCCACAAGACTATATCCACATAATAGGTCTCACTACTTGATTCAAAAACGTAGACTGCAGTTACCCCTTCCTTCAATTAAAACTTAATTTGAAAGACGATTTGGTGAATTTATGATACCCTAAATTTACTTCATTTTCAAATTTGGCAATTTAAGGGATATAGCTACCTACACATAAAGCAAAAATTACAATTACTGATTGGCTGCTCACTATAGATTACCATACAGAAGTCCCATTTCTCATTAAATTGTATACAAACCTAATTTTATTTCTTTATTAAGACTACACGAATATTTAGTGAAATTCCAGTCATAATCATAAGTACTATTGATTAATTATGGACGTAACCAGTAACTAACACTTTAATTGTAGCCGGTACCCCAAAGCTTAGCCTAGTTCGGGGGCCTCTGTTATTTCTTTAAATACGTATGTAAATGCTTGCCTCCAGTAGCGAAGTGGAAAACTAGTACATACATATTATAACTCTAATGCATCAGTTGATCTGACGTCAAGCGGAATTCTATTGCTCTAATCATGTAACTAAATGTAAGTAATAATAAAATACTTATAAACACATTTTTTTTTTTTACCTAAGGTGCCGCCGGCAGCGGGGCAGGGCTCAAGTGGACTCAAGCGGTGGTTAGGGATGCACTGAGAGAAACCTCCTGACAATGCAGGCCGTGTCCAGGATTACTGCCTTCTGTATCTGACCCTTGATCCAGCCATCTAGCGAGAGTCTCATAAGCTGTTGTTCGAGACTCTTCGCTATAGAGACTCTTCGAAACTACTATCGGAACAATGATCGTCGAATCAACATCCCACATGGCGGTAACCTCGTGAGCCAAATCAAGGTACTTGCTGAGTTTGTCCTTCTCAGCCTTCACGAGGTTCTCGTCACGTAGAATGGTGATATCGACGAGCATTGCAAGGCGCTTAGATCGATCTATCAACACGATATCACGCTTATTGGCTACAATAGTCCTGTCCGCGGTGATAGATCGATCCCAATAGAGCGTGGCACGACCATTTTCGAGAACTGGCATCGGTGCGTACTTATAGTACGGCACCTCAGACCCCACAAGAACGTATTTAACAGCAAGTTGCCCTACTGCTTACTGTATTTGTAGGTTTCAATTTAGGAGAGAGATCTGAGAGACATTGTCTCGGAAAACTGAAAATTCGTTGAATTTACGACTTTCCTCCGCTGTACATGCATGACCGCACACTTGTCTACAATAAACTCAATTTTGATGGCGCTGCTGAAAGTATCTGTGACTTTCAGAAGCTTTAACATTTCCGGTCGTTTAGGAGCAAACAGCTTGAGGTCGTCCATGTACATCAGATGAGAAATGATCTCAGCCCCTCTCCGAAGCCGACAACCTAGTCCTGAATCCTTCAGCAGAGTGCTGAGTGGATTCAGGGCTAGGTAGAACCACAATGGACTCAAACTGTCGCCCTGAAAAATACCCCTCTTGATCCGTATAAAGTCCTGCGGACCAGGGGGAGCATCTCGCCCGCTTGGTTGACTAAGGACTGTGGTCCACTGTCTCAGACATGCGACTAAGAAGGATTTTAGAGCTGCAACGACTTTATACAGCTCCAAGATCCTCTCAAGCCATGAATGAGGCACCGAATCATAGGCCCTCTTGTAGTCAATCCAAGCGGCAGAGAGAGAACCTTGTTTCGCCAAACTTATTGACAAATGGTCGTGTCAATGATGAGGAGCTCCTTATTACCACGGGACCCAACCCTACGTGTATTTTTAGAGATGGCCAAAACGCTGTGCGCAACAACATGCGTGTTAATATTTGCTCTCAAAATAGATGTATTATAATATTTTATTAATGATTCGATATGGATTTGATGTAGCCAGTCGGGAAATATGCGCAACAAATAGGTTAGTTTGGTTGGAAACGGCAAAGTAGAGTCGCAAAAGTGGTAAGTACTTACATTAGCAAAACGATAAAAGCGACCTTTCATCATGAAACTTATTTTTAATACCTACAGTTGCTCAAAAAGTAGTACTTTACGTAGCTGTTTAGCGTGCGGAAAGTTTATAATTGTTTCAATTCATGAACGTCGTAGGACGTTTAAACGTCGTAATCAACATAAAAAAATAATGTAAGAATACGAAAAATATACATACATAGCATACCCTTCATATTTTATTACTTACCCTTTTCATCATTATAACAAGTTTATATTTTAATATTGAATACCGTTCTTAATAAGTTATTCAGATAACGTGATGGAGTAGGCTACAGAGTGTTGGTTTGATTATTAGATACCAGCGAAATTAAACCAAACGCGATATAAAACTAAGCCAAGTTGAAACTTTTATGGGTTTTGTATGGAAAATGACACAAATGTAGTGTTTTTTCAATAGTGGTACCTAATTACTTTGCGGTGGTCCATATCATTTTGTACTAAATAATATTACATTACATTAGGTACTGCAGATGCCGGGAGAGCTGAATTTCTGTGTATTTACGCCTACTAACTACATACGCCTCGTCCTTCAATAAGTACGAATTCACGAATTGCCATTTCCGCCTAGTTTTCTTCAAAAAACGCGAGGAAATAATAAGCCTAATATAAAGGGGCTCCCTCGCTTGGAGCATGCGCCCGTAATGTAACGTTTCTGATTCGATTTATGTTAGAGCATAACATTACAGTACTGCCACTGCCTGCCTCAATTTACGAGCAATCTCCTCCCTTGCTGATGTAGAAAGATCGACTCTGTGATATTTACCTATTAAATTTTTTTCTTACACTCATTTATTTTATTTCAGTCATGGTATTCAATATCATTATCAATTATTATTTATTTATTTTCACTGAATTTGTCGTCATTAAAAAAATCGGACTCGCGCACCAAGGGTTCCGTACAAACTTTCAAGTACCCTTACATTATTACCAGGTTTCGGTTAAGTTAAGTATGCACATGACTTGGCTGTGTCTGGATGATTTAACGAACGCCAACTATCGTTCGTCGGCGGGGTGGCAACAGCAAAGAAATTGCAGCAATCGACTCAACGCGGTGTGGACGAATGCCGAAGGCAAAGGCCAACGAACGATCACTCAGTTAGCTGCGTACACACCAGAGGGGCTACTCCGAAACCCGAAGTTCATATGGCGCCATCTCGCTCACTCAAATACAGCTTAACATGAGAGCGAGAGGGACGGCACGTTACGAACTTCGAATATCGAGTTTCGAAGTAACCCCTCAGGCCAACGCATGCCAACGAAAGATATAACGTGCGGTAGTCAACGCCGAATATCTTTCATTGGCGTGCGTTGGCCTAGTATGTAGTGTGGTACGCAGGTGAATGTTACCGCCACGCTGCAGATTGCCGGCACACGCTAACAAACGTTCGTGGAACGATCCAATAAATAGAGGGCCAACGAAGGCCTGCGAAACCCATTCGTTGACCTGGTGTGTAGGCAGCTTGAGAGAGATAGAGGGAAGGTATGTTCTTTACTCAATAGCGTACCTTCCTGTTTAGATTGATGCTATTATAAAATATGGTTTTTATTTTCGTAAACGCCTGTGACGAAGGACTTTAGGGCGGTTTATTAAGAGGAACATTTCCAAGCATGTTGGAGAAAATATTCTAACAGTGATTGTCACACAATGCATAGCCTCATCCAAACCAAGACCGTAAAACATTTCGAACTGAAGTTTCTAATGAATACTATGTAACATAATTACGATAAAAAGATTCATACTTTAAATAAAGTTCATTCGCAAAAAAACAAACCACATGTTCAATACCACAAGGCAGTGTTTTAGGATGTTTTTTATTCCTTATCTATATAAATGAATCACCAAATAAATTAAATACATATAGTACTAAATGCTTTCTCTATGCTGACGATATTTCAATAGTCATATCGAGCCAAAATAGCAATTATTGCAAGTTCAAATTAGACTCTTTTGGATGTTTTACTAAAATGGCTGGATGATCATAATTTACAACTAAATCTTAAGAAGACAAACCTAATGCAATTCAGACCTCATCAGAGACCGCCGTTAGATATTAATTATATATATATATATATACACCATTTCAACAAACTAATCACTGTAATCTACTTGGCATAAATATTGACGAAAACCTTAACTGGAGGAATATTTTCAATATGTGTCTACATATTGAAAATATTTGTATAAAACTTGCTCGTTTTGCTTATGCCCTTAGCCTCAACACAAGCCTGTAAATTTGTCCGAAAACATCCATCTCTTTACAGTAAAGCTGAAGATCACTATACTTGTACCCTGAACCTACGACATAAAAATAAAATAGCCTTGTCTGCAAGTAACCTACTAATGAGCAATAGGAGTCCTCATGCCATGAGTATTAGAATTTACAATAGCCTACCTAAAGACAGCAGGACAACTGAAATATACCATATTTATAAGAAAACTGAAAGAGTATCTAATTGAAAATCGTTTTTATTCAGTTGAAGATTATTTAGAGATGAATAAATATTACAGATAATGTTCTACCAGCCTACCTTCTACGGTCTTAGTTTTTACATATAAAATTATTATCGTTTTGTTACTCATTTATTGCATTTTTTGCTTTAACAATTTGATCTCTTTTTGTATATATGTGTTTTTATTTAGCATAGTTTTATTATAAAATATTGCAATGCCCTTACAGGGTGTCATGTTAGTTTAAGGTATCATCTGTATACTACATGAAAGAAATAAAGAACTTGAACTTGAACATTCATTTAAACTTACATGATCTTCACTCATTATCACAACACAACATTTATTTATTACCAACGAAAGGTAATTAAATAAATCATATTTATACGCGTTTAAGGCCCGTTTTGTTGTGTTGTAATAATGAATACTAGGTATATAACCTATATAGATCTTAGAACATTTAACTTCGCATCCCGTGTCTTTACTAAAGATTTTTTTCGTGCACTTTTAACGAGAGGCGAATTAAACACGAAAATATTTTTTTTATTTCTACAACCCCGCACAATAATTGATAAATAAAATTAAATAAAAAAGAACCGACTTCAAAATAAACTAAAAAGCCAAATATATACTTTTATGTACGGTACGGATCACATTTGAATCACCTTTTGAAGTCAGTGCCAAACCATTAACTTATTAATGTTAAGAACCGCGGCGGCGAGCCTTTATTTATTATCTACCTACATATATATATTTAGTCATATTAATTCGTATTTTTGTTGAGTAAAGTTCTTTATTGACTTCGGTTTAAAGAATCTTTATTGTTGTCTGAAGAAATAACAAAATTTCACTTACGAGACAACTTAAAACTATTTAAAAATAACATAAGCAAGCATGCATTTCAATAGGTACCCGTCTTCTTAAATGTAAATTTATTACATCTAGGTATTACACGGGGAAGAGCCTAAATATCATAAATATTATTTTTGTTAAATTTAAATTTGTGGGTAAATTTCAGATGTCGATCCTTAGCCACATTCCAGTATAGCTCGGTTAAGTTACTGATTTGTACTCAAACGTAATGCGACCAGGCGCATGCCAATCTCAACCGGGTAGTACAGAGTGATATGAGTCCGGTTTATCGCATCTTATAAACGTTAGTTCACTGTTGGTTACTGTTTGTAGTTAGTTTTCATGCAGTTAAAGATGTTGCTGATTTTTTGATAAACCTTAAGATAGTCAGAGCATTTATGTATATAAATATGTATATATATATATATATATATATATATATACATATATTCATATATTTATCTCACTAGATATATTTCACTATAGTGAAAATTTAGATTTTTTTTTTACTAGATACTTATAAATTATTAGATTTTTTAGTAGATTATTTTATTTATTCGATATTGTCTATAATATATGATTTCAGTTTGGTTTTAAAAAGGGCGAATGTTTTTATATCTTTTACATATTTGGGTAAACATAATTTCGCACCATCGTACATAGATTTTAGGTTCCGTATCGGGTTCTTGGGAGGCGTAGAGTTAGGCTTTCAGCATTTCTGAGCCTTATTCTTTGAAATTCGTATTTCTTATTGAAAGTTATTTCCGAGTGTATTTCACTTTTTAATATTTTACGTATTAAGATACAGGTTTTATACATATATATTTGATTTAGATTCATGATCTTTGTTTCTTTATACAAAATTTTAGTTGAGGTGTAATAGTCATAGTGTAATAACACTTTAATTATTTTATTTTGCTGTTTGGAGTTCTTTAAGATTAGACATTGCTGCATTGCCCCATATTTCGACTATATGCTCTAAGTGTGGTTTGACTAACGAATTATAAATATTTATTCGAACTTGTTTTGGAAGACAGTTTGTTATATTCCGCATAGCTGCTGTTAATGATGTTATTTTAGGTTTTATTTTAGCAATATGTGCCTTCCATGTGAGTTTACTGTCAAGGATCAATCCAAGGTACCTTTCATGGTCTTTTTTTTGTAGTATTTCACCATTTATTGAGAGGTCTGTGGTCTGTTATTTTTTTTTATTCTTTGCTGAGAATATTACATAGCAAGTTTTAGTAGCATTGATTGTTAATAAATTTTGTTGGAACCAGTTGAAAAATAGATCAAGATCTTGGTGTGCTTGTAGTATGATGATATGAAGTGAATTTCCAAAATAGAATAAGCATGTGTCGTCCGCATATAAGGTTAAGTGGCCTTGGAGCCCTATCTCATGTACATTGTTTACGTAGATCAAGAACAGCAGGGGGCCTAAGATTGATCCTTGTGGGACGCCACAATTTATAGGTAACGGAGAGCTCTCGTATTTGCCTAATTTAACTATTTGGGATCTGTTTCGTAGATAAGACTCAAAAATGCTGTGGGCCTTACCCTTTATGCCAATGGTTTTTAACTTATTCAAAAGGATAGGATGGCTGACTGTATCGGAAGCTTTTTTGAGGTCGATAAACACTCCTAATCCGATGTTTTTACAGTCTATATTATTCCTAATTTGAGTTACAAGATCAATTGTAGCCGATGAAGTGTTGCTTTTTGGCCGAAAACCATATTGACTTTTAAATAAAAACTGGATAGAATTTAAGTAGTTAATTAGTCGGTTATGGATATTTTTTTCTAATATTTTAGAAATTGTAGGCAGCACAGATATCGGTCTGTAGTTTCCGGGTTCTGCTTTTGAACCAGATTTATATATAGGCGTTACTTTGGCAATCTTAAGAGAATCCGGAAACTCGCCATTCGTAAAGCAGATATTGATACAATCTGTTAATTCCTTAACTATGGAATTTTTTATACATTTGAGATTTTTTGTGGTAACACCATCGACACCAGAGCCAACATTTGAGTCTGAATCCGAGATAATTTTGGATATTTCGTTTGTTGAAGTTAACTCCAAATGATTGAGTTCACTCTCATTATTATCTGGATTTGGAATCAGGTCATGTGGTTGCCTAAAATGGGGTGCGATATTTTTACATAAATCAGAACCAATGTTAGTAAAATAGAGATTGAAACATTCACAGATTTCATCTGGTTCCGTTATTATTCTATCTTGATATTCAAGTTTGGGGGGGATGTAGTTAGATTTAATTTTGTTTTTAGATAATGAATTTATGAGTCCACATTTTCTTTGGGTTGTTCTTGCATTTGTTGAAAGTACCATAGTAGTATTTTTTCTTAGTTTTGGCGATGTTGACTGTTAATTTATTTCTTTCTTGTATGAAGTTCTTCCGTATTTATTCATTGTCGGGCTCCTTTTTTAATTTTCGCCATAGCTTGTCCCGCAGATTTATTGCTGTGGTAATATTTGAATTTATCCAGTCCTCCTTTGGTAAATTTTGAATTTTGGTTTTAGTAATTTTTGATTTATTAATAGCTGATTTAACCTTTTCTTCAAATTTTGAGTAGTCATGGACTTCAAGTTTGGCACCGACTTGAAAAGGTGATTCAAATGTGATCCGTACCGTACATAAAAGATTATTTTTTACAAAACGGGGCTTAATCGCGCATAAATATTATTTATTTTATTGGTAATAAAATAAATCATATTTATACACGATTAAGCCCCGTTTTGTTGTTTTGTAATAATGAATGCTAGGTATATAACCTATATAGATCTTAGAACACTTAAAAAATGAAAATCGCATCCTGTGTCTTTACTAAAGATTTTTTTCGTGCACTTTTAACGGGAGGCGAATTAAACACGTACAGCACAGTACGAAAATATTTTTTTTATTTCTACAAGCGCACACAATAATTAATAAACAAAAATAAATAAAAAAAGAACCAACTTTAAAATAAACTAAAAAGCCAAAAATAATCTTTTATGTACGCTACGGATCACATTTGAATCACCTTTTGAAGTCGGTGCCAAACCACTAACTTAAGAACCGAAGTGGCGAGCCTTTATTTATTAACCGACTTCAATAAAAGGAAGGGGTTCTCAATTCGGTTGTATTTTTTATCTACCTACATATATATCGGTCGATCGGTCATAGTAATTCGTTTTTTTGTTGAATAAAGAACTTTATTGACTTCAAGTTTTGCACCGACTTGAAAAAGTGATTCAAATGTGATCCGTACTGTACATAAAATATTATTTTTGGCTTTTTAGTTTATTTTGAAGTCGGTCCTTTTTTATTTAAAAAATAATAATTTTTGCTTTTAAGTAATGGATTTTAGTAGTGATATAAAGTATTTTTTAGAGCCCAGAATGGGAAGATTGAGGAGGCTCTGTTACCGTCGCTATAATGCAAACGCACGATAACACTTAATTATTTACTTACTACGATTATTTCATTATTTAGTATAAACTAGTTCTTTTTCACATTTCATGTATTTTGACATGTTTATTTATTAGTTGTTAGGGAGTTACATCAAAGCTGTCATATCAAACGTAAAAATTAAACATAAAGTATAAGGCCGCCGAAAAGAGTCCGTAACATTTCTTCCCGGCAATGCGGCTAGGCGCATTCAGATGCAGTCGGAAGACGGACGATTTTTACTGCAGGTTGCCGTAGCACTCTGCCGGCTGTTCGCACGTCAGCAACTCGGACGCGCCCATCAGGTCCTGGTTTATTGATGTTCTTAACTCCAAAGTGCGAAAGGTTCCACTTGTTCGGAGACTGCGTTGGGGTACAGGGTCCAGCATAGCCACTGCGCAGGAAATTATCCATGTTCTCTTTGTATTTCTGGCCATACGCCGGATCTCTGTCCATTTCTCGTTCAACGGAGTGCAGCCTTTTAGAGGCGTAAGGGAAACTATTCGGCATAGTAGGTTCAGTTTCGCGCCACAATAGTCCCACTTCCCATCTTCAAGTCTTCTAGCTGTGCGTTAGAGGATCTCGAGTGCTCTTACATCTTCTTAACTCTGCTTCATCGTCGTTACTCCAAGGGAATCGATTTTGAAATAATCAACAATCAAGTCGTGCATCTCTTGGCGGTGTTGTGGCAAGATTGAGAAAACCCATGAATAACCCAACCCAGGGCTGTCAAGGTGGCCACGGGTTTATTTCTTTTGCCATAACGGATCTCCCTGGATTAGTATCGCATGCCAGTTGTCTTGTCCCACCAGCAGTTCAGAGACCGCATGTTCGTAGCAAAGTCCCGTGCTCGATAGATCTTGCAGGCGGGTGTATTTGCCAATGTCGCTACCGTCTGTGGTCTAATCGGCAGCCTCTTAACCGTTCGAACACCATAGAGTTCTAAGGGTATGTTGGACGATCCCATGATCTGGACATCGACATTTTCGGATTCCGGCTCTTGAGTAATGGCGTTTATGCCAGCTACGGTCAACGGGTCAGTGATTCTTTTAAGTCCAATTTCATTTGCGAAACCTTGCTTCATTACCGTCAAGGTGCTCCCTCCGTCTAGAAGTGCGTAAGTTCGTTTTGATGTCGTAGGTCCTCGTACTTCTACCAGTATTATTTTTAATAAAACTTGAGATATACGATTGTTTCCGCTGCATGCCGTCATCTCGTTCAGTGGTTTTGCAGCTATCGGTTCTGGGGTATCTTGATTATCAGAAGTCGACGGATCGATGCAGGCAGACGTTTCTGGTTGTCGACACGTCGAAGAGTTGAGCAATCTGTTATGTGACATACGACAACCGTCGACGCCGCAAGGTCGGGCTCTGCAGTTCTCCCTACGATGTCTCGACTTCAGACATTTAAAGCAAAGTCTGGCTTCTTGCGCCCATTTCCGTCGATCGTCATTTGTGAGGCGTAAGAACTGATCGCAGTCCTTAAGGTGCAGATGTGTTGTCGATTTGCAGTGAGGACAGTTCATTTCAGAGGGATCGTTGTTCTGGTCTGCAGCGTAACAGTGTTCTTGGTCGTCATCTTCAATTTCCGTATAATGGGTTCTATTTGGATAGTTCGGTTTCAGTAAAGTTCGGGTCGGTTCGTGTAACCAATATTTCGACGTAGATTGGGCTTCTTTCTTCAAAAAATCTGATAGCTTCACAAGTTCAGGTCCGTCGCTGCGTTTGTGTTCCACGGCGTATGAAATCCATCTCGATATTAGGTGAAGAATTTTCTGCTTCAGTGTTCGTAGTAGTTCGTTGTTGAGCAGATGATGCGGTTTATTCAAGGCCTTGATAGTAGAAACGCAGTTGCGTACTTTACAGGCGAATTTGCTAAGCTGTTCCGTCTTGTCGATCAGTCTAGGAAGGAATTTGAGCGCTTGTATCTCCTCTTGCAAGATCAAATCAGGAAGGCCAAATCGTAGGTCGAGGGCTTCCATTATTTCGCTCGGTGGAACGTGGGTATCTAGTAGTGAGGCAACAGTTATGCGAGCTTCCCCTTTTAGGCAACGTCCAAGTTTGGATATGAGTTCATTGTCGGTGACAGTAGCCTGAATTTCCATGAGAGCAGCTTTAAATGACAGCCATTCTTTGATACTACCATTGTAAAACGGTAATTCTTTGGGTTCGGATGGTCGCTTTAAGTCCGCAATTTCTCGTGCTAAGAGCTGAATGTCACTGGGTACGGGGTGTGCGTGTTCATTCCTCACTTCATATCTTGGCTTATTTCTTTGCTTGGGATGGATGATTCGTACCTCCGGTTCTAATGGTGGGTTCGGGGGATCGACACCGGGTTCTTCTTGTTCATGTGAATGAACTCTGTTGACAGCCATTCCTGAACGTGACTGTGATTTGAGCGGCTAGATCTGGAGCGTCAGCTCCCGCTATTCAAGCGTGCGAGTTCTACTTCAAGTTCTTTTTGTATTATATTTCGTTCCGTATTAGGTTCTATTTCTGCTTTTTTCTTCGTGGCTTCGGCTAACTTTTTCGTCGCCGTTAGGTCGGCCTCTTTGGCTCTAAGTAAAACGCTACTCGCGTTGGAGCGGACAGGTGGTCACTTAAGGAATTGTTTTCGCTACGAGTACTTGTATTAGCCGATGCGGTACGGGTTTGGCATTGGCATGCAAGGGTCGAGGTAGGCAGTTCAGGTCATGCTGGTTCGGGGATCGGGGCTTTCGTATTATTCGTGAAGCCGTGTGACCGGCCGCGACATGGTTCAGTTCGGGTTCTTATATATCGGGCGGTCGGAGGCACTGGATCTTTCGGCGAAGGACCACTATGTTACCGTCGCAATAATGCAAACGCACGATAATGTAGAAAACCTACTGAAGCCCCTTAAAGAACCCTAACAGAAAACTCTCCCTTAATCTATCCATGGTCACGGGACCAAATGTAATATCTAATGTGCCCTATTAATCCTGTGTGCGGAATCAACTGTAATGCCTAATGAGACTCCTAATACCACACTCCACTACCTTGAATATACCTAACAGAATACACCTACATGAACACGGTCTAAATCTTATTACTACACCAACTATCTTGTACTGCTTTCTACTTTAATAATGTGCATTTGAATTTGAATTACGCTATTATAATAATATTGGCCAGAAATGTGATCGGAAAACCCGTTGTGATTCGTCTAGTTTAGTAGGACTCTATGTTGCATAGTAACCTGAAGTTCTTTTATGGAAGAACCATTATGATCGCTCAGTATATTTTTAATTGAAATAAACCTATCTTTTACTGATGTTAATAAATACTACTCTTATATCCTGACTTATCTTTATCCTACTTTCCTGTCCTAAAACATACTCTAATTGCATACTTTGTTCATTAAATTATAAAATACCTGACAGTTACAATTATTCATATGATTTTGAGATCTAACTACTCTATTCTATTATTATTTATGCAATTTTTGTATAACTAGTCTTTTTATCCATTGATTAGAGAATTCAATCAGTAGAATAGTAAAGAGCTCCCTCGATCAATGAGAAAGTCAATAATAAGAATTATCAACCCTAAAAAGATCTGGTTTAAAAAAGTAGCACTTTAAGATTTATAAGGAGACGATGGAAGAATTTAACTAGCAAAATTATATTCCTTTATTCTGAAATGTCAAACAATTGTGGAAACTAGAACACTAACAAATATGATTCATTATGAAATATCTAGAGATAATTAGAAGTAGTCAGCTCGAATACAATTTTGGAGTTCGGTACAGATTCAAAATATTAACTGCGCTGGCTCGATACTCGTACTTCATTGAACTTAAGCTCTAGTTATGCTAGGATAGGTTCTATGAGTATCTTCTATGCCATTATAGATAGAATTCTGTATCAAATTATTATTAGAAGGAGTTGTAAACTAAATTTTAATATATGAAAAATGGGTGACTGACTATGTTACTACATAAGATAATATTGAACCGCTAGAATCATCTCCTTATTTCCCCAAAAGTATAACTTTGTTATAGCTAACGGCGGCTACCGGCATAGGCGCTCGTATACAGAATAGACTTCCTTCATGTCTATCGGATACAAGTGATTTCCATATTTGGAATCAAAATATTGTTTAAAAATCCTTCCCTGGATTCCATTTCTATGTTAATTCTTAATTTTACAAGCCATAAAAAAAGTCATATTCCCCTGATACCGAATGAACACCAAGTCAGATCTTTTTACAGGTTTTGAGGCACCTGTTTTCAAGAATTGTTTCTTGAATTCGCCATTTTCTCAATTTCTTTGATATTTTGAAAGAAAGCGTTCCCTACGTTAAAATCAACACAAATCCTCTCATTTATGGATTAAGTGAACTCTTCTACTCTTTTATATACCTAGAAAACTTATTATTTCATATCTGAAATCATATGCCATACATAGACGATAAATGTTATTATTTCCTTAAATGGGTAATTGAATTATATGTTCACTGCTATGTTCTATAACCATATATTTTTACTGGTCAGTAGACATACACACTTCTCACGGGTATGCTAATATTGATTTCCTTCGATTATCAATATAAATCCTTCTTGTATAAAGGATAGAGTGAACGATCTGAGTTCTGATAAATACTTCAATAAACTATATATTCTTATTTGCAAAATTATTATGTTTCTCATATAATTGATGTAAAAACATGTTCTTTTATTTCACTGTACTCTTTGACAAGGAGACCTTTCGTAGTTACTTTAATTAACCATGATTATTGATCACACTAGACACTGTTCAAAGATCCCATCTAGTTCTCTTCTAGAAGATAGATCTGAGGCCATTCTTAGCAAAATGTTAGGGATGTTCAATAATACATTTATAACTTGAGATTTCGTCCATTTCTTCAGACTAACCTCATCACTATTGCAAAACAGGTTCCATTACCAAATTGCACAACAAAACATTAATATAACACAAATTTGTATTTCTAATCACGACATTCCTCTCTTATTTATGGATTAAGTGAACACTTTTATTCCTTCACAAACCCTGAAAACTACTTATCCTTTCATATTTGAAAAACATACGCCATTCACAGACGAATAAATGTCATTCTCTTTCATCGGAATGTGAAACTGAATACTTGCTTTTTCCACAGTACGCTTCGACAAGGAATCTCCAAAACCTTTTGTACATTATTTCCCTATGAATGTCAATCAAACAAGATGTTATACAGGATTAGTCAAGACTCTTTGTTTGACAATTCATATCCCGGCCATTCTTAGCGAAACATCGTCTGATCCACAATATCAATGGAATGAGTATTTGCCCTTTCTTAGACAAATAATCAAACTATTTTTAAAACAGATTCCTTCATCGAATCGCACAATATCTCAAAAATACATTAATTTACAAAACGGCATGTTATCATGACATTTTTTGTTGAAAAATTAAAACACCCAAAATCTACTAATTCTGTGAGTGATGTCTTTGAACAGCGTATTTTTCTACCAAATTTCTTATTTTCCGATCTTATATTATTCGACTAAAAAAAATATAAGATTCTGTCTATGAGGTACATTTCAATTTATGTAAGTCTAAATATTTTGATAATAATATAAATTTAATCTCCTACTTTTAATTTTGATTTTGATATGATAAAACTACCAAAGATTTTGGTTTGGCATCATTAAATCAAAGAATACCTTTTAACAGAGGCTACAGATATCTATAATATTATAATTTAGAAAACTCAACGGTTTTGAGTTGAACGCTAAGTATATTTCAATTAGATAAATGGTATTTGATGGATTTATAGTTGAATAAAGTATTATGCTTATTAAATGAAGTTTGGCCGCATACTCGGAGGTTAAATAGTTAAAGTAAAACCAAATTCCCAAATAAGTAATGTGTGTGCCTATCTCTACCCCGAAAATAGCCTATTCTGCTGTGAGCCTAGCATTGCTCACAGCAGAATAGGAAATTCCTCACATTTACATTTAATCGTGTAAAGTGGTGTATGGGACCCTAATTAAGCTTCTAAATGCGTTCGATGAGTAAGTCGATATTTGTGTCTAATACTCGTGTAATTGTCTCCCCCTGACGCGGATAATGAAACTCCAAAGGTGCGTTCAAGTAAGACATTGGCCCTATCCGTGTAGTATTATGGTTACATATACATAAATTTAACGGGGAGACCAAGATTCAAAAACCATAGCTGGTATCCAAGGGTGTGGAAATCCCACATGTCCTTCGTAAGGTCCCCTATTGTCCAGACTGCCTAATCTGGATAATTACTGCGAGTCTAAAATGTCCTCGTTTATCACTGTTACAGATAAGAACATTTTATTTGATAACCATGTACCAAAACAACATTCTGGCATAAAATTTGCTTTCTAGCTTAAAACACAAAAATCCCCAACAAAATTAATTTAATATTTAAACATAAATCCGACAGAAATTCCCCTTATAATTGTTTACTACCTCAAAATGCCAGAGACTATGTTACTCGTTCGACGATCAAGTAAAAGTGATCCCAACTACTCAAATGTTCCCCATTTATACTAAAAATGTCTCCACGAATTACTCTTCTTTCTCAAATGTCACATCTGCTTCATATTATACTTTCACACATGTTCCTCAACTGAACTAGCTCCTCAAGGGAACGCAAGAATAGGTATGTAGGCACTTATAATTTAACGATTTGTTTACTTTTGTAGTTTAGGGAGTATACCTATAAGAATTAGGTATTATTAACCGACTTCCAAAAAAAGGAGGAGACTCTCAATTCGACGGATTCTTTTTTTTTTATGGATGTTCACCGATTACTCAAAGACTATTTGACCGATTTCAAAAATTCCGACCCCTAATAAAGTGATTAAGTATTTATGGGGTAAAGTGTAAAAACATTTATTAAAATAATCAAATTAATATTTATAAATAATAATTATAAATAAACTGTAAGTAATCCAGTCCGCACAGACGCGTGTTTTACATTACATAATCGCACTAGTGCCTTTTAATTACAGTTTTTTTTAAACTTCAGCAAATAGGTTTTAGGGACAGTCAAGGAATTTAAATTACATACCATTTCGTACCTTGTCACAGTCCAAATCAATATGAAAGCCGATAGAGATTCAATATCAATATCACTATGACAAAGTACGGAAGGGTACACAAATTAAATTCCTTGACCGCACAAGAAACATATTAGGTTATTTTAATCAATCTAAACTGGTACTTGTAAAAAACAATTAATTTCAGTATTTTGATTGTATTAAATTGATACATTTATTCAGTTTATTACATTATTAATGTTTGGCTGATTGGCCAATTAGCCTTTGCCTCAACGCTCGTGCGCGCGCATAGACAAATGCACCGGTCGCAGCGCGCCATTTTGATTCGTTGGGGCTAATGTTCATTAGTACAAAACAGATAGGGCAACTGATATTAGGGCAAACGTTGAGACTCATATTTATTATTATGGCATAAGAATAGTTATGGAATATAAAATATGGGCAAGTGAAATTCGAGCAAACGATAGAGAACCCCATTAAAATATTCAATGAAACAATCGCAAGATTACGATTGTTTCATTGAATACTTTAATTAGTTTAAGAAAAGGGGGCTCACACCGGATCCCTGATGGACGCCTACTTTGACACGGAATGCGTCACATGTTAAACCTGCGAGGCTTCGAAATCCAGTGATGAAACTGTTGGTCCAATATGGGATTCGTCCGGTATACTCTTACTTACCAGAATTTCATTTGCCCGAATATCATCTGCACAACTAATCAACGGCCATAAACTGGTTTTTCTCATAATTTCGTATGCAGACTTATTCTTTACCACATTAATCATATGCCAGAATCTTTGTTTCCCGTAATATCGATTTCAATAATCTCATTTTCCATAATCATTGTAATCCATAATAATCACATGCCATAATGTCATTTGCCATCCATCTTAATTGTTCGAATTGGAAAGAATGGAAAATGGGTCCAAAACCGAAAACTGTAGGTTAGGTTAGGTTTGTATTGTGACCAAGTATAGCGGAGCGCACGAAGCGAGCGGAGCGTCAAAATACTTGCAAACAGCGAACTATTGCACGAGTATGTAAACAATTGACGATAAATATCAGTTGCAAAATGCACTGCATACCCACCAACGTTTTAAAAACACTTACCCATACCGCAATACTGAACAATTTTCGAGCGCCTGCAGAAATGTAATAGCCAGGAGGAATTCGGAAAGAAACAATATTTCGTATGGCGTTTAAATATTCTATTAAATAATATTATTGTACTTAATTATATGGAAAACAATACGTATGCCATTCGATTCATTCTGGCATCTAATATTCTATCGCCTATTATTTTTCAAATCATAACATGTTTTCATCACTGGCAAGTATACGCGAATTTAAAAAATAAGAAAGCCATAGATATTGATTGACAGCTCGCTTTTTAATTTTCTTCGTGGCGCTAAATTTTATTCATCTTAAAGTTATTGGTTGTTGTCTTTTTATAAACTGTTGAAAGTGAGAAAAATGTTTTTAGAAGAGCCTAATAATTGTACTTACTACCGAAGAAATTTGTGTCGGGGCGCAAGATGTATCAAACAATTTGCTGCTAGAGAAATTTCGGCGCAAATATATAAATATTTAGACTTTTTGTGTTTTATTAAAAAGTGCTTAGGGGTCATTCATTAATTACGTAGGGATCCCTGGGGGGGAAGAGGTTAGAAAAATCTGTCGTAATTAATGAATGGCCCCTTAGTTGCAGAAAAACTCTTATATGTAGACTTTTGTTTTAAACTGAGCTAATCGGCTTAAAGAATACAGTGGCCGATTCGCTCAGATTAAAAACCAAAGACTATATACGAGGTTGTATAATTCGAGCAAAAAACGCTCGTGGCATCTTCCTTTGCGATACTTGCTATTGTCCTTAGGTAATTTGTGAACGACCCCTTAGTCGTAGAAAAACTATTGTAGGCAACGTTGTATAATTGTGTCAAAAAACACTCGTGTCGTCTTTATTTGCAATGCTCGGCAAGGCTCGCATCGCAACCCACGCCACTCGTCTTTTTTGACCCCTATTATACAATAGTTGCATAAAACACTATTTTTGTATAAAAAAAGAACCGACTTCGAAATAAACTAAAAAGCCATAAATAATATTTTATGTACGGTAAGGATCATATTTGAATCACCTTTTGAAGTCGGTGCCAAACCTGAAGTAAGAACTTTATGTTCTTTATTCAACAAAAATACGAATTACTATGACTAAATATATATGTAGGTAGATAATATCTAAAGGCTCGCCGCCGCCGTTCTTAATATAATAGTAATAAATGAATGGTTTGGCACCACGGACTAATAAGAGATACTACGTATCAGACTGCCAACTCAGAAACAAATATTATTTGCACTAGGCAACTATATTTAATCTGTACGATTAGTGTTGACTGACGTTTATTTTTTTTTTTATTCGAAATTGCTATATGGCAAATGATCATAACGTATTCAGCCAAAGCGGTCTAGGTTCATTGAATGAGGTCTAATATTTAGAATGAATAATTCCCGGCACGTAAATTGAACACGTTACTTCAGTAATTGTATATATTGTGATCAAACTATATGCTGAGAATTATACCTCAGTGGCAAAAAATATAAAAAATCACATTACTTGTTAAGATTTATTCTTCATATTCTTTTTAAATTTGCACCAATTCATAATTGTAAATCGGACAGTCAGAGCATTGAAATGACTAAGAATAGTTTTGTGCTCGGCGCAGTCAAAGAAACAAAATGAATTCTTGGACATAATGTTTGCTAGTTCTGCGGGCGATAATTTTGCAAGATCATCACGATTTAAACTTCACTTCACTTCAACCACTTAATAAGTATTTTCTCAGAGCACGCGAAATGGTGTAAAATTGCGCCCTTTCGCAAAGGTCTACAAACACAGCACTCATAAAACATTTTGCAAAAAGCAAGACAGGATAAACACAAGGACATCACTCGATAACACTTTTACTGTGACAGTGACAGAATGAATTTCGACAAATAATATATAGATGACAAGACGAGTGTATTGACAAAGCAACAGCCAATCACAGCAGAGAAAAACGTCAGTCAACAGATACATACACACAGAAGATTACCTGCTGTGTTTGGCACTAAGGCCGTACTTATATGTTGGAATGGTTGGATTCACTCCTAAAATTGCTGTGGACGTTGAAAGACGTGCCAATACTGTCAATTGACATCTGTTTACGGCAATTAAGGGAATTGGGAACATTAAGTTTCTCAGAGTTGTGCATTTCATTTTATTTTATTTTCCGAAATACGCTACGTGAACTCAGAATCTACAAAGTTTATTTTTGTAGTGTGTGTTGTTTCCATAGTAATACAATTATGGAGAATAGAAACAATATCTATATATCGATGGTGTCCGTCAAAATGCGTTAAATTGGTGGCGTCACTGTAGCAAGTGCATATAATAAATACCAAAAAAATTCCACATCTACGCAAGAAAAAACGTTTAGAACACGGTTGAATATTAACAATAGGACGACGGATAGAGTAACATTTCGATAAAATTCATATTTTCTTTTGTTTTCGCGATTATTACTAATTTAAATAAAACAATTTAACGGATTATATCGCGTATATTATCCCAACCCGTCACCATGGAAAGCTGAAACCCTTCCGAAACGTCAGGAATCAAATGAGATAAATATACGTGATATAATCCGTTAGATTGTTCTATTTAAATTTCGATAAAATTGTTTTGTAATTGGTTGTTGACTTCCTATTATCTAGCTACGCAAACGCTATTGTGGATAGATTTGGAACTATTATTTACTGCTTTCCGATGGACATTTTTGCATGTTACGCAACGCAACGGAGGGTAAAGTGTTTTACAGTCTATGTATGTATGTTTGTCCTATGAGATTTGCCTCCTGATTTGTCTATTTTCCATGCATAACAAAAACAAAAATGTCTAATGGTCTATGCATATAGATCTGAGGGGCTACTCTGAAATTCGAAGTTCATATCGCGCCATCCCTCTTGCTCTCATATTAAACTGTATTTGAGTCAACGAGATGGCGCGATACGAACTTTGAATATCGAATTTCAAAGAAGCGCCTCAGAGGAGCTACTCAAATTCGATATTCGAAGTTACTACCGCGCCATCTAGCTCACTAAAATACAGTTTAACATGAGAGCATACGAACTTCGAATATCGAATTTCAGAGTAGCCCCTCAGTGCATATGCACTGCAATGCACTTTATGCTCTATACCCAGTGCTAGGACATAAAAATATCATAAAGCAGTGTTCACACGAATGCTGTACATGTTATCCGAGGAGATAGAATGAGACACGCATGCGTATGATTTTATTAATGTATGTATATAGATATTGATGTGTGAAACTGAATCAATTCAGTATTTTTTACTTGCGCGAATATCGGTCTCTCTATGCCTGCCAAATGTATATTACACACTGACGACAGGGAAGTTGCAATACGTAAGCTTTAATTCCCGTCCCCCATTTAGGATGTTAAATTCACCAGTGTATAATAAATAAAATACTGTAGCCTCTATCTATACAGACAGTTTTTTTTTTAAAAGCCCAACTGTCAATTGAATTTTGTCTCTGCATCTGCAAGGCCAGCTAACTCCTACCTAACTATACACGAATCGTAAATTTAGTGTTTGGAGGCGATATATATTAAATTATTGGATAGAATAAATAATGAAATAACTTTGTAAACACAACATATTCTTAGACACATTCATTATAAAAAGCACAAACTTTAGTTACAATGTCTTCACCGCTAATTGACAGATTTAAACAACTTGATGCCTATGCAAAAACTTTAGAAGACTTTAGAGTGAAAACTGCAACCGGAGCAGCAAGTAATTTTACAAAATGTGTACTTGTATTAATATCTAACAGTGACTAACCTGCCTACTTGTTTATGTGGTTTTTGTTTCTAGTAACTGTTACCGGCGCCCTTGTAATGATATTGCTTTTCCTATCCGAATTGCACACGTATATGTCACCCAATGTATCAGAAGAATTATTTGTGGATACCTCAAGAGGGCATAAATTGAGAATTAATATAGATATTATTGTTCCTTCCATATCATGTAGCTGTAAGTATATTTTGATTTTTTATTGTTATATTGATTTGTCACAATTTTAACGTCTCTTAACCCTTTGAACGCCAAGAACACCTAAACGCGTCGTTTGCTGTTGTGCCTACCGCTCCAGCACCACCTAAAGTGTGATAAATTGTCACACTAATAATTGCTTGGTGTGTCTGACAACATCATTCAAATATGAAAGCTGCCAGAAGGTTAATACAAACACTGACATTCTAAACTTTGCAGATTTAGTCTTGGATGCAATGGATTCATCTGGAGAACAACACCTCCAAATGGATCACAATATACATAAGCGAAGACTGGATTTAAATGGAATACCCATAGAAGAGCCACAGAAAGAAGAATTCATATCATCCACAAGCATTGTAAGTATTGTTGTAGAGAATTGCTTAAATAAATGCAACAAGCCTTTTTTAGTAGTAATTAACATATCAATTCTGATAAAGCTGACATTGTACCAATTGTAAGAAAGTTTTCTAGTTGGTTGTTTGTAACAGTGGTTACAAGTTCCTATTTATCTATCTTTTTTTAATTTAGATGAAGAAAAATGTTTCGGATGTAGCTGTAGTCACCTGTGGAAGCTGTTATGGAGCTGCTTTGAAAGAAAATCAGTGAGTAGCACTTAGCCTTACTTTAACTACTATTACTTACTTTAACTACTTTCCTTCTACTGCTATACAAAGGAAAAAGGCAGAACATTATTTTGGAATGCTACAGATGTTTGTATAATTGACAACATTGAAAATTTCCAAGTAATAATAAATCACCAACTATATTGTTAATTCATCATTAAGTTTTTTTTATTTAACTAGTTGAAAATATTTGGGGAATTGTATAGGACGCATATGATTCTCTAAGTGATGACACTAGGTGGATATGACACAGACAACAGCAGTATTTACAATTTCTATTCTAAATTGGCCTTAGTAATAGTGCCTTTGCTGATAATGCTATGTTGTGATTTTCACCTACATACATACACTGTTTTACAATGAAGAAGAAATTGTCATTTTTCAAGCCTTTGAAGAAAGTGTCTCAATACCTTAGACTCGTGAAGAGTAGCACCCCATTGCAGAGTGCAGACATTTATAAGCTGGCTGTGAGTGTGGTCTTTCATAAATTGTTCAACTGGGACACAACCAAAAATAATGTATCAACCCGGGTGAAGGAGCACAAAGCTGATGTCAAGCACTGTCAATGTCATAGGTCTGCAGTCTGTGAACATGTCATTGACAAACCAAACCATTCAATTAAGTTTGATAATCCTTCTATCCTTGCCAAAGAGAAAAGATATTTTTCATTAAGCTATAAATTAACTTAATATTTCCTTCTGTTTTCGCGATTATTTCGGTAGCTTTCCAGCTTTCCATGGTCACGGGTGGACTGAGAAAAGATGTATTTTCCTCTGTCAAAGTTACAATTTGTGCAAACTACCCATTTTTTTGAAAAAACACAAATAAAGGTGTACATACATGCCAGATGGGCCTAAGCTGTAAAGACAGTTACACATGTGCCAGAAGGGCTTGATTATTTTTAACCAACTTCCAAAAAAAGGAGGAGGTTCTCAATTCGACGGAATGTTTTTTTTTTTTATGGATGTTCACCGATTACTCAAAGACTATTTGACCGATCTCAAAAATTTTTTTTTGGTTTTATAGAACGTACTTTCTAGTTTGTCTCATTTAATTTTGGTGAACATCTGATGATGGAATCCATGAGGAATTGAAGGAACTCCTCAAATATTGTAGGCATACATATAGCGATTTTGGTATTATAAGAAACATAATAAGCATTTGCATTCAGAAAGTGTAAATTGGTGAAGTGGAACTGATGCTGAAGAGCTCAGAATGCCATCGGAACTCCTCAATGATAAATGATTTACGGGTGGCGACAAAATATCCTGATTAATTTAGCTAAGCAACTTCATTGTCACAAATTTAAATGTTCCTGATGAGAATGGTACCATCGAATTGATTTGATGATGGAGCCGGAAGGTAGGCACCAGATCTATGTAATAAAATAATGTATCCTAGCCGTGTTTGGGTTTGTTCGATTCGTCACGAGATACACTTTTAAGTAACGATTAACTAAAAAGTGTAAAATAAATAAACATTTAAACAAAAAAATGAAACCGACTCCAAAAAAACTAAAAAGTAAAAAATAACGCCATAATTCAGTTTCTTCAAATTACTTACAAGTAACCGTTTGTATACTCAATCTATACAGTATATACAATTAATGTTATTTTCGAGTCAGTGCCATCGTGTCACAACTTGCTAAAATCGTCAATTTTCAATATTTTACACATTCTTTATATGGCACCGACGCCTGACTGCAATAATAGCTCCTCAGTACGCCCTTTTAGTGAAATGCTGCTTGGTAAATTATTAAAATAAAATAATGAAGCCCTTCAGGCCCATCTGGCGTGTATGTATTGTCTAACCTTAATTTGTTTCCTTGAAGTAGGTAGTTTGCACAAATTGTAACTTTGACAGAGAAAGATATCTCTTTCTCAGTCAACCCGTGAACATGGAAAGCTGAAAAGCTTCCGAAACGTTAGAAACTCAAAGAAACTATATACGCGATATATATAGTTAAAATTCTTTTATTTAAATGAAAATTCAAAATGTGATTACATATATTTTTTTTATCCTCTCTTTGATTTCATCTGTCAGATTGACTTACAATGGTGACATTACGCTCACGAGTTTTAACGTAGACCTAGCTAAATGTAAAGTGTACGGCTACGAAACTTATCTTTACGCGACAGACATATATAACTACATTAAATGGTGGAAAACAAATGTGTTAGACATTAATACTTTCAACAAAATCATTGTCTACCCTCTATTTTTTTCTTCATCACATTTGATTGTTTATATGGAACTGTCATCCGTGTGTTGCCAGTGTAAAAGATAGACTACTATACAATGAGTGCCAAAAAAGAAAAGTGTATGAAATGTAAAAAACCGCCAGTAAATTGTGACTCGTGCAGAGGGTTACTTTGTGGTGACTGTAACGGCCTGTCTGCCACAGAAATCAGAGTGTTCGAGTTGAAAACTGTAGCCCGCGTGATGAGCTTCATATGCGGTGACTGCAAATCTGCTATTTTTGCCTAAGATGATGAAAAAGCTAAACGAACTTACTGAAGAAGTAAAGCAGCTGCGCATGAGACAAAACATATTCAGAACGGAGTCAACTATACAAGAGATTGCAGAGAGGGCGAACAGAGCCCGCAACTTCTTCATCTATGACATCCCTGAGTCGACCAGCAATGAAGTAAATCAGCGTAAAGAACATGATCTGAAGGAGAGTGTGGCAATTGTTGCTAGTGTTTCGAGCTAACTGAGCTGTGATGGAATTAAAACTTTCCGTCTGGGTGCCAAGACAGACGGTAGCGACAATGCCTCTCCACGCCCACTGGAAGTGCTAAGCAACAGGAAGAAGCTGGCGAAGCCTACGTCTATCAAGGCGGACCTGACACCCTAGTAGAAAGAATACCTTCAGCATTTGCGAGGAGAGCTTGAAACGCATCAGTAAAGGAGAAGCAGACCTAGCTATTAAATATATACGGGGACGCCCCACGATGGTGAAAACCAAGACCAATTTAGCTAATAACGAAACAATTGAAAACTAAACTACTTAAATCGCAAAGCTTATAGTTATATTTCATACTTAAGCATACCTTAAAAATATCTTTAGCTCCCGCTTATTGTATCTGGATAATTATTGTCGATAATGTCAGCGAATAATGTAAAACATTACCTTCATCTGGGTGTTCTTAATGCACAGTCTTTGAATACTGGAAGGGACGAATTTAGAGAGACCATAAGAGATCATAAGGTGGATATAGCGTGCATCACGGAGACCTGGTTAACGCCGAATTCTGATCTAAACTGGTGTAAACTGCCTGGATATAAACTTTTACACATACCTCGTCAAAACCGGGTCGGTGGTGGTGTAGGCATGTACCTTAGAACCAATTTAAAATCTCGCCTATTGAATTTAACACCTTCAGATCTTGAACAAATGTGGGTTGAAGTAACACTGCACAAACATAGGCTAGCAATTTGTATCTTCTGTAGACCACCTTCTAGTAACTTTAACGACTTTCTCAATCTATTTGATGACGCCCTCTCCATCTTCGCTGTTGAATATGATGATGTCATAGTTGCTGGTGACTTGAATGTAGATCTGCTTTCACCCAATGATGTAAACCAAAGAAACTTCCTTAATATCCTAAAAAAATATGATCTAACGCAAATTGTGAAGAAAGCTACGCGTATTACGGATACTAGTGAAACTCTAATAGATGTTATTTGTTGTAGAACTGGACTCAAAGCAAGATCCCTGACGGTTACTCACAATAAAGACCTAAGTGACCATGGTTTTGTTCATGCACAATTTTCTCTGTCAGTTCCAAAGCCGCAGCCCAGAACTATCACATATAGACCAATTGATCATTTTGATCCTTACATGTACAGTTGGGCTGCGTCCATAACTCCATGGGAATGGGTAACAGAGGCCAATGACATGGATGTCATTGGATGATGGTCGAAAGGTTCAATACACTTATTCTTGGTTTATTTGATCACTTCGCCCCTGAGACCACCCGTACCTTTAAGGAACCCCCGACACGTTGGATTACGGATGTAATAAGAATTATGATGAAGGAGCGGAATAAAGCTGAACTTAAAGCGAAGAAATGTCCCAGCTCTGAAAATAAACGTGCATACCAATCACTTAAAATTTCGTAACCTCGGCTATAAGGAGAGAGAAAACAGCATACATGACTAACAACGTCAATAAAAATATCCATAACCCCAAGAGAATGTGGGGTCAAGTAAATAATCTACTAGGTCGAGAAACGCAGGACGCGATTCCTCTTCATTTACGTGCTCCAGATAAAATAAATGTTTTTTTTATAAATTCCGTACCCCATGCTAAGAACACACATCAAAGCTTCAATGATGATACGACATGTCCAGCCAGTGTTGGTGATAGCGATACATTGCGCTTACAGAGTGTTTCTAATGATAAAGTAAATCGTGTAATCAGTACCATTGGATCTAAAGCAATAGGCAGTGACGGCATTTCCATAACCATGATTAAGCTGACTCTATTCGTTATCGGCTATCACAGCCATCATCAAGACGTCAATGTTATCTGGCAAGTACCCATCGGCCTGGAAAACTGCTATAGTGAAACCTTTACCCAAAAAGACGATTCCAGAGACTTATGCTGATCTTCGACCGATCAGCATCTTAACAGTTATCTCCAAGATACAGGAAAAGATCGTACATGAGGTGCGGGCTCACTTGGAGAGACATAGAATGATACCCGAGGCTCAATCAGGTTTTCGCAAACACCGCAGTACGACTACGGCAGTCTAACACCCAGTAGATGATGTCCTAAAGGCATCTGATGATGGGCTTGCGACAATTTTAGTATTGCTAGATTTCAGCCGTGCATTTGACTGCATACTGATTCCAACCCTGCTGAACAAAATGAGAGGCTATGGTTTTTCTGATTCTCTTTGCCAATGGTTTGCAAGTTACTTCAGTGGCCGAAGTCAGATCGTGGAGTGTCTTGATGCAGAGGGCAAGCGAATGCGCTCGTTACCCCTAAAACTAGGAAGAGGAGTGATCCAAGGATCTATACTGGGACCGACCTTGTACAATATGTATACTGCACACCTTGATGTCATAAAACACTGCTCATACCATATGTATGCTGATGACACACAGATCTATAAGCACGTCCGTCTCCTCAAGGAAGATGTAGAGCTAGCAATATGACATTTCAATGACGACGTTCAGGCGGTGGTAGATTGGTCCAGTAATAACGGTCTCATCATTAATCCGACAAAATCAGTTTTCATCATATTGGGAACTAAACTGCAGAAGGAGAATGTGCGCACTTTTAAGTCTGATCTGCGAATATCAGGATTGCCTATATTGGAAGAGCAACAGGTAAAGAACCTGGGATTTATTATGGACAACTCACTGAGATTTGAAGCTCATTTAAACCTCAAAATTTCGAAGTGTTTTGGGGCCTTGAAATCCTTGTACACATTGAGACCTTACATAACGAAACAAGTTCGCGAACGGTTATCGGAGTCTCTTGTCTTGTCTCAACTGGATTACGTTCTATGGACCATGTTCACTTAAGAGAACCGAAAAAGCTGTACAACAGGTACAGAACGCATGCATGCGTTTTTGCCAGAATATTCCTCATCGCTCCCATATAACCCCATGTCTAAATGGGTTAGTCTCAAATAGTCAAAAACGTAAGTAGTCTTCGACTTCAACTCACCTAAAAATCATTTGGACAAATTTGCAGATGGTCAAATACGCAATCGGTCAATGAAGCAACTCGTCATAAAATTATTTCGCCTACTGACATTTTATCAACTTGTCTTAAATACATGTAGTCTAAATAGTTATTCGCCGACAAAGTAACTCGCCTTAAATGCATGTGGTTTACATAGCTGTTCGCCTACGAAGCAACACGTCATAAATCTAGTAAGTTACTCTGGCTCTTAGCTGGGGTACAGAACTAGTACCTTCCCATAGCAAAATAAATGATGCGATCAAACTGGTTTTTATTGTAATGCACTACTAATCAACGATGGAATATATGAATAAACTTTTCTATCTAAACAACAAGTAAAAAACTATATTCAAAATGTATATTTTTATTTATGACTTAACAACTTAATAACAAACAACTTCCCTGTAAAACTAAAATGAACGTCTAGATTTAAAATATTATAAATAAGCTTAGCAGCCTATGTACATTTCTAGATCATTAAATTATTCTTTATATCTGACATTATTGTCAAAAACTCGTGTGCTGTAATTCTCCCCTCTTCCAAATTCTTTAATTGTTCTTTATACCTGGTATTAAATACCTTGTCTTTCCTCTTCCTGTTGTTAGAATTGAACAAATTCCTTCTCAATCTTAGATCATTCACTTTTGATTCCCTGCACAATCTTTGCAGAAAAAAAATTAACGTTGGTTTTGGGCGTATACGGGCATTCAGACGACGGTGCCACGACTCCACACTATTCGTTGTTCGATGGTTTTCATTTGAACAGCTTATGGATATTCGGCATGACAGCCATTGCCGGCTCATGTAGTTCTGAAATTGTCTGAGCTCAGGTGTTTCTACAGCATTTATTAAGATGTTTACGAAAGCATCATTAATATATGCCGTGGGTAAAAGCGGCAAATTTGCTGCTTGGCGAACAATTTCTTGACCCTGTCGTGTAGCAGTCAGGCCCAACTTTTCTCCCTTTTTCCATACTGACTTATTCATGTGAAAGTAGCAGCCGGTCAAAATTGAGTCTGGATAAACCATTTTAAACGCAGTATATTGTGCAACCTCGTAGTCGCATTTATAATGTAATATTTTGATCCGTAATATGTGCCTCAGTACCTCAAATAGTCGAACGTATGTTTCAATGCATTTATTCGGTAGTAAACTGAACAGGACAGGAACTATATTTGTTGTTTCTTCATTGCTATCGATATCCATGTGCAACGAAAAAAACTGGTAAAATGGAGCAGGCGTACGCTTAAATGTCCCGTCTCCAAAGTATTGGGTAGGTCGATCATTTGAGTTTTCCATGGATCTGCGACTCAATGGTGTGGAAAAAACTAATATTTTGTTATTTTGGTCACCATCACTGTATACCAAGAAATTCTCGGCTATTATTTGTGGTACTGACACTTCATCCAGACTGTCAAATTTGGTTTTAGTCACTCGTAAAAAATTCCTTCGAGCTCTGTTTAAAGTGTCTTTTTTTGACTTGTATGTCGGCATTGCGTCTATAACAGTTTCCGCTTCATCATTTAATTGAAGGACAATATCTTCAAATACTTCTTTGACAGGCTTAAAAGTTTTGCAGACCAGTTTTTTGCAAGAATTCATGATTTTTTCGATATGATTTTGAGCGGGATTCCTCTGGCAACTGTGCACTGTAGAACGTTTAACAGTCTCTTTATCTTCACTTAATGTAATCGTTGAACAACATTCATTTCTAGCCACGCAACGCCACGTAGATGTTCCATTTTTATTCGTTTTATTGAAGTTGTACTTATGACCGGCGTGCAAAAGCGTTGGATGGCCCCTCTGACTGTCGATAAACTCTATTTTAGAATTATTTCCTAAATTTACTTCTTCATCTTCGCTACTACTACTACTACTCTCCATATTAACTGGGTACTCTCTACGCGGAAATCAAAAACGTAATATTATAATATAATTAATGCAAAGAAATGACATGGATTGAAAACTTGACAGCTATATGAGTTTCCAATATTATTCAAGTGTCATTCTAAAGTGGCCTGTCCATCCGAGATAACAAACCTCTATTGAGTATTAAACCTCATTAAACGCTGTATACATTTTTGACGAGTTGCATTAGAGTCGGAATGCTTTTTCACCTAATTGCGAAGTAGTCTAGGTGATTCTAAGACTATTAGCGAAACAGGCCAGTTCAATATCGGACGATCTACTAATTTGTCCAGTTGATTTTAGACGAGTTGCTTCGTTGACCGATTGCGTATTTGACCATCTGCAAATTTGTCCAAATGATTTTTAGGTGAGTTGAAGTCGAAGACTACTTACGTTTTTGACTATTTGAGACTAACCCGTCTAAATAAATCGAATGTACTCTACATGTCAAACCGGAAAAAGCTAAAACTCGCATCAATGATTTTTACCCTGAAGCAGACTGGCGTGCCACCTTACCTTGCACGTAAGCTTAAGTGGAAGCAAAAACGAGAGGCAAAAGGTATGAGAGAACAAAGCGACTCTATCTCTCCTCCGCTACACCGGCTTCAGGCATTTAGGGGCAGTTTTCGATACGCTGCCTCTAAGTGCTGGAATAACTTGCCACCGCCTGTAAGAAATAGCAAGTCCCTGGAGGTATTTAAAAACCGTTGTAAGGCATGTCTGTTGGATCTTAAAAAACAATTGTATAGCACATGATAGTCATCCAAAATGTATTTAGTTATTTAGTCACGGGGTGGCAGAATAACAGCGTCGGTAAACAATTGTCCTTGTGGGCTCTTGGCATTGACATAAGCTGAGCCACCTTCCCTTTCATTGTTTTGCATACTTCTGTACCTCACCATATATAAGTCAAAACCCAATTATGTACCTATGCAAAAAGTGAATAAATGTCTTATTATTATTATACACTTATTTATTTTCAATCTTAGGTAGGTTTTTTACAATATATATATATATATAAAGTAAAATACAAAATGCAAATACAAAATATAAACACATTATAAAAAACCTAACCTAGGGTGCCGCCGGCAGCGGGGCAGGGCTCAAGCTACCGGTGGTTAGGGCTGCACAGAGAGGAACCTCCTGACAATGCGGGCCGTGTCCAGGATTACTGCCTTCTGTATCTGACCCTTGATCCAGCCATCTAGCGAGAGTCTCTTAAGATGCTCGTCGAGACTTCGCTATAAGACCGTTTACCGAAACGACTATTGGCACAATGATCGTCGAATCAACATCCCACATGGCGGTGACCTCGTTAGCCAAGTCAAGGTACTTGCTGAGTTTGTCCTTCTCGGCCTTCACGAGGTTCTCGTCATGTGGGATGGTAATGTCGACGAGCATTGCTCGGCGCTTAGATCGATCTACCAGCACGATATCAGGCTTATTGGCTACAATAGTCCTGTCCGATAGATCGATCCCAATACAGCGTGGCACGACCATTTTCGAGAACTGGCATCGGTACATACTTATAGTATGGCACCTCAGACCCCACAAGACCGTATTTAACAGCAAGTTGCTGGTGAATAATCCTGGCTACTTGGTTATGTCTGTGCAAGTACTCGCCGTTAGCAAGATGAGAACAACCGGACATGATATGCCTGAGTGACTCTCCGGGACGGCGGCATGCCCGACAAATGTCGACCGTACCGTCTTTCAGGATATACCTCCGGTAGTTGTTCGTCATGATAACTTCGTCCGCAATTGCACAGGAAAAACCTTCGGTTTCCCCGAAGAGATCGCCGAAACGTAGCCAGTTCACCGACGCGAGCAGATCCACATCGGGTCCTGTGAGGGCCTTGTAGAACCGCCCGTGTAGCTCCTTACTCTTCCATACGTCTTTGCGGTCTACGGTGCTAAGCACCGTTGGTCTGCGCCAGTTCTCGTTTGCCAAGGATAGAGGGGTGAGGCCTTTGTCTACTGCCACTACATCGCGATGTATCCCACACTCGTTGTTTAGGAAATACTCCCTGAGACTGCACACCTCGCGATTATGGAGGTCCTTGGCGTTTAAAAAGCCACGGCCCCCACACTTACGCGGGATGTACAGTCTCATTACTGACGAGCGTGGGTGTAGCATGCGATGTGTAGTGAGCAGCATGCGGACCCTCCTATCCAGGGCGTCCAGCTCAGTCTGGGTCCACCTTAGTATGCCAAAGGAGTAAGTGAGCAGGGGCATCACCCAAGCTTTGAAGGCGCGCGCCTTGTTGCCACCCGACAAAATACTGTTAAGTACTTTTGTCAGGCGACAGAAAAAGCGCTCCTTCACTGCCTGCCTAATGTCCCCATCCGCAATACTCAATGCCTGTGACATACCAAGGTATTTGTAGGTTTCAGTTTCGGAGAGAGATCTAAGAGACATTGTCTCGGAAAGCTCTAAATTCGTGGAATTTACAACTTTCCCCCGCTGTACATGCATGACCGCACACTTGTCTACACCAAACTCCATTTTGATGGCGCTACTGAAAGTATCTGTAACTTTCAGTAGCTCCACCAGTTCTGGTCGTTTTGGTGCAAACAGCTTGAGGTCGTCCATGTACATCAGATGAGAAATGATCTCACCCCCTCTCCGAAGCCGGCAACCTAGTCCTGAATCCTTCAGCAAAGTGCTGAGTGGATTCAGGGCTAGGCAGAACCACAGTGGACTCAAACTGTCGCCCTGAAAAATACCCCTCTTAATCCTTATAAAGTCCTGCGGAGCAGGGCGGGCGTCTCGGCCGCCTAGTTGACAAAGGACTGTGGTCCACTGTCTCATACATGCGCCTAAGAAGGATCTTAGAGCTGTATCGACTTTATACAGCTCCAAAATCCTCTCGAGCCATGAATGAGGCACCGAATCATAGTCCTTGTAGTCAATCCAAGCGGCAGAGAGAGACCCCCTGCTCCGCCGAACTTGTTGACAAATGGTCGTGTCAATGAGGAGGAGCTCCTTAGTACCACGGGACCCAACCCTACATCCATTTTGAGAGAAGGCCAAAACGTTGTTCGCAACAATGTGTGTGTTAATTTTTTCTCTCAAAATAGATGTAAGGAGCTTGTACAGCGTAGGCAAGCACGTGATGGGTCGGTAGTTTTTCGCTTCCGTGGTACTACCGGACTTGTAGAGCAAGAAGGTAACACCAGTTGTTAAGAAAGATGGCAGGGAACCAAGCTCGAGGGCCTGTTGGAATTTTGTTGCCAGTCGTTCGTGTGAGCATCGAAACCACTTAACCCAGAAGTTGTGCAACCCGTCCGGCCCAGGACTTTTCCAGTTCTGAGTCGTACGAGCCGCATAACTCACGTCATCGGGGCTGATAGTAACAGCCCCCATGGCTTCGATGGGCTCACACTCGCGCTCGACAACATTCACCCCCTCGCCCTCTGTGTGCTCGACTGGCACCGACCAGATACTACGCCAGAAATTACTCATGCCAGTAGGATCCGGCAGCCGCCCGTCGGTCATACGTTGGTCGGTTCCCTCCCACTTTCGGTATACCTTCCTTTGATCGCTCTGGAAGAGGCGATTCTGCTGGAATCGATCCACACGTTCTCTGTAGCGACGGATACGGCTTGCCCACGCATAGACTTTCTGCTTCAGGAAGTCGATGCGCTCCGTGACACAGGCCATGTAATCACAGGAACTGACATCAGTCCCCGCAAAGGCCTGTGCTACGTAGCGCATGACACGAGGGCGGTTGTTACCCCCCCTGAAGCAGATTAGCTTTGCAATGAGAGTCCTGAACGTGCTGATACGCCGCTCGATCCGTACTTGCCAGGCGGGGACACCACCGGCAGTCCGCGGTGCTCGGTCAGCGTCCGGGAACTTGACACGAGCAACGCGGCACGCCGCGATGGCCCCGCAGTACTTGATCGAGTGGGTATCAGCTAGATCTTCGCTAGCCCGCAGATACGGGTCTAGCAAAGCATTCAGGGCTCCCACTAGCGCCAAGTTACGTTTATTCGCGGGCAAGCGTGGTAATCGCGGCCTAGAGTCAGGTGCGAATCGATACCGCTCAATCGTCTCTTCCAGAGTCCTCCTCAATTGCTCATTGGCCTGGGTACTCACGCTACTCACGCAGTGCTCCTCGTCAGAGTCGGGATCGACCCGCGGCGCCCCCGGCACCAGGTCGAGTGCTAGCGCCGGAACCGGCGACGTAGCAGGTGGATTCCGAGACGACGTGGAGGCCGCGCGAGCAGCCAGTACTTCCAGGCGCAGTCGATCAAGCGTCGCGTCGTCCAGCAGCTTACGCCGTTGAATGGCGCACACTTGATCCGCTAGCCGCTGCGCAGATACGGCGATGGCCGGTTCGAGGGTCTGGAACAGGAGGAGCATCCTGTCCCGGTATGCAGACAGGTGGGTTCCCCCCTCTGTAGCCCCATAGTATGCGCGCATGACGTTCTCGTTATTGGCTTGAGACCATCGCATGCGACGCACTATACCATCGGTAGCGGGAGCCGTGGGCGGAGCAGAGTGCCCCGCAGGCCCCAAGTTGCCGGCAGCGGTGGCCGCCCTCGTCGCGCAGGTGGTCGTGGCGGCGGGGGCGGCGGCCCGCACTCGTCGTCGCTCGACTCGCTCGTGTCGGGCGCGGTGGCGAAGTCGTCGCTCGATGCCGATGGTGAGCAAGACGAGGCGGGCGGAGGTGTTGGTCGTGCGTGTATTGGCGTGGCAGCTGTGCTTATTTTTCGCGTATTTTGGCTCCTCGTGAAATAGCGTTGCATGATTTAAACAGCATTTACATATTTTAACGTTGACATTTTTGACACTTCACAAATTCGGTTTTTCGTCCATAATTACCGTTTCTGAGCTGTGTTTTTACTATGTCCGTGGTTATTGAGAATTTTCTTCGGTTTTTCATGATAGATGTTGTAAAATTATGTCGAAAACAGTTAGGTAAACATAAAAAATATTAAATATAAACGGAGGCCAAAATCCGTGACAGCGAGTGACAGCTATATATTATTATTATTATCTATAAAAAGCCTGGTTAAAAGAATTTAATGTTGTCAATTATGTACCTTCAGGAATATCATAAGTGCATAATTTAGTTCCTGCTACTGCTGTAATATCCCTTTGTATTATTGCTTTCTGACATTCACCAGATCATGTATCATACTCTCCCAGACCTACACACCAATACATCTGAAATCCATGTTAAACGGATTATTCCCAGCTGTTACCACTGGTAACACCTAAGATTTTTTCGCCACCTGTTACCAGTGGTAACTACTGAGAAAAATACCCAGTTGTTACCACCAACATACGGTTATATGCATATTGTTACAGTAACTGCTGGGAAGTTTGTTCCCAGTAGTTACCACTTGTATTAGTTACCAGTGGTAACAAGTTGGTAGTAACAGGGGGGAATAACCCAGTCATTCTGTAAAATGTACGAGCATTTTCCTGAATTTAGCAGGTTTTGGCTAACATTGATTTTAAACAAACCAAACTCTTATTAATGCAGAAATGTCTATCTGCATATTGCTTTGCTCTTCTTTCATATTACCATGGACCAACAGACTAGTTGTATCTTAGAAAAATATGTATCAGAATGTAGAAGAATACGCAAAATATATACTCCATGAAACCCAATGGAGAAACGAAAAAAGATATTCTTGTATTATTATGACTAATCAAAATAATACAAGATTTTTTTTATTTTTTATACTGGGCTAAGTCATACATCATGCTCCTTTAGAGCTTACAATGAGAAGTGAGTGGAAAATGACACATTGGTAGCGCCTATAATGTGACAATTGACACTTATTTCCCAACATAAAAGAAAACCTGACATTGCAAATAAATATAGTTTGAAATCAACTAATATATTTTTTTCAAATCCATTGTTACTAACCCTTATGGGATGACATCTGAAATAAACATTGTATCATTTATTTGGTAGATGTTGCAACACATGTGATGATGTTAAAGAGGCATATAAGCTGAAAAGATGGGCTCTGCCAGATCTATCTACTATTGAACAATGTAAGGATGATGAATCTGTTGAAAAAACTAATATGGCACTCAAAGAAGGCTGTCAAATATATGGCTACATGGAGGTAAACAGGGTATGTATGCACTAATTCTATTGAATTATACTTGTTTAGTGTTTATAAAATAAGTCATCATTTATTTTCAAGGTTGGCGGAAGTTTCCACATAGCTCCAGGAAAAAGTTTCACAATCAATCATGTCCATGTACATGATGTTCAACCATATTCTTCTTCAGTTTTTAATACAACCCATATTATTCAGCATCTGTCTTTTGGAACAGATATCAAAAGTGCTAACACTGCTCCCTTGGATGGTGTCATGGGTTTGGCTAAAGAAGGTAAGTTCACTCCGGTCAAGATATATATAGATATGAACCATCAAACAATATATTTTACACCAATGCAACTAATACCCCAGGATCAGGCTTGTCATACAACAAAACCTAACTGTGCGCAAATCCAACAAACAAGTAACAAAGAATAAGCATAAGGTAGCCTATTTAATCCATAACTTCACAAAGTTCAAAAAATATCCATTCAGGCCTCAGCAAATCTAAACAGTTCTAATAAATCTGATTTAACTTTTTATTGCCACAGTCTGCATTTGACTTCATCAATAATTTACTCTGCATATTCTGACCAAAGTTTCATTGTACAAAGACTCAAAATATAATATATCAATACCCCTTTGTGCAATGTGCTATACCAATTTTATTGTTGAAGATTGTTTTTATTATACTGGTGTAGTATCTGGGTCATGTTGTAGTATTCTGCTGTTTGGCGCTCAAAAGGTAAAAATACAACAAGTTTATGTAAAAGTTAGTTGGTCCTGGTGAACACAAATTAAGGGTTTGAAGTAGCTCGATCTTTTCAATAATACAATCATCTTCATTATAGTTTATTACAACATTGTTTTACTTTGTTGTGCAAGCTTTTCCCATTTGAAGAGTTACTATCATTAACAATTAATTACACAAATGCTTATGATAATTTAAATGAATATAACAATATAATTATGTAACTACTAGTTAATATAAAGGGGATGTCTTTGTTAGAGTCAACAGCGGATTCCAGTGCCTATAGCCATAAATGTACCAAATGTTCCACCTCCTTGCAGCATTACTTTCCCGACTGAGTGAACTAGCTCGCGCCCTCTTGCACCATACCTGCGAACAAATTTATCACATTGTACATCCTAACATAAACTCTGGAGTTTATGTATAAATATAACTGTGCTTTTCTGAGCAATAAATGTTAAAGACCGATTATCATGTATGCAACGACAAATTATGTAAATAGGTACTAACCTTAATGCCGTAAAGCCACCAAAAAGACCGCCGCTAGCCATTCCAACACAGAATCCGATCATGAAGCCCATTTTCATTTTGTCGAAGCAAGACGGCCCTTGAGTTTGGTACATGCCCCCGGGTACAGGCATTGTTAATGCGTTTTTATATAGCTGAATATGAAATCGAATAATAAATAAAATTAATATTGTAAGACTTTCTTGTAGTCTTCCGAAACGAAGTGACGGATGACATATGAATGTCAAACGCCGTCAATATTAATGTTGCCAACATAAGCTATATACCAGTCCAAAAAAAATAAGAATATTAAATCCTATGCTCCTGTTTCGCTTCCAATAATACCCAAAGGGGCTACTCCGATTTTCGAAGTTCGTTTAGTCCCGTCCCTCTCACTCTCTTGTTCAAGTGTATTTGCATGAGTGAGATAGGTTCGTATTGACGAACTTCGGAGTAGCCCCTCTGAAGTGTTGTCTTAAATATTTTTTTTGGAGTTCAGTACAAACTATTATGGAAAGGGAAATATTAAGACCATTTAAAAAAAAAAAAAATACTTATATGTACTTTTTTTGGGGCCTTAATGATTGTATTTTTTTATATTGTTTTGGAACACAATGGTATTTTTTAGAGAGTTTTCTGTGTCAAGAATAATTATTGTTGCATTAATTTAAATATTTCGGATACTAAATAAATAATAAATATTACAGGACCATTATACACAAATCGAACTAGTCCCATGATAAGCTCAATAGGGCTTGTGTTATGGGTACTAGACAACGATATATTTAATAGATATTATTTACTTATATACATTGAAAACATCCAAGACTCAGGAACAAATATTTATGCTCTTCTCACAAATATTTGTCCTTACCGGGATTTGAACCACTTGCTTCGCAGGCAACTTTACTCCCGCTGAGCCACACCAGTCAAAATATTAATATAATGAATGCTTCAATGTAACCAGGAAAAAGTAAAAATCGCTTTGAATGTTCGAGGTTTTTGTGGCAGTACAAGTAAAATTATTTTCTTTAAATAGATTCCATATAGTTTGTGAGATTATTATAGAGTATAATGTAGGCGTCTGGCTGTTAAAAAAAAACGTTTTTTTTTTCTTTGCTGCTATACGACAAAAAAAAAAATATTCCGGAAACTGCCAGATGCTTAATAATAAAATAAAGGTGGCTTATTTATTTTCAGTCTCTTGTTTTGTACTGCCGCCTAGGCTTAGAAGTTTAAAAATATTTTTTGGTAATGTAAATAACATATTATTATCTCATAATGGTCATATTACTTTCATTTTACCTTATATTGAACTACCTGTTCCATGATACATGATTTAAAAATTGAGTAATACATATCTAAAATAATCTGCACAACCATTATTTTTTTCTTCTGTTTCCGCGATTATTACTCATTGAAATAAAACAATTTAACGGATTATATCGCGTATATTATCTCATTTTAGTTCCCGACGTTTCGGAAGCTTTCCAGCTTTCCATGGTCACGGGAGGACTGAGAAAAGATGTATTTTCCTCTGTCAAAGTTACAATTTGAAGAGTAGCACCCCTTTGCAGAGTGCAGGCATTTATAAGCTAGACTGCGAGTGTGGTCTTTCATACATTGGTCAAACGAAACGCAGTGTATCAACCCGGGTGAAGGAGCACATAGCAGATGTCAAGCACCGTCGGTGTAATAGGTCTGCAGTCTGTGAACATGTCATTGACAAACCAAACCACTCAATTAAGTTTGATAAACCTTCTATCCTTGCCAAAGAAAAAAGATATTTTCCCAGGATGCTACGCGAGGCTATTGAGATTAAAAAGCATCCTAATTTCAATAGAGAAGATGGATTGTCACTACCACCTGCTTGGGATCCTGTAATACATCTCATCAAGGAACAAGCGAGACACAGGACTGCAAAACCTTAATTTCCGAACGGTGTAAAATATCTTATCTGTTTAAAGTAGTTTAATAGTCTCTGTTTTTAAATATTATAATTAGTAATGAGGTAGCCTGGGAGTTTTTCTTTGCAGCGTTTCTTTTCTCCTCAGTACGCCTCATTTGTGAAATGCTGCTTGGTAAATTATTAGAATAAAATAATTAAGCCCTTCTGGCACATGTGTAACTGTCTTTACAGCTTAGGCCCATCTGGCATGTATGTACACCTTTATTTGTGTTTTTTCAAAAAAATGGGTAGTTTGCACAAAATTGTAACTTTGACAGAGGAAAATACATCTTTTCTCAGTCCTCCCGTGACCATGGAAAGCTGGAAAGCTTCCGAAACGTCGGGAACTAAAATGAGATAATATACGCGATATAATCCGTTAAATTGTTTTATTTCAACCATTATTTTCTTTCGACTATAGAGTTGTGTGCACTCGCTCATTTTGAGCACTTTGTGCACTTTGCTGGTGACTGTCTTGTTGATTATATTTTTGTTTTAGGTGCTGTTATGTTTCAATACTACGTTAAAATCGTCCCAACAGTGTATGTGAAACTAGATGGCACAGTTTTGTACACTAATCAGTTTTCAGTCACTAGACACCAAAAGTCTAGCCAAGTGCATTCGGAATCTGGTATGCCTGGAGCATTTTTCACTTATGAATTGTCCCCACTGATGGTGAAATACACGGAAAAAGAAAGGTAATAAAATTACACAGCAAATTATTTGTAATAATCTTTATTGAGTAATTGTTTTTCTTTGTATTTATAAAATCACATTAATATGATCCTTTTTTTCAGGTCTATTGGTCATTTTGCAACAAACATCTGTGCAATTGTTGGAGGAGTTTTCACTGTTGCAGGAATATTTGATACACTTTTATACCATTCAGTAAATGCATTTCAAAACAAAATATTATTAGGGAAAACTGGTTAAGTTTCATTTCTGCCTATTTTATAAGGTTTTAAGAAATAAATTATAATCACTAACATTGCATTTTGCATACCTTTGACAGAACTCAACATCAGTTCCTCGGACTAGGTTTATAATAGCCACATAATTTTCCTTTTTTGGGTCATACTGGGCTCTTCCAAGTTTTTGTAAAAATAAATGGCGCTGCTTGATTCTGAAATTCCTACTTAGCAAAACTTCTGGTTCTGCTAGTATTCTTTGATGTGATATTTGCATTGTATTGTGTATATAATGAAATCTTTCCAAAAGTGTCTTCTGATCTAAAATAGAGAAATAAACACTGAAGGTGTACAAGTAATACTCATACAAATATCTTTAACTCAGTCCATCTACTTTGCTGGCACTGAATGTGTTAAACATTGATAAGATTGCATAATTTTTATCATGTCTATAGTCTGTGCTAGGTAACCAAGGAACTCATTGCTAAAGAAAATGCCGGTCTGGAGCCCAGGGCTCCTACTAGCCTATGGCACCATCTAGTCCTCCACCTTTGAACCTGTGATCTAATCATATGTTAACACATTCACAAGCCATAAGTGACAGTGTGTGTCACAAGCCAAGAGAAACAAGAAACTATGCAAGATAGAAGTCAAGTCCGCAAGTGTGTTAACCTATTGAATGCCAAACCGTGGAGCAATTTACCGTGCCACTGATGCCCGAGCAAAAAAATAAGAAGAGCTCCAAAATCAACAGGGATTGATAAATATTTGTAATTCATAGCTTTTGATCATTAAAGTTTGGACGGCTGTGGCCCACGTGGCGTCAGTGGCACGACTTTTAGTTGTCGGCCACAGCCGTCGTACGCGGTCACAGGGTTAAAGATAAAATAATTTAAGAAACAATTGAAGCAAATACTCACTAATCATATAAAGCTTTGGTTTATTTAAAACTAGCTGTTTAAGTTCCTCTTGTTCAAAACCCATCTCTTCTTTCATGGCAAACATATTAGTTGTAACATTATGAAGGTTGTAGGTTATCAGTTTAGGCTGCTTTGAGGCAAGTAATCTCACTTCTTGTCCAAGTAATTCAAATGTTTGTTGAAAGAATCCCAATCGTTTATCTATTCTTGTTGTCCTGTAAAAATTTAGGAAAATATATGTATATGATGTACCATTATGTTTCATAAAAATAGCATAAATACATCATTTGATGTTGCAGTACTTACGTAAACATAAGCCAAAATGGATTTTTTGTGATTATTCGTTTTATCTGACTTTCGGAAAAACATTTTGAATCCAAATAATTGATTCTTACTTTAAGGTCTTCCAATGGCTCACTAAGAATAAGTGAGTTCTTAGTAATGAAGTTACCTAATTCTTCAAAGTTAACATAATCTTGAAGAAAAATAAGGTGTTCTTTTATATTCCTTTCAAAGTCCAATTTAAGAAGCTTTTCTGCAAGATAAGGTTTCTTTTCAATTTTGCTTAAATCAACATTCAATTGAATTAACTTCTGCAGTGTTTCAGAACTATTTACATATCCGGCTAGGTTAAATGATTTCGGATAATATGGAGTAAATTCCGACAAATCCCCCGAAGCCTTTTCTAAACAACTTTGTTCTGTTTCATAATCGTTTGGCATATACTGTTGTACTACACTGCTGAAATTTTTCTTTTTATTACACTGACAAACACAACGATATATCAACACATTCTTCAGTACTCTTGAAAACATCGTAAATAAAAGGAAAACTCGTTGCTTTTTATATCCTTCGGGTTATTATAATAAATATAATTTATTTTTATGAACGTCGACACAGTGCGGAGCTTAACCTCTTGACGAGACAGTGACTGACATCGACATATTGGTGTGGTTATGGTTAAAAAGGTTTAGTAATTATATTATCTTTGGGTGTGGTGTGGTGTCCGTCCCGTCGAGTTGCGTACCTGAGAGGTATTCTGGAATTCGAAGTTGGTATCGTGCCATCTCGCTCACTCAAATACAGCTTAACATGAGAGCGAGAGGGATGGCGCGATACGATTTTCGATTTCAGAGTAGCCCCTCGGGCTGTCTGTCTCATGTTAAATTATACTTGCATGAGCGCGACGGCACCATACTAATTTTTTACTTCGGAGTAGCGCCGTATTTATCCTATGAAAGAGAAGTCGCTCGAATTATTCGAGTCGAATATTACTATGGGCAATATTCTTTCTTACGATATCACTTTGCCACGTTAGTAGTAAAAAAAAACGATGGTAAATTGCATCCTACTCGAAATAAAACAATGAGTGTAGAAATTTTCATTCCTCTGATATACGATTAATTTCACATGTTCATGTAAAATATGATTGATCCATTGATGTTTCATAATTTCATTAAACCTCAAGTTTAATTACTGAACGCTTCTGTAACCCGTCACCGGTGCCACAGTGCCACCAGCCACCAATTTATCGGTTCAGTTCAGTTGTCACATCGTTAGTATCGACGTGCACTAAGTTATCTTCTATAAGGTAAGGTATAGTTAGTAGTCCAATTGTCTGCCTGTACGCATAAGTTGGTAGGTATGTACTTAAAAAATGTTACCTACGTACGTAGACGTAGCACATCAAGTCCAGACTGTACTGTACTTGTTTAGTCACTAGTCAGTACCGTATGGCAGAAGTGCTTCGTAGTGGTGACCAAAAGCTGACTGCAATATTGTTGGTGTTACTTTCACCTTTATAAAATAACTCATATTGTGCGGCAATATCTGAAGGTAAACATTCTATTCTTATATCCCTTCATTCTAACATTTTACAAGCCAAATGGCCGGCGTCAGTCATTTAAAAATTCGAAAGGCTGCAGCTTTTTAGATTAGACCTCAAAGTTTATCTATATGTTACATAGTAAATAATATTTTAATATAAATATAACAAAAAATAAATAATGTAGATCAATAGAAAATAAGTGCGATATAACCTTTCTAACTGCATTTTACGGGTATAACTGCATAAGCTGACGCAACACTACGTTCCCATATGTATCTATGAATGTATGTATGTAGCTATGAATTTGCTACTTGTCTCAACATCTACACTGTTATAAAGTGATAAAAATCAAATGTCTATTAATTAAAGGTACATGGAATATATTTTCAAATCAACTATTGTATCGGACTATTTGGAGGTCACAGACGGTTTTTTTTTTATTCGTCGTTGCTTTATCACGCAAAATTGGCTAAACGGATTTCAACTATTTTTGGTACACGGGTGTACTTTTTACCCTACAATACTTTTTACACAACGAAGCTGACAAAGAAAGAGAGGTTATGGCTTTTTCTCCTCTGCAAACGAAGGCACCTTCTAGTAATAAATAAAAACACCTTAATTATATTGTTATTAAATTTCAGGTAAAAGTCCCCAACATGGATACTTCATTAACTGGCAGCCAAATTCGTGAGAAATTCCTGCAATTCTTTAAAGACAAAGGCCATAGATATGTGCACTCATCATCCACTATACCACTTGATGACCCAACATTACTATTTGCCAATGCAGGAATGAACCAATTCAAACCAATCTTTTTAGGTTCTGTTGATCCTAATTCTGATATGGCTAGTTATGTACGAGTTGTGAATACTCAAAAATGTATAAGAGCAGGTGGAAAACATAATGATTTAGATGATGTGGGGAAAGATGTTTATCATCATACATTTTTTGAAATGATGGGCAACTGGTCATTTGGTGATTATTTTAAAAAAGAAATATGTGCCTGGGCCTGGGAGCTTCTAACGGAAGTGTACAAATTGTCTGGAGATAGGCTTTATGTAAGTTATTTTGGTGGAGATAAGACGTCTGGACTTGAACCAGATTTGGAGTGTAAAGATATCTGGTTGCGTCTGGGAGTTCCTGAATCCCATATTTTGCCAGGAAGCATGAAAGATAACTTTTGGGAGATGGGAGAAACCGGACCATGTGGGCCATGCTCAGAACTCCATTATGATAGAATTGGGGGTCGTAACGCTGCTCATCTTGTTAACATGGATGACCCTGACGTTCTAGAAATTTGGAATTTGGTGTTTATACAATTCAACCGAGAAACAGATGGGTCACTAAAACTGCTACCCAAAAAACATATTGATTGTGGGCTGGGTCTGGAGAGATTGGTATCCGTGATTCAAAACAAAAGGGCTAATTATGATACAGATTTTTTCATGCCCATATTCAAAGCTATTGAAATTGGCACTGGTACTAGACCTTATTTGGGTAAAGTTGGGGATGATGATGCAGATGGAATTGACATGGCTTACCGTGTCTTAGCTGATCATGCAAGAACTCTTACTATTGCTTTGTCTGATGGAGGCTGCCCGGACAACACTGGTAGAGGCTATGTGCTGCGAAGGATTTTGAGAAGGGCCGTACGCTACGCATCCGAGAAGCTCAATGCTAAACCAGGATTTTTTGCCACACTGGTTCATACTGTTGTAGAATTACTTGGAGACGTATTTCCTGAAATCAAAAAAGACCCTGAATCTATCATACAAACTATTAATGAAGAAGAAATTCAATTCTTAAAAACCTTGACAAGAGGTAGAAATCTGTTAAACAGAACTATTGAAAAACTAGGCAACTCAAAAACAGTACCCGGTGACGTGGCCTGGCGCCTTTATGACACGTATGGATTTCCAATTGATTTAACACAACTGATGTGTGAAGAAAAAGGTCTTACAATTGACATGGATGCTTATGAGAAGGCTAAGAAGGAATCACTACTCGCATCCCAAGGTAAGACAGCAGGCCAAGAGGATCTAATAGCTTTAGATATTCATGCCATTAGCCACCTCCAAGAAACTGGCGTGCCCGTCACTGATGACACACCAAAGTACAATTATGTTCCATCTTCTACTAACAAAGATGCTATATATACTTTTGGTCCATGCACTGCAAAGATTTTAGCTTTGAGAAGAGACAAACAGTTTGTTGATGAGGTAATATCTGGCCAAGAGTGTGGTATAATATTGGACAAAACCAGTTTCTATGCTGAACAAGGGGGTCAAATATTTGATGAAGGATATATGCTAAAACTTGATGATGATAGTAATGAGTTTACGGTTAAAAATGTTCAAGTTAAGGGTGGTTTTGTCCTGCACATTGGTAAAGTAGAGGGGGTTCTCAAGGTAGGCGATAATGTGTCTCTCCACATTGATACTGAGAGACGACGCCTAGTGATGAACAATCATACGGGTACGCATGTCCTGAACAATGTACTCAGAAAAGTACTTGGAAATGATTCAGATCAAAGAGGATCTCTTGTAATGCCAGACCGTTTAAGATTCGATTTCACTAATAAGGGCCCGATGACCACCAAACAAATTAAGGATGCTGAAGATCAAATAAAAGCAATTATTGAAGAAAACAAAACAGTTTATGCTAAACATACAAAATTAAATGATGCAAAAAAAATCAAAGGATTAAGGGCTATGTTTGATGAACACTATCCAGACCCCGTACGTGTTGTATCAGTTGGTATACCTGTTGAAGAATTAGAAAAAAATCCAGATGGGCCAAATGGTTTTGAGACTTCTGTAGAGTTTTGTGGTGGTTCTCATCTTCATCAAACAGGCCATATTGGAGAATATGTTATTGTAAGCGAGGAAGGAATTGCAAAAGGTATTCGAAGGATTGTTGCTTTGACTGGTCCTGAAGCTGTTAAAGCCGTGAGTAAATTAAGTGCCTTAGAAAATGAAGTTAACAATCTTTGTAATGTGATCAAAGAAGGCAATGATTTTAATCAAAAAGAGATACTAAAGAAAATTGTTGACCTTACAAACGATATATCACAAGCTCAAATATCCTACTGGAAGAAAGACGAACTAAGAAACATGCTTAAAAACTTAAAAAAACAACTTGATGACAAAGAGAGAGCCTCAAAAGCTCTAATTATAACCCATGTGACTGAGAAGGCCAAAGAGATGTGTCTAGATGAAAAAACTACAGAAGTAATTGTTGCAGAACTTAAGGCTCAAGGAAATACGAAAGCTCTGGATGGTGCACTCAAGCAGGTGAAGCAGCTGCGTCCAACTGCGTCAGCTATGTTTTTTTCGGTTGATGAGGATAACAATAAGATTTATTGTTTAGCCTCTGTACCTAAAACTGCAAACGCAAAGGGGTTGTTGGCGTCAGAATGGGTTCAATCAGTGGTAGAACTTATCGGCGGTAAGGGCGGTGGCAAAGCCGAATCTGCCCAAGCTTCTGGAAACAACCCACAAGTCCTTGAAAAAGCACTGAAAGTTGCCAGGGACTTTGCTACTTCAAAGTTGTTTTAGTTCTTAAACATACTAGTGCTTACTTATGAGATAAATTTGAATATATGCATATTCATTGTTTATGTTTCTCGAAATGTGGAATAAATTGCATAATATGGTAATGATGTTTTATTCAGGTAGTCAGGATCCACTTTATGGCAACTTTACATACATAAACATTTACAGATAAAATGTCCTAGTCTCTGAATATTTCTGATATTATCTAAAGTTTATTTTACCCCGCTGGGTCTATACATTGTGCATTAGACTGGAACTGTGTGAATCTGTTCAGATTGCGACTGCGCTCCCTAAAGATAGGCCACACTGGGGCTCGTTTAGTGGAAATAGTAGGAGATCTTAGGTCCGGTTTCCTAAGGGGATGGATGTTAAAATAATGTCTAGGGACCAATTCACACCTCGTAATTCAAATCTGTTCAGACTAAATATTGTAATACTCTTCCTTCTTATTTTGTCCTACAATACAATAACATTTTTTTCCAATGTTGGCAACACTTGCTCAATATTGCCTTGTTTGCCGTATTTAAATCCCACCATTACAGCAGGATATGCGCTCCAAGCTTGAAATACTTCGTTTCCCGTTCCACACAAAAAATAAAGGTTCCTTTTGTACCTTTTTGGTACGGAACCCTAAGAAACAGTGACGAAACCTGAAAAGGCGTGGAAGAATGGCACGGCTTCTGTCCTTTCTGGTGGATTTTCGAAAAAAAAAGTAGATTTTTTTTGTAATTTGAAAATCTCGTATTTTTTGTATCGGCGAGTGAAAATGTATTTACAGAAATGAATTCCTCGTCCCCGAATCATACGAAAAAGACACCAAACTTGATATAGTTGCTAGATGTATGCAGATAAAAAACTTAGAGAGAGGCGCGCCGGAGGCACTTTTCCTCACCCTCCCCTGCCCACCTGCTGGTTCAATTTGACCCGTAGCACGAAAAAGAAATAGAGGAGTTATGACGTCATCTTTTTATATTGTTTTTTTTCTTCCGGAACCTATCGTGTGTGGAAAACATTTTCAAAACATATCAAGTTTGGGCTCCTCCAGATATGATACGGTTGAATCATTATTTGTAAAATTACCTAAAATGATATGTCATAGCCGCATATCCAACCCCAAGAAAGCAATATTGAAAATATTTTTTGGCGTACCGCTAGCACTATATGCTGTACCCTAAACGCACAACCTATCTACCTAAATCAAATCAGTGGCATGGCGGTACCATGCCTCAGAATGCAATTCATATGAGTGAGGCTTACAAATGTCGAGCACTTCAATTTCCCTTTTACTTTATTTAAAACCGGTTACAATGTAAGTATGCTGAGTCATTTAAGAGTAAACTGATTGATTACGCAATGCAACCGGTAATTACATAAACCGTATAGTAAGTACCTATGTAGATTAGGGTTGCTATACGTCCTGGTACGCCGGGATATATCCTGGTTTAAAGCGTGATGTCCCGTCCATGTAGGAAATTATCCCGGTTTCAAAACTAGATTATCGGTCCATACCTACTGATACCTATTTTTAGGGTTCCGTACCAAAAAGGTACAAAAGGAACCCTTATGGTGCGACTCTGTCTGTCTGTCTGTCTGTCCGATATTTAAGCGTCATATCTCAAAAACTACTAATGTTAACTATTTGAAATATTTATAAACATGGTCCACAGCCCACATGTATTGCATAGGAAATATTTAAAAATATTTTTTTTTCCTAAAAAAACTACAAATGAGGGAAGGCAAAAATTAAGTCTAGCTACTGGGTCAAATGGGGTATCATATGAAAGGGCTTAAACTGCACATTTTCGAACATTTTTTTAATTTTTTTATTGTAATTAGTTTTTGGGGTTATTAAGGAACATGTGAAAAGAAAACACCATTCCCCCCTTTATTTAAATCAGGTAGTACCTCTGACCCCACTAACTAGACCAATATCTGTACTACCTACATTTAGTAAATTTTTTGAAAAGCTAATTCTATATCAATTGTTAAAACATTTTAATTTGAATAATTTGATGCATAATAAGCAATTCGGTTTTACGCGGGGTCGCTCGACATCCAACGCCGGAGTTGAGCTCGTAAAACACATTTTCGATGCCTGGGAGGAATCGCGAGATACTTTAGGCATCTTCTGTGACTTATCTAAGGCCTTCGATTGCGCTAATCATGAGACACTGATCAGGAAGCTACACCACTACGGAGTTAAAGGATCAGCACTAAATTTATTAGTCTTATTTAAATGGTAGAATACAAAGGGTTGACGTGAATGGAAAGCGTTCACCGCGGTCATTAGTCTCTATGGGTGTGCCGCAGGCATCAATATTGGGACCTTTCCTGTTCCTTATATATATAAACGACTTGCCACACCTCGTAAAGACCCACCATGAGATAGTTTTGTTTGCACATGATACGTCTCTAATTTTCAAAGTCGTACGAAATCAACGATCCTACAATGACGTAAACAATGCTATCTGTGAAGTAGTAAATTGGTTTAATGTAAATAATTTATTGTTGAATGAGAAAAAGACTAAATGTGTTAAGTTTGTCACGAGTAACGTAAAACACGAGCAAGCAAGCGTTATGGTTAAAGGTGAGGAACTGGAACTAGTTAATAGTACAGTCTTTCTAAATTAGATTCTAAGCTCCAATGGGGTGACCACGAGGAAAGATAATTCCTCGTAGTCAAACCAGTTGGACAAAATAGTTTGACTACGTGGAAGGACAAACAAATGTACTCGTGTAGGTCAGCGACACCGTTTGTGAATTATACTTGCCGAGGAATGGTTTTATATTAAACATATCAAAACAATGAGTTGATCAACACCGATTCATATTGCTCGTCCAAGATGGGCGACAAGTATCGAACATCTTGAAGTGTAATATAATATATGCACTTGACAAACAGATTTATGGTAACGTCAGTCTTTGTATGGATTTCCTTTTAAATAAAGTTTGAATTCACGCTGGATGATATCATTATAAAAGAGGTTTCATTTATTTGAAGAAGAGCAATGGGCGTCTTGAATCGAATAGAATTTGTATATATTAAGAGAGGATACCGAACTGGACCATTAGACACTACTAGGCATGTAATATAATAAATTTTCCTTGTGTTCCATATTTTTGGGTATTTCGGTTGCTAAGCCACCAGTGGTATTATGTGGTAGTTCCGTTCCCGGCCGTTATCATTATTTGACATCGTGCGTGCTCCGGTGTAATTGTAGTCGAGTCAATGTTAATGATCATTTTGGACGTTCCCGAGTATTTGGTGATCTTGACTGCTACGTTCTATATGACGCCGACTGTACTGTTGCTTGGAAATGAAAATGACTATCAAGTACTGAGTCTGAAAGAATGGTTTCTGATTAAGTCTCCGATTTCACTCCGTATATGTTCGTATGTCGCAACTTCTTCCCACATTTCTTGAACTTTCTCGAAGACGATTATCGCAATTTGACTACCTTATTTACTTACTTAATCTATACTATTATAAAGTTGTAAAAATGAAATGTCTGTACATTGAAGATATTTTCAAAAAAATATTGTTATGGACTATTTGGAGGTCACTAAAACAAAAAATATTTTTTTGGATTTTATGTATGTTTGTCGTTGTGGCTTCATCACGCAAAATCGGCTAAACAGATTTCCATAATTTTTGGTACACGGGTAGCTCGGTATCTCCAGATGGTTATAGGATACTTTTTACCCGACTACGCTTAAGAAAAAACAACGGGTTATGACTTTTTCTCCTCCGCGAAAGAAGTTGCGGGCATCTTCTAGTTACTTTATATGAAAAAGGACTGTTATTAGGAGATGTTACATAACAAACAATGCGGTGGTTTCAAAATTATTTAATTAACTTTATAGACGACCTTTTGCTAGGTAGGTATAGTTGAAACAAAATATTCTTATATAACCGACATAATTCATTAACGATATATCTACATAATTCATAAGTAATTACTATAGTATAAACAAAATATTCATACAAGTATTTGGTTGGTCTTTTTATGAAATTAAGCACCAATTCCATTGGTGAATAATAAAATTCCTCTCATTGAGGTGGTGCAAAATAAAATTATTGCGGTAATATTATACATAATTTCACTAAATGTAAATATAGGGATAAATTACCCCCACCACGGCAATTCCTGCGTGGCTAGGATCACAGTAATAACATATATTCATTCTTGCCCGAATCCTTCGGTTTCTTCGATGGCATAATTTAGCTTTTCGCATAGTTGTTCGTAACTTTTGTAGGGCGGTAAATCCAGCCTGTTGAAACACGTGTGGGATCGCGGCAGCCAAGTATCTTTCCCAACCTGAACAAAATATCCACAATATAGTTTATCCATACAATAATTTTAGTAATGTATACGAACTCTCTCATTAGACGTAGTGAAAACATTTAAAATTAGATAAGTAAGCCATCCGTAAATAATAATGTTATGCTTCTTCCGTAATAACGTTGATAAGTCAGGGATAACAATGTGACCAAATTTAGCAAATACAATATGGAACATAGTGTAAACATTTAACTCTGGTATACTTAATGTTCCTAATTATTGATGTTATCAGATAATGTTTAGGAACTAACCTTTTCTATACAGAACCGTTGTGGTCCGTTGGAGCCCATCAACTCGGCGAACCCTCCCACCGGCACCCGACACGTACCCGTCACGAACTGAAGCAACCTTGCCCTTTTCTCATTATCCATTTGACGAACAAACTGCAAAATAAATTGGGTCAAGATTAAATCAGCATCATCATCAATTAGAGACACAGGCAGGTACTTCTTATCTAAACAGACACGATCATTAACTAAAATTTTCCGGGTTCCGAAAAAGACATGCGGTCAACTTTTAGAACTTAGTAGATTCACTCATTGCGAAAATGCAACGTATCTGTATACGTGATTCCATGAAAATCGGTTTTGTATTAATATCCGAAATAATAATAAGGGCAATTTAGCTCCATTATACCACTCTAGTCAGGAGTAAGCTCGAAACAGCCTCTATCGTTTGAAACCCATATGAGGTAAATAACGCCTTGCTCTTGGAGAACATCCAAAAGGCATTTCTGAGGCTTTAGTATAAAAAGGCGTATATGGGTACTATCCATATTTATACCCCACAAAATTCCTTCTAGGCGTCTTAGGATTTAATTCCTTGGAAGTGAGGCGTAATTACCACAGCACGGAATTTCGGTGGCAAAACAAAAGACTGTCGCAATCTAGCTAGTGTTAGAAACATTTTATTATCGATATCGATAGTTGTGTAATAGAAGAAAAAATTGGCTCCCCAATTAAAAAACAAATTTAAAGAAAAAAATACGCGAAGTTTGTATAAAGTTTATAGAAACAGATGAAATTTTCGTAATTCAACTTTTGGGCCACGCGATCAGCATTTTCTGGCAGTTCCAAGGACGCGCACCGTATTACTTTTATGGGCTTGCTTTACAGTGACTTAATGCACTTCTCGCATCAGCACCTTTGTGCGTTGTTTTTGCCAGTAGCTGGGTGGTTGTAAAGCTTGAACACGCCGAAACGTGGGCACATAAAGTAACAAATAAAAAATGCTATGAAACATATTTCAACAATTGTTTTATTGCATTTGTCTACAAGACTATTGAACATTTTTACAAATATTATCTTGGCGTCGCACTATGGTCGAGCCTCATACAAGCATGTGGACATTCAAGTGTTAAATAAAGTTATTGTTTTGGGGAAAATGTTTGATAATATTGTAATACAATAATTGGTTCATAAGGTTCAAGTAATTTTTTTTTATATATTTAATAAACTACGACGTTATAGACCTTCGAAGTTGTATGATGCGCAATTCGATTACAATCGAATAATTATTATTTCGGGTGAATGGGCTAGCACACGGCAATTGTAATACATTTTTCTTAAATAAGATATAATGAAGTATGTGTTTTCATAATTTAGAATTATATTAATTGGTTTGTTTTCTACAGATTTTTTAAAAGGCGTATTAAAATAAATAAACTTTGAGTTTTAAGTAGGTTCTAGAGCTCCGTAAAAAAAATCCTTCGCCTAACCGAGCTCTTTCGAAATAAATGATTTTTTTTTACAAAAACTAATACTCCTACAGAAGTTTAATAGCAACAAGTCTAAAACGTGTGTAGTAATCCTTGAATATAATAGTCATAATCACACTGTGGACCATCAAAATATGTCGTCTCCTCCAGGTTTTATGTCATTAAAATAAATTCTTGGACCAAATGGAATCGAACAAAAATCAAAAATCCTACGGTATTGTTCAATTCAAGTAATTTTAATAACTTTATTAGGTAAAAAAGTATTGTGGGCGCGTGATCCAGTAGAAACTAACTATAATTGAAATAAGACTGTTTTTTGGATTAAGTATCAATCGGTGTACTGACACCGATTACTACGTACAATAATATGATTATAGTGTACTGACATTATTTATTTATTATGGTACCGTAAGATTACACCATACTCGTAAATGCAGTCGGGTTGCGTAAAATACTGATTTAATTAATAGTATGATGTTATTGTCTGATCTATTATTGTCCAGCAATGTTACAAAAAAATCAAGTAAAAAATCAAGTATTGAAGCGAAAAGCGTTTTATTCATTTTGCTAATGTCAGAAGTGATATATAATATAACATAAAGACATCGACAGCGATATGGTATGTGCCATAGCCATTTGAGTGCGCCTGCGTAAATGAAAATGCAATGTTCACTTTGTTATTTCAAATTATGTAGGCGTTATATTGGATGCTGATATAGATAAAAGTGTATCGTATATTCTTTAACTATATTTTTATTATATTTTATCCAAAATCGCACAAATAACACCCGATTTCGATATCTTTAATTTAACGCATAAAATATTTTTTTATTATTTTTTTTATATAGAAAATTAATTTCCGAATTTATTATAAGCAAATAATTATAAAGAAAGTAGTTTTCTGAACGTCCAGTAAAATTATCAAAGTTAAATGGCTTATGGTTTCGAAATTATATCGAAGATACTAAGAGTCGTAACGCATGTCCACGCGTTTCTATGAAGCCCGCCCATAGTCCGTCGAGTCCGGCTCATTAAGTCCTGCCCAGCACTATCAGGATATTTTTTGCAAGCGCAAATCCATTTTTTTTGCAAAGCAGCTGCCGATTTAACTTGTCCGCCTTTCTTTTTCTGAATCCCTTTCATTATTGACCCATATTCTTGGATCGGCCTCAGTTCAGGCCAATTCGGAGGATTGCACTTTTTAGGTACCACAGCGACATCATTATGATTATACCATCCATCTATTGCTTTAGAGTAGTGACATCTCGCAATATCTGGCCAAAATAATGGCTGTGAGCTATGACTGCGTAACAAGGGCAAAAGAGACGCTTTTGCAAACATTCTGTTTTGTAGATTGTACCGTTTACTGTGCCTGTTGTGATGAATGTACGACTTCTTTTACCACAACTACAAATAGCTTGCCATAATATAAACTTTTTTGGAAACTTCGATCTTTTTTTTTTATCTTGCAATCTTCTGGGGCATCTTTACGATTCTTAGAAATTTAAAATTCTTGCCCCGGTATCTGCTTGAAGTCTGTTATTATACATGTTTCATCATCCAATACAACGCATCCAAATTTTGACAAGTAATCACCGTACAACTTTCGTGATATTCGTTTTGTAGACAAATTCTGCTTAGCATCGCGATTGGGTGCAGCTTGATCTTTGTACGATTTCAATCCAGCTCTAGACTTGACTTTCTGTACATAAGACTGTGACATTTGTACCTTTTTTGCGATATCACGTGATGATAACTTTCGTTTCGCTGTAAAAAGCTACAAGACACGGTTCTTTTTTTTAATCATTTACGCCTTGCTTTCCTCCTCTGCCCGGCTTCCGATCTAATGTCAAACGTTCTCGGAACCTTTTTAAAACCGTAGATTGCGGTAATTTTAAAAGTTATGCTAGTGCTCAATAACTTAAATGGGGTTTTTCGGTATGTTTGAGCAAAATAATTTCACGATGCTTGTATTCACAGCTTGCCATCGTGAAAACAAATGATTGAAGTGGTACGCTGTCATAATATTTTTATTCATCACACTCAATAGTTTATATTTATAACACTAAGTTTCCATAGTGTGACAATAAAAATAAATAAGTTCTTACTTGTACCCACGTTTTGGCTTGTTCAAGCTTTATGTGATGTATGTTAGGATAGGATGCGTTCTGGATGGCTGTCAGACTTCTATCGTTTATCCTTAAATGTTACATTTACTATCTTTATATGAATTTATTATATTTTAATTCTCGATTTTCACAGTGCATTAGTATTTTACTGTAATGCTGTGTAATTATGTCAATCAATAAAAATAAAATAAAATCTTACATGCCTCAAATCTCAGTCCCTAGCCATGACACATTTCGGCTTCGTATTTCGTAATTAGGTTTAAGATCATATTTACAAATTCACTTACATGAGACAGAAAATTATAAAGTAACTAATGAACGTAAGAGCTTATTAAATAAGTAAAATAAAGGTTACAAGGATAACTGGAATTGCTACTTTATTTGGATTATAATCCCTTTATATTAAATTACGCAACACTTTGTAACGCTTTAATAGAAATAAATAATATTTCGTTACTACTTAAAAAAAACTCTTATCTCAATCGAAAAACGTAGTAACTCTGTATATGTGACTGTTTTTGGGAAAACGTCCCACTTTGTCGATATGGAGTTATGCTTATGAGTAGTTCCTAATACTACAGATCAATGTTTTGGTGAAAGATATATGTCTCTAGGTGCTATAGTTACTTTTGAAAAAGCGACAATTGAGAAAACGTTGGTTAAAGTTTGGGACGGCAAAAAACACACTTGTACTTTGAAGATATGGAGTGGTTAGTATCAAATGAATTGGCATACTTTAAGGATTTCAAATTAGTCAAAATCATGCATGTAACCTCAGTACTTTGAATGTTACGGAGGCTTGAGCATAAAAACAGAACGAAATTATGTCAATCCTGAATATGGGTTTATTTTCTATATTTATAACACGACACGCAGATTTATCATTAAAGTTGTATTTATAAATGTATTCTCATGCTAAATAAGACGGAAATAATTCTATGGATCCCTTTAGTTAGTTATTATGTCAAATAGTAGATTGTTTGACAAGGGGCTATAATAAGCCATTTTGACACGAAGTGATTAAGAGAGCAAGAGAAGTGAAAAAGTTAATAAAAAATGAATTGAAAAGTACAGCATAAAAAAATACAAATGACATGTGTATTTTAATATATAACATAAGATTACTTAAAAAACACACTTATCAAGCACAAAAAGTAATAATATCAAATTCTAAGTACTTTTTTATGCATTATAAAGTTTAGTGATTTTCTATAGGCAGCGTCCCACTTTGTCGTTGTGTTTGGTATATTTATCCCATTTTATGTATGAGACAAAGGTTTGTTATTGTTAACCTAATAGTCATTGATACTAATGTCGTTTGTTTGATCTTTTTTTACGGAATTTGAACGGAATTTATTTCCGACTCGAATTTAGTGTCCCACTTTGACGGTTTGGTTACGTTCGTCTGGATATTCGCTAAAAAATTACTACAAGTATAAAATCAGCTTTTTATTACATACCTCTCGAAAAACATTACACCTATACCTATAGGTGTAATGTTTTTCGAGTTAGTATTTGTATAAATGTTATTTTATATCTATCGGTTAATTATATTTTTTTAAATAACACTGTTTTTTATTTTGCGGAATCATCGATAAAAAAGTCCCATATCGATGGTTACCCAACCCTACTATTCATATTTCGTATTTTTCACATCTCCTGCTCAAAAAGTACGCCATATTAGCTTCGCGAAGCGAGACTGACATAGAACATTTAGCCCCTAGGGTTTAAAAGAAAGCCATATAATCCCATTAAAAGTTCAATGACACTGAAAAAAAAACTTGCGGCCAGCTACATACTCCTTACAAATAATTCAAAACAAACAAACCAACCTGATCAGATTGGCCAAACTTTCTGATAGAATTGCTCAAACTGTACTTTAAGTTTTTCATAAAATATACAATTTATATGTTAAGTCTTTTTTATTTTCTCGCAGTCGAAGTGAAAAGCAGAGTGTTTAACACGTGCCAAAAGCCATTATATGACACTCAGATATATTCGTCCTCGCTCACTTCGTGAGCTCGTCCAAATAATCACTTCGTGTCATAATGGCTTCTTTTAGCCCCTTGTCAAACAATCTACTAGTTTTTATTCGTATTTTTTTATGCTGTACTTTTCAATTAATTTTTTAGTAACTTTTTGACATAATAACTAACTAAAGGGATCCATAGAATTATTTTTGTCTTTTTTAGCATATATAGCATGAGAATAAACCCATATTCATTGATTGACATATTTTCGTTCTATTTTTATGTTCAAGCCTCCGTAACGTTCAAACTACTAAGGTTACATACATGATGTTGACTAATTTGAAATCCTTAAAGTATGCCAATTCATTTGATACTAACCACTCCATAACTTCAAAGTACAAGTGTGTTTTTTGCCGTCCCAAACTTTAGCCAACGTTTTCTCAATTGTCGCTTTTTCACTTTTGCAAGTTCGAAGAATTAAAAAAGAAACTATAGCACTTAGAGACTTAATTTTTTCACCAAAAGATGGACAAAGTAGATTTTTTTCCCTAAAACAGGCACAAATATGATATCGATGTTTTTTTAGGTATTGGACAAAGTGGGACGCTGGGCACTAAACTTTGAGGCCTTAAAAATGTGCTTATATTGGACATTTATGGGTCGACATCAAAATGATAGGTTTATTACAGTATGTTCTATCAGTTTTCATTGAAAATCGATTTTCGGTAGGTTTTGCCATACTTCACTAAATTCCCCGTAAATCCGTAACTAGAATCGAGAAAGTGGGACGTTTTACTAAACTCACTCACATATTGCTAGAATGCATTTAGTGTCTTTTTCTTCAAGTCGGTTTTAGATACAAGTACTTTTCAAAGTAGTGACGATTTATCGTCACAATCTTTTTATCCTAATAATGCCAGTCCAGCTAGCTACTAAGAAAATGCAGAAATACGCGGCACTCGAGCAATAAGCGTTCTCTCACACTAAATCATTCAAAATTAACAATTCAGAGTTAGCCACGAACACAATTCGTTCCACGTCGGCAGACTTGTCGTTAGTGTGATAGGCGTCGATGGAGCGTAAACACGTGCAACATCAGTTGGTTATTAAATACGAGGGCTGCTATTTATATATCCGGAAACCGGGATTACAATCTTCTTAAATAGCATATTTGACCGCCATGGTAAAATTTGAACTTTTTTAAGTATATAAGGTATATTTTTTCTTCCTTATTAACGCTCGTGTTTTGTTTTTGACGGGTTTTAAATGTCATCTCGCAGCAAGAATGGAACTCACTCGTGAAAATATTCGTGCTATGATTTATTATGATTTTCGGCGTGGTTTAACGCAACAACAGTGCATAGATCAACTAACTTCAACTTTTGGTGATGAAGCCCCATCTAAAACTACTGTGTATCACTGGTTTAGTGAGTTCAATCGTGGACGTAGTATGCTTACGGACGAAGTTAAGGCAGGTCGCCCGAAATCGGTCGTTGTACAACAAAATATCGAGGCTGTGCGAAAACTTATAATGGACGACCGACATGTTACGTACCGCGAGATAGAGGCGACTCTGGGTATTTCTATGACCAGCATTAATAGCATATTACATAATTATTTGGCTGTAAAAAAAATTTGTTCGCGTTGGATACCCCACAACTTAACAAATGAGCAAAAACATGCTCGCGTCGAATGGTGCAATAAAATGTTAAAAAAATATAACCGTGGTGACTCAAAAGCCGTTTATAACATCTATACAGGTGACGAATCCTGGATCTATGCATACGATCCCGAAACGAAGCAACAATCAACGGTATGGGTGTTTCAAAATGAGCCGAACCCTACGAAAGTTACTCGTGCAAAAAGTACATTGAAACAAATGGTGGCCTGCTTCTTCGGTATTAATGGCCATGTAGCTACAGTGCCACTAGAAAACCGTAGAACGGTTAATTCAGAGTGGTACACGACCATTTGCTTACCGGAAGTATTTGAACAAATTCGTAAAACTAACCAGCGACGAAGAATCATTCTTCATCATGACAATGCCAGCTGTCATACGTCACGCGAAACAACTCTATTTTTGGAGGGTCAAAATGTGGAATTAACGGGTCATCCGCCGTACAGCCCTGACTTGGCACCCAACGATTTTTATTTATTTCCAAATATAAAGAATAAATTACGCGGTCAACGATTTTCGACCGCTGAAGATGCTGTCGACGCATTCAAACAACACGTTATGGAGGTACCTCAGGCGGAGTGGCAGAAGTGCTTTAAAAATTGGTTCACGCGAATGCAAAAGTGCATAGATCATCAAGGGGAATACTTTGAAAAACAATAAAACTATTTTCAGCCGTGTACGTTTGTTTGTTTTTTTGTTTCCGGATATATAAGTAGCAACCCTCGTATTAAGTAAAATAGTAAATAAGTAATTATCCTCGTTACTTACTGTATCTTTCTGCGATGTGTGCATTGTTGTTTGAGTGATCTTTCGGTTTCGGTACATATTTTTGATAACAAGTTATTTGCAATTTTGTCGGTCGTCAATCCCTAGACCGTCAGGCCCTGGTCACGTAAGAAGTATGGCTAGTATGTTGATAATGACTTATGTGTGTTAACAAATGAACTTTTTATCGCATTTAGGTACTTTGAGGCTGTCAGGGTCGCGACCCTCGGGCCGTGGGGTCCAATGACACGGCTCTTTTTCATCTAGCTCCAAAAACGGCTAGTCGACGCCACCGGCGACTGAAGGGCTGGCGGCTTCCTCACCCAACGCATTAGTTTAACAATTCAGCGAGGAAATGCTCAATGAAAACTATTCAAAAACACATTAAAAAATTCAAAGGTATAACGCCTGAGTTAACTTCTCCTCCCTAATGAGTTAGTTATCTCATTAGGTATAAGATTGTCTGGATCTATAGACGGAACTACTCAAAGTATACTCGTTATAAACGTAACTTTCTTTTTTATTAAGAATGAAAAATAATAAATACATGGTTTGATTCAAACAACTTTGCTTGGCGTCAGTAGTATTCTCGCCGAGTGTTGCATAAATGGACCGGCGTGCTCGTTAAGAATTTCATCCACGTATCTTTCGCCATTAAGAGTAGCGTTTTAGATCAGTACTAGCTGTTCGGGTTTCCGCAGAAATTCCAGCCCACACGAGTACCGATCCACCACCGTATGCCACCTTTTCTTCAATTCAGGCTTGCATAAATCTTTCTCCTGGTCTTCTGTACACCTTTGCCCTTCCGTGGTTTTTATACAGCATACATTTTCATTCGTCCGAGACCACGACATTTGACCATTTTTCAATCGTCCAATCTGAGTGTTCGCGTCCATAAATTCGTCTTTCTATACGATGGTGCCTCTCGAGTTTGGGACCATTAACGGGTCTAAATGGTTTCAAATTACCTTCAACAAGTCGCCGTCTTACAGTCCAAGCACTAGGGTTGCTTCCACCAAGCCCTAAAAAATGTTAAGTCAGTGTTGTTCCCGTATAAAATCGATTTCGCACCATAGTGTTTACTACATATCGATCTTACCGTGCCGTGGTACTCCTGGGTCTGTCCATGGGCGTATTTACCCTAGAGCCAAGGGGTCCATGGCCCGGGGCGGCAAACAGCCAGGGGCGTCGTAGCAAACCTCGGTGCGCGAGTCCAACTCGCACTTGGCCGGTTTTTTCCTTAACTTCTGGGGCGGTGAAACTTATTGGCCGAGGGCATCAAATTTCAAAATACGGCCCTGGTTCTTCCTGTTATTGGTCTGCGTAGGTTCGAACCAGTATCTAGAAACCGCTGGCGAACACACTGAACTGTAGATACACCGACTATTCCTGCTGTTTCTCGCTGACTTCTCCCATTTTCTAGCATCGTGAGGATTCTCGTACATTCCTCGAGAGTGATGATGACTACTTTAATAATGACTATTGGATTCCTGGGAGACTTTTTATTTACATTTTATGACATAACATAAACAAAAGCAAACAAAGTTGCCAAAATTAGAAGTTCTAATTTGAGAAAAAAGCGATAATTTTGATTAATAACTTTTTTAATGCCATTACTTCACGTCAACCAATAAGTTTTTATACGCGTAATGAAAGATTATTTAATTGTCTATAATGTTCAATTCTTTTTAGCTAGGTGAATTTGTTTTCGAAATATTATGATTTATGGTAGTGACCTGAAACTTTTGCTCTCGAGTGAGATTACACGAGGAGTCATTCTTTCATGTCCTATGGACGATAAAGTTTCCTGTTATCATTTAAAAAACACCTCAGGCAAAATCTGTCCAAAACTAGCCCAATTTTCATGGAACCACCTACTTACCAAAACTTGGGTAGATTATTTAGGATTACACGGCAGATCTGCGAACTGTTCCTACGGGTTGTGCTTCCTAGCTGTGAGTTAATTATATTTATGTCCGTCACCTGCCAAAACCAGACAACTTGTTTGCTGGTGCGCGTGTAGTGCCGGTAGATGGTGTTGCGCTGCCAGTCGTCCACGTCCACTTCCTGCATGCCGCACAACATCAGCTCCAGCTCGCGCTCGTCAAAATACTTCAGCCACTCCAGTGGCACCACCTGTCAGGCAATAAATTACAATTAACATTTCCAAACATATGCTGGTGGTTAAGCTACAGATTTCTTAATCTCCGCGGGACAGATCTTTTTGGCAAGAAATGAGGAATTCTTGTGATCTTCGGTGGATTTTGACACCGATTGCCAAATAGACCTAAAGTAACTAGTGCCTGCTCGTGATTATTAGATATGCAAAATATTTTATTTTTTTAACGGAAACAAAATAATTTACTTTTACCGGGACACGGTTCTTATAAGGTGGCATACCAAACGTATGTAAGTTGTTTGAAATAAAAAATCACTATTTTGCTTTTTTATATTCTATTTATTTTTTTACTTTTATAAGTGATATGCTTTCTTGAAGAACTACGCATTGAATTTATATACTCAAAACATATATTTAGGATAGGCTAAGTACAAATATTGTAATAGATATAAGAGTTATTTCGAAAAAATGACTGACTGTTGAGTTTGTTTTGGCTTTCTTCTCTTCAATGGTTTCCTTTTGGGAAACGCCGTAGAGTCAGACTTGTAAAAGTGCCCTTGTGGCCTACTTACAGAATAAAGATCATTATTTCATTTCATTTATTCAAGTTTCTTGTATATTGGTTTCCGCGATGATCATTCTTATTAACACATTTTTATTATTGTGTACAATAATATTAAAGTTCACAAAAGAAGTCTATCTTCCAAATATACATATGGACTTTATTGTTTCAAGTAAAATGCCTGGTGCATACGGACAAAAATTGAACCCTAAAAAGCAAAAGAAAACCAAGCAGTAGTAATACCTCGTTAAATCCGTCGAGGAACGCAGACGTCTGTTCTTCGATCCCTCTAGTCATGCGCCACTGCGTCACTAGTTGCAGGTACTGTTCTTTGTTTGACTGCAAAATTATTTTTAAATTAAATCTATACTATTATAAAATTGTAAAAATGAAATGTATATCACATTGAAGTTTGATATTGAAGATATTTTTATAAAAATGATTGTTACGGACTATTTAGTCACTAAATCGTTTTTATTTTATTTTTTGCATATTCGTATGGGTCGTTGTGGCTTCATCATGCCAAATCGGCTAAACAGATTCCAACTGTGTTTGGTACATAAGTATGGTAGGTAGGTATGCACAGATGGTTATAGGATACTTTTTACCCGACTGCGCTGTTGAAAAAAGAGGGGTTACGACTTTTTCTCGTCAGCGAACGAAGTTGCGGGCGCCTTCTAGTATGCTAATATATTATTTCTGAATGATTAATTGATTATACCGAATGCCAAATGTCCAGTGGTGTTTCCACGCAAAATTGTATCGCTCATTTACCTCTTATTAGGCAAAATTTTTAAAGACCCTTGTATTGCTTCAATTACGGTCTATTTATGAGACCTACCGATTTAGCTCGGTTAGCCACTGTAACAATTTTTATTGAGCAGAAGAATATGAGATAAATAGACAGCGGTATAAAAATGTGCACTCACTTCAGACACACGTTCCTTGTCACCACTGGGCTTGAGCTCGTGGTGTATCACTTGCCCCAACACTTCAAAGTCCACGCTGAACCACATTTCAAGGCCACATTCGTCTATATTATTATCCCTAATCCAGACTAACGAATTATAGAACTCTGGATCGATCGATTCAATATCTTTCATCGTCAGTTTCTTGTTTAACATCCTCTTATAAAAAGGCATAGTGAATCCGGAATAAATAAATCTGCCATGGTATAGGGCCATGGCTATAAATCTTCCTATGAATTTGAAATAAAGGAGATGGTCAGGATTAACGTAGCTGGCGGGGTTGATCTGTAGGCTGTAGTTGTTCTTGTTGGCGTACTCGAAGAGGCAGTACATGGGATTGAGCACTTCGTGCGAGAGCAGGAAGAACCACTCGCGACTGACGCCGCCGTAGTCCAACCCTTCCTCGCCGCGGAATATTATATACAGTCGCCGGCGCAGCTCGTACGCGGGGAGCCTCATTATCTGCAAACCAAATGTTTATCGTCAAGGAACATAAAAAAGTGCGAGAACGGAATGCACTTATGGCAGCTATATACAAGTTAGTTTCTCGTAACAAACAAAACAAAGGCAATTCTTCTTTATGAATAATTACTAGCGATTAACGTGTTCAAATACAAACACGGTATCTAATTTAATTCCTTAACATTTCGTTAGGGACTTGTGAGAGATTGATAGCAGCTAAGTAAACGCGAATGAACCACAAAAGCTAAATATGAGACATCCACCTGGTGGTAGGAATCTTCGAAGAGTGTCTGCCGCGACAACGTGATCTTTATATGACTGGGTAAGGCGTTGCTCTGGCAGAGGTATCTAAATTGACTAAGTTTCCATCGGAATGATCTCTCGTAGGCGCGGGGGACGCCGTAAGCGCCCTGGGGTCCTTTAGGCGCGCCCGGGCGCGGGTCCTGGAACGTGGTGGTGCGCGTGTTATGGTCGACGAAATAGCGGGTCCCTTCCTCTGTGTAGCGGATCTCCCAGCCACCAGGCAGCGTTTCTTCCACGCTGACCTCCTGGCCCTGCAATGTTATAATAACAGACTTGAAAAATACTTTCAATAGGCTGTCCAGCTAGGACAAAAGATCGCACTTTCGCTTGTTGGGCGACTTAGCAACACCCGCTTCTAGTCCACTGTTACAGTGCAAATATTGTGTATTTCTTTCCATCTAGTAAACGGCAACATTCCAGTTGGCAAAAATAGAGGCGAAATACCAAGACAAAATATATACATATTACGTGGTTTGCAACAAGCGGAATTATTTAATATCACTTTAAAAACAGTGAAATTTACCGAAATTTTGCGGGTAGCCCCTTATTTGAGATAACTCGTGAGTATTCGGGGATCGATGTGTGAGGAGCAGCGAACAAAGAGTCATTAATAGGTAGACGCCGAGACGCAGCGATGGGACAGCACGCTCCAACACCGGCCCGCGGGTGCTGGCTCTACCATACGACGGTCCCCACCTGCGTGCGCGGGTCCTCCCACTGCGTGGTGCGGTTCTTGTGGTTGACGTAGTAGACGCGGCCGTCGGGCTGCACGCGCCGCTCCCAGCCGGCCGGCAGCGCGCCCAGCCCGTCGTCGGGAGCCGGCGCGGGCACGGCGGGCGCGGCGGCTGTCGCTGCAGGACCCGGTAGCCGGACTGCGGGCGCCGCCGCCGCCGCCGCCGCGAAACCTTCCGGCGGGGGGCCTGGCAAACTAGGTCGACCTACAAATTGTATACGAGCCGAGATTAAAAGCGAGTAGCATCGATATATTTTACTAGTATCTTTTCTAGTCCTGCACTGTTTCCATCATTTATATAGTCAATAACACTAATATCCAGACATACTCTACCTAATATACAGTATATAAAAGTTTACACACTGTATATTATGAAAGGCAAACCTATGTTAGCCCAATTCGCATAGTCGCAGCCAGGTAAATGCCCTTACAATTACACTAGCGTTGTTTGGCAGTCTTCGTCGCGGAAATCTCTCGGCGTTCCATCGTAGAGCTGCCCCACCATTTTTCTTGCATTCATTGTAGACAGAGATGGGCAAAATAAATCGACGATTAAAAATGTCGATTAATTAATCTTAATCGAACGAGTTCCGATTAATTTAAAGTGATTAAATTAATCGTAGATTAATATCCAGCGATTAGGTTTTTAATCGATGAATTAACTAGATTAATTTTCTCGCGATTAATATAAGGAATAAGTAAGATATTTTTTTGTATGTCTAAGTCTCGAGTTAAGTAGACGTAGGGGTGCATTATAAACACCACCTTGTGTTACTAAATCAAGTTTATGTCACGCAGCATAAGAGAATGATTTTTCAAGTGTACACATGATAAGACATATTGCATTTTTGTAACGCTCATTTGAGCGTGTTTGAACTTTTAACCAAGATTTAATCGTGAAATATAATTTATTAAACTGACGATTAATTAATTGTTAATCGAAACCTCTGTCAATCAATTTAATTGCGATTAAGTTAATCGTGATTGATTTACGACGATTAATAATTGATCAAAAAAATAATCGATTAAAATACATGATTTTCATCTACGATATCAGATAGTAATGTTCTTTATTGTCTCAAATCTCAAAATACAACTACGTAAGCTGAAGAGGTTAATTAGAGAGTAATGATTACTGATACATTTTTGCATTATTATTATGGCACTATAAATAAATGCAAAACCTAGACTTAATCATGCTGTATGCAGCTTGCAGTCATTTGTCTGTCATCGGCATCAAATTTACTTGTTTAATGGCTTCTGTCCATTAGGACAACTTTGCCGGTGCAAGATTTAAAAGCATAGGTACGGTTTTATATTAATAACAATTTAATAATAAAATAATGAGTTGATCCATACCGATTCATGTCGCCCATCCAAGATGGGCGACAATAATCCCGCTGCATGTTTATTATACTAACATGAAAACGTCATATCACCGCCGTGAAATATCTTGTCATTTCATTGCTAGTAAACCTTCTTATTATAATTATTAAGAACAAATAAATTTACATTGATGTTGTAGCAATGAAATTAATATCGTAGGTATGGATATTGTTTCCAAGGTAATTTCAACAGAACTCGGCTTAGATCTTAAGAAATTATTAATTGAAAATTAATCGATAACCGTAACAAATCGTGCGGTATAGTACTCATATCGACTTGGCAATCAACGGGTTTAATAGGTTTGCTTCTCGATAGTTTACGAACTGTATGTGTGTACATACACTGTACATATCCTAGAAGTCGCCCCATATGTAAAAAAAAAACTGGAACGGACCCAACGTTCGGTGACGCCCACGACCACAACACTAGGCGGCGTCATGACTTGCGACCGCCACCTATAAGGCTAGTCGAGTCTAAAAAAACAGCCAAGTGCGAGAAGTGAGTCGTCTCGTCGAGTTGATCTCTTTCTCGAAGTTGGCCCTGCCTAACTGGATTGTTTGTCCTAGATAGACATATTCGTCAACAACTTCGAGGACCGAGTTACCAACCAATACTGGGGTGGGCGCTACATGGACATTCGACATGATCTTCGTCTTGTCCAAGTTCATTTTAAGGCCCACCTGCTGGGATACTCTGTTGAGATCTTCGAGCATCATACCGAGATCCTCCTGCGTCTCTGCCATGACCACTATATCGTCGGCGAACCGAAGGTGCGTGATGTACTCGCCATTAATGCTGATGCCGAATCCTTGCCATTCCAAGAGCTTGAAGGCGTCTTCCATTGCGTTGGTGAAGAGCTTCGGAGATATTACATCTCCTTGTCTCACACCTCTCTGCAACGGGATCGCCTCCGTAATCTGGTCTTGTACTCGGACCGACATACTGGCGTTATTGTACACACTCCTCAGCACCTCGACATACCGACAGTCAATCCGGCATCGCTGGAGCGACTGCAGTACTGCCCATGTCTCGACGGAATCAAAGGCCTTCTCATAGTCCACAAACGCTAAGCAAAGTGGCAGATTATACTCCTCGGTTTTCTGTATAACCTGCCGCAGCGTGTGTATGTGGTCTATAGTACTGAAGCCTTTTCGAAACCCGGCTTGTTCAGGAGGCTGGAATTCATCAAACCTGCTTGAGAGACGATTCGTGATGACCCTGGAAAATAACTTGTAGACATGGCTAAGAAGCGAGATGGGTCTATAATTCTCGAGCAGCGTTTTATCACCTTTCTTGAAAAATAGCACCACCACACTCCCGTTCCATGCCTCCGGCGTGATGCCCTCGTGCAATACGGTATTGAAGAGCTTCTGAAGGACCTTAAGTACCGGTGTTCCACCGGCTTTCAGAAGCTCTGAAGTGATTCCGTCATTACCCGGCGCCTTGTTGTTTTTGAGCTGTTTAAGGGCCATTCTAATCTCGTACAGGCTGATGTCCGGGATATCTTCGGTATAGTGTCGGCTAAGCTTGGCTCTCGGGTCTTTGGCCAAGTCATGAGCAGGTTTGGCAGCCGAGGTATATAACTGCCAATAGAACCTCTCTATCTCTCTCAACACCTCTGGCTTCGTCGACACTACACTGCCATCTTCTGTCTTCAGCTTCGTCAGCTGACTTTTCCCAATAGACAGGTCCCTTGCAAACACTTTAGAGCCCTTGTTCCGCTCTATCGTCTCTTTAATATGGTTAGTATTAAAGATACGAATATCGTGCCGCATGGACCGATGGATCCGTCTATTGAGCTGCCTGTATACTTCAGCGTCTTCAGAAGTCTGCAGCGTCATCGAGCGGCGTTCAGGCATGAGGTTGAGAGTATGGTCGGATAGTTTTTGGGGTCTATCTTTGCGGCGGGGTCTGAAGAATTTCTTCCCCACCTCGTGGACAGTTTCTACCAACCTGTTATTTATATTGTCCACGGAAACGCAATTATCCAGCAAGCGAAGCGATTTGTTATCTCCAGCTGAAAGTCTTCGGGGTTTTGTATGTGGGCTGTAGTTGGTCGGAGCGTCAACTTCATTAGGCGAGACCTTTCTAGGCGGACGTTCATATTCAATGTGCCTCGCACCATTCGGTGATCGCTACCGGTTTTCACCCTATTGATCACTGAGACATCATTGAATATTTGTCTCTTTGTGGATAAAATGAAATCTCATTTCTCGTGAACCGTCGGGACTCATCCAGGTCCATTTTCTGTTAGGCGCCTTTTTGAAGAAGGAATTCATCATGAAGTGTCCCTCCTCCAGAAATTCCGTTGCCCACATCCAAATTGCCCCACTTTCAGCTCGTTATCGCCTCTCTGCCCCCGCTTTGCGTTAAAGTCTCCCATAACAACAGTGAAGTGTGATTTGGAAGCCTGTATGGCTCTACTGACGTCCTCATACATGGCCTCCACCTCCTCATCCGGGTGAGTCGAGATCGGTTCGTAGACCTGTATGACCTTCAACGAATATCTTTTAGATACTCTGAGTATCAGATACGCAACCCTGCTCGACACACTCGAAATTGTCAAAATGTTGTTAACGAGAGACGTGTGGACTAGAAACCCGACACCACCCTGGGACTGCTGGTCACCCTCCCGGTAGTACAGCAGGTTGCCGGATTTCAGGACTATCGTGTCCTCCCTCTCTCTTCGGACTTCAGATAGCCCTATGATGTCCCAGCGCATCCTACTGACCTCCTTTTCCAGCTCTGTGACCTTCTCGTCCGTCCTCAACGTGCGCGTGTTGTAAGTTACCCGTCGGTTGTCCGTTCTATCAATAGCCGAGGTCGTTTGACGGAGGAGCCCCACCCGGGGATTCATAGCACCCCTGGCTCCAGTGCTCGGCCGACGTCCGTCCCCGCCAGCTTTGCAACTGGAGCCGCCGGGCACTTGGGGCCGTGGTAAAGTTGTCATTTTCATTTGAGGGTTTGGACCGTAACCCGCCACGCTGGTCCGGTGCGGGTTGCCGGGTCGGTGAATTTTCCTTAATAAAACAAAATCTAATCACAATAAAAAAATAGTTCAAGAATGTGCAAGTCCCTTTCATATGATACCCTACCTGACCCAGTACCTAGACTTTTAACTTTTGCACCCCCTCATATTCGTCGTTTTTTTGGAACTTAAAAATATATTTTTAAATATTTCCTGTGCAATACACGTGGGCTGACCATGTTTATAAATATTTCAAATAGATAGCGTAAGTAGTTTTCGATATATGGCGCTCTAATAGTCGGACAGACAGACAGAGTAGCACCATAAGGGTTCTTTATGTACCTTTTTGGCACGGAACCTTAAAAATGTTTACCCTTAATCGGCCCAGAAGTATAACGCGATACTTACTGATATAAAAAACGCACCTAGCGAAAAAATATACTTAAAACTTAAATCCAAGCTCATAGACATACACGATGCGATTTTCTCAGTCGACGAGTTCTATCAACCGTCAGGATGACACAATCTGGTCAGTTACCCAGCAACCAACTACTTAGATTTCGTCCACGTCCTATCTTGTCGACATTCTTAAATGGTCCACTTTCCCAACTTGTCCCCTTTTACAACCCGTCTACTATCCCAACTGGTCTAAATTTCCAACATGTCCACTTTCTCAACGTTTTACAAAAAAACCTAAACAATACCACTGACAAATTAACAATATTTCATATTTTTGAGTGATACTTTTTATTGTCCAACTCGAAAGAACGCTAAATTATTAGTTACACGATTTTTTTTTATATTTACGGAAATGTTATAATTTAATGCAAAAATCCATGAATATTATTCGTTTAAAATGAAATGAAAAAGGGCATATGTAGCAAACGTCTATCAGCTACTACTGACGTCACAGCTATGTTTCACGAACTTGAAAAAACGTTGGAAATGACAACAAAATGTACTGTGAACTTTGACATTTTAGTGCACTCAAACAGCTTTACAGTGACCTCAGTTGTCACGGCGTCAAGATAAACGTCAAAAATTGAAAACGATACGCTATATATATAGAAAATGCCACACATAAAATATTGTTTTAAGTAAACTTGTATGGACAACACTCGTATATCGCCTATTCTCTTACATCTTTTTAACCGATTTCCAAAAAAAGGAGGAGGTTCTCAATTCGACGGAATGTTTTTTTTTTTGTGCAGATAGGTACCTACTTGGTACATTTTGATGGGCAACCTGTGCTCCGACGTTATGGGGCATTTAACAAAAAATATATCATTTCGAAGCTCTATTTCTACATAGCCCATAGCATTTGCAACATGAGACGTCCGCGAAGACAGTGAAGTTCTGGCACCTCTGATGCCGGCCAAATTATACCTATCCGAGCTTTGGATAGACTCCATCATCATTATAGTTTCCACTCGAGGCAAATTATTAGTGTTGTCACCTTGTAAAATATCCCTCCGCGTTTCGCATGTCCAGTGTCCAGTATAGAGGAGTCGTGGAAAATTAAAGGAACCGAGCAGTATATGAGTCAAATCAAAGTTGAGAAGTGAAGTCGTTGTTAAAGAAATTGTCCACCGGGATGCCAGTCGTCATTAGAGAGAGCAGGTGTCCTTCGGTCCCGTGACAATGCCGAGTCATTGAAAATCTCGAAATCAAACGCAGGAAACATACGAAAAGTACAAGACGATATTCGAGTTACATTAACAAGCAGCCAATCGTGTTATGCGTCGAAAGATGTCAAACGGATAACCGGAAGAAGACTACTTTTATAGTGGCAATCTTGGATCAGCTACGTGACGTCACTTTCCGTTTAAGCTATTTAGGTAGCTTTTGGCAAAAATATTGTAAAAAAAATGTATAAAAATATTTTTTGGGTTCTAGAGGCGTTTTTTTCCAAATGGTTGTCGATTTAGGGAAATGGGAATAAATCTGTGATCATAAGTTACCTACGTAGCTACTTTAAATGTCTGTGTCTGTCTGTTGTTTCTCCGTACACTTGTCTGTTTCGTCTATCGGTGATTGAAAAATAATGCATAATCCCTATTGCCATCTTGGCCTGGCCTGGCAGCTCAGGCAGTTTAGCTCGGCCAGCATGTACTATAACGACGTTCTACGAAGCCAAGGTAGGCTGATGTCTCCCCTCTTTAGCTCGATGAACTATATTTTTAATTTCACGTTTACGTATGGAAGCGGTTGAGAGCGGCATTTTTAACATCAGTATATTCAATTGGGGTCTATAAGCTAAGCGAACTACGGTCCTAAGGAAGGATGAAGAAGGTGATGTGGCTCCTGTGAGGTATGTATAATTCAATGTTCCAATGTAGATTAATGCCAGCTCATAATTAGGAAACGCACCATCTTTAAGCTCTTATCTACAACCGGCCGTGAGATAATGAAAACAAACTTGTTTTTCTCCCGAACTTATTAGCTAATGCAATGAAACAAAATCACAGCTACATAAAATAAACCCATAATATTCTCCGATTTTTCCCGGAAAAAATAGTGAAATAAATGTCAATCTTTTTTTGTAATTTTTTTCCATTTGGTATTTGCGAAGTTACACTTGTGCAAAAAATTACATAAATTGCCACAATTTAAGCTATAATCACAGAAACATTGAAGCTCAGTTTTTCGGCAATCGCTCAAATACGGTATATCCGATCGTAATGAAAATAATTGAAAGTATTTATTAAGCGTTACCTTTGTTTTTATTTCATATTTTTTGCACTTATGGTTTAGAAAATAGACGGGGGGGGGACACAATTTATGCAACTTTCGGCGCTCCAGCTTGAACTTTTGGCGCTTGGTGGATATTTTCGGAAATAATCGCTAATATTTCCGAAAATATCAACCAAATAAAAAAAAAATTATTAACCTCAAAATGATTTTAAAACTACTTTCGAAATATGTGCCACACACATATTTGATAAAAAAAAATTGCCAGAGTCCAGAGGTTACATGTATGGAGTGCCCTCCTTAGAAATATTATTTTTTAATATTTTAATATGTGCCACACGTCAATGTTTCCAAAAAAAAATTGCTTATTTGCCCCCTAGGAATATTTATTTTATTATTTAACTATCAAAATAAGCAGCGACTTATACAATACACCTGCACTCCAAAGGGTCTGGCCGGACTGCTATAGTAAAATCGCCCCTGTCTGAATATGCAAACTAAATATGCACGTTTATTTGCCTTATTGTCAAATATAATTTTACCGATTATTAAGCCTTAAATACTTACAATTAGAGAAATAATTAAAAAAAAAAACAGTTTTTATTTTTTTTGCCCAAACTACTTTATCGATTGACACGTCCTTCGGATATTTTATATATGTTTATAAGACACATTTAACAAAAAAAATGAAAGTCCTAGCTTCTTTTAAAGTCAACATTTTGGTCTGTTTAAGTTTTTCTTTTTTTTTTACTTGCAAGTTAGCGACACCTACCATATTTTGATATAACATACACAATTTAATATTCTTATATTTCTTCTCTATTTTTTTCAAAAATATTAGTTTGGATCAACAAAGTGGAAATAAGCTATTTGTGTAAAAGGGTGGAAAAAAGGACACCTATGAAAGGCAACTTCCTTAAATAATGAAAATAGGTAATTCTGCAAAAAAATACCTTTTATTTTTGGAAACATTAAATACTTTTTTAATTCGCTCTGATACTTAAGAAATTCATACCTCATATACCTAGGATGCTTGAAACGGGATCTAAACAATCGCTCTAGAAATGGAAACCTACGTCACAAAATTATTATAATTTTTCTTACATGCATATGAGTAATAAACATCACGTTTACTGAAAATATATGGAGAATCAAATCAAATCAAATCAAAATATGCTTTATTCAAGTAGGCCTAGGTACAAGCATTGTCGAATTGTCAGTTACATCGAGAGAAGTGTTTGCTGGGAGACATACAATACGATCCAACATTTTTTGCAAGGATTAGGAAAAACCTAATCAGAATTAATAAGATAAATCCCAAAAGGATTGTCAATAAAAAAAAAAACTAGAATGTGTCTAGAATAAAATTCTAAATGTCTGAGTATATAAAACAATTAATATGCGTGTACCAATTAACTATTACAATATTGTCTTAATTATACATAAAACTTTTATAATTGGGAACATTAAGTTTTCCAAACGTGGTCAGATTATATTTTTTCCCGATACTATACATTATGTAGACTCAGAATCTACAGACGGTTTATTTTTATGCCGTGTTGGTTTATAGACATAATTTTTTAAGTCCTCGATGTCACATTTCAATCCAGTCGATCTTATACATTTTTACTTTAGTCCATAGTTTAAAAGAACTACCTTTTATTACCTTTAAAAATGTCGTCTTTCGATTGTCCCTCCTATATTTTTTACAAGAGGTCACAAAACATTGCACTTCATCACGGAAATATGCCCTGTCATACAATTTTTGAGGGTTGGCGTTGCTATTTCCTGTTTCATCAGTCATTGTATATGATTTACACCAATAATCACATACGCAGCGGTCATTAAAGGAGAGAGGAAGCGTCCAAAGTACGTGCGTGAGTCGTCAGTAAAGCATCCATTCGTAGTCCAATAAACAGCGCGGGGTCGTCGTGAAGTGCAGGTAAGTCGGAATCCATAGATCAGGGCCAAATCGTCGTTAAAAACTCCAGAAAACCGCAGATACAAAAGCAAACGTAACTAACAAACAAATCCGTTATTTCATTTGACAATGACAGTGTCACAATTTATTTTTTTAATTTCCTTTTTTTTAAACTATGGACCAAAATAAAAATGTATGAGTTCGACTGGATTGAACAAATGTCACATCGAGGATTTAAAAAAATATATCAAAAACCAATACGGCATAAAAATAAACCGTCTGTAGATTCTGAGTCTACATAACGTATACTATCGGGCAAAAATATAATATGAACACGTTTGGGAAACTTAATATTCCCAATTGTTTTATAACTAATTTATGTACAGATTCTTCAGATCAGATCAATGTTAATATAAAATATAAACTAATAATTTTCTCAGAGAAAAATGTAATACATTATATTATCTCTTCTCTGTATATATATAAAAAGTTGAAATATACGAGTCACTGCCCGTGTAAAATCAATAGCTAGCGAACTGATTTAGCGAAAAGTGTTAAGTTTCTTTTCTCCTCAGTACGTCTCATTTGTGAAATACTGCTTGGTAAATTATTAAAATAAAATAATTAAGCCCTTCTGGCACATGTCTTTACAGCTTAGGCCCATCTGGCATGTATGTACACCTTTATTTGTTTTTTTTTCAAAAATGGGTAGTTTGCACAAATTGTAACTTTGACAGAGGAAAGTATATCTTCTCTCAGTCCACCCGTGACCATGGAAAGCTGAAAAGCTTCCGAAACGTTGGAAACTCAAATGAGATAATTATATGCGATATAATGCGTTAAATTGTTTTATTTCAACGATTTCAAAGTGGTTTTCACGGAGTTTCAAAGGGAGTTTTGTGACGTAGGTTTCCATTTCTAGAGCGATTGTTTAGATCCCGTTTCTAGCATCCTAGGTATAATGAGGTATGAATTTCTTAATTATCAGAGCGAATTACAAAAGTATTTAATGTTTTCAAAAATAAACTTTTTCTTGCAGAATATTAGTAGCTATTTCCATTATTTAAGGAAGTTGCCGTTCATGGGTATTCTTTTTTTCCACCCTTTTACACAAATAGCTTATTTCCACTTTGTTGATCCAAACTAATATTTTTGAAAAAATTATAAGTGATAGAATATTAAATTGTGTATATTATATCAAAATATGGTAGGTGTCGCTAACTTGCAAGTAAAAAAAGGAAGAACTTAAACAGACAAAAATGTTGACTTTAAAAGAAGTAAATGTGTCTTATATACATATATAAAATATCCGAAGGACGTGTCAATCGATAAAGTAGTTTGGTTCATAAAAAATAAAAACTGATTTTTTGTTATTATTTCGCTAATTGTAAGTATTTAAGGCTTAATATTCAGTAAAATTATATATCACAATAAGGTAAATGAACGTGCATATTCAGCCACGAGGAGATTTTACTATAGCAGTCCGGCCAGACCCTTATATCAAAATACATGTTGTTGCTTTTGCAAGGACCAGACTTAGACATAACATAAACAAAGAGTTATCCATAGTCAGTTACTGAACCGCGCGCTTTAAAGCAAATTTATGAGATCTAGTAGGATTCACCGCGTTACCTACTCAAATAGTACTTTACGAGATAAGATTACGTGATATTAGATAGCGCGAACATATTTCGGACTAAACTGTCACGTGATATATTTAATTAGAGCATAGCGGCGAAACGTGCGCTGTCAGTGCCACGATATAGCAGCGCGCTTGTACATTCTCATCGTTGTAACTTTTATACTATTTGTCAAAATTACATAATGCAAAAGACAAAGTTTATCTACTAAAAAACTGTGCATTGTAAATAAGGCATCGTCTTAATATGTATTTGTTGGTTCACTTTATTGCCACGGGTAAACATATGCTATCATGGACTTATTTTTTAGACCAATTTAAGAGTAATAAACCCACCACACGAAGCTAGTTTTAAAATATGTAGGGATTTGTACTGAACGTTATCCTGACCGACAGGAATGTTGTTGTTGTTTCCTGACGGGTATGCATACGGTATGTTGTTTCCTCTAATTATAGAAGACTACATACGTGATTGACCATAACTACCATCACGGTTTCTTACCTTCAGCTCGGACGTCAAACGCATAGTATAGGACACTTACTGATCTCAGCAGCATACACTGCTAAAACACATGTCAATTACATAGAAGTTTCGTTTTGATATACTTCCTGGACTCTTGCAGTGTAATGACCACAAATTTAGCAACTCGGCTACTTAGATTACATTATTAAGACACACTTCACGATTATTCGACACAGCTACAAATACATTCCGGCGTCTTCAGTGTATAAAGGTTAATGCACATTGCCCGTGCGTACTCCACGAACGTCGTAAAAACGACCTCAATGGTAACAATAACTGCAGCCGCGGCTTTCGCTACGATCAAAAAAGAGAGCCATCTGTCTTCTTCGTCATTATACCCGTCACGTGTGCGCGCGCGCGTGGTTAAGGAATAAAACTTTGGGGTTTAAGGCCTAAGGCCAAGGTCTAAGGCCCTTAAATCCACCGTGAACAACATTCCGCTCGTCAACAAGTGTACACTTCGTGACACATGTCGATTCCCAGAGCGCGCTGTGGATGTGGAGGTATCGCTGTTGTCTTCTGTAGTTGTACTATTAGTATTACCTATTTGATACGATTCGAAATTCAAAACGCTCGCAAAAAAAGCAGCGAGGACACATTCGTCCACCAGTGAACGTTAATGGACTAATATGATGATTATTTGATGATTATAAAAATGCTGACATAATACTACTCACATGTGTGCCGAATTTTGTCAATAAACACCTAAATTGAGAAGTTAATTCACAATTTAGGTATTTATTGACAAAGTTCGGAGACGACGAGGTTGGTGGTTGATATTTTTCGTCCACTTAAGGGCCTTTGTACGCCGCATTTTGTAAACGCGGCACATTTTAGGCACGCACGTTCGCGTTTTTCATTCCATAAAGCTGCAAACTGATTCACGTGTGTGTCGCGTTTGTATCGATACGAACGCGTGTCATGCGAAGGCCCTAAGTGTGACGGAAGACGAATTCGGAAAACTGAATATGGTGTATTGTATGGTGTGGAAGTTACCGGAGGCGGAGGGGTCGTGGGTCTCGTCCTGCTGCTGGTGCGGCGGGTGCGGCGGCTGCGGGTGCGGGTAGAGGAAGCGCTGGTTGCCCTGCGCTACCACGTGCCGGCGCTCGCCGCGCCAGTGCTGCGGAACAACCTCAATCAACTTCGCACACCGACAATCATTCCCCATTCATTTCTAACCACAACCAGCCACACCAAAGCGGCTGTCTCTGCCACCTAAGGGGTTCTATACAAAATATTCCGTGACGTAAACATAAAGAGTATCTCTACTAACTTGACAGCCCTCGAAAACGGTATCCTAAATTACTTGAAATTGCATAAATTATACAAAAACTGAAGTAATCTACCATACCGTCGGCATAATTTTAAACAACCTTAAATCCCTTTTCCTTTAGTGTGCGGCGGGCGGCTTGAGATTTAGACAGAGGATCCGGTAAAATTGCAATAAAAGAGGTAGCGAGACTTACAGCAGAGTAGAAAATTCTACGCGTTTTTTTTTGCTTTAACACAAGACTAAGTTGGAGGAATAGACCAATTCGAAGCTACGTTTTTAAACGTGCATGTTGTAACCTGAAAGCGGGCCAGGCGCTCGGTGTCGGGGCGCTGCCACGTAGTGGTGCGCGTGTTGTGGTCGACGTAGTAGACGCGGCCGCGCGTGTCACGCCGCACCTCCCAGCCCGGCGGCAGCGGCTGCGGACGCTCCCACGACGTCGAGCGCGTGTTGTGGTCCACGTAGTATCTGCGACACGAATGTGATAACCATAACGTTATACTCTCTTGCATGAGCACGTACACGTGTTGGAAACCCGGGTGAACGAATATGACGGCCGGGCCGCCGAGTACTTTGTACGCACCTCCGGCCGTAGACGTCGTATCGCATCTCCCAGCCACCGGGAAGCGGGTCTTCAGCGGCGGCGGTGGCGGCGGGCGGCGGGTCGGCGGCGGGCGGCTCGGCATGCGAGGGGCCCGCGCCGTCGGCCGCCGCCGCCGCCGCCACCACCGCCGCCGCCGCCGCCGGCACCGAGTGCACCGCGCCGTTGCTCATCGGCGGCGGACCGGGTGGCGGCTGCAAAATAAAATCGTTGTAAAATCGCACATAAAACCGATTCCGGTTCGTTACAGCCAAATATCATAATGCCCTGTTGCATATTTTACTAAATCTCAAATTGTTGAACTTATTTTCAATAGAATAGAATGTCAAAATAACATTTACACGTTACATACGATACCAATATGTTGTTAAAATGACCAATAACTTCAAATAGCGAATTATTATTAAGACTGAAAATGAAAATGCATTAGTTTCATAGTTACCAAAATTCTAAAATACGTTTTATCGACAGGCCCAAAGATGAAAATGGCACTGTTTCATAATACCTAAAATTTTAACCACGCAGTATTTTTAGTGTTACGTATTTATGAAAGCCGATGAGAATTAATTTAATTACTTACTCATTGCTTAAAAACTGTAAACTTCATCATAATTTTAAATATTTTCCATAGACATTTTGGGAAATGGTATAATTGAAAATTCATCAAAACGCGATAGATACTTTAAATGAATAGGGATGATGACTAAATTTTAATAATTACAATTAGTCCGCCGTGTAGATTAATAAAAAATAATGGACACGTATTTCTTCTTTTTTTACGTAATCAAAAAATAAAGGAGATACATTAAGTCAAAATGTCGCATGACGTCACTCCTAAGTACAAATTGTCACAAGCCCCTACTCTTAAACTTTAATGCGATTTATCTGAGTATTTTTTCATAATTTTGAAAAAGTAAAAAATACGTGTCATATATTTTTTATTATGTAATTTGCGGACTCATTACAATTTTGATATTTTTACCCAGTCATCATGCCTGTTATAGTCACAGTTAAGAATACGGTAATTTAAGAATTAGGCGTAAGTCATTTCGAGCCTTAGACATAATGAGAATAATCTGTTTTGACATTCTGATATTCTAGGAACACGTTATTATGATATTTGGCTGTAACAAACCGGAACCAAACAACCGACGAGCGCGAAAGCGAGTATGTCCATACGTTTACAAAAAAGGGCACCGATCGGGCATTTCAGTAATAATTTATCTACATACTATTATAAATAAAATGTCTGTACATTTAAGATATTTAACCCTTTGATCACCAACGACGGCTGTGGCCGACAGCTAAAAGTCGTGCCACTGACGCCACGTCGGCCACAGCCGTCCATATTTCAATGATCAAAAATTATTAATTACAAGTATTTATCAATCCATGTTGATGTGGGAGCTCTTCTTATTGTTTTGCTCTGGCGTCAGTGGTACGGTAAATTGCTCCACGGCTTGAAGTTCAATAGGTTAAAGAAAAAAAAGTAACGGACTAATGGAGATCACTGATTCGAAAAGTAATTAATTTTTGTATATTTGAATGTGTCTTTGTCATCACGCCAAAACGTCTATAGGTCCACACTTGTATCATTTGCTCGTATCCGATCACCGTGGCGTGGCATGACTGCGTATTGCGCTGCTTGGACGCTCACTGTCGGCGCGGCGATCACGCCGTGCTTTTCCGATCTAAGTGTGTGATACGCGTAGCAACATGGATTGCGAGCGTTGGATCGGCGCAACGTCCAACCGCGTGATCGTGACGCGCGATCATGTCACGGGACGAATATCTGATCGCGCAAATTATACAAATGTGGACGCACGTTAAAGGGATTCCAACTATTTTTGGTACACAGGTAGCTCCACAGATGGTTATAGGATACTTTTTACTCAACAACGCTGAATAAAAAAAGGTAATTATGATTATTTCCTATTTGTCTGATACCTTCTAGTTTGTAATACATTATTATAGCTCAAATAAGCTTATCTAATCAATAAATATGAGTCGACTGTAGTTTAATAGCATTTATCCGTATTTGTAGGCGACAGACCATTGACATTTAGGTTCCTAAATTATGTAGCGCTAGCTGTACGCCAAAAAAAGCTGCAAACGGTGTGATGAAAATCGGAACGATTGAACTTTAGGCCATAATACGATTCAATTTAACCCGTAGCACGAAAAAAAAACAAAAAAGAAGAGGAGTTATGACGTCATATTTTTTTGTGTAGGTTTGTTTATCATAAATCCCAAAAAGCTAACGAATTTAGAGTAAAATGATTCCTCGCTCAAATAAAAAGAAAATGTTGATGCGTAATAGCAGTCTCTATGATAGTAAACGTAAAAAAAATTGAGATCGATACCGTTTGGGTGGAAAAGTTATTTTTTAAAGTATGAAAATATTAATCTATACTATTATAATGTTGTAAAGTTAAATGTTTGTAAGTGACGTTGTGGCTTCATCACGCTAAATCGGCTCAACGGGTTTCAACTAGTTTTGGTACACGGGTAGCTGGATATCTCCAGATGGTTATAGGATACGTTTTACTCCACTAAGATAAAGAAAAAAAAGAGGCGTTGTCTTTTTCCCCTCCGCGAACAAAGTTAAGAGTAATAAGACCATTGAATACCCATGAAAATGTAACTAATATTATGAAACCTTTTTCGAGAATCGCAAGTTTAAACATAGCTGCCAAACAAAGGTCTTAATTTCCTCCTACAAGATTGGAACATGCGCGACGTTATACGTTCCTAGGCTTCAGTATAGGGTTTTTGAGAAAATCCAAAAATGCGATTTTAACATTTTTGTGTCTAGGTGAGTTTGTATGACATTCAAGTAGTTTTATTTTCATCAATTTTTCTATTATCGAGAGGTCGTTCTACAACATACCAAATTATAAATTGTCAAAATCTCAATTTCGAGTCTAACTCGCGCACGAATGGTTCCGTATCACCGTACGTAAAAAAATCGAGAATACACGTACCCATAACCTTAGTATATTAATACGCACTTTGTGTGTGATTCAAAATACTATGGCTAAAAACACGTTTCTTGCCCTTTAATTTTTAATTTTATTTCTATCATGTGTTGTTATAGCGGTCATAGTAATAATACACTGAATACTGAATTTTGTCAACGTTTCAAGTCCCTATCCATTACGCTTGAAAACTTAGCCTTATGACAGACAAACGGATAGACCGACAGTGGAAACTTAGGAATAGGGTTCCGTTCGTACACTTTTGGCTAACGCATAAATATAATTCAGTATTCATTTAAATTTCTCGATTTCATCGAATAATAATCGAATATTCTAATATCTTAAAAGGACGAATACTAGCAAGTCTTATGCTTGCTTTAAAAACGTATTTGCCCATATTAATTTCAAAACAACTACGCCTAAAAGATTAAATGAACGCTTATCCAAATTTAGAGATCATTTAAATAAAATGACACACATAGGTATGAACTGAATTTGATGTGGCTATTGTGACAGTAGTGTGTATAACGTTACGGTGGCTAGCAGTGTCATCTCAGCTTATAAGAGAGCTCTCCATAGGTATTCAGATGACTTGTAACCACTACCCATTCATAATCAAATTTCAAACACAAAAGTTACAAGACTTATATTCTTAACACAGTTTCTTATTAAATGGTGGTAAAAAGTTTATCATGATGCAATAACAGGTACCTACATTTAAAGATAGCCGTCAATAATCATAGTAAGTATATTCAGCTAATTAGTGTAGACCTGGGCGTCACATTTCACGTTATTTATTGACCGCTATCGACCTTCATACATTTTCAAGGTTGAATTTAATGCAAAAGGTTAAGTCTATGTTCTCTCTTTGGTTTTCACGGTTATTACGCATTTAAGTAAAAAAAATAACAGAATACGGGTATACTTAAAACGTTCATTATTTCATACTACCTTATATACTACTAGAAGGCGCCCGCAACTTCGTTCGCGGAGGAGAAAAAGTCATAACACATCGTTTTTTCTTCAGCGTAGTCGGGTAAAAAGTATCCTATTACCATCTGGAGATACCCAGCTACCCGTGTACCAAAAATGGTGGAAATCTGTTAAGCTGATTTTGCGTGATGAAGCCACAACGACACATACAAACATACATAAAATCCAAAAAAAAATGTTTTTGTTTTAGTGACCTCCAAATAGCCCGTAACAATCAATTTTTGGAAAATATCTTCAATGTTCAGACATTTCATTTTTACAACTTTATAATAGTATAGATATAGGTACTTACCGAAGAGGAAGTTACGTTAATCAGAGTCCGCTCTTCGACGTTATAAAGGATATAAAATGAAATAATGTATATGATATTATCCAACTAATTTAGAATGAATTAGTTAAAATAACTTTATAAAAACTCACCCTTAATGTTTGGTTCCGTGTCCCAGTTCTCGCGGACTCAGGATTGGTGCGTGCTCTGATCCTACCCCGCACGCCATCGTTGAGGGGACTACGCACATTGCCACTGTTAGTTTCTCCCATTAATTCTTGACACTGACTTAAGACAGTAGAATCAATTTTTAAGCCATCCAAGTGTATTACTAAATCTGCACTTTTTACTTCTGAATTGCTATTTGATGTATTCTCCTGTGATGATACAGTTTTCATCAAATCTAGAACAGAAATATTAAGATCGAGACATGGCAAACATAGGACACTTTTACACAAATCTACCCTGTTCCAAATTATACTCATGTAATTGTATGCTTGTCAAATGTGACACAATACTAACAAGAAAATAATACTTTCTCACCCATAGAAAGCTCCACGTTTTCTAGTTTTCCATTGAAAGATAAGAGGACTTTTAGAAGACTTATCCTCTTCTCTCCAATAACATTGTCTTTTCTAAAACTGTGGTGGTCGGCAAGCCGAAACAATAGTTGTGACTGAGGAGTCACCAACACAGTAAATTCTTCTTTCCATTTTGGGTGCAAAGTGTTCTTAATGACCTCAGTTCTCCTTGAAATTTTGTCATCTACAATCACTTGCAAGTAAGGATTTGGTTTGAAGAGTCCTGAATTTCTTATGGTTGCAGTTTCAACTGAAATTCACATAAGTAAGTTTAAATGAATAACAATAACTAATTATAATATGCAAAATAGTGTGCTATCATTGTATTATGGGTACCTGTTAGACTGAGCTGATGATATGTTGATAAGGAAATGGGAGTAGTGAGTGCTGGTGTACTTTCAGACATTTTGATTACTTGTGTCAGTTGATGTTCATTGTACTACATCATTAAAATCCATGCTCCGTGCCACCTGTACATATAAACTATAAGTTATCTAAAGTTAAGCACATTAATGCCTATAGAGAAGATAAGAGTCAGTGTATCCAGCTAATTTACAAATATTCTTACTACAGGATAAAGTATTGAAACACCAATTAAAAAATACCTAACATAAATGAAAAAACAAACATTTACACATCCTTCTCTCTGTTAACATTTGATGAACAAGCTGTTTTTTCCCTATGATAGGTACACTCATCCACCATCAGTAATGTTATGTACATGTGCTGGCTTCTATGTAGAACCGAACTGAAGAGTACCCAAAGATCTTCACATGCCTTTAATGCCTATAACATGCCTTTCCCCCATGATGAGGACACTCCACTTCAGTTTGAGTCACTATAATCAAGTCACTTAAAATATCACTGCACGTGCATTTACGCTAAATTATTCACTTATAATACAACCTACACATGACTTTGCAGTCTATACTTGAAAGTCTATTAGCTAATTGATATCTGCACTATGACATCCACCATCCTCCTCCGCAGCTGCATCCTCTTGAATAGCCTTCTTTTTGAAAGAAGATGCAGCTGACGGTGGGCTTTCACTTGACCTGGGTCTTTTATTACTATTCTGCTCACTTCTAGCTGCCGTACTTGCAGCATCATGCACCTTGCACTCTAGTTATATAATAGATATGGCTAAATTATATAAATTATGGTGACAAATTGCCTTTCTTAATTCATCTGTCTCTATACTGTTCGCAAGAAAGCAAAACTCGAATTAGTTCGCGTAATTCTCCCAGTTGTCTTTGTCGACATTAAGTCACTGAATTTCCCAGATATCTTATTTCACAACATTAAAATCCACTTTTAAACATTCAAACACTATGTTTAAAGCACAATTACAATTTATTCCCGTCGCCAGAATGTTACGTACATGTGCTTCCATGTAGAACCGAACTGTGGGGTACGCACAGATCTTCACATCTACCCACATGCTACATGCTAATATAACAAGTAATATACCTATATAAGAGTAATAACAAAGCACTCAAAATTAGCTGATATACATAATAAACCTTTGTCACCTTATCCCTTAATTTGACTGTAGATGACTCATAACACAACAATGCAGATAGAATCGCATATTACAGGAATGCTATACAATACAATACAAGAATTCTTTATTGCACACCAACAACAGAAACAGTGCAATAGAGTTCAAAAAAATAGGCGGTCTTATCGTAAAAGGGCGATCTCTTCCGAACAACCTTTGGGTATATGCTATCTTCAACATTTATGAACTTTATTTTAATTACATCAATAATCATCAAAGCCCAACATTTATTAATTGAAAATTCTTTTTACTTTTAAGGCACAGTCACCTGTAGTATAGTAAAGCACTTTCGTCTTCTACTATTACAGCTGACAATTTATCAACACATGTTGTATATATATACAGACTGGCGGCAAGGCATTAATAGGACTCAACTCCCACTGATCAGCCTATTTCAAAAGCCACTTTTTTAGGGTTCTGTTACCAAAATGGCATTAACAGAGCCCTTATAGTTTCGTCATGTCTGTCTGTGTGTCCATAAGTCACAGGCATTTTACTCAAAAACTACAAGATGTATATTGATAAAATTTGGAGCATAGGCTGTCATATCATTGGCTAAAGTCACAAACCTTGTAACCACTTCTTTGTCGGATGCACCATACAGAGATCCATAAGCAAGAACAGATGGCAAAATTCGTCGACTACTGGTGTGGACGATTAGCTCAGATGGTAGAGTGTGCTGCCCCGGTCTGGCTCAAGGCACTGGTTCAAGTCCAGTATCGTCGAAAAAATTTTTCATTTGTTTCTGATCTTTGTTTATAATAATAACACTAGTGGAGTGATCCACTAATAAATTGCAAAAATTGCGCTTATTATCATGATATTTGTAAAACAAAAAGTACAACCACTTGTAATTTTTTTTCAAAATTATATTTTGGCACTTTTAGATAGTCATAACTCTTAAATTAAAGGAATGAACCCGTTTAAGTTTAAAAACCGAAATAGAAAACCTCGCAATAACCAACCTCCATATTGTTAAAATTTCGTTTTTTGTGCCTCCTGTAAAATTTGATCTGTTGGAGTTACGAGGTTTGCTAATTTAGCCGGCGTTACATAAGGCGCTACTTAGTTTGATAGTAATAAATAAAACAACAAAAAGAATATTTCTAGGGAAAGTGCTCCCTAAATGTAACCGAAACTGATTTTTTTTATTTAAAGCAAAATATCAATGTGGCACACATCTTCTTTTTATTGTTTTAAAAATACTTTCAGATTACTAAAATCATTTTTAATACCGTCAATATTTTCGGAAATAATAGCTCCGAAAGTAGCATAAATTGTGTCCCCCCCTCCCCTCTATTTTCTAAACCTTATGTCCAAACAATATGGAAAATATCATACAGATAAAGCTTAATAAATACTTTCAACAAAAATTGTTTTCAACATGATCCAATATACCATTTTTGAGTTTGTTTGCCATGGAGATATGCTCTTGTTCTAGTCCCTTTTTGCATATAGTTTTTTGTTCATTAATAGGGATTTTTTTATGAACGGCTGCGGAACTCTACACTGAGCATGGTCCGCCATGTTCTTGGCCGATCTTATAATTTCTTCTAGTGTCCTTAAAGGAAGGAATAGTAAGCAAAAAGTCTTTTTTATACCTTGCCACTACATGCAATGGGAGTAAATGAAGTCTTTTTAGGTAGTTAATATGTAAGCAAGTCCAATGGACTAAATTCATGAGAGTAATATGAATATTCACCAGGACTAGAGGTTTAAAAAAAGGCAAATATGATACAGCATGTTTTTTTTTTGTTTCCGTTAACTTTAAGGGAAGATTCTGCAGGTTATGTAGAGTTAATTAGTCGAAGAAACTTGTTTAACTCTTACTATTTTTGAGATTTCCAATAAATAAATTGAATGGCTCAACCAGTGTAAAAGGTCCTACATTACATCATCCTACTAGTATTTATCTTTTAAATTTCAGTTGTAAAGAGTTTTCAATTCGTAGCTATTCCCTACAAGGAGATTATTGAGGCGAGTTTGTTCAGCATTACATACTTTTCTTTTATTACGTGTCACATCAATGACATAAAGTCGTGGTGCCTAGTTCACCCGATATCTTCGTCATATGAGTATAACCAAACGACGATGGGTGTCCGGATTGGTTCTGCCTTTTCCCGAACTGTCTGTTATGTGAAACAACCAATTAAATTCCAATCAAGGATGGTCGCTGGATCTGTTATTGGTTGTTATGTTACCTCAGCATCCCCAACAACACCCGAATGTTTTGGAAACTTGAATGTCAACATCAAGTTACTTTCATAAATAGGAAATGATTAGAAATTACTTTCAAATAATAATCTCATTTCCCACTAATCTATCAGAGGTAGATAAAAGAAAAGGAAACAAAGAAAAAAGAAAAATCAAATAAGTATAGTATTGGGATTTGAACCTAGGACCCCACACTCCATAAGCAAACTATCTACCACTAAGCTATGTGTTGGCATGTGCTGTCATGGATGAAATTTAAACTTTGTCATACTTGACACTAACTTTTGTGTAACTCTAAGAGACTTTTTACACTGCAATATTGATTTATTATGTATGAAAACAAAAAAAAATGTTTTTTTTTTCGAATTTAACAAAAAGCAATATAGGTAGCTTCTGTTAATGTCCGAGCAACAAGGGAAAAAAAACCATGGTGTATATATACACAGCAATTCGCCAAAAATTAGCTAAAAAAAATGAACACACTGTTTATATGGTAATTGACTGTTCAAATAGACAACTATAAACATCACTGTACAAAAACTCTATCTAGTTTAAAAAGGATTATATATCTCAGTCACAACTAACTTCATTAATACACACCCATATAATATTGGTTAGCCCCAAACTAAAGAGCAGATAAGTATTGTTAAGTACCTATTTAGTTGCCAGTATTCTAAAAACCTTATTATTATTTAAAGTATTTCCTATGTTTATTCCATGTTATATTCGACAACAGAGTCTTGATGCAAATAAGGTACAGAATCATGTAATCTAGATAAGATTTATATTACTGATGTGGACTTTGGGCCAACTTTGGTGCTAAAAGAAAATAAAACTATGTTTTCTAGAAAAAACAAATTGAATGGGTAATCCTTATCTAATCATATCTCCATGTAGAAAGGCTGTAAACGTGAGGAATGCCTAGGCAGTTGCTCCAATGGCAGTAATATCATCTTTAATTACTTTACAACTTGTGTTGCATTAGGAATGCACCTGACAGAGAATTAGTCACAATGGTATCATGTCAAGAAGAGGATAAACATAAATAATTCAAAATAATTACCTTTCCACGGTTGTTTGGTTTCCACACTTCTTTATATTAACTTGCTTATTATCATACCTCCTTTCCTTATCGCACTGTAAGGAAATAGACAAGAAATCGACATTATACTGATTCATCAAAACGCACTTATTGGATAATTAATTAAGGATGTAAAGCCACGTATACCGATAACACACCCTATAAAACACAAATAACTTACATTATTCAACAACTATTTACGAAAAGTAAGTAAATACAAGGGCTCTGAAGAAAACTAGTCACTCAAGTTGAGGGATATCGCTACCGCACAGATACTACAGATAGACAAAAAGAAAAGTGTATACCTGCGGACAAACAATCTGCAAAATGCCTGCCAATACGACTCAAGTTTCTTCGGATCTATGGATAGAACCATAGGCTATTATAGAATGTATTCTTAATATCATATGTTGTTTTGTACTATATGACACATATTTGGTATCTTTTCATTTTAACCAACATATTAAAATAATTAATGTGACAAAAAAACGTATTTGTGTCAATCATTCAATACATTCAAAATGTATCTGTGGAATTGAAAAATAAATAATGCGTTTGGAGTTTTTGGTGTCACAACAATTGAAGTAGGAAATCGATACTTATACTTTTTAAATATTTAATTATATTTCGAAGATCATGCACTGTGCCATTTCAAGCAAGCAGTTAAATTAGATAACTAGAAAGTTTTACTTAATACTTATTCCTGCGTCCTCGTCCTTGGTAAGTTCTCTTCCGTAACATTTATGCTCTATTTAATCAGCTGATGAACTAAATATATCAATTCCTTAATATGTTTGTTTGCTCTTACTAATTTGATTACTTGTGGTTTCTAATATATATTTTGTAACTTATTTAGAATACTGAATCAAATATACTTACGTGATTGTATCACATGTGCACGTAGGCGTAGAATCAGTGTAAGGCACTCATATATTTCAACTTGTAAAGGTATAATTCAGCAAACATTCTTAGACCAAATACCTAAATGAAGATTAGACGAAAGCTTAAAATAAGTCATACATAGGTGTTAAACCTAGTAACTTGGAGCGTAAAGTTATGTTAAACTATAAACTAGGAATATGACCTTGCTACGCAACAGTGCCAATCTATTGCATTAGAAGAGTTACAAATTTATATACCTACATACTAGATGAAATGTTTTTATTTTTTATTCAGGCTAGAATGAGTCCTGTGGAAAGTGTACCAGTAGCTGTTCTGAACAATGTTGATGATTATGTGGAATTATTGTATGATGACATCCCAGAAAAAATAAAAGGATCTGCATTGATATTACAACTTGCTAGAAACCCTGATAACTTGATAGAATTGGCAAGAAATGGTACTTTTATATTTAATCTTATTCTTATTACCCTAAAAAGTGCAATAAAATTAAGTTGTGATTTTGATTACATATCAATTGTAAACATGTTTTGTAATAATATTTACAGAAGCTTTACTGAGTGCCCTGTCTCGGGTTCTTAGAGAAGAGTGGAAAAGGAGCATTGAGTTAAGCACAAATATTGTTTATTCATTTTTCTGTTTTTCTACTTATAATGAATTCCACCCAATTATTATTCAATACAAAATTGGATCACTCTGTATGGATGTAATAGACTATGAACTGAAAAGATATGACCAGTGGAAGGAAAAAGTAGAAGGGAAGAAACAAGTACTTACTCCTGACAAAGTAAGTAACAATAGGAGTGGTACAATTTAAGTAATAATATTTATTTTTGTTATTATCCTTTAGTTCACTTCATTACACTGCCATCCAATAATGTTATAAAAAAGGAAGTGATCACTGACTTATTACATGCACAGACAGAATCAAGTAAACATTTATCACTGCAATTATGAAATATTTCATTTTATGTGCAAGGACACAACTTATGTGACATAAGTGCCAAATGATATTGTTTCTCTGGATATAACTCAAAATAATTTTGAATAAACAATGTTTATACCAGTTTAAATTAACAAACATTGTGTTGAATATGATTAATAATTTAAATTAAAACAGTCAGGGCCGGATTTAGGCGAGAGTAACTGGGGTTGGGCCCAGGGCTTGCACAAGTGAAGGCCATACATAAATATTCTAAAAACAAAAAGATCTGGGAGTTAACATCTAAAGATACCATTTTGCAGATATTAAGTTATGCATTGCTCCAAAAAGTAAATAGATAAAATTTGCTATCTTCACAATAAGTTATCGTGACTAGGTGTAATCATATATTTTTTTATAAATTTTGAAATATGCTATTTTCGAAATGAACAGGCCAGAGAAAATTGCGTTTTAAGTGTATAATGTTCTACTTCGAAGTTACATAGTGATGAGTATTGGGTATCAATCTAATATATGAAAGTAAACAAATATAATGAACGTTAATTGTCTCAGAAAATGACGATTATTTTGAGTTGAACATGCAAGGGCGAAGAAACTCAAAAGTGTTAATTATTGCCAATTCATACAATATGTTGTATTAAAACTGTTAATTACTCATCATAATTACACATTCTAGGGCATTTTGGGATAATGTAATGACAAAACGTCATAATCGTACAGAAATTTAATACTAAAATGATTATTTGTATATTAAAAATCAACAAAGTTACATCACAAAATCAAACTATATTTGGCGCGATGTACCACAATGGTATGGTATCATCAAAATGGCGTTAAAGCATTTTTTGGGTTCCATAGGTAAAGAAAGGAACCCTTATGGTGCAACTCTGTCGGACTCTGTCTGTCTGTCTGCCCAAGTATTAGAGAGCCATAACTCAAAAATGACCTATGCTATCTATTTGAAGTTTGGAATAAGTTATAAAGATGGTCAGAACAAATGTATTGCAAAGGAAACATTGTATGTTTATTTTCTAAAAAAACGATTAAGATGGGAGGTGCAAAAATTTCAAAGTTAGTTTATTTTTCTGTTAAATTATTTATTGTGTATTGTGCTTGAATCTAGTTTTATTAAGGAAAATGTTTAAAAAAACCTTCCCCTTATCTCCAAGTTTACCAAGCGAAAAATCTGAAGTTTTGTTGAATTAATTTAATATGAATATTACAGGAAAATTGTAACCATAGTATCTATATGTCTGTGTTACTTGTTTTGGTTAGGTGTGCCCTTCAAAATATGTGACGCCATAGATACCAGAGGCAAACTTGCTAGGGACTGATGCTATTCCTCATCTTAGAAACAGGCATTTAACTACCCATACTGCCCTGCTAACTATAAGTGCAGTAACTCTAGTCAAAAAGTAGAAAAAAATGCACCTTATTTCATTCGAGCCAGGTGTACTTTACATTTCGCCTTTGAGCGGAGTTACGGCACTTATCGTTAGCAGAGCAGCGTAATGGAAGTATGAACAAAATTATTATAATTTTTGTCGCTCTTTAAGACATGTCGTGAAATGGTACCCTGACTACTAAACTCTGTGGATGGAGAATGATACTAAAAAAAACATAGTTTTATTGGTATTTTTGTTCATACGTGTTCTTTAAGATGTAAATAATCCAATTATAATACCGACCTATTATAGCGATATTTCCACCACTTCCTTAAAAACGCATGCAACTCGGAAATTAAAAGTCTGGAAATGGTACATACCTTTTACTAAACACAAATATGTTTAATGTCTTTGGAAAATTACTAGGGGCCTCCACCTCATTTATTGCCCCAGGGTCACCGGACCCCTAAATCCGGCCCTGAAAGCAGTATCTATATATACTTGAATGTTCACATTTAGGACATAATTCCTTGTCAAAACTATATGATGGCTTTTGGTTAACGTTTTAAACTTACTAGTAATAGTTTTTATTATTCTGAAATAAAGATAGTAATATGTAGTTTAAGTTAAGGCTCTATTTCACTGTTTTTCTTGTTGGTGTGCAATAAAGAATTGTTGTATTGCATTGTAAGAGTAAAAAAAACATACATTTATATTAAAAAAATTGTACCTACTTGAAATTTAACATATCTCATATTCAGCTAAGTGTTTGTGGTACCAAATTGCATCTGTCAGCCGCCCATTGCATGTAAGTCTGATTTCAGAATGAATTACCAAAGAGCCGCATCCCAGAACCAAAGCGTCGCCCAAAATCTGGCACATGGGCAGTGGCTGACGTGAGCCTACAGAAAAGCCGCTCATTAGTTTCTAGTTACCATGAAGATTTATGCAATGCTTCTGATGATTGTCTCTCCAAAAATGACGAGGAACAGATGAAAAGAAAATTAAAAACACTTTCTAAGCGACAAGAGCAACTTTTAAGAGTAGCTTTCTACATGTTGCTCAATGTAGCAGATAATTTAAAAGTAGAGGAGAAAATGCACAAGAAAGACATTGTTGGTCTTCTTATTGGTGCAATGGAAAGACATTCTAATATTGATCTCCTCATTTTAATTGTCTCGTTTCTACAAAAGCTTTCCATTTTCATAGAGAACAAAAATAGTATGGCATCAAAAGGCATTATTGAAAAATTGACACCATTACTTGAATCACCTAATGCAGATTTAGTTAATGTCACACTCAAGTTGTTATTTAATCTTACGTTTGATACAAAATTACGCAGCAAAATGATTAAAATGGGCCTACTGCAAAAGTTGATTAATTTCACAAGTAAGTGAACAGAACCCATATTTATTTAAATATGAATATTTCTCAACTATGCCTCATCTCATGTTTGAAATAAATCATCATTCTTGTGTAGATGATAATATGCAAAGCACTTCTAAAACCTAAAGATTTCCAAACATGTTGGAACTCTGCATAGTGTTATTTTTCTAGTGTTTAAATAAGTGAAATATGAATTATGTATGAAATTGAAAATGTTGTGTTCCAGGTGATGATAAACACATAAACTTGGCAATGAAAATCCTTTATCACTTGAGCATGGATGATAGAGTCAAGTTAATGTTTACACAGTCAGATTGTGTCAAGTTGGTTAGTATTATTTCTTGTCTGGACATGGACTGGCAAAATGTAGTTGTTCCCTTTTGTTGATTTTGTTACCTGTCCCAAGTTCCGCTTTGTGCTATGTTGTTCATAATAAATTTTCAGTTGACGGACATGCTCCTTCTGAACGTGAACAGCGAGAGCGGTGTAAGCAGCGGCGGCGCGCCCACCACCGACGTGTTGCTCGCGCTGTGCGTGAACCTGGCGTGGTGCGAGCGCGCGGCGCAGCAGATGGCCTCGGAGGGCCGCTTGCGGGAGCTGCTGACGCGCGCCTTCCGCCACCGCAACACCATGCTCATGAAGCTCGTCAGGAACCTGTCGCACCATGCTCAGAATAAGCCCCTGTTCGTTGTGAGTAGCTTTATGCTTGATAAAGCGAATTTATTTAGTGCTTTTTTAACCCCTTTCAGCCCAGACTATTAAAGATCTTAAATATGCCCCCAACGCAATGCAAAATTAAATAGAATAGAATAGAATATATTTATTTTTCAAACATAGGTAAGTACAGAGTTGGTGTTACATTTTGCTAGTTCTCTATGTTTTGCCAGCAGGCGTACAAATTTATGGGTTCTACGACCCTAAACATACAATTTAATAACATGCATCAAATTAAAACAATGTCAATAGAAAATCCATAAAAAATAAAAATAAATTAAAGTCAACGTAAATATCTAAATGATTGTTAATAATATCATATATCAGTATCATTACGGAACTGTTGAGTATTATAATAGCATTTCTGAGTTAACAGTGATGTCAGTTCCTTTTTTAAGTTGTCTAATTTTAAATCCTTAATATTAGATGGAATTTTGTTATATATTTGGGGTGCCATTCCCAAAATACTTTTTTTTTCACTAATGCAGTTTTGTATTCCTTATTGCGTTACATATTTTTTATATTGTGTCCGAGTGGGTAGCTTGCGCGTGTCTGCAATGTTAGTAAAAAGATGAAGAAGAAGAGATAGCTTTTTCTAAGATGTACAAGCAAGGCAATGTCAGAATATTAAGTGACTTAAAGTAGGGGCTACAACTGTCCGTTACTTTCAAGCCACACTTAGCTCTTATGCACCTTTTTTGTGCCTTAAATATTATTTCCTTGTCACCTGAATTGCCCCAGAATATCAAACCATATCTTAAGGTTGACACTACAAGACCATAGTAAGCTACCAGTAGGGTATCACTGTTTTTAAAAACTTGTAAAGAGCAAACGCCGTTTTACTTAGCCTTTTACAAATTTCATTGATGTGGCACTTCCATGTTAGTTGACTGTCTATCCAAAGTCCTAGAAATTTGGTGACTCCTACAGTTTCAATAATATTTCCTCGATAATTAACATTCAGTTCGTTGCATTTAATTCGCTGATAAAAATTCATTACATTTGTTTTGGTCAAATTAATAACTAGATTATTGTTATTGAGCCACATTATTATGTCAGTCATTGCATTATTTATGTCATCTTCATATCTGCTAAAGTCATTACATTTTAAAATTGACGTGCTATCATCGGCAAATAAAATCATGGGATGGCAAACTATTTTGGTCCAATCATTAATATAAATTAAGAAGAACAGAGGACCGAGTACACTCCCTTGTGGTACTCCATACATACACGGTGTGCATCAGACTGAAAAGTTTGAGTCATTTTGGTTAAAGTAGTTCTATCTTCTATCCAAGATGGTCAGATGCGAGTGGTGAAATTACTTTTGTTTGGTTTTTATATGATAGCTACTAAATTAACTAGGACTATTAACCCATTTACGAACATTCTTTTTTATGGTCGTAAATTTACTCCATTGCTTGGTACAAACTCAGATATCACCAAAGGCCATAGTCGGGTTTCTATAGTAAGTCGGCCCCTGCATCAAATGGGCTCGGGTTGATTTGCATCGACACACAAAAAACAAATGCTAGTAATGATATAAAAAAAAATAGATTAAATAAATTATAACTACATGTAAAGAAAAGGACGTAAGTGCGATAAAGATACGCTCTTTTGCGGGTGCATTTTCTCACATCTAATTTTTTTATGTGTAGTATCGGTTACGGAACCCTTCACAGAGCATAGTCTGACATGGCTGGGTTTTATTTTTATGATTTCGAAATTGGTCTCATACTAAAAGTTGATCGTCATGGTCATTGTATATATAGTAGCCTCGGAAAGTAACATTTTGTTTCACGTTTTGGATGTCACTTTAGCTGGGTTACAAGTGTTTCGATTGAATGAGACGTATGTTTCAGGAATTTGTGGGTGATATCGCCGGAGCCGCAACCAGTAGCGACGCGGCTGAAGAGTTCGCGATCGAATGCATCGGGACCCTCAGTAACATTCTGGACTTTAACAGTAACATCGACATTTACGCCGTCGTGGAACGATACAATCTCATCCCGTGCGTTATGAAGATATTAGACCCGGGTAAGATAATAACAGTCATTTTCAAAGGCGCTGTAAATCGCTATTTCTCAATTTTTAAATTCAGTTTTATACATGTTTCAAATTTGATGATAATTAAGAGTACCTTTTGCAAATCATTCCCGAAGAATACTTTGGCTTAATTATGACAAGCAAAACCCGTCCGAAATCAAAAAACTTCAATCCCACCAAAAACATTCTGTAAAAAATTAGCCAAGTCTCGATGGAGCTGCTTGTTTATCTCTAAAAAGTAATGAAATCTGGACAAGGTCCAGCTCCATCGAGACTTGGCTAGTTTTTTACAGAATGTTCTTGGTGGGATTTCACTTCTTTTTGTAGAAACGTGGGCATAGACCTTCGATTTTTGACATCAAATGCCCACCAAGTTTAATATTTTTTGTAAAGGCGGTATGTCGATCTCTAATAGTTTGGTTGGGCTCTTGTGTTTTCTAATCAGGGTCACCAGGTACTCCAGATCTTCGATTATCCTAGTTTTATAGTTTTCCCTTTATGTGGCCATTGAACCCTAACTCTGTAGCAAATTTCAGCTCTCTGAGTTTATGGGAAGTACTAGTTCTATTCTGATGATCATGAGTGAGTGAGTGAGTGTCATAAATGCGAAACTTTGCTTTCACTTAACTTCGGAACTAAATGACCTACAGACTTGAAATTTTGGATTTTAAGTAGGTGATTATAGCTTACTGGATGACGAAAATTTCTGCGTTCTGGTCTTATCCAGAGGTTCTCAAATAGGGGCCTGAAAATGCGGCGAAATGGTTCTAGTAAAGGATGGTACGGCCACAGAGTACTTAATCACTACGTTTTAAGAGTCGGCACTTACAAAGAAGCCCCGAATCGAATTATGAACGTACTTTGTGCTAACCCAACCAATACTTGTCAATACTACCAACACAAAAAATGCAACGCTAGGGCTTGACACTTTCAATATCTACTGTTTATCGATATCAATAAATGTGCGTTGCATGCTGCTGTACTATACCAGTAATAAGTTTTGAGTATTACGAGTGGGTATTAATAAAAATAATAACTATAAAAGTAATTTATGAATCATTTTCACAACATTATCAACATCATGAATGTACAAGGAATGCAACTTATAACAAATTAAAGATATTGTACAAACACATAGGTACATTACTTTGCGGCTCTTCTCAGTTGAGCTACCTTGGAAGCATTCGCAGGAATTTCCTCTGTTTTAATAATATCTGAATTTAGTATTTGGCACTGTCTTCTAATAAAAAAAAATTGCCATGAGCCAATATATTATAATTGTACTGTCATAATATCTTCTTGATTTTTGCATTTCCACCTGATTTCGTTAATATATGTCGCGTTAGGAGTGGCGGGAGCGGGAAACTGGGCATAATTATGGTCATCGGACATAGTGATAGGTTAAGTGTCACGATAGCTAAATTAAAATCACTATTTACACGATCACTAGATGTCTTTTATTTACTTTCACAATCATATCGTAATTCACTCACTAAAACGTAAAACATTGCACATCAAAATTATGGAACTTAATGCAAATGCGAGTTTTTAATCAAACCGTTATAAAAATAACTTTTAAAATGGCAGCAAGAAAACAGACAAGTCTCTTGGCGGAGATGTCGACTCGATCACAAACCAAAGCAAAAGAGAGCGAAATCCCAATCCAACTTAAAAACGTCAAGTACCATTCCCGCCAAGAGCCATGTCTAAGCGAGGGTAAAAGCTATCAGCCAATCGCTTGAGTTTCAGTGTGCCAATATCATAAATTAAATTGTATCCAATCAGAAAAAATCATAAACGGAAATGTCAAACAAGTTGTCCATCATAATCGACAAAATGTTACCAGTAAATAACAATCAGACTATTAGATTAAAGTGTCATGTGGTGTCGCCATCTGTTGGCAGTGAGAAAATAACTAAAGCGAAATAAAATAATCAATGCATGGCAACACAACTTTAAAAAAAGAAAAACAAATTGATTTCAATCAATGCCGACTGGTGGCGCCGCCCTCACACTTCGACACGGCCATCTTGACCTTCACCCGTCCACGGGTGCGTTATCTGAGGACAAAACAGAATCAAAAGTAGTCCGTTCGGCCAATCTGACATAACAAACATTTATTGTCACGTAACTCCAAGTATAGCCAAAATAATAATAATGCTGTCTAATAGAAATTACAAATCTTTGCCACACACATCACACAAGCATCATAAATCTAGATTTTAACAAATTGCTTAAGCTTTCAGCTATCAGACTTGATAATGTTAATAGGTACCTTGTAAGCACCACCTGGTGTGACGTACGCCATCAAAACAAAATCAAAACAATTGACAAGTGGAATCACTTTTGACGTAGAATTAACATTACACCAGTGTCCTTCGGTGCAACAATAAAATCTAACAAGTTGCCAGTCCATCGGCATATTATTACATCTTCAAATGTACCAGTCCATCGGCACAAGCCAATCCATCGGCCGTAACGTAGGTAACCCAACGTCAGAAGTTAACCATCCCAGCCGCGTAGGTGCTACTCCTCGCAAAGAGCATACTGCACATAAAAAGCAGTATACATACACATCTTACATGCTCCGGCACTTCTGATGCGGTCACAACAACACCCAGTCCATCGGGTATGCTTTCAGTCTTTCGAAAGTATTTCAAGCGTCAATAGTGAATTCCATTTGAATTAAAATGACAGCAACACTGCACTAATTCGAATCAGAGGCATTATCATTATCGTCACATATAATGTCTAATTCAGAGGGGATGTTTTGTTCGGGGACTTTCCTGACTCTGTCGTGTGGATACGAGGGTTGCTACTTATATATCCGGAAACAAAAAAACAAACAAACGTACACGGCTGAAAATAGTTTTATTGTTTTTCAAAGTATTCCCCTTGATGATCTATGCACTTTTGCATTCGCGTGAACCAATTTTTAAAGCACTTCTGCCACTCCGCCTGAGGTACCTCCATAACGTGTTGTTTGAATGCGTCGACAGCATCTTCAGCGGTCGAAAATCGTTGACCGCGTAATTTATTCTTTATATTTGGAAATAAATAAAAATCGTTGGGTGCCAAGTCAGGGCTGTACGGCGGATGACCCGTTAATTCCACATTTTGACCCTCCAAAAATAGAGTTGTTTCGCGTGACGTATGACAGCTGGCATTGTCATGATGAAGAATGATTCTTCGTCGCTGGTTAGTTTTACGAATTTGTTCAAATACTTCCGGTAAGCAAATGGTCGTGTACCACTCTGAATTAACCGTTCTACGGTTTTCTAGTGGCACTGTAGCTACATGGCCATTAATACCGAAGAAGCAGGCCACCATTTGTTTCAATGTACTTTTTGCACGAGTAACTTTCGTAGGGTTCGGCTCATTTTGAAACACCCATACCGTTGATTGTTGCTTCGTTTCGGGATCGTATGCATAGATCCAGGATTCGTCACCTGTATAGATGTTATAAACGGCTTTTGAGTCACCACGGTTATATTTTTTTAACATTTTATTGCACCATTCGACGCGAGCATGTTTTTGCTCATTTGTTAAGTTGTGGGGTATCCAACGCGAACAAATTTTTTTTACAGCCAAATAATTATGTAATATGCTATTAATGCTGGTCATAGAAATACCCAGAGTCGCCTCTATCTCGCGGTACGTAACATGACGGTCGTCCATTATAAGTTTTCGCACAGCCTCGATATTTTGTTGTACAACGACCGATTTCGGGCGACCTGCCTTAACTTCGTCCGTAAGCATACTACGTCCACGATTGAACTCACTAAACCAGTGATACACAGTAGTTTTAGATGGGGCTTCATCACCAAAAGTTGAAGTTAGTTGATCTATGCACTGTTGTTGCGTTAAACCACGCCGAAAATCATAATAAATCATAGCACGAATATTTTCACGAGTGAGTTCCATTCTTGCTGCGAGATGACATTTAAAACCCGTCAAAAACAAAACACGAGCGTTAATAAGGAAGAAAAAATATACCTTATATACTTAAAAAAGTTCAAATTTTACCATGGCGGTCAAATATGCTATTTAAGAAGATTGTAATCCCGGTTTCCGGATATATAAATAGCAGCCCTCGTATTTGTACGTTCTATTAGATGTGAGCGATTTAAGCAGATCACCATCTAAAACTTCAATAACCTTAAATGGTCCTTTAAACTTGGGATCAAGTTTCAATTGATTTCTCTCCTCGTTTTCAATTAAGACATAATCACCTACTACACAATTTTGAATCTTAGCCTTATTACTGTCAAACCGATTTTTATCGTATTTGCCATTTTCCACCATATTTCGGGACGCTTGCTCTCTCATTGCATCCAAGTCGATTTCGTCATTTTCCTCAAGTGTCATTAAATCTAGCACGTTAGCACGACTTGCACCAGTAGCGATAAGGTGCAGTTGGATATTGTGACTACTACAGAAGTTTGAGAACTTTCTGCTAGAAAAACAACGACCTTGGTCTGCAATAACCCGTCGAGGAGCACCAAACAATGAAATACTACTATTAAGAGCTCGAATGCCATTGGCACTGTCGATATTTTTAGGATGGATCAAAAGAACATACTTCGTAAATGCGTCAATTATGACGAAAACATATTCTTTGACACGATTCTTGCCGCTAAGTTTGCCCGAGGCGTCAATATGGACAGTGTGCCAAGGAATTGCGGTTTTAGGGATTGGGTGTATCTCGGCTTGAACTCGGCCAGATTGGGGCTTGGATTTTTGCATGTGATGCAACTATTAACAAACTTTCGAACATATTTCGACATACCTGGGAACCAATAGTGATCATACACTTTCTCGAGCGTTTTTTCCCATCCAAGGTGCATGATAGATTCGTGAACGTTGTTGATAACTGCCCAACGAAAACTGCGAGGAACTATTGGGACGCAACGAGTACGTCTGTTGCGCTGGATCTTGCGATGAAGAATGTTGGAACGAACCTCATAAGTTTTCCTAATGTCCTCTGACAAAATTTCGTTCTGCAAGTCTGACATGATCTTGCGAATCTCCTCATCTTTCTCTTGCTCAGCTTGTAGCCAAGTACTATCTAGGGACGCTAAATCTACACGCTTTTGTTCTACACGCTTCAACGGAGTCGAGGACTCGACGGGTACTGGATTTCGAGACAGACAATCGACATGGGACATCCTGGTGCCTTCTCGATATTCAATGCTGAAGTCGAACGATTGGAGGTATGCCCACCAACGGTGCGCACGCGGGGACAAATCAATCTTGGTCTTTGAGGCCTTGACGGAGTTGCAATCGGTTATTACCTTAAATTTACGACCTTTAAGATAGTGCTTGAAATACTTGATCGCATTGACAACCGCCAGGGTCTCTAACTCGTACGAATGATATCTGGATTCAGCCGGAGACGTACGACGACTATAATATGCCACTACATGCTGTTTGTTGTCTACCTTTTGCAGGAGCATAGCACCGTAACCGTCTGCACTCGCATCAGTGTGAACCTCAATAGGGAGACTAGGCTTGAAGATCATAAGCTCAGGCTCACTAGTCAACTGTGAAATGATTTTTTGACGAATCTCTTCGTTCTCAGGTCGCCAATTAAGAGACTTGTTCTTGCTACTTGTGAGTTTATACAGGGGTGTCATGATTTTAGAGAAATCGCGAATAAACTACCGAAAGTATGAGGCGACGCCAATGAATTGGCGAAGTTGGGTGATCGTTGTAGGTGGAGGGAGCTTTTTAAGGGCCTCAATTTTGCCAGGGTTGGGCTGCACCTGACCGTCTTCAATGACAAATCTTAAATACTCTATACGCTTCTTTAGAAAGGAGCATTTCGACAGGTTTAGGGAAAAGCCTGCTTTTGTCAGAAAATCCAACACAAGACGAAGACGCTCGATGCCGTCTTCAACAGTGGAGGACAAGATCAACACATCGTCTATGTAAACCACTACAAAAGAGTACGCAAGATCACCTAATGCCTTCATTATCGCTCTCTGATAAACGGAACTAGCATTCTTCAAGCCAAAGGGCATGGTGAGGTGCTCCCACTGACCTTCCGGTGTAACAAATGCAGTTTTTTCAATCGATTCTGGTGCTACTGGAATTTGATGGTAGCCACTTAGCATATCAAGAGCTGTAAACCATTTGGCATTACCTATCCTTGCTACTTGATCACTGATAAGAGGTAGAGGAAACCTATCATCAACAGTGTTATCGTTAAGTTTTCTGCAGTCGACGCACATGCGATCCGATCCGTCCTTCTTCTTGACGAGTACTGGACTCGAAAATGGGGAACAACTTGGCCTAATAACTCCTGCCTTCAAAAGCTCGTTGACCTTGTTGCGAACAACAGCTTTCTCCTCTTCACCGAACCTATAGGGACGTCTTTGAACTATACGATTAGGATCCATGAGACGAATATCTAACTGCCCAGTTGTGACACGGGTAGAAGCTATACCTGCCGAAAACGACGCCTTGTACTGCTCCAAAGTATGAACTAACTATTCTCGATTAGCGATCGGGACGTCAGTGACAATATCGTCAAAAGATACTATCTTAGGATTAGAATCATTTGATGAGCACGAATTTATCTCAGCACGGCGAGAAAAAGTCAAATTATCATGAGTCATGTTTACATTCAGACCTTGGGTTAAAATTTCACGACCAATCATGATGTCGCTATTAAGGTGTGAATCGGGTAGGACATGAAAGATAATTTCTAAATTCGAGCCATCAACTTCTACCTGACACTCTATTTGCATCAAACTGTGAATATTAGATTGACCAATGCCAGTTAAAGTCACAGTGTTATTAAGTCGTTTACCAGGAAATTTGGAAGCAATGGATTCTTTAACGAGAGAGCATTCAGCGCCCGAATCATAGTGAAAAGGAAATGACTCACCAGCAATCCTCATCCGTCCTGTAGGGTTGCTGATACAGCACAGGTTGACTCGACGCTGGTTGCTGGTACTCGCTGCTGATGCACCGGAATTACTGCTGTTTGCACCACCGTTGCCAGAAGCATTCTTCCCCGGAGTGGTGTTCGAAGCACGAGGACATTTGTTGGCGAAGTGACCAGAAAGTCCGCATCTGTAACACGTAACGCCCGACGCGTTTGGATGTTGCTTGGTTGAAGAAACTTTAGGAAGAGTGGAACGATCGCATAACCTTTTTGAATCCTTAGAGCGGCAGTCGGCGCTGCGATGTCCCAGCTTCCCACAGGAAAAGCAGTGTACAGGCCCAGGAGATGGTTGTCCAGGCCGCGGTCGCTTGCTGTTGGATGCGTCGCTTGAAGAGTCAACATTCTTCCTCTTCATGTAGCAGCTGGCCTGAAGTTCACGTTGTAATTGCTCGCGGGTTTTTATTTCCGTCGTAAAAGCAGTACGTTGTAATCTTCCATCAAATTGAGACACGTGGGCCAACACCATAGCTAAGGTTATCTGTTCTGTAGTCATGTCCTTAAATCGCGCCATCAATGACGTTGAAAGACGCGCAGCATAAGACGCCATATTTTCGTTGTCCTTAGGTTTACTATTCTGCATGTTGATGAGAGTAGCGGCAGGGGTTTCGATCATACCATAACGGGCCAGAAAAAGATCTTTAAACTGGTGCCATGTCATGCCAGAAAAAGAAACCTGGGATAACCATTGCGAAGCGTTTCCCTTTAAGGCTCCACTAAGTGCCAATATTAGTGCACTTCCATGTTGTTGTTGTTCAGCGAGGCACAATCCTACAGTGGTACACCATGCACGGGCATCTACATATGCCTTTTCTGGGTCAAAATCCGGTAAAATAATTTTTCGGTTACTCATAGGTCGTATGGAGTCAATCAGCGCCATCATGTTTCTGTTTTGGGCTTCCAGTAGCGTTCTCAGAAAATGTTCATCCATTCGCGGCCCATCGCTTTGAGTCCGACTAAATCCCATTTCTGATTTCGCGTTAGGAGTGGCGGGAGCGGGAAACTGGGCATAATTATGGTCATCAGACATAGCGATAGGTTAAGTATCACGATAGCTAAATTAAAATCACTATTTACACGATCACTAGATGTCTTTTATTTACTTTCACAATCATATCGTAATTCACTCACTAAAACGTAAAACATTGCACATCAAAATTATGGAACTTAATGCAAATGCGAGTTTTTAATCAAACCGTTATAAAAATAACTTTTAAAATGGCAGCAAGGAAATAGACAAGTCTCTTGGCGGAGATGTGGACTCGGTCACAAACCAAAGCAAAAGAGAGCGAAATCCCAATCCAACTTAAAAACGTCAAGTATCATTCCCGCCAAGAGCCATGTCCAAGTGAGGGTAAAAGCTATCGGCCAATCGCTAGAGTTTCAGTGTGCCAATATCATAAATTAATTTGTATCCAATCAGAAAAATTCATAAACGGAAATGTCAAACAAGTTGTCCATCATAATCAAGAAAATGTTACCAGTAAATAACAATCAGACTATTAGATTAAAGTGTCATGTGGTGTCGCCATCTGTTGGCCGTGAGAAAATAACTAAAGCGAAATAAAATAATCGATGCATGGCAACACAACTTAAAAAAAGAAAAACAAATTGATTTCAATCGATGCCGACTGGTGGCGCCGCCGTCACACTTCGACGTATATATAACCGCACAAAGCGTGCAAAACTTTGGCCAACAATTTCTTCATGTAATATCTGAAATAAGAGGATTATCGATAAGTGTTCGCACACCATTCGTTTTAGGTTACCGGTTTTTTTCACAAGAGTAACTTTAGTCACAGAATGTTTGTACAATTTATAGTTAAATCTCCTTCGAATTAATTAAATTAGTAACTGTTCAAGACTCAAAGTCAAGAATGATTGAAAATATCACACTAGCTTACCGACCTGTCCGGTTCAAGTGGAAATCTGGCCAAAAATACATCAGAAGTTGATCGTCTCACACGCCTCACACCACAAACTTCACGTTATCTCAAAGATTTGCCCCCCATTCAAATAAAAGCTAAAGTTATTTCATCTAAAACACCGCATCCACGAGAAATAATCTGACGCATATCTGATGTTTAACCAATCATACCAACATAATAAAAAGTATAATACGTCTATGTTTGAAAGCAATTATGGTATTTGCTACCAAAATGCATCAGCAGTCATTTAAATTCGATAATATTATTTCTGTACTTCTTTCTGTACCGCAACGTTGGTACAAAGTACGTACATAATTTAACATACTATGAGGTGTCGATGAGCTGGGTACGGCAGTGTTTGCTTCGCGCTTGACTTGGCGGGGGCACTGCAGTGCCCCCCGATAGAGAATATGCATTTTTTTTATTAGCCTGATCGATGCGGTTTCTTAAGGCTTATATACATATATATGATACCCATTGGAAATTAAACACCAGGAATATTAAAATCGAGACTTAAAGTCGGCCACAGCGGATGGGTTTAAACGCCCCATATAAATAATATTACAGGACAATTTTACACAAATCGAACTTTTCCCATGGTAAGCTCAGTAAGGTTTGTGTTATGGTTACTAGACGACGATATATTAATAGATATGTTTACTAATATACATAGAAAACATACAAGACACAGGAACAAGAAGCATTTATCTCATCCACACAAATATTTGCCCTTACCGAGATTCGAACCCATCAGGAGCTCCAGCTTCGCAAGCAACGTTACTCCCGCTGAGCCAAACCGGTCGTCGATATAAATCGAGCGACACATGTGACGTCACTTTTGTCACAAGCGTATAAGAGGAGTCGACTCTAAAATAATATTAATTGTATATACTGTATAGATTGAGTATACAAACGGTTACTTGTAAGTAAATTGAAAAAAAAAAAACTGAATTACGCAGTTATGTTTTTACTTTTTCGTTATTTTTGGAGTCGGTTTTATGTTTTGTTAAAAAGTTAATTTATTTCACACATTTTAGTTAATCTTTACTTAAAGGTGTATCGACGAAGATTCGAACAACAAAAAAAAGATGGCTAGGATACATTATTTTATTAGAGATTCGGTGCCTATGCCTACCATTCTCATCAGGAGTATTTCAATTTGCGACTATGAAGAAGCTTAGCTATTTTAATCAATATGCATCTCGTCGCCACCGTAATCACTTATCGTTGAGGAGTTGCAGTGATCTTCTGTGGTCTTCTTTATCATCATCAGTTCCACTTCACCAATGTACACTTTCTTAATGCAAATGCTTATTATGTTTTTTTGTTTTACATCCTGTTTGTTCTTTTACATCCTCATGGATCCCATCATCAGATCTTCACTAAAATTGAATGGGATCAATCTGGAGGTACCTCCTTTAAACCAAAAAAAAACTAAATCGGTTTATAAATATGACAGAGTTCTGAGGTAGCAAACATAGAAAATAAAATTACAACCGAATTGATAACCACGTCCTTTTTGGGAGTCGGTAAAAATAAGGGTATGGCCAATCTGAAGGCCACTAATGGATATTTTTTTCTACTTTTCGTATGTTTGTATGCCTTTGTGGCGCCATCACATCTAGACGGTCGAATAGATTGGAACCATTTTTGGTAGATATATATGACGCTTTTCAGCGTAGTCGGCTACGACTACGCTGAAGAAAAATAGGGTTATCATTTTTTTCTCCTCCGCTCAACGTACCTAAGGTTGCTGGATCGCTGTTTCGCAATAACACCGCCTGCTCCTTGAATGTATTATTTTCTTTAGCACTTTTTTGTAAGTTGTGAGGGTTATTGTATTGTATGTTGTGGGCACTTCCTAGTTCTCAATATAAGAGGTCCTCTTATATTGAGAACTAGGAAGTGCGGCTAACGTCCGGTCTAAACCGGACGTTAGCCGCGTTCCGTCGTTATGAAGGTGGCATTTTATCGTAGATAGCGGCAACGAGCCGGACCCGGAGCTGGTGTTAGAGGGCGTGGTGCTGGCGGGTGCACTTGGCGGGTCGGAGCGTTGCGCGGCGGCGCTGGCACGCGCAGGCGCCCCGGATGCGCTAGTCGCCCTGCTGCGGCTGCGGCAGGCCGACGATGAGCACGTGCTGCAGACCGTCTACGCGTTCAGACAGCTGCTCGCGCACCGCGCCACTGCCGAGTACCTCGTGTCGCGCACAGGTCGGTCCAGGACACAGCGGTCTATTAGCAGCTGGTACTACGCGTGATGCGCGCGGGTGCTGGTCGCTGTGAGCCTACGGCAAGCCGACGACTAAAAGCCTGTTTACACTTTCTGTGTAAACGTCGTAGCATAGCGTGGCGATCGCGCCTACTATGACATCATAATTAATTTGTAGTGTGCCAAAAAAACATGTATATGTATCTGGGATAGAAAAAAACGGCTCAAGTGCGAGTCAGACTCGCCCAACGAGAGTTCCGAACGAAATATACGCTAAGAACGGGCGTATCGATGAAAATTCAGTGTTAGCAGCGCACTAGTCGCACTACTAAGCAAATTGTTCGTGGTGTGTGGTCATTTTATATTGGTTACAGACATAGACAGACAGACAAAAGTAAGATTTTCAGCTTCTTTTCGTAGGTTATGCTATAAGAGTTTCTGGGATAACTGAAACTGGAAATACCCTACAGGTTTTCCATGGACGGCAATTTGTATAGAATACCTTTTTTAATGACTGCATCTTTGGATCGCGTTGACTTAGAAGCTTGGTTTCTTTACAGTTTCAAGGGAACCGCAGATGTTTATTTAAACTTGATACCTCCACGCGTTCCCGAGAAGAAAGGTCGTGACAGACAGATGGACAGACGGATAAGAAAATGATCCTAAAATGGTTCTGTTTTTCCTTTTGAGAAATGGAACCCTAAAATTAAACAAACGTATGGTCTTATTGTTTTTCTAAATATTCTTCGTGATGATCGATGTACTTTCGCATACTTAACACTTAATTTGTGACTGTTTTTGGGAAAAGGTCCCACTTTGTCGATATGGAGTTATATGTACATATTTATTATGTTCCTAATACTACAGATCATACGCGATCTTTCGCTGAAAGATATATGTCTCTAGGTGCTATAGTATTTTTTTTTTAATTCCTAAAAGTTGCAAAAGTGAAAAAGCGTCAATTGAGAAAACGTTGGTTAAAGTTTGGGACGGCAAAAAACACACTTATACTTTGAAGTTATGGAGTGGATAGTATCAAATGATTTGGTATACTTTAAGGATTTCAAATTAGTCAGAATCATGGATGTAGCCTTAGCCTTAGTAGTTTGAATGTTACGGAGGCTTGAACATAAAAACAGAACGCAAATATGTCAATCCTGAATAAGGGTTTATTTTCTATATTTATAACACGACACGCAGATTTATTATTAAAGTTGTATTTATAAATGTATGCTCAAACTAAAAAAGACAGAAATAATTCTATGGATCCCTTTACATACTTATTATGTCAAAAAGTTTATAAAAAAATGAATTAAAAATTACAGCGTAAAAAAATACAAATGACATGTGTATTTTAATATATAACATAAGATTACTTAAAAACACACTTATCAAGCATTAAAGTATTAATATACTTAGATGTGAAGTACTTTTTTATGCATTATACAGTTTAGTGATTTTCTATAGGTAGTGTCCCACTTTCTCGATTTACTAAACTTTAGTGCTTGTTCAGTGAAATGTATGTGTTTGGTATATTTATCCCATTTTATGTTTAAGATAAAGGTTTGTTATTGTTAATCTAATAGTCATTGATACTAATGTCGTTTGTTTGATCTTTTTTTATGGAATTTGAACGGAATTTATTTCCGACTATAGTTTAGTGTCCCACTTTGACGGTTTGGTTTCGTTCGTATGGACATACGCTAAAAAATTACTACAAGTATAAAATCAGCTTTTAAAACATAGGTGTAACGTTTTTCGAGTTAGTATTTATATAAATAATATTTTAAATGTATCGGTTAGTTATATTTTTTTAATACTGTTTTTTATTTAGCGGAATCATCGATAAAAAGTCCATTATCGATGGTTACTCAACCCTACTATTCATATTTCGTATTTTTGACTTCTCCGGCTCGAAATGTACGTCATATTAGCTTCGCGAAGCGAGACTAAAATAGTACATTTAGCCCCTTGGGTTTAAAAGAAACCCATATAATCCCATACAAATTTCTATGACACTTAAAAAACAACTTGCGGCCAGCTACATACTCTTTACAAATAATTAAAAACAAACAAACCAACCTGATCAGAATGGCCAAACTTTCTGATAGAATTGCTCAAACTGTACTTTTAGTTTCTCATGAAATATACAATTTTAATGTTAAGTATTTTTTATTATCTCGCAGTCGAAGTGAAAAGCAGAGTGTTTAACACGTGGCTGAAAGCCATTATATGACACTCAGATATAGTCACTAATCACTTCGTGTCATAATGGCTTATTTTAGTCCCTTGTCAAACAATCTACTATTTTTTATTCGTATATTTTATGCTGTACTTTTCAATACTTTTTTTAACTTTTTGATATAATAACTAACTAAAGGGATCCATAGAATTATTTCTGTCTTTTTTAGCATGAGAATACATTTAAAAATACAACTTTAATTATAAAACTGCATGTCGTGTTATAAATATAGAAAATAAACCCGTATTCAGGATTGACATAATTTCGTTCTGTTTTTATGTTCAAGCCTCCGTAACATTCAAACTATTAAGGTTACATACATGATTTTGACTAATTTAAAATCCTTAAAGTATGCCAATTCATTTGATACTAACCACTCCATAACTTAAAAAGTACAAGTGTGTTTTTTGCGGTCCCAAACTTTAACCAACGTTTTCTCAAGTGTCGCTTTTACACTTTTGCAAGTTTGAAGAATTAAAAAAAAATAACTATAGCACTTAGAGACATAATTTTTTCACCGAAAGATAGCTTATGCTTTGTTATATTACAAACTACTCATAACTTCATATCGACAAAGTAGAAATTTTTCGCTAAAACAGGCACAAATATGATATCGACGATTTTGTTAGGTATTCGACAAAGTGGGACGCTGGGCACTAAACTTTGAGGCCTTAAAAAAGTTGCTTAAATTGGACATTTATGGGTCGACATCAAAATCATACGTTTATTACAGTATGTTCTATCAGTTTTCATTGAAAGTCGATTTTCGGTAGGTTTTGCCATATTTCACTAAACTGCCCGTAACTCCGTAACTAGAATCGACAAAGTGGGACGTTTTACTAAACTCACTCACATTTTTTCTTTACATCCATACTAATATTATAAATGTGAAAGTGTGTCTGTCTGTCTGTCTGTTACCTCTTCACGCTTAAACCGCTGAACCGGTTGGAATGAAATTTGGTATGGAGATAGTTTGAGTACAGGGGAATGACATAGGCTACTTTTTATCCCGGGCTTTAATTTAATTTAAGGCGGAAGAAGTCGCGGGCAGAAGCTAGTATGAAAATAAATAAAAACATTGAGTTCCAAATCGGGATCACCAGTTAATACTATATTTTAACCTTCTAAAAATCGAGTTGTTTCGAGTGAGGATGATCTTTTCTTCACATACTTCCGGCAAACAGATGGTCGTCTACCGCTTCTAATTTTTCGTTTTACGATTATCTAGTGTCACTGTAGCCACATGGTCATTAATACTTACCAAAAAAGCAGCCACCATTTTCTTCAATGTGTTTTTTGCATCAGTTACTTTCGTAGAGTTCGGCTCATTTTGAAATACGCATAGATCTAGGATTCATCACCTGTGTAGATATTATAGACAGTTTTTGAGTGAGCACGGTTATACTTTTTCAACATTTGCTTACAACATTCGATGCGAGCCACAATTAGTAAAGTTGTGCGGGATCCAACGCTAATACGCTAATATATTTTTTTTCATATCTCGTTTTCGGAAAGGTTAAATTTCATGGGTGGAAAATAGCTTTTCATCCCTAGGCACAGAATAGATAATAGTACAAGTACAGAAGGCTCACTACTTTGATCTTTACAAAGGCCGTTTTTTCTTAGCAAAAACATTATGATTTATGGATTATTATTTTACAAATTGCTTTATTTTAAGTTTGGTATGAGGATATGACAAGACGTGTGGAGTGTGTTTTGGAATAAATCACCGAGCCACATCTGACCTGGGGGAGCCCAAATTTGGCATGTTTCGAATATTTTTTTAGATTTTTGGAAAACAGGGGGCTAAAAGGTAAGAGTGTAGTATATTTCTAATCGACTAGAGAGAATCGTCTCATAATGCTCTTTTATTTGATACCCCACACGAAAGGTTTTGAAAAATAATAATTCAAATCCCATACAAAAATTTGATGACGTCATTACTCCCCCAATGTGGGGGGGATATTTAGAAACTAGTAGAAAAATTAAATGTTTTGGTCTAAAGTACCTGTGTACCAAAAATCGACGATGTAGATATGTATGCGGCAAAGTAGCTTTTTTTCCGTTGTAGCACATGCACTAACATACAGACAGACAGACGCGACAGGAAACTTTTTTTTTAACATGTAGTGATTTGAGCTATTCGAGCAAGCATCATATTATGAATACTTCGAATATACTATGAATAAGTCGTCAATAGGTTAATATAGTGGGCATTAAAAATAACATTGAGTTTGTTTGGAAAAATCAAAAACAAGAAAATATTTACATAAATCTTGAAAGTTTTGAACAACTGTTAATTCTCTTATAGAGTAGACTCGACTCCTGGGAGTTAAAGTTTATGGTCAGAGGCAACCGGGAAAATAGTGAAAACTCTATCAAAACCTGTTTAGGAGAAGAAAGCGCACACACCTACTGGGTATGCGAAAAGTAATTTATATTTAGAGAAAATCGAATACCATTTACTGATTTTTTAACGTGAACATAATAATTTTATAAACATTGATAGAAACGTGAAGGAAATATATTATTTGAGCAAAATAACTAAATAAACGTGGAACGCTGCTATTATAACATGTTGCCAGCTTGTTTGACCAGCTTTTTTAACAGTGCTGGCAGGACCTACCTGCATACGAATTGTTGTATTAGTAAGTAGGTATGTGTACCCTGTATACCTACCTACTTACTACACTAGAATCTAAATAACCAAATGTCAGCAAATAATCGATTCTAAATTACATAAAACCAGATAAAATTGTTCTGAGTATTACCTACTTGATTAATCCAGTGTTAAAAATGGAATTAGGTACCTACAATTTTTTTTTATTATTATACAGTTACTACTTAGTATCTATTATGTTCATTTACATTTCTCCCGACACATCACAAGAAACAAAAACGAGTGATTTTAATTTGTCATTGTTCCTGCAACCCGCTGCGATTCTATATTTGTTAGCCTTATCTATATTTAATCATTTAAGTACAAGTTATTTCATAATCTTCCCAAATAATCCGTCTTTACCCATTAAATACACGAGTGCGGCACGCTCACTTGCGACGTAAATCCAGAAAGCGAGAGCGTCTAGCGTGCGCGCGCGTTCCGAGGCAGAGCGTGGCAGCCACTGAATAGGCCCCTCTGGAAGGGGCCGCCGGCATGTACTTGTAGGGACGAACGTAAATCGCGGAGTGAGCCCCGTCTGCCCTAGGGTGGAAAGTACTTTATTGTTACGATAAGCCACAGAGTCGAAGTTTCTATGATTAGTCATATTATTAAAATAAAAGCTTTTCATATCGCGATTGCGATGATGATGATGACGATGATGATTATTATTATTATTTTCCTGACAGTCTAAATAAAAAGCAGAGTGTTTAACTCGGGTGAAACTACCCATTTCACCCTAGAACAATTATGTGGGTTGAAATGGGTCACTTTCAACCCTTTGTTCACAATCTACTGTTACAGCTAGATATTCAAGTAATATTTCATTAATGCTCGTCATACATATGCCCAGAGTCGCCTCTATCTCGCGATACGTAACATGACGGCCATGCATTGAAAATTTTCGCACAGCTTCAATATTTTATTAGTTATTATTATTTTAATAATAGCTTTGCCATCATATAGACATAAATCTGAGTGTTTATCTACCTATAGGCAAACACAGCTTTCAATAGGGAACATGCATGATTTTTTTTTATCGCTTTTCTTAACTAAATATCAAATTACCGTAAAAACGATTTCAAAATGTGAAAAAAATTGAAATCGGTCAAGAAATACGCAAGACATAGGCATTCTAAACTACTAATTAGACAGAGAGGTCAGACGTGCACTGTTACGTCATGGTGCACTCCGGCGATATAAACTCCATATTAAATTCTGTTTTGCTAGAAAGAGATGAAATGTTTGATGGCCTATATCTTGGTTATTTTTATAGATATTCGAAAAATTATTTTTGTCTACTGTTTGTTACATGAATGAGCTCTTAATAAAGCAAAACTTTTAATTCATTAATATACCCTATTCCTATAAGGTAGCTAGACAATGTGAAGAGACTGCTGGTTACTTATTATTTAGATAATATACTAACCCCATGAAATTGAATCATTGTTCTGAAGGAACTTTTTAAATTTATTTAGAGACATAGCCAATAAATCGCCAATAAGCCTAGAGTTTTATAGGCATTTAATTATGCTCCTTACTAATTCTAGGGAAGACACTGTGAGATCCAAGATTGGTGCGAAAGTTATTTTACTTGCTGTGATTAGCAATGCGTGAGTTAGGTTAGATAACGAATCCAATTTTAAGCAGCAGCTGCGGACAATCTTTTAATTCGATTAACCCAGTCAAAATTTTAAACCATCTTTTTCCAAAACGATGGTGCTCTGGCAAACTATCGACGCACAGTGAGAGAGTACCTCGATAATGTGTTCCGCAATGCCTGGATTGGCAGACTTGGGCCTATTTTATGGCCCGCACGATTCCCTGACTTGACCCCACTCAATTATTTCATTTGGTATACCAAGAAGTAATTAATTTGAGAGAAATGTTAATAAATAACATAGATGCCGCATTTGATCAGATGAGATAGGAGATGCGGCTCCTCACTACGACAGTAGAAACAAGACACAGATGCCGTGTTTGCATCGAAAAAGGGAGGAGCTGTATTTTAGACAATTTTTACATAAAAAACACAAATAGTTGTCTTTTTAGTCCATTTCCCTTTAATTTTCAATTTTGTACATAAGGAAAAAATGCTGTTTCTTTTGTCTCACACAAAACTGTTCCTTTTGTGGTATTTAACTAACGCAGGTAAATAATTTAAACAATTATTAGAAACAACTGAGATGGAATCATGAAAAATTTGAAATTAATTTATTTTTGTCTACATTTTTACAAATTTAGAAGGCAATGTTCTACATGTAGCATATCATTGTAAAGAATGATGACTAAAGAAAGAAAGAAAGACAGAAAGAAATGTTTATTTGCTAGAATACGTAAATAAAAAGGTTTTCAATCAGGTATAGGTACCAATATTCAGCCGTTTTGGCATGCAAATTATGTATTTGTCAGGTTAAGTTTACTATTCATTAAAATGAAATTAACAATTGAAGCAAAATAAATATACAATAATAATAATTTGAGCATGTTGATAAATTAAATTCTGATATCTATTATTTATGACTAACCACGCTAGAAATTTATTAAACACTATATGTTTAGCGTGGAAACTCATAACAAAAAATTTAGGGGTATAAAGTCCACATTCCGGACTTGTTTTTAAAAAAGAGTTAATAATAATTAAAAAAATAATATGGTCCCCACAATGGTCATATTATTGAATTTGTATTTTCTAAATATGTAGGTGTACCTTCTCGGTCCTTTAGTTTCGCTAACCCTCTACCAAACATCCTGTATAATTCAAGAATATTTGCTTTTTAAGACGATGTTTTTCCGCATTTTCTTTAATAAAACGAGTAATTAAAAAGGGTTCGGAATGTGCAAATCGAGCACTTTCATATATGATAGCCTACTTGACCTAGTAGCTAGACTTAATTTTCTAGCTATCATATGGTATTTTTCCATAGACCATTTAAATACATAATGCCTATTTTAAATTGTTCATTTGCAATTCATTTGAGCTGACCATGTTTAAGACTATTGCAAATATATAGCATACGTAGTTCCTGTGATATAGTGCTGTAATAGTCGGATAGACAGAGTCGCACCATAAATAACGGTACCCTTTTTTACCTTTTTGGTACGGAATCCTAAAATCAAAACGTTCATTTAGTTTTAATGGCATTTACTATGGTTTCAAAAAGTGTGTTGAGGTTGAAATTTTAATAGCACCTATGTAGTTGATGAATCGAACTAAGCCTGAAAAAGGGTTAGCTGTAACAATTATTGTTACTGATTTAACTTATTTCTTGTTATACAGAAGCTCCTGCTTATCTCATCGACCTTATGCAAGATAAGAATGTGGAGATCAGAAAGATGTGCGATTCCTGCCTTGATATCATTTCTCAGATGCAAAATGATTGGGCAGCGAGAATTAAGGTATGTAATAATATTAAAATAATTTTTATTGGTTTGTATTAGTTTCGGTTCATCCAGTGGTAATTGTTACCTTTCTCCTGCCTGTCGATATACTACTGTTGGATATATTTACATATATCACAGATATCCAATTAGGGTTTCTCTGACTTTGTATAAGACCTATATTTGCATACGGCCGAACATATGACAACGTTAATTAGAATGTTATGTCATATATCGTTATCTCGTAGAAGCACCTTTCAAATAACATTAATTTGATACACTTTTAGTAAATTATCAAGCCCGGAATTGATAAGATTTAATATTTTTAAGACTGCCACATTTTGCCCTGTATTCTGCTTGGAAAGATAAAGTCACCAATATTTGTATAGTTTCGAACAATGTTTTTTTTTACTTTCTCATTCATTGAGGTGTAACTATCAACTACTTTCGAATAGAGCGAATACTTTAGTCTCTTTTCTAATAAAATAAAAACAAGACGTTGAAGTTGACATTGTGAAAATTCAAAACAATGGTGTGCATGTTGAAGTTAAAGCATTTTCCTTGCTCTGTTATTTACAATTTTTAAGATTTATGGATCTGTCATAACAGAACGCATTTTTTTACGAAACTTTTCAGAATTGTTAAAACAAACCTAAACTAATCTATACGATAATCTTTAAAAAAACCCTGAAAATTGTAGTTTCTGAAAAAAATGCGTTATGGCAAACGATCATAAGGACAAACGATACATTACGACAAACGACATTGGGGATGCAGAAGGAGACCCAATTTTTTTGTATATGCAGAAAATTTTAATTTAATAATTATATTGGCATGTTTTAATTTATTTATTGTATAATTAATTAATTAATTTTCATAAGTTAGAAACATGAAATGATGTCAATTATCGATTTTCAATATGCGAATCGATCGATACATCAAACTTCAAAATTGATTATGAATAATAACTTACTTTCCTGGCAATTAATCTGATAACCTTCAGTTGTAGTTTTATAGATAGATATTACACGAAGGTGCCCGCCACTTTGGCGTGATGACGCCAGAACGATATATGCAAACATACAAATAAAAAAGATACGATTCAGTGAAGATTTTCGTCACTGAAATCCTAGAGGTAGAGCTTACTACTTATAGGTAGAGAGATTGGTTGTTTGTTGCTTGTCCCTTGTGTCAATTCTCCCGATTTGTGTTTAGGTGGAACGGTTCCGCTGCCACAACGGGCAGTGGCTATCGGTGGTGGAGAGCCTGGGCGCGGAGGCGGGCGCGGGGGACGCGGCCGACGACCTGCCGCCCTACCTGTCCGCCGAGTACCTCACCACGCACCGCCTCGCAACATCTGGTACTGTGATGTATTCTCTGCCAGTCAGCTGACTGACCCCGCTATCTCGGGAGCGGTCCGCTGCCACAACGGGCTGGGGCGGGGCTATCGGTGGTGGAGAGCCGGGCGCGGGGGACGCGGCCGACGACCTGGCGCCCTACCTGTCCGCCGAGTACCTCACCACGCACCGCCTCGCAACATCTGGTACTGTGATGTATTCTCTGCCAGTCAGCTGACTGACCCCGCTATCTCGGGAGCGGTCCGCTGCCACAACGGGCTGGGGCGGGGCTATCGGTGGTGGAGAGCCGGGCGCGGAGGCGGGCGCGGGGGACGCGGCCGACGACCTGCCGCCCTACCTGTCCGCCGAGTACCTCACCACGCACCGCCTCGCAACCTTACTGTGATGTATTCTCCAGCCAGTCAGCTCACTAACCCCGCTGTCTCGGGAGTGGTCCGCTGCCACAACGGTGAGTGGCTATCGGACGTACACAAATAATTAGAAAGCCTAGTAAGAATAATGGATAGAACGCAGACGATTTTAATAGATTTTCATACACTTTTGCAGGCCTTGGTCGCCAAAGCGATGTTTTTTTATATAGGAGCCACGAGCCGCGCCCATCCCGCCGTCACGCAGGAAACTCATCCGACACGAATGACGATGAAAGTGAATTACGTTAGCTTCCATATTTTCTTTTTTCTTGCTTTTAGTAAGATACGCATTATGCATACGAGGGCCGCACTGAAACTTTTAAGAAACTCAAAAAAAGGAATCTAATAAGTTATTTCCGTGCATGGCGTTCTTCAGATCTTGATAACTCGTCAGTAAAGTCTAAACAAAATTAAATCATAAGACTCATGTCCTAAGTTCAAATTTCTTTAAATATATATTTCGACTTATCAAGTTCTTCACGCCATGCACGGATTTATTTATTTTTATTATTAGGCACACTAAACAGAAAACATTCATTTATGTATGACATTGGCAAAATACAGGCATTCTGACAAAAAATGTTATCCAAAACAAGTATGCACAGCATGATTAAAAAGAGCTCTCAAAAATATCCTAAAAGTAAAACTATCCTAAATTTGTTACTTAAGTTTTATTTTATATTGAATTGTTGCTCAGTTCATACATCATTTCATTGGTTAAGCTTAAGCTTTACCATGCAATGTCGAATGAATTGAGCATTATAATGAGCAAGCATGGTTATTGATATTTAGTGATCAGAACGGGACCGCGAAATGATTTCTACAAACTGCCTTCTGAATACCTACTAGAAATCGGGGGTCAAAAATATCAACATCTTATGTTTTGATACAAGTTCATTGTACTGCCTGATTAAATACTATCATGACCGTGACCCACTTACAATCTGACCTACTTAGAAATTGTCTTGTACAGAAAGTAACTTCCACTTCATAAGTCATATTGCGAAACTGTTTGATTCAAAAACAGACCTATGGCAAATTTGGCACGGCCTAATTCGTCCTAACTCAGATAATGACCTACAGCTAAACTGGCTAAATATGACGAGGCCCGCCTAAACTTATTATATTTATTTTCGTTTTTCAAAATACGGTTTGCTTACATGAATACTATCGCTGCTTACGATGGAACCACTGGAAAAAAAAAAACACTGTCCACTCATCCGACCAACAAAACAGTTACTGCAGAATAATCATAGGCCGTGGAGGGGGGCCCTCTATGGCCTTTGACCACAATGCAATAACTGTTTTTATTTATCTTCTAAAACAACCTTTGCGTGATGATCAATCCTTCCACAGCAAGAGGCTACCATCTTTTTGGCCACGCTTCAACCTCCCTTTATTTTAGTGGGCAACTCCTTGAGAGGAAACACAGTGATCTGTCTGTCTTTTAGTTTCGGGATCGAACAGTAAGGTATATCCAGCTTTTGTCACCAGTAATTTTGTCAAATAACGACATTTGAGTCAAATATTTTTGCATCATTTTTGCCACTGCACGATGGCTTTTTTGAGCTTCGGTCAAATTAATTATGTAGTATCCACCGAGTAAAAAGCTTCGAATCCTCTCGCTAAATGCTCATGAACGATTTTCTGCACTTGACTCATATCTATGCCTAAGAGCAGCACTGATGTTCTCGTCTGTAATCGCCGTAGAAGGACATCCGTCACACGGATCATCAGTGAGATTAGTGTGATGACGTTTGATCTCGTTAAACCAGTTGTAAATGAATCGAAAGTCATAAAAATCATTACATGGACACTTTCTCGCGTTAAATTTATCTTGGCGTAAAACAATTTCCAATTTACCGCCAAATGACAAAAACAAATGACAGATGAATAAAATATAGTTAATAATGTTTGATGTTTGGCCGAGAGTTCCATTTTCAAATTATAGTCTGACCGTTGGCGTAAAGAAAGAGCCATAAAAATTAACTATTCGGTATTCAAAAAGAGCGTCAGTGATTTGTTACATACGGAAAAAGTTAAAGTAATAGTATGTACTAAGGTTCAATGTCAAATCACATCAATTACATTTTAAATACAGTTACAAACATTCAGAGGTGCGACAAAAAACATAATTTAAAAAAACATCCCGTCGAATTGAGAACCTCCTCCTTTTTTTGGAAGTCGGTTAAACACAGTACATTACTGCAGAGCCTGCGAAATAGGGGATTGCCGGTCGAGTAGTTATAGATCCATGTTCGCGCCAAGACTCGTATAGTGCTTTTCTCAAACATGCAATGAAAGAAATAACAATATTTTTATACAGAGTGCACACGGCGTCGCTCGGAGCAAATTGAAACAAAAGGAGGTCGCATTGCAGGCCATGGCCCGCATATTCGCATCAAATTATCATTACGTGTCCCTCGTCGCGCCGCACTCGAAATGTGAGACTTCGGGGTGGGGTCTATTATCAGGAACACAACATCAATAATTCATTGCATGTTTAAGAAATAGTACATTTCGATGACAGTTCGGAAAGTATGTCTTTCCACGAGCCGTAGGCGAGTGAAAAGACTCGGGACGAGTGAATAATGACATTTCCGCACGTGTATCGAACGACGTTTTTTAATACAGTTGCGAAAAAATTAGAAAATCAACAAGTACGCATCATCATCAATAAGTATTCATGAATAGGAACATATGTGACAGTTTTTGGGAAAAGGTCCCACTTTGTCGATATGGAGTTATGAGTAGTTCCTAATACTACAGATCATACGCTATCTTTTGGTGAAAGATATATGTCTCTAGGTGCTATAGTTTTTTTTTTTTTATTCTTCAAATTTGCAAAAGTGAAAAAGTGACAGTTGAGAAAACGTTGGTTAAAGTTTGGGACGGCAAAAAACACACTTGTATTTTGAAGTTATGGAGTGGTTAGTATCAAATGAATTGGCATACTTTAAGGATTTCAAATTAGTCAAAATCATATATGTAGCCTTAGAAGTTTGAATGTTACGGAGGCTTGAACATAAGAACAGAACGAAAATACGTCAATCCTGAATATGGGTTTATTTTCTATATTTATAACACGACACGCAGATTTATCATTAAAGTTGTAATAATGCTATTTATCCCTTTAGTTAGTTATTATGTCAAAAAGTTAATAAAAAATGAATTGAACAGTACAGCATACAAAAATACAAATGACATGTGTATTTTAATATATAACATAAGATTACTTTAAAACACACTTATCAAGCATAAAAAGTATTAATATCAAATTCTAAGTACTTGTTTATGCATTATAAAGTTTAGTGATTTTCTATAGGGAGCGTCCCACTTTGTCGATTTACTAGTGAAATGTATATGTTTGGTATATTTAACCCATTTTATGTACGAGATAAAGGTTTGTTATTGTTAATCTAATAGTCATTGATACTAATGTCGTTTGTTTCATCTTTTTTTACGGAATTTGAACGGAATTTATTTCCGACTCAAGTTTAGTGTCCCACTTTGACGGTTTGATGGTCCATACGCTAAAAAATTACTACAGGTATAAAATCAGCTTTTAAAACATAGGTGTAATGTTTTTCGAGTAAGTATTTATATAAATGTTATTTTATATCTGTCGGTAGTAGGCTTTGTTATCGATAATTCCGCCGAACCAAAAACAGTATAATTAAAAACCAAAAATTTTATACGTATTGAACCTATAAGACGAATCGAACGCAACGCATCTTTTGAGTCGCCGCCGGCGTCGGCGACATCAAAGGCACTGCCGCCGCTAAGTGCTTTGTGTAAAGCCGACGTGGGTAGGTGCCTAATCGGCTATACGCGCAGCGCAAGCGGCGACGGCCGTGCCGGTGCGAGGTGAGCTACCGCTGAGGTTGGTTGTAATATTAGTTGCGAAGTGGCTTGTGTTGTATAGTGCCGAGCACTATGATGCACCATGAAGTGAGTATTCGAATACAATGTTATTTTAATTAGTACAATATTTTAAATTACTTAGGTACTTTATTACGTGGTATTCATAATTAAGCGGAGTGATATGACGTTATTAATTTTCTTTTGGTTTAAATGAAGTCTATAGGTTTAGGTTTAAAGATCATTTATCCTCATTAAGAATTTTACAATTCACTTATTATGAGAACTTAAAATTATACTTATAATAAACAACGAGCGTTAGAAAAAATTAAGAAGGTACTTGTATACAAAATACGCGGACAAGTTTTACTAATGTATGCATACCCGTTAACTAAGCAATGCGTTCATGCGATGCGCTTACATTGTAAACAAAATAACGAATGCTACAGAGATACTCGGCCTGGAAGTGGCTTAGCGTAGTTGGTTATTGTATGAAGTATCTAGCTAGTATGAATGTAAAAACAAAAAATATTTTACAATTATTTATTTACATGTTTAAAGTATATATATTATGAAGTGATAATATATATGTTTTTATTATTATTATTATAATTATTTTTATTTTTAATTTTACAGTTTTGTTTTATTTTTATTTGATGAATTATATTGAAATATTATGCTTACTTCGTTTTTTTGAAGAAATTAGTATCAAATGCACATATTATATCTAGCTGTATATATTTCTGACGTTCGATTTCGATTCATAATTAAGCGGAGTGATATGATTTATTAATTTTCTTTTGTTTTAAATGAAGTCTATCTGAGAAATATTATAATATTTACTCAATTAATTAAAGGTTTTCCGTGCAAACTTTCAACCCCAATTTAACCCCGTTAGGGGATGAATTTACAAAAATGCTGACATAAGTTTTCTTAGTTTAAAATGAAGAGTCTATGCGCGAATTATTATAACAGTTACTCAAATAATCACAGGTTTTCCATAACAAATTTCAACTCCAATTTAATCCCGGTAGGGGATGAATTTTCAAGAATGCTGAAATGAGTTTCTGATTTTTTTATGAAGAGTATACGCGAAATGTTATAACAGTTACTCTACTAATTACAGGTTTTCAAAAGATACTTTCAACCTCAATTTAAGCCCGTTAGAAGATAGATTTTGGAAAATGCTAAAATTTGTTTTCTTTGTTTTAAATTAAGAGTCTTTACGCGAAATATTATCACAGTTAATCAATTGATTACAGGTTTTCCATAAATACTTTCAACCCCAATTTATACAAAGATTTTTAGTCTATAACTTTCGAAATGAACGATTTCCATACAACGGTTCAACCCCTATTTCACACCCTTAAGGGTTGAAGTTCGAAAAATCCTTTCTTAGTATACGTCCACGTACTATAAAGAATATACGTTCCAAATTTCATGCTTATATCTTTAGCGGTTTAGGCTGTGCGTTGTCTGTCAATAGGTCAGTATCAGTAACGCAAGAGTTTTATATGTATAGATGATTTGGACTAGGTACCTAATTTAAATATATTTAATACCAACCCCTCCATAACTTCAAAGTACAAGTGTGTTTTTTTGCGGTCCCAAGCTTTAACCAACTTTTCTTAATTGTCGGTTTTTCACTTTTGCAAGTTTGAAGAATTAAAAAAGGATAACTATAGCACTTAGAGACATATTTTTTTCACCGCAAGATAGCTTATGCTTTGTTATATTACAAACTACTCATAACTCCATAACTTCAAAGTACCAGTGTATTTTTTGCGGTCCCAAACTTTAACCAACGTTTTCTCAATTGTCGCTTTTTTACTTTAACAAGTTTGATGAATTTTTAAAAAATAACTGTGGCACTTAGAGATATAATTTTTTCACCGAAAGATAGCTTATGCTTTGTTATATTACAAACTACTCATAACTCCATATCGACAAAGTAGAAATTTTTCCCTATAACAGGCAGAAATATGATATCGACGATTCTTATAGTTATTCGACAAAGTGGGACGCTGGGCACTAAACTTTGAGGCCTTAAAAAGGTGCTTAATTTAGACATTTATGGGTCGACACCAAAATCATAGATTTATTACAGTATGTTCTATCAGTTTTCATTGAAAGTCGATTTTCGGTAGGTTTTGCCATATTTCACTAAACTACCCGTAACTCCGTAACTAGAATCGACAAAGTGGGACGTTTTACTAAACTCTCTAACATATAAATTTAAAAAAATTGGAAAAGCTAAAAGCACTAGTTCGCGAAAACCAACTTTGCGCACGCTAAACAGCTACATAAAGTAGCATTTTTTGAGCAACTGTATTAAAAAACCATTTTAACTATGGCGATGTTTTCCCCAAAAAAAATAAACCGCGTATCCTTACATTAGTAAAATTTTGCAGTCTTCTCTTTTTATGCAGTATACATTCCGATTTTTTTTCTCAGCAGGAATAATTGGATTCTCTTCATTTGCCAATCTGTATTGATCTGCTTAAGTTAAGATACCGTTCTCTTTTTTTCTTGAGCCCTGTTTCTGTTTGCTTATTTTTCCAATCTTAAATTTATTTTGGCAACCTTTTTCATCAACACTGTCACTGTGTATGATTATATACTGTTAGGATTAGAGATATGCTAGAAACGAAATCAAAAATAGACCTGCAATCCTTTGTCCTTTGCTTTCTTTTATCATAAAAACAGCAATAGTTGACCGAGCGAGCGGAGCGTCTTCGTTTTCGCGCTGAAACGAAGACTCCGCTCGCTCGGCAATGATGCAACTATTAATGGGAAGCTACCGGTAATATTACCAAGGCGGGTTCCCAGTAATGTTACTGGTAACATTACCGATTATCGGAAGTTTTGAAAAAATTAATAGTAAGCTAAGGTTTCCGTAAGTTAAAAACTTAAAATAGTTACCATTGGCATAATTTATAATGAAAGGAAAGACATAGCTCCTTTCAAGAAGTAAATTCACAATCTTACCAGTAACTTTCCCAATGTTACCGGGTAACTTACCAATATTACTGGAAATATTAACGCATCGTTAATTACGAGTATATTATATAATAACCTTTATCTCGTTAGAAATGACGTTTACTCCGTCGAAAATTAAAGACAATAAATAGAAATTTGGTCATTATAATAAAAAATAACAACGATCACAGTTTAATTACAGTCTCATTTACATACTTAGGTACATACATTTTCTATTACTATACCTAATCAAATTTTTCCAGTAAATAATTATGTTTCATTCACGCTTATATTAAATATAATCTTTAACAATATAAATATACTGGTCAGCAAAAAAAATCGACCCACCCCTTTTTTGCAGACCATTTAACGCATTTTATTTAATTCACAATTTCAATAAATGTTATTCCCGGAAAAGGGGTGGGTAGATTTTTCTGATGACCAGTATATTTTTAGTGAATCATTTATTTCAATGGGACTTTTGAAAATATCATCAATTGAAATTTTTAAGAGTCCTGAAATTTTGTTTATAGGTAGGAATAAGCCTCCTCATTGTCAGAAAAAAATTACAGATTTTTCTGTGGCTTAGAAAAAAATTAAAAGATGAAAAGGTGTTGCTCGGCCTATATACCTGCCTTATACGGTACGGCAAATGCAGCATTGATATTTTCGATTACAATAGCTGTAAATGTACTGTCATTCTTCAACATCTTCACATCCTGGGGACTTTTTTTGCATTTGATGATATGACACGCAAACTACGAGGCATTTTCAAAGTTATAACACAATATTGCAAAAGTTACAAGTGTAACTTTTTTTAATATTAATAGTATTTTGCGTGAAATGACAATACACTTTACTTTTTCGTTTCATTGTGACGTCTTAAATTCACCAGTCACAACACACTACACAAAACGATGGCAACGCCCGAACTAAAGTCCTATTGTACCGTTTAAGATAAGAAATTTGAGTGAAAGACACAAAAAATTACAAAGATTTGCATATTGCGTATTAAACTAGCCAAATAACCATTAACTTAAATTATAATTCGTAACATTTTTATGCTACCGCTGTTTGGGAATATTACTGGTAGAATTGGAAAGTTACTAGTAATATTTCCAAACAGTAAGTTACTCGTAACGGTAATATTACCGCGGCACATTACTAAATGCAACAAACAAATATTAAAATCAGAATATTAACAATATCAACTAAAAACAGTTACGTTTGTTCTAATGTCAGCCACACAAAAATAGTTTAATAATTTGGAAAGCAATATATTAATAATCAAATCAAATTACATCTCCCAATGAGGATCGTCATTCATAAGAATATAACATATAAAATTCAAATAATCATTCATAAAATAATCAGTACAATGTCTGTTGACATTCACATTTTGACTGTTCACAAAAGAAATAAATTAATAAAACCATGTAAAATAATATATCAACATTATAACGCGTAAATAATAAACAGTCATATATATCATAATTCACCCGAAGGGACCGTCATTTACTATTGATAAACCATTATAAATCACACAGTTATGTCAAAAAAGTTTTTTTTTTTTTTTTTCAATAATAGGTTTCTTCTTAATCGACGCTTGAATACGAGATCTGTGAGATATTTCATCTCGAAGATCAGCGGGTAGGCGTTCATAGTATGTCAGGCCGATGACACGCGGCGATAATGTGCGGCTGTTCTCTTTTACAGGTCGCATTTCTAAACAGAGTCTCGTGAAATTTTGTGAGCCGGTTCGATAATTATATAGATTTTGTCTTGATTCAGTTTTTGGACATTTTTGAAAATGGCGGAGCCATGGGGGTCGCGAGGTTTACACGTCACATGAACTTCGGCACGGCAGATAGTCCCTTCGGCCGCGTATGAAACCAAAATTCGAAACCAGATCTTAAATAAGAATTATTTTTCTTCTTTCGAAATTGGTTTCGGTAAAAGAATAATATTTCTTATTTCGAAATCCATTTCGATAAAAGAATATGATTTCGTCTTACGAAACTATAAAATCAGAATTGAATCCAATCTCTTTAGATGTGTATGAAGTAATTTACTGACCACTAACACATCAGGAAGTTATGTTTAAAATAAAATGACATATATTGTCACTATCTTTAATGTTATACGTCAAGTGCTGATAGTAATTGGATAGTACGTACGGAAGTGCAACTAAGCAATTTAAATTGCATTCATTTACTGGATACAGTACGAATTGCAGTATTTACAATGAATACAACACAAATCGAGTTTATAAGTACTAAAAGAGGAGGGGTGGCAGCTCTGTATCAGGGGCGTAAGTACCATAGAAAGAAAATTTACAAAAACGGCAACACATTTTATTATTGCGAAAATGAACATTTGGGATGCAAAGGTAACTTTACTATTAATTGTAAGAATGAAATTATGAAACACAACCCGCACGAGAATCGCTGTAAAGGGGATATTGTTAAAACAGGATATCTTAAAAACTTGGATAATTTGAAGCAAAAAGTGAGTACTAATTTTGTCTCAATAAAAAAACAATATGATGATATGATGGCTGATATGGAAAATAATGGATTTGATATGATTAATGAATTGCCAAGTTATAGTAATATTAAAAGTGGACTACACAACGAACGCAAAAAAGTATTAGGTGTCACGAAACAGAGATTTACACTACCGAGCGAAGTAATCGTTCCCGGAAAATATGAAAACTTGATCTTAGCTGATTTCATTGATGATGGCAATCGCATTTTAGTATTTTGCACAGCAAATGCAAGACGCAAAATCACAAATTATAAACACATTTACTGCGACGGAACCTTTAAGTCTTGCCCACGGTGTTTCAAGCAGTTATATTCCATACACGGCTATGATGAAAATACTCTGTCATTAACCCCTCTAATTTCTGCCTTTCTGGAAAACAAGAAAAACGTAACTTACCAACTATTATTCCGATTAATAAAATCACAAATTCCATCATTTGAACCCCAGAAGATTACTTTGGATTTTGAGAAAGCAGCAATGCTAGGAATCAGAGATGTCTTTCCATTGATCGAAATAAAGTTGTGCTATTTCCATTTCAATAGGGCATTATTCCGAAAGGCAAAAAAACTGAACATAAAATCAAGTGTCAAAAAGAGACGTAGCTCGCTGTGCAGGCTTAGCCCGATTGCCACAACAGTTTATAAATAAAGGATATAGCTATGTAATGAATAAAAGCCCAAATGGCATAGAAGTACAAAAATTTAACGAATATTTTAAAAGGCAATGGTTTGAGCAAAACAATTTTCACAAAGTTTGCTGCTGCAGTGACGAAGAAATAAGAACAACGAACCACTTAGAGGGGTGGCATTCCAAGATAAACAGATTCATCGGGCGTACGAATCCAACATTAGCTCAAGTCCTGGATGTTTTGAAAAATGAAACCGCCGTTAGCAACCAAAAATCCAAAAAGAATAAAAATTACATGGAGATAGACGAAGAAATAAAATTAACAATCCAACAGCTTAAAGAAAAAAAAAACTCTGTTGGCCATTGCCTCGAAATTATTGCACCTTTTTCGTTGCATTATTAAGTGTTTTTTGTAACAATTACTACAAACTAAATATATAACTAAAATATCTCGACCTACTCCATGAATACTATTTAGAGCTAATTTGTTTTTTTTTTTGTTGTTTTGTTTTTTTATAAAAGTACGAAGTTATTATTTGTTTGTTGAATTGTACAAAATTGATGTTGTTTTTTATTATTAAGAATTAAATATCAGAGATGAACTTTTTGCTGATTTAAACTGTAGCGTCTGTATAAAACTGGCCAGAATACAATACGTTACATCTTCTGTGTTTTAATTTTTTTATTAAATTCAATGTCAATATTGTCGTTGTCAAAACTTCGACGTTGATCCGTCCTATAACCAAAGAAGTAAGGTTATTTATGAGAATAATACAATTAAAAAATGAATAATTTTGGGAGCTTTGTAATAACCGAAAATTCTGAACATGAAGAGACGTATCGGGTGTCTGACGATGGAAGCAGTTGCATTTTTCTAGGTTGTTTCAATGAACCGCTCTCTCACCCGCCCGATTTCCAAAGAGCGAATGTATTACTCAGCAAGAAACTATATATATCTCCCAGCAGCCTTGTGTGCGATTACCATTTAACACTGCAGTGCTGGAATCTGTTGAGGGAAGGCCCCTTAGTTCAAGATTTTAACCAAGAACACGTTGAAGATATAGTGGACTTGTTTAAACAGGTTGTTTTTTTTATGAACTACTGTACATCTAGTATCCTTCAATGAGACCAAAATGCGTTATGTCAAAAAAATGTAAAGGAAAATAAAAATAATTTTCGTGTACGATTTTTCTTCTTATTTCCTTAATATGTAGTTTGAACCATCGGGAATAAAATAAGTTGTGTGGTCGGAGAACGACGAATTTTGAAGGTCTCATGGTTCGATCGATCGGTCGGCACAAACATTGAAAATCCCATTAGTTCGATTAGTAGGACCATAAGACTTTGAGAAATCCTCATTATCCGATCAATCGAATCAACAGTAAAAACAAACTTTCGTCGTCCGATCGATCGGACAAGCCGATCGGACCAGGTGGCCTAAGGGATATTTTTTGATTTTATAGTTTCGTAAGACGAAATCATATTCTTTTATCGAAATGGATTTCGAAATAAGAAATATTATTCTTTTACCGAAACCAATTTCGAAAGAAGAAAAATAATTCTTATTTAAGATCTGGTTTCGAATTTTGGTTTCGTACGCGGCCGAAGGGCAGATAGTATGTCAAAATCTTCTTTAAAACGACTAATATCTGTGACACCGAAAATTAGAGAACAAAAAAAGAATAGTAAAAAGTTATCGAAAGAAAACTAAGCTATTGTTCGGATAAAGGAATAATCGCTATACGTAAAAATCAGTACCGGCAAAATAAGCTTAAGAAAACAATGAAGACTGGTAAATTTTACGAATGGAAAATTTACTACCATGAAAAAAAACTGAAAAATATCGCCATACTTTTAAATGCACTGCTTTGTATTACGACTTATTACATCTATACTTATTATGAAGTTGTAAAAATGAAATGTCTGTACATTGGACATATTTTAAAAAAAAGATTGTTATGGACTATTTGGAGGTCATTAAAACAAAAAATATTTTTTTAAATATTTTATGTATGTTTGTATGTATCGTTGTGGCTTCATCACGCAAAATCGGCTAAACGGATTTCAACTATTTTTGGTACACGGGTAGCTGGGTATCTCCAGATGGTAATAGGATACTTTTTACCCGACTACGCTGAAGAAAAAATGAAGGGTTATGACTTTTTCTCCTCCGCGAACGAAGTTGGTCCGCGAAAAACTAGAAGGCGCCCTCTAGTTTTTTTAAATAAAAATGCTACAGTAACAAGTTTTATGACGCTTTACTCGAACCCAGACTAAACATTTTATATTTTATAGTTTCTAAGCGGTCAGTTCTAAAAAGTTTCAGTTTTGCCCTCGTATTTAATTACATTTGTAGAGAACTATAGCGGAATTCTCTATATATATCTATATATAGAGAATTCCGCTCTTTAGTAATGACTCATTACTAATGAGCACACATAGAAATCCAGAGGCGAAATTTTATGACAGGTGGGGACTCCTATATCGATAAAATCAATTATCGATGTTTTTCCATATACTAGTGATCGCCCCCAGCATTGTGGTTTTTTTTTTGTAAGTATTTTTCTGAAGACGAATATGAAGTTCACACATAGCATATTTTAAATTATCCCTAGGTTATAGCTAGGGTATAACATTGCACTACGAAATAGTTAATATCTCTTTATCAAGCTTCTTTATATAAGTAGATCGAAGTAGCTTACCTACTTAGACACTCACTATGAAACAATTCTTGTCAATGTCGTCCGACAGTGTCATTTGTAAAGACATTTGTTATTAAATATTTTATATTTAAGAGTACCTTGCTGTTTTCAAAACTTGACTCCGAGCAGTATCAAAACTTAAACAACCTACTTCCTAAAAACTGAACTGAATTCGGCAAAACTAACATTGGCACAAGCTGCGAGCTGCCATATTTGAAAATAATAATAATATTTAAGAGTGAAAATAGAAAACATATTTTTACAAACAAAATTTTGGTGTGATCACTACACACACATTTTTTCATACGCACCCTATAACTTTGTAAATTGTTACCCAAGACTGACAAGTGAGGTACCAAATGAAAGCTGGCAATATAATGCAGTAGAAAATGTATTAACTTTCAAGAAACTTGCAGTCCAAGGACTGAAAAACGTAGGAAAACTGAAAGCTGTCGGAAATGTATGAAAAATTTATCTATGAAAACGGGGAATAAAAGGACAATTTAACAACCATAGAATTTATTATTATTGATTAATAACTGGTGTTGCCACCCCTAGCTCTTATTACACAATTCAGGCGTTTTGGCATGGATCTTAACAACTTCCTCACGTAATCCTGGGGGATGGCATCCCACTCCTCCAGCAAGGCTTCCTTCAGCTCCGCAACATTGGACGGGGCAGGGTTCCGCTTCGAACCCTTCGTTTTAGGCAGTCCCACATGTGTTCATCGTGGTGATTTCCACTTCGGCAAGATAGGTGGTGGTGTCTCCTGCGGTATGGCAAGGGGCATTATCCTGCATAAAAATGAACCCCTCATCAAACACACCTTTGTAAGGGACAACGTGTATCTCCAGAATCTCGGTAATGTACCTGGCAGCGTTCAGACCACGTCCACGACCTCCAGAAGGCACGAAAACCAGCTCGGTACGGCCGTCGTAAGAAATGCCGCCCCAAAACATAACAGAACCTTCTCCGTAGGCGACTCTCTCGGAAATGCAGCACTCAGCACATCGTTCTTCTGGTCTCCTGTAGACTCGTCCTCTTCTGTCGCTGCCGTTCAGGCACATCCTGCACTCGTCCGAAAAGAGAACCGGGGTCCATTGCTCGATGGTCCAGTTCACATGATTTGCGGCAAATTCACGCCGTGTTCTTCGGTGTTGTGGCAGCAACATGGGCCCAGTGGCAGGTCTTTTCGGTTTCAAGTTGGCTTTCTTGAGTCTTCTCCTGACAGTCCACTCGCTGGCAGTCACTCCTCGGACCTCACGGAGTTGCTGCTGAAGGGAAACGCCTGTCTGGTGACGATCTCGGAGAGCTGACGTAACAATGAAGCGGTCGTCCCGCTCCGATGTGCACCTTCTGCGGCCGGTTCTTGGTCTTGAAGTGAAGGCTCTAGTCTGCTGGAACCTCTGGTAGACTCTACAAACTGTAGATTGCGTTAAATTCAGCTCGGCAGCTACTGAAGGTTGGCTACGGCCCTCTTGCAGCAAACGGACGACTGCGGCGACTTCAGCTTCAGTGGTATCCATGTTTCCAGCACGTGTACCGGTCGACTTCTGATAAGTGACTGATAACCCCCCACCCCGTTAAATAGGCGACAAAGGGAACCACGAAAATGCCCACAATGTGAAAAATAATGTGTAAATTTTCATGTTTGTTAGCTTTTTGCAGAGCTTATATTTCAGCTAACAAAACCTTATTAAAATATTTTTTTAATAGATCCCCGTTTACAAAATTATAGGGTGCGGATGAAAAAATGCAAAGTGATGCAATTATTTTGCTCGTGAGTGTATATAGAACGAGCATCGATAATTGGGTACTTTCCTGTAGTCAACATAAATTATGTCACGCTTTCACTTAAATATTATTTCTGAAAATACGTAGAAAACATTAATGAACACTTATTTTTAAGCTTTTGGCGATTTTAAAATGATCATAAACTAAAATTAAGGAGGCAATTTGACCGTGTAGAATTATGACATCATAAACCTTTTTTTCCTTGCAAACTTCATAGTATCTAACCGTTTTCACAGTTCATAAAAAGGCACTGATTTGATCGGTCAGTCAAGTACCTTATTGAGTTCATCTTTATAGGAGTCCCCTACGTATCATAAAATTTTGCCCTCTTGATACCTATCTCTGCTAATGAGATATAATCTAAACTTTTTTCTGTTTCATCGTAAATAATCCTACAAGTCATAGAATACATAAAAATCGCATATCCGATTTTGCCAAACAAGCGTATATACAAAAGTTCACTTTAACTTAATTTCTAACCTCGGGTGATTCCCATTTGTTTTACAGAACTCTGACGTAACAGTACCGTTAAAACTGTTTTGTCACAACAATTCCTTGGTAGATTTTATAAGAAATGTTAAATGATAGAGTCTACCAGTGGCGTGTATTCTCGTTGGCTTGCCAACTCTAAGGTGTTCGAGCACTTTATTCTACTGCTTTTAAAGAATGCATAAAATAAAATATACTCTGGCTTTACCAACATGTTTGACGCCACGCCACTGGAGCCCGCCTATGCTTCCGAGGCCAAAGTTAAATTCTAGTTGCGGAAAACTATCTGCAGTGGAAAGAGGTAAACAAAAACATTTGCAAATCTGAACAAAATTTGGTACTCGGGGCCGTCGGAGGATAGAAAATGATGTTAGGTATCCATAGTTTTATAGAGAAGTAGCAAGATTTAGCTTTTGTAAGTTTTAATATGAAACTATTGGGTCATAATCTCACAGTTCCACGACCTCGCAGCTATTTCTTTGGAACAAATGGGTTGTATCTTCATAAATTGTTATGCATAATTTACATACCTAATTTTTCTTTTCAGATTCCCAAATATCACTTAACGATGATTCAGACAGTTTGTCGGGGGAAGTTGACATAAAACGGGCCAACGGAAGGTGACTATTATCTAAATTAAAGTATTTCGTGAAATGAACGCGAACCAAAGCCAAGAGGAATTCCACTATTAAAGTATGGAACTGTTATTAAATTAAGTACATGCCTGGGAGCTACTAGTTCCAAGTTTTGCCCTATAACCTCTTATTATAACCTTTGCCATCGACAAATCTACCTACGAGTAACATTTATACCGTCGCGTTCGTATAAAAGTACATTCCTAAATGTATATACGTCGGATTCAGCGCGCTATTGTTTTTGTAAGCTTTATTTTTCAAGATTATGCTTATAGCCCGCACATATATGTGACTCTCCCGACCAAGACAAATCCAACGACAAATCATACATCACAACTCGGCAACCCGTCAAGGCTGCAAAACGTGCGAAAGAAATAGAGATACTATTAGTCCGTAAAAATATCTTCGCTCAACTCTATTAATTAAGTAGAGTACCGAAAATATTTTTGAACGAACAAAGCGTGTATATCGAGGGCTTCAAGCCATAGGGGCGTATACGCAAAAATGCGATTTTTCGTTTTTAATGTCATTGTAATCACTTAATAACTTTACATCTGCTGTATTTTTTTCATATTTTTAGGATAATGATTACATGACAAAATAAATAAAATATTAAATAGCGTAAGATTGATAGTCAGAAAATACCTTCAGACCAAAAAGGCGTACAATAGGCGTAAAAGCAATATTTTCTAGTAGTCCTGCATATTCGACGGACCATATAGACGTATACTCATACGCCTTTTACAGCGATCAACAAAAACGTGACGCGCCAAAGGGGCGTATTGTACATACGACAGTAATTTATAAGTTTATAACTAGATATATTTCAAATTTTGTCGCGCCATAGAGGCCATGCTTTATTTAAAATGCTATATATTTTTACTCAAGCATAAATGACATAAATCTTACTACTAAGCACTTTCGGTTTCGTTTCTGATTAATTGGGTTTCAAGTCGCGTCAATGTTTTGTATCATCACCGTAATATATCAGTTACTCGCTGCGGACCTCTGGTGAATCTCTACAAACCTCAAACCAGGATAGTATGTACGAAGAGACGGACATAACGAAACTGTATAGGTTCTATTTAACGCGCTGAGAAATACATAGCGTGCTAGATTTCACAATGGAATCAAAGGACCCCGTCATAGACACAATGATGATTATGGGAGCCAGTGACCGTGGATCTTTACACTATACCTCAACCTTTCCCTGGACCATAAGACGCTCAATAGCCACCTCACCACGTATACGGGACTGTACCAAAGATGAGAAACGCTGCTTGATGTCGAGTTCTCGAAGTATAGACTCGGTGGTACGGAATTCAGTCCACGATACTCCGAGCATTCTCCTCCACATTACTAAGGCGTCTATCTTCTTCTTCTTAACTTCCCGCTTTTCCTCAACTTATCCATTGCAGACCTATAAATTGCCATACGCCTCTTCACTACAACGCTCCACTCCACCGTTGTTCGTGATTAAGGCTTCCAGATAAATGTATGATTGGACCAGATCGAAATCATGTAATTTCTGGAGAATTGTTATTCATGCGGTCGATAATCATATTTTTTGTCTTATTCCGGTTTATCTAAGTCCGAAATCAAGACTAACGCGTTCCATCTTGCCAAGAAGTTGTTCCATAAGGCGGGTACTAGTAGCGAACAAAGTGGTGTTGTCTGCATATCGCAGGTTGGAGATCTTCAAACCGCCGATCGAAATGCCATCTGTCCAGTGTGTATACTTCATGTGTAATCTTCATTAAGAGCTCTGTGTATACATTGAAAAGAAGTGGAGAGATAATACATCTCTGACGGACTCCGACACTGGGGTGAAAGTGGTAGTATAGGATGTCATCTGCGCGCAGTAAGGCTGTGCCGTCTTCATACAGTCTTCGCAGAAGTTGTACCAGGTGTTTAGGAACACACATCGGCGTCAATGTTTCCCAGAGTTTTGGCCACTTGACAGAGTCGAACGCCTTAGAGAAGTCTACAAAGCATGTAGGTCGGCTTGTTGAAGTCCCTTTCTCTATAATCTGTCGGACTGTCAAGATTTGCTTCCGGGGTTCTCTTTCCCTTAACAAAGCCAGCCTGCTCAAGAGCAATTTCTTTGCTGAGATACGACTTAAGACGCTCGTTGAGGCTTTATTTTAGTTGTATACTATTATAAAGTTGTTAAAATGAAATATCTGTGAAAAAAAAAACGTACAATTTGGAGGCCACTGAATTGTTTTTATTTAATTTTTTAACTTTTACGGTTTTGTATGTGTCGTTGTAGCTTCATCATTTAAATCTGTAAATTAGCCTAAGGAATCTGGATTAATTTAAAACCAATAATTTCAAATCAAGCCCATTTTTACTGTGCAAATCAAACGAGCTATCTTTGTAGGTCTCGTCAAGCCATATAGGCGTATAAAAATACAAAAATATATAAATATCACTATAATTAACAATCAATGGCTGTAAAATTATTTAATTTATATTTAATTAATTAATCGAGGTGTGTGTTATACTAAATATTGAACAGATTTTTTTTTTTTACTATACGCCCAATATACTCAAGCATAATTTGACAAAATAGGTTGCAGTTTTATATTATTGTTGTCAAGCCAAAGCGGCGTAAGCACGTTATTTCTATTTTTAAAATACTTTACACAAAATTAACCACGTTGAAAACAAAAACATCTACTCTTAATGTTGTATGCAAATTTATAGTAAAATCCGTGCATTAACAAAAAAGTTATTAAGTTTTTTTCGTCTCCTGAAAAATAAGGGTTTTGTTTGTACGTCCCTATGGCTTGAAGCCCTCGATGTCTTTTGCTATATGTATGTGTGTGGGTATGTAGCTGTATGAACCTTACATTAATACTAGAAAAACATAAACCTATTGACGCAGTTGGGTAAAGAATATACTAACACGGACATGTAATGTTTATAGTCAGTTCAATTATTTTTATTGTAGACTGCGGATACTGCAAAAGATGGTACAATGTTTCCAATTCGGCCAGCACAATCAGCCAGGCTTGGCATACAATAAATTCATTTTCATATACAATATACTTACTAACAATGTCACCAAAAACATATAATAATAATAAATCTGTATAGTAAAATAGATTTGATAACTTCAAACTCAGATCCACTCTAACGACGGGAGATTATTAAAAAAAAGTCATAACGTTAATTCGCTGATTTGAAAGGCAGTATTTTTTTACTATGGCTAAAGCAGGGGTCGCCAAACTACCAAGTCCGGCCCGCGAGCCCTTCTAATCCGGCCCGCAGAAAGAAAGCGGGAGAGCCCACGGTCCGGCCCGCCGTATACTTTTTTTTACTGTATTCATTTTTTACAAACTAACAGTGTTTGTCATAAATGTCATAGATAATCATAGCCACTCATGAACATAATCAACACGAAATGCGTTCTTTATGCGGTATCTAGGTACCCGAGAATACCAAGACTACTTAAGTAGTGTATTACCCTATATCCGGCCATGAAACCAAGGTATTGGCCCTCACGAATTTATTTTAAGTGCAGTGTGGCCCTTGAGTCAAAAAGTTTGCTAAAGCATTAAAGAAAGCGATCCTGTTCGGAAAATTCAGCATTAAAACCATCCATTCTTTACAAAATACAATTTTGTTTGGATTTACCTTCATTTGATGTAATCGATTGCAATTTATCTATCTTTAAAAAAACTCAGTGCGGATTTGTATAATTATGATTTAACAGATCTGGATTTATATAGATTTTTAATAAATAAATACGATTAGAACTAGGGATGTTGTAGTGAATGTGTATGAAACGGCCCTAAACGGTATTTCAGCCTGCTGAAAACGCCTCCAAGTCACAGAAAAACACGATCAAAATTTTGCCCCTAAGCCACCGGCGTAACAATACTACCTTTAGTACCTACCATAAGTTTTTTCTATATAAGATGAAGAAACATATCTTCTGACGTTCGACGGTAAGTATTCTAAGTATGTTAATTTTTAATTAAATCCCATTTTTAATCGTATTGATTTATATTTCATATACTTAATTCTTTATTTTTCACATAAGCAAAAATACATTTTCATGAAATATCTAATAGTATACAATTCTTACATTGATAATGGATAGCACAACACTAGTGTCAACTCATGATTTTTAAACGACACATAATAGTTGCCGAATTTTCACAGTTTCCTGTTTCTTATGCGGGCTTTCATATTAGACCGTTTGCGGGCTTTGCTTGGTAGCTAGGGATTGCAATCCGGTCCGGCGGATCCGGTAATCCGGCCGGATCCGGTACTTTTTGGCGACCACCGGATCCGGTGAAAATTTTCCGGATCCGGACCGGATCCGGTAGACCCGAAGAGACGCCACAATATACATACATTCGGACTACCGAACCCAAGAAAGCTGATCTAATTTGGTTAAAATTTGAGCTAGGAAAAAATGTCTAGAGTCAACATGATCTAGATCTAGTTAAACTTTAAAGACTTTGTCTTTCTTAATTATTCTTTGAGACGTTAATTTTGTTTAATGGTTTCTCTAGCCAAATTAGAAAAACATATTTATTTATCTATTCAATTAACGTTATTGCAATTATAACATGTATCTTACCTATTATTTAAAGTGCAATGTGATGTGATATGTGATTACCGATTAGCTTTTATATGTATGTTTAATACATATAACGGGTATTATTCAGGAAGTATAGTACGTATTTTAATATTATTGATATATATGTACCTCTTATAGTATTAATAAAGTTACATAGTAGAGTAGAAAAGTGGGGTCAAAGTTAAAAGAATGATCATGAATCATGATCCAATACATCAAATAACGAGTAGTGATAAATTCTTAGATTTGGCAATTAAAACTATAAAATGTTCCTTTAAGTAAGAGCGTTTATACCCGCTTAGCTGGCAACTTCGCATATTTTTTCTTCTTGCTTCATTATTTTATGGTATTTGAATGAAACTTAAAGATATGATCAATACATACCCTACAGTTTTAGCATTTATATTGCGTTTAATTCATGTACTCATCGCTTTTGCCTTTATTTTCTTACAAACCAAGATATAGACATAAATTAATTTTTAGAGCTTTGGTTGTGGCAATATCATGATATTTTGCATTGTGCCAGCTTAATTACCGAAAACATAATGAATGAATCTCAAATATATTTTTATAATTTTTAAAATACATTATATATAGTAATATAAACACTCATAACAGTAATTTAACTTAAAAAAAAAAACAATTCTGATGGGTCCCCCTGTGTCGGACCTGCCCGGGGAATTGTTCCCAGAACGCTGGCCGCATTCCCTCTCTGGATGGCCAGGCTGAGGCGTTGAGCGAAGTAAGACCCAGCTCTAATATCGCCGGAAACCACGATGAGCTTGTCCGACACTTCTTTGACAAATTTTTTGGTGTCGGATGACCATGGCCCAAAGGTTTCGACCGCAAGTGCCGCAAACTCGTAATTGCTTTAAAAAAAAGCATATTTGCGGCACTTGACGGTTTGGGCTTCATCAGCGGCAGTCCCTGGTTTTCAGGCGGAGCGGTGTACGTGGGATGGGGCTAGTGTATCTGTACACGTGACGTCCCATGCTAGCGGCCGCCCTCGGTACCATGGCACTAAAGTGCAACCGTCGGGCCTCTTTCCATCTGCCGCAGATAGACCAATGGGTTCTAGGGTTGCGGGGATGGAAGCAGTACCAAGAGCCCTACGAATCAGGTCATTAAGTGTCGCGTGCCTGTAATGCCGGCCGGCACTCAGCTGGCAGCATAGACCATGGCGACCGAGGGCGTCCACTGAGCCTCCACAGCGACTGCAGAGGTGTGGCTCGCAGCTCTTTATCCCGAGGCGGAGACAGACGGCTACTCTCAAAGAGCTCGGATCCAGAAGGGACCCGAGGTTTTGCGAGGGGAGAGCGTGTAGCCAGTGTCCTGACTCCGGTTCCGACACTGCCAGTAAACGGGCCCGCTCGCTTGGGTTGTGACTGTTTTCTAGTAGGGATCTGTGAATAGATTTTATTTTTATTAGGTCCTAGGCAACTTGGTTGGCTTTTTCGTCCGGTGGGTTTTCGCCAGGGCTACCATTTCTCCAAGCCATCTCCGCATCCGCTAAGCCTGACACAACAACATCAGAGGGATTATTAACTGAGAATTCCGCTGATGAGCGTGACAGTGCTGTTAACTGATGAGAGAAAGGCCGGAAGAGCTAGATCGCTTGTTGTACGAAGACCTAGGCCGCCATATTTGGTCGGTAAAGTTGCCTGAGTCCAGCTTGTTGTATTAGGTGATATGTTTAGAATTGAAAACATGTTCAAGTTACATTCACATTTCTTAAAATAATGAAGAAAAACCAAGAAATTGCGACGTTGCCAGTTAAGCAGGTATACACCCTCTTAAAGTGTTATTTTTATTATTTATTTAGAAGATTAGATGTTCTTATATTTACTATGAGACAAGGTTAACATGTGATCATGTGTGGCTGTAAATATGGTCGTAATGTTATTAAGTTAAGGCAATATTATTGAAGCAGATGCTTACATTTTCATATTACTGTGAAATAAGTGGCGAGTGAGACTGATTTTTGCCTAAATAAGGGTGATTTTTAGCGCTAAACCAAAGTTTAATTAGATAATTTGCATAAAAAGCTGCGCATGTGTACTTTACGGCCCATAAACTGGGCAAAAAGCATAATGTTAGATAGACGCAATAGCAAAACTTCAATCCGGTCGGATCCGGCCGGATTGAGAATTGGACCGGATTGCAATCCCTATTGGTAGCACAATATTAATGGGATTATCCATTGGAACTCGTTGTTTTTTTATAAAAATATACATAGGTAAATGTGGGAGCTACAGAGTTATTGCCGCAGTGTTTTACGTTAACTGACAGCCATGTTGAACAAACTTCTTTCGCTGATTGGCTTGAATAGACTTACCTACATTTGAAAAGAAACGGTCATATGGATTTATCTGATTTTGATAAAATATGATTTAATTGCATTTTTCTCAAAAACCACACGGAATTATACTTCACCGATAAAATTGAAACAAAACTAGTTTTTTAGCTTTTTATTTGATACCTCAATCTAAAAAATTACATAATTAGATTTACCGGAGTTTGAAGTTCGACTGAATTATAAATTTTGTCCGACATACATTCATGGACAAACAAATTTAGGGTAACGCAAAAATAAGGTAGATTACTGCTGTTTTAATTATTGTGTGTACTTGCTACTTTGTATTTCAAATCAAATCAAATCAAAATATTCTTTATTCAAGTAGGCCTTGTTACAAGCACTTTCGAAATGTCAGTTACATGAGAGTGAATGTTTGCTGGGAGAAATACAATATGATCCAACATTTGCTGCAAGGATTAGGGAAACCCAGAAAAACCTAATCAGATCATTTAACTTAAGTGTAATATTATTGATAAAATCATCATTTTTAAAATTAAAATAATCAATAAGATAAATCCCAAAAAAAGCATTGTCAATAAAAAAAAAAAATCTAGAATGTGTCTAAAATAAAATTCTAAATGTCTGAGTATATAAAACAATTAAGATTAAAATAATAATAATACCTTAGGTATTCGTTAAAATAATCATTCATATACCTACATGACGCTATAATTTACATTAATCCCACGCGGCTTCATCATTCATGTAGTCTTGTGTGCTATAATAAGCTTTAGAAAATAATTTTCGTTTCACAATATTTTTGAATTTACCAATAGACAACTCAGTTATGCTGCTAGGAAGTTTATTATAAAATCTCACACAGTTACCCATGAATGATCTCCTTATTTTATGGAGCCTAGTAGCAGGCACTGCGAGCTTATGCTTATTTCTAGTATTAATATTATGTATATCACAGTTCTTCTTAAAGTCGGTAATATTTTTATGTACATACATAATATTCTCATAAATGTATTGATAATGCACTGTCATTATATTAATGTCCTTAAACTTATCTCTAAGCGACTCTCTATAGTTCATTTTATATATCGCACGAACAGCCCGCTTCTGCAGAACAAATATAGATGCCATACGACATAATACTGTGGAAATAACTGAAATACACTAATCGAGCCGTTATCACGAGCCTGTTAATTGACGAATCTTACTTACTGCAAAAGCTGCAGAACTCAGTCTATTCGAGAGATTAGCAATATGGGGACCCCATTGGAGCTTAGAATCTAATGTTATACCGAGAAAGACTGTACTATTAACTAGTTCCAGTTCCTCACCTTTAACCATAACGCTTGCTTGCTCGTGTTTTACGTTACTCGTGACAAACTTAACACATTTAGTCTTTTTCTCATTCAACAATAAATTATTTATATTAAACTAATTTACTACTTCACAGATAGCATCTATATTTTCAATCTTCATTTGTTTTGTGCAATAAAAAAATTATGTTTTCTTGAAAATTTTCTTTCAACTTTTTTACGTAAAGTAAACTTAAAATGCTAGACCTAAACGCTACTCAGGTGCCGAAGTGTGTTACTTTAATTGAGAATGGATACACTTGCAGTCATGTGGCTAGAAAAATAAGATTATCGAAATGTGTGGTGCACCGGGTCGTCAAAAGAGATCGGCAGGTCGGACAATCCACGAGACGTTTAGGTTCGTTTCGTCCACATTCCCATTTCGTTCACATTCCTACTTCGTCCAAAATCCCATTTCGTTGGCAACTTGCTGCCGAAACGCCTGTCAAAGAAAAGGCGTTTTTTTTTACTGCAAGCATTGTTGTTATTTTTCTTATTTTTCGCAGCTGTATTAAAAAACGTCGTTCGATTCACGTGCAGAAATGTCATTCGTCAGTAATTACATGCTTTCCGCACTAGCATCGAAATGTACTATTCCCCATGTGTGGTGAAAAAGATACTAAAGAATTTCGGTTACATATCGTGCAGCTGTTAACTATACTAAGAATATTATACTGACTCATATTCTCATGTTGAACATATCTGTGTACTGTATAGGTAGTGTTTTGAAATTAAACCATGTCCCTCAAGCAGCATAAGTTGCAAAATGTATTTTTTAGACGTGATTGTATTGAATATGTTTTAATACTAACTTGTAATTACAGGAACACTGCAGATAAACAAACGGATGAACTGTATGGAGCTGATTCTCTGGTTGAGAAGGCTGTTGAACCAGACACATTATATTCTAACAACCTCAAAGTATTTTCTTAGAAGTTACCATCTACATAGCTATGGGACATATATTTCTCCTGTGATCTCTATATGAGTGAACATATAACACTTAATGTTGTTTAGCTTGTAATATATTTAAGGCCAACGACGCGCTCCCAACAGCAGTGAGGCCGAGCACGAGAACATGTCAAAGCAATGTACGTGCTTTTATGGAATTCAATGGAGATCCAACAAAAAGATAACTTATCAACATCGGATTATATAAATAAAATGACGTTTAATTTAACATGTTCGACACCGGCAATGTTCCACTAAGCCCTTACGCTATGCCGGCCGAAATGAAATGTTGATCACAAACTTAGTGGACACTGGCACTCGAAAATAAAATCACGCAAGCGTGTCATCGGCATAGAAGTAAGAATGTATTGATCACAAAAAATGATAATTTAAAATTTCTTTGACACATTTAAGTATATTTGAAATCACCATTCCGTATTGGACCTTATTTACATTTCCCAGTATTAAAATAAATCAAACGTTGAGAATATCTGAAGTGTATCAAAAAATAAAATTCAAAAATTTCCAAAATTTGAAACCAAGGCGGAAGTTTATTCATATTCAGACAAGTTTACTGTACATTAAATTTGAATTCGGCGAGAAAAATATCAAATCACGCATGAGTATCACCAGCATAGGATTAAGATTTTTTTGATCACAAACCTAAAATCACGCAAGTGTGTCACCGGCATAGGATTAAGATTTGATTCATCACAACGTTGTGTCACTGGCAGCGAACGTGTTAAAAAGATAGCACGCGAAAACCCTAGTAATTTTGCTTCATAATATGCTTTAACTTATTTAATGGAATTAAGTATGGTTTATTTTACACCAGAAGTATTTTACACCTGCGTTGATGTTAGTTACTTGATTAGTTAATCTTTTGTAGAAAATGCACTTTGTAATGTATTCTAGTCCTTACCTTAATTAATATTTATGATTGACATTGAATATATAAAATAAAAATATTACAAATTGTTTTTCATTTTAAATTTAAAGGTGTTTCCAAAGATTTGTTTACGATTGAATGCCGTTATATTACTCAGTAGAGCCTGGCAAATGAAAGATGAAAATGGAATCAGCCGCGAAATTAAAAATGTAGCTGCGGTGTGCCTGTATGAGCTAGAGTTAAACAAATTCATTGCTTTTATTATTAATTATTAAGTAATTAGTTAACGAATCTAATTATGATTTTGTAATAAAATATTGGTTCTTAATACTAAGTTGGCGTTTACCTGACATTTGAAATGTTTTGAAAGGGTTAAGTGCAGTGGACAAAATTGTCACATGCAATTTTAATAAACAAAGGTTCGCGGTGGTGTGAAACAAAAGGGACCGATAGCGGCGGGCGGCGTTTAACAAAGATGACTCAGCCGTTTTACCTTTGAAAATAAGCTACCTGAACTGATAAGAGGGAATTTCAATTTCTTTTTACTTACGACGTAATCAAACAAAAGCATAAAAGTTAAGTTATTTATTTCCACACTTAATTTAAAAACAAGAAACCATCATCGATCGTTTTCAAAATGGGACCCGCCGTTTCGAATACAAGCACGAGCCCGTCTTCTTATTTCCGCGGTGGTTGTTCCGAGAGTCATTTCTTCCCTCATGGTTTCGAACGCTGCTTGGATCCTCTCTCTCAACTCTTCTACGGTATTAATTTCCTCTTCTGTGTAAACTAGCTTCTTAGCCCGGCCCCAAACGAAAAAATCAAGTGGAGTCAAATCGGGTGACCGAGCGGGCCAAGGGATTCGTCCGCCTCTGCCGATCCAACCGTCAGGGAAACAGTTATTTAGGTGTTCCCTTACAGCCAGGGAATAATGGGCGGGACAACCGTCGTGCTGGAATGTCACAGCACCGGGCAGCTGGTCCTCGTCAATCAGCCCGGGCAAATCGTTTTGAAGAAATTCCAAATAATTTACACCATTTAAATGATCTGGCAAAAAATGTGGCCCAATAAGGACTCTGCCGATTATTCCAGCCCCCACGTTGAGGGAAAACCTTCTTTGGAAGGACTTTTGCTTTTTCCAATGTGGATTATTGTTTTTATCAGCCCATTGGTGAAGGTTGTGAAAATTCGTGATCCCTTCCCGGGCAAATTTGGATTCATCGGTCCAAAGAAAACTTCTTAAAAAGCGTTGCTGTTCAATGTCAGCATTGAGTAAAAATCGGCACAAGTCTACTCGACGTGCAGGGTCTCCTTCCTCCAGTCCTTGAACTCCGGTGCCGTGAAAAGGTTATTTTCCCTCGCGATGCATGGTACTCCATACTTTCCATATGGACATCTCAAGATTACGAGCTACCACTCTGACGCTCGTAGTCGGATCCTCTGCAAATGCCCGTACAACATCGTCCTCCAAATCAGGGCGATTACGTCCTGGGTTCCCTCCACGTTGCCCAGCAATTCCATTTTCACGTAGTCTTCGGAATGAGGTGTAAAACACTCTCACATTAGGCAACCTCCGGTTTGAAAAACGCTCTTGGTATAACCGTCGAACCATTGCTCCATTACCGTCAGCTCTGCAGTACATGTAGACAATGTCGGCGTGTTCTTCGTTCGTAAACTCCATGTTTACAACGAAGGAATCGTAATTACACGTGAAGGAGCGCCTATTGCAGCTACAACTTGACACGGTAAATTTTGGATGACGGAGGGAATAAAAACACAATGAACGTCTAACTGCAACTGAAGCGTTAATTAGACTAAATTAGTAGTTTTTGCATAAATACGCAAGTAGCAAATCAGTTTATCTTGAACAATAAAGCATAATAAAACGGCTTGAGTCATCTTTGTTAAACGCCGCCCGCCGCTATCGGTCCCTTTTGTTTCACAACACCGCGAACCTTTGTTTATTAAAATTGCATGTGACAGTTTTGTCCACTGCACTTAACCCTTTCAAAACATTTCAAATGTCAGGTAAACGCCAACTTAGTATTAAGAGCCAATGTTTTATTACAAAATCATAATTAGATTCGTCACAAGTATCACAAGTAGAGTGAAACATTTTAGCTCTCTAGTTGGTTTAAGTGGCTTATTTTTAAAGATACGATAGCTACAGTCGTGCTTGATAGCTTAAATGAAAGGGCAATAGCCAAGCATGTTTCTTAAATGGTTTGAAGAACCGCGGCTATTTTAGTTTTTTTTTTACCGTCCTTAGAAAACAGTTAAATCTTTTTTTTTTTCATGTTATTTAATTTTTAAATCGTTTAATTTTTTAAATTTATAACTTGTGGTGTACGACAGACATTTCACAATACAAAAAAAAATACAAAAAAATACTACCTACACTAAAAAAAAGTACTATTGTTGATGTAGTCTGAAATTTTGGAGCTTTCCCAGAAAAATCTTAAAACTTAAATAAAATAAAAACTAATAACATTTGCCTAACACATATCGCTCACCAACACCTTTTCATCTTTTTATTTGTTTCTAAGCCACAGAAAATCTGTATTTTTTTTCTGACGATAAGGAGACTTATTCCTACCTATAAACAAAATTTCAAGATTTTTGAAAATTTCCATGCATTCCCCATTCATACTCAGACTGACATGTTAGATTTTATGGTTAACTAGAAAAATAATTGTAATGCAATTTTGAAATTATTTTTATTGTAATTTATTATTATTATTATATTTTTTTTATTTAGTGTGTTGCTAGTATTAAATAATTTAGCCTTAAGTATGACATTAATTATAAATATTTCAAATACAATGTAAATATTGTTCATGAATAAAGAAAGAACCGAAGTGAAATGCGAATAGGTTAAGCGGATATACTAGCAAAGGGCCTTTTGGAAATTAGGTAGGTATTTTTAAGAACTATTGCTATCGCATCGCCTCAAATCCCCCGTACTTATTACAGTGCAAAAGGGACAACCGCAGCTCGAAAAGATCTGACCTACAAAAAATTGGCGAAAACAGGATTTCCTAGTCCCCTATTTCCTCTTTCAAAACTGGACTAATTTTAATTTTTCTTTCACATAAATTATAACCAGGGCTTCGGTTATGCTTCTATGTTTCTACGTCTTCTAATTAAATTTATTTACTGAACGTGTGCGCGGGATGGTGTCATTTTTTGCAGTTTTAGAGGACCTCTAATTCTTAATATTAACAAATTATTAAGAAAAATAAAACATAGAGGCATGGCACAGGTATTTACACATTATATTTATTTAAAAAAAATTGCTCTTCGACAATTATCCAGGGAGGAAACGGGGGATTACGTTTGTATGGAAGAACGGCCACTAGTATATCCTCTTAAGGTGAAACGCTACAATATATTTTAGCGTTTTAGATAAAATACTAACAAACGAGCACTACTTAGACGCCTACTTAATTGATAGAAGTACCTACTTGATTAAACATTTTTTATATATTTTTTTACTTCACAATATCGTTTACGACGTGTGCAACGGGGGCTTGGCCTTTGTATCTACGGGGCCTGGGCTGCAGCCCAAAAAGCCTTTTAGTAGATCCGCCTTGGTCAAGTCTATAGGATTCTTGGTCTGAGGTTTTTTACTAACAATATTTATAAAGGACTTGAGAACGGTAGACATATTATTTTTGTCCGTGTCGGTTACAAGTGAATTTCTGCACCAGTTGTTATATCATTGTGCATCTCTAAATTTCGCGGCTTTCAAATGATATATTGTTAAGAGTCCCCAGTAAGCTCGGTTCTCCATACAAACGTAGTTACGCTTGCATTTTCAAACGACTAACAAGTTTGCTCTGAAACTTTGTATTTAGAACAACTTAAAGTATATGCAGGCCTGTAATTAGTTTATGTAGCTTCAGATACCATAGTAAAAAAATACAGCGAATTTAAGATTTTTATACAAAACTTGTTTTTGTTGTATTTCATTTGTTTTGAGGTCTTTTGAATCATTCGATGTAGGTGTCAAATTGCAAGACCGGTTAGCCATACATATAATTTTAATTCAGTGTCCACAAATACTTAAATATCGTAAAGTCCACAGTAATTAAATTATTAAACTATTCACTAAGTAACCCGAACGCGATTGCACGCGAAACATAGGCGCAGGGAAGAGAAGCGTAACCGCTCGCTAAAAGTGTTTCGGACTAACTGGCGTGGCGTGGCAAGCGCGCGGCGTGGCGGCGCACGCGTCGGTCTATCGGCCTTGGAGGCGATCGTTGCTTAGCGACGGCCCGTGTGCCATGTTGTAGGCATAAACCGTGTTGGCATTGAGATTTAGGGAAATAAATGAATATAGAGGCCGGACGCCTCAGTACTCCCCCTCCTCAACAGAAGAAAGAAAAAAAACTAAAAGGAATAAGTTCCTAGCATAGAGTTACCTAGAGGTTCAGTTTTTCGGGAAACTTAACTTTTCTGCCGAATCTGGTTGTTGAAGGTGCGGATTTTAATACAGCGGTTGGAGTACTTAACACTATAAGTGATGCAGCGTGTGATGGAGTATCAGCTTCTTGAAGTGGTATTGCTCTGTCTAGGTTTAGGTCGGGGTTTGCGATGTATGCCGGCTTAATGTTATTGATGGATACGACTCGTGGAGATCCATTGACGATTATTGTGAAGAACTTATCTTGTCTCTTTGTGACTAGGTAGGGTCCATCGTAAGGGTTTTGTAAACCTTTTCCATTAAATTTGCGTATAAAGACATGTGATGTTGTTGCGAGGTCTTTATGGACGAAAGTGGATGGTTGTGAATGACGCGACATCGGAATTGGAGATAAGTTTGCAAATGCTAATTTAAGTGCTGAAGCGAATGCTGTTGGTTGTGGAGCTGTTAAAGGTTGAGGTGAGAGGAACTCTCCGGGAAGTCTTATATTTTGGCCGAAAACCATTTCTGCTGGAGTGGCGCTGATGTCCTCCTTGAAACTGGCGCGGAGTCCCATCATGATCACAGGTAGGTCATCTGACCATAAGCTGTTATTGTGGCATTTTAAAGCGGATTTAAGTTGACGGTGAAGGCGTTCGAGAAGGCCATTTGCTGAAGGGTGGTATGGTGTAGTATGGATGTGCTGAAAACCACATAGTCGAGATAGGCAGGAGAAAAGATCTGACTGGAATTGCCTGCCTTGATCAGTTGTTACACGGAGAGGTACGCCGTATCGACATATCCAACCTTGGAATAGTTTGCGTGCTACCGTCTCTGCTTCCATATTACGCAATGGGTATGCCTCGGGCAATCTGGAGAAACGATCAACGACGGTAAGTATGTAGCGGTACTCTTGCGATAGCGGTAAAGGTCCCACTAGGTCGACATGGATGTGTGAATCTTGTGTTCGGTGGTGCAAAATTTGCAGGTGCAGCGTTTGTGTGACGGCTGGTTTTAGCAGCTTGGCACGCAAGGCATGAGCGTGACCAAGTCGCACAATCTTTTTTGATTCCGGGCCACATATATCTGTCGGTGACTAGTTTGATGGTGCCTTTGACACCTGGATGTGCTAGATTGTGGAGTGAATCGAAAACCTGACGTCTGAGTGGTGATGGGATATAAGGTTTTGCTGAAGGTGTAGAGATGTCGCAAAAAATCAGGGTGTTTGTATTTGGGAGCACCATTTTCTTAATGAGTAGGCTGGTTTCTTTGTCGTTGCTGCGAAGGCGCTGCAGTTCTTCATCCAAGGCTTGAGCTGCGGCGAGCTCTTGTGGGCTGACTGGTCTGCTTATTGCATCTACTCTTGACAGAGCATCTGCTACTACGTTGTCATTACCATTGATGTGCTTGATATTTGTTGAGAATTGACTGATGAATTCCAGATGACGGAACTGACGGGGACTGCATTTTTCAGGTTTTTGCTGGAACGCGAACGTCAACGGACGGTGGTCAGTGAAGATTGTGAAATTCCTTCCTTCTAACCAGTGTCTGAAGTGATGAATGGTTTGGTAAACGGCGAGCAGTTCCTTATCATAAGCGCTATATTTGGATTGAGCAGACGTAAGTTTTTTTGAGAAAAATGCAATGGGTTCCCAATTGTCATCGCCTTTCTAGTGAAGAGCTGCCCCCATTGCAGTGTCTGAAGCATCCGTATAGAGGGCAAGTTCACAATTTTGTTAGCTTGGTGGCGTGGGCGAGACATTGTCAGCATGTTTCAAATGCAGCACCAGCTTCAGGAGACCAATCGACAGGTGCATTACCTTTAACGCCGTCTTTGAGCAAGTTGTGGAGAGGAGACTGAATCTCAGCAGCGTTTTTGACAAAACGCCGGTAGAAATTAAGTACTCCCAAAAATCTACGTAGCGCTTTAACAGTCAACGGTTTGGGGTATTGCTGGATGGCTTCGATCATCGATGACGGAGGTTCTATACCGGACGGTGATATCTTGTATCCCAAAAACTCCAGTTCCGACTGACCAAACAAACATTTTGATTGGTTTATGATGATTCCGTAAGATTCAAGCTTTTGGAATAGTCTCTTGATGTGGTCTATGTGTTGGGATTCGTTTGCTGAAGCTACTAATATGTCATCTAGGTATGGAAAGGTAAAAGGTAGGTCTCTGGTCACTTCATCCACAAAACGCTGGAACGTTTGAGTGGCGTTGCGTAGGCCAAACGGCATTTTGACGAATTCATATAGCCCGAATGACGTGATAACAGCAGTTTTCTGAATATCGTCTTCATGAACCGGAAGTTGATAAAACGCGTTAACCAGATCGACCTTGCTAAAGATGATAGCGCCTTGAAGTGACATACTGAAGTCCTCAATGTGACGGAGAGGGTAGCCGTCAGGCAACGTGCGCGCATTAAGCGCTCTATAGTCGCCGCAAGGACGCCAGCCCCCGGATTTCTTGGCTACCATATGTAGAGGGGATGCCCAGGGGCTGTCACTGGGTCGTATGATACCTTGCTCAAGCAGCTAGTCGAACTTCTTTTTGGCTATTTCCAGTTTGTCCGGAGGAAGGCGTCTTGCTCGACAGGCCGAGGGAGGACCAGGAGTGGTTTTTATGTGATGTTGCGTGTTGTGTTTGAAGTTGTTGGTATCACAAGTAAGTTTTGTGATAGATGGAAATTTTGCTAGGAGCTGATGGTATATTGTGGTGCCTGCGATGACTTTAACGGATGGGGAATCATCCATAAGCGCCGGTCTTGCTGGGGTGGTTATGCTCGTTGTAGGGTCTATTAGACGTCGGTTTTTAAGGTCAACGAGGAGACCGTAGTGCGTGAGAAGGTCAGCCCCAATGATGGGTCTGGTGACATCAGCGATTATGAAGGACCAGCTGAAGTCGCGTCGAAGCCCGATGTTAAGGTTGATGCTAATTTGTTCATATGTTTTGATTGGTGTAAAATTTGCAGCATATAGTTTGTAGGAAGTTGGAGGGCGTCGGCGTTTAAGGAGATTATAGGGATATAAACACACATCTGAACCAGTATATATATATGGTAGTCAATTTTTGTTGCTCGATCCATGATATAAAGGCGGTTAGGGTAAGTTTTAGGTATGGTGGTAGGGTCACTTACTGCCGCTAGTAACCCTACTGCTGGTTTTCCTTCATGTAGCTACAAGGTTGCTCACACTTGCGGGCATTAGGGCCGAAATTGTTGTGATACCAACATAAGTTGTTGTTGGCGTAGCGTGGGCGAGACCTAGACCTGCTTCTACTGCGGGGGTAGGATCGATTAAATCTTTGTTGGGGCTGACAAGTTAAACTTGCGACAATGCGTGTCAGCTCGTTTATTTGTTATTGCATTTCAGTCATTTGGTTTTGGTTCGGTTAATGGGGTTTAAGAAACTCTGACTGGTACCGGCATGTATTTTCGATGTGTGGTTGACGCTAGAATGCGGATAGGCTGCCGCTGCGAGCAAGCCCGGGTGTCCATTTCCTATTACGTTGTTGGTCGAAATCGGGTAATTTTTTTCACCGCAATTACATTGCCTGGGTAAACTGACTTGCTGCACAAGGTGGTGGCCGTTCGTTGTCATTCCATAAAGTTTGTCTGCTAGTTCACCGAGATCATCTAACGACATCGTAGGAGGCTGCGCTATGAGACTCGTCTGAATATATGTGGGCAGCTGTACCGGATGACCCCACAATCCGCTAAAAGTGTTTCGGACGAACTGGCATGGCGTGGCGAGCGCGCGGCGCGGCGGCGCACGCGTCGGGCTATCGGCCTTGGAGGCGATCGTTGCTTAGCGACGGCCCGTGTGCCATGTTGTAGGCATACACCGTGTTGGCGTTGAGATTTAGGGAAATAAATTAATATAGAGGCGGGACGCCTCAGTCTTATAAACTGCAGGCATATAAACTAGTTTCCGGTCTAGATATATCTCATGACATTGTATTTGCAAAGTTTCGTTACAATCCAACACGTACTTTTAAAATAAGAACGAAACTCCGTTTGTATGGGAAGGTGAAATTCGGCCGAGCTTACTGGGGACTCTTAAAAGAAAGCCATATAAACCCATACAAATTTCTAAAAAAGAAACTTGCGGACAGCTACATACTCCTTGCGAATAATTAAAAACAAACAAACCAACCTGATCAGATTGGTCAAACTTTCAGATAGAATTGCTCAAATTGTAGTTTTATTACAGTTTGCGCACTACTCAGACATATTTGTCCTCGCTCACTTCGTGAGCTCGTCCAAATAATCACTTCGTGTCATAATGACTTATTTTAGCCCCTTGTCAAACAATCTATAATATCACCCGTAGATGATTATGCCCTATAAAGGGCATAGGTGATAATAATAAGTATGAAGTTTTAAAGAAAATTAATATGACGTCATAATTCTGAATGACCATGAAAATAAATGTTCGTAGATGTGTTCTGCGTAACACGCTGTTATTAGCTACATGTACCTAACTATGTAATGGAATGTAAGGTAAGTAATTTAACTATCTTCCAAAGACTGTAGCGTCATGAAAATTGGCTAGGTAGTTCTGATGATAATACAATAATATGGCACTGTCGAACTGATCTGATGATGGAGCCGGCAGATATGAAGTAGAACTTCATGATGGAACATCGTATCATAGATCATAGCTGTGTTTGGGTTTGTTAGAAAAGTCTTATAAAGCGTGTTCTTCTAGTGTTTTTTAAAACCATTAATTTTTACAACAGCTTTTAACTGTAACCAACGCATAATTTATTTTGACTACAAGTAACTACCCAATTTAGAATAACTATTTTATGATATTTGAACGCACGTTTATTTGACAGCTCATACACTCGCATTCACATTTTTCTTCGATAACATTTTTGCTTGCAGAAGAACAAAAATATATTTTTACGTTACTTGATTGTATTTACGAGTAAAAATTAAAAATGAGTATTAACAGTAGACTCTCACCACTGTTGAAAAAAATCCCAGTTGTTAGAACGAGTCCTGCTGCTTTATGCCGCTTTGTGAGCACCAGTAAAGAAGACGTACCAACTCATACAGGCCAAGTAAAGAAACGAAATTTATTTACGCCAATCGAAATATGTTTAATTCACATTATATTTTACGTAAATACTGTTTAAAATTGACCTCAATGGTGACCACTAAAAGTTATCATTATATAACAGTCTAACCACAGATTCACTATATTTATTTACTTATACTATTTTACTAAACATATCATAATTACCATTTCGTATTTTGTTTTTGTTTTTTTTCAGAAATGGAGTTCAGATGACTACAGGCTTGCTAGATTCGAAAACGCCCCTAAGCAAGTCAATCCAAATTGGGCAATCAATCTCATTGCAGAAGTTCCTCCAAAGAAAGTAAATCAGAGAGTTGTGTGGTGTGATGGAGGTAGCGGTCCTGAAGGGCATCCCAGGGTGTATATTAATCTGGTAAATATACAAGAAATGTTTTGTCCTAAAAAACACCCTTCATGGTCAACTGAGCCCACTCACATCTCAGCCCGCGGGCTCAGTTGACCTCTAAAATATATGTTGGGGGCGACTCGGCCTACAAGGTCAACTCAGCCCGCGGGCTCAGTTGACCACAGTCTACCACCAGAGGGACAAGTCAGCCCGCGGGCTGAGTTGACCACTGTCTATTGCTAAGGAGACAACTCGGCCCGCAGGCTCAGTTGACCACAGTCTAACGCCAGAGGGACAACTCGCCCGCAGGCTCAATCTTTTGCTAGGGGGACAACTTAGTGTGTGTGTTTGTTTACAATTATGTTTGCAAATAAAATACCTGTTTGTTATTTAATTTTCGTTTTTATAGTGGAAGTTACAAAGATCAATTTCCGAATAAAATAAAAAAACGCGGGCTTGGACACAGAAATTGTATCGAAAACGCTATAAATCTTTAGGCATTAAAAACTGCACTTTCAAGAATGCTATTGACGTGATAATTCCACCAAAGTTTTCAGAGTTGCTATTCGCTTATTACACAAATAATGGGATGAGAATATTAGTATTTTCATGTCGGGAATTACGAAACTTGCTGTCGCAGTGCAAACAATTTTATGTTGATGGCACGTTTAAGTCGTGCCAACGAAATTTTTATCAACTGGTAACCATACATGCTGATCTCGGCAGCGACCGAGAAAATATAAAAGTTGTGCCGGTACTGTATGCCTTATTGCCCGACAAACGCAAAACCAATTATGAAATACTTTTCAAACTCATTAAAAGCTAAGTTTCACACTGGAATCCTACCAGCATAAAAGTGGATTATGAAAAGGCGTTGATATCAGCTTTGCTCGATACATGCAAGGGTGTCCAAATTCAAGGCTGTTTCTATCACCTCACCACGGAACAAGGCAAAGGCATGTAGCCTTACCAAAACGAAACTCGGTAAGGTTTATATTAGGCGATTGACAGCTTTGGCACATTTGCCATTTGAACACCTATTGGACGCTTGGCTACACGTCTTAGATGAAGGCCCTAAAACAAAAATGGCAAATGATTTTAATCAATAGTTTTGTGACAATTGGATGAATCCAAAATCCCTTTACTTTGGTCAGTGGACATACTACAGGCAGTTTAATAGGACGAACAATGTACTTCAAGGGTGGCATGCGAAATTGACCAAGCTGTTAAAGCCAAAACCCGAAATTTTTAAACTTCTAGTAGTTTTGCAACGCCTCATGAAAACAGACACAAATAAAGTGAGAAATAGCATTGTCAGCAAAAGAAAAACTGAAGTCATCGAGGTGAATGACAAAATTAATGAAATAGTTATGGAACTAGAACACAATAAAAAAAGTTAAGCTTTATGTATAGAACTGTTAAGATTCTAGAACATTTAATAAATGTTTGGGCGGAGTGATTTACGTCCATGCTGCAGACGAAGACGCGAATATATCAACTTTGCTTCTGTTGTGTTCACGTATGTTTGTGTTTAAAATATATATTTATGTTGGCAACACTGCGAGAGAAGATGGCTCTCGCCAATAGCGTACCTTCATGGGTCATTACACTGATCGATTGTTCTTAAATATTAAAATATATTGTTATCCGATATCTAGTGCTTTTATTGTTAAAATTAGTAACTTACCAAAACGTGATAGCAGTCCAGACAGGTGGATCAAATGTTAGTTCTACATATATCTCACCTTTCCGTTGGTCAACTATATAACTTTAAAGTGTAGTCGACTGAGCCCGTGGACTGAGTCAACCATATAACTTTAAACTGTAGTCGACTGAGCCCGTGTGGGCTCAGTCGACCCCTTAGCCAATTGCTCGGCCGAGTTGCCCCCGAAAAAATAAACGTAGTCAACTGAAACCGCGGGCTGAGTTGAGAGTGGGCTCAGTTGACCATGAAGGGAAAAAACAGTGGATGTTTTGATGTTGATAGGGTACAAAACATAGCTGCATTGCTACAAACAGTTGAAATTGTGAATATCATTGTGCTGGAAACTCTCTGCAACGTAGTCAAGATGCCCTAGCCCCTTGTACGCCATGTTAAAAATTTGCCAAACCAATGAAGTTAAATGAAATTTTAACATGGTTTAACCCTGAAATGCATAATGATGCATAAAATTATCAAGTATGTACTATTGAAATGACAAAAGTAAAAATCAATGTCAATTTAAGACTGTGTCAAATTGCCACAGTCTGAAATTGACATGAATCCCTAATGAAGCCAGTTCAGAAATTAATTGCATATGTCATGCAACTAAGGGTTAAATGCCTTGCACGGATCCATGTCCTAACATACAAGGGGTTAACCTTTTGATCGCCACAGTTGGCAAATCACATCATAGAAATTTCGTTCCATATGCCAACCAGGTTTGATGGTTCAAAAACTCTAAATATAATATCAATACTTCATTCCGTTAGTCTGTTCAGAAAGAGAAGAGTTGTAGCGGAAATGGGAACTAACATGAATTTTATATGGCAATCAAACCTTAGACACCTGTCTTATAAAAAATTAAACAAACTTCTGTCCTTAATATGTGATGTTCCATCAGAAAAGGGTTCTTATTGCACTTTCTAGTTACGGAGATATCAATATTTAAAACAATGTCAAAGTGTAAAACTGTATGTCCATCTGTCACCAGGCTGTATCTCATGGACCGTGATAGTCAGACAGTTGAAATTTTGCAAAATGATGTATTCTGTTACTGCTATAACAACAAATAACTACTAAAACACAATCATTTTATGTCTGCCTACTAGTAACTAATATGAACTGACCGAACATTGCATACATTTTTTATTGTCAAGATAACAAAATATTCAATTATTGTTCACAGATTGCCATTATTTTTTATTTCTTACTATCAGCGCCTTGCTCTAATCAAAGGCGATTTTTTTGTAACATGGTAGTGGAATTGAAAAATCTTTGTGTGCTGCTCTGCGGCAGCGCCACCATAATGGAAGTCAATGAATTATATGGTGAAATGATTTATGTTGAAGGTACACCATGTACATTTTATGACCTTTATGGCTGTATGTATACCGAAGGACGAAATAACGGGCATTGATTGTGGCGCCACTGCAGAGTATGCTCTACATAGAACTCGTAGATAGAAATTATACTAGCTATTTTTTTTTATGGAAATTGATGTACCAATGCTGTTATACCATTGAAAATAATAATAATTTCTTAGTTCGTATGGCGCCATCCCGCTCAGTCAAATACAGTATAACATAAGAGCGAGAAGGACAGCACGTTACGAACTTCGTATTTCCAGTTTCGGGGTAGCTCCTCAGAACGTGAGCCAACATAAAAATATTGTTCAAAATCGGAGCGGTTCGCGAGACGCGAGAGGTTTCATATCTCCTTCTCGCTCACCCGCGCGCCTGTCGTACATAACAGCTCATAGCGTTCAGGGGGAACGCGGAATGAATTAAAATATATAAAATCACTAAGAAATAATTATTATTTTCAACGGTACACAATAAACAGCATTGGTACATCAATTTCCATAAGAAAAAAATTGCTAATATAATTTCTATCTATGAGTTCTATGTGGCGCCACTGCACAGCATGCAGTCAATGCCCATTATTTCGCCCTCCGGTAGAGGTACAGCCATTAAAGATCACATGTACATGGTGTACCTTTACCGTACATCATTTCACCATATAATTCATTGACTTTCATTATGGTGGCGCCGCCGCAGAGCAGCACACTAATCTGTTTTCTTAAAAAGAATACCTTAGGAATCATATTCTACTCTCATCTATGTAACTTCCAACGGGAACATACTTTAAATGAGTTTCAAACTTCTTTTAGTTTTTTCTCAAACGTACATTTGGATGTGTAGGTTTCATGATAAAAAAAAAAGTATGGCACTTAGGGTCATGTTTTTGTTTTAGTTAGCCTATATAATGTAGTTTATGGATCTATGCATAACACACAATCATTACCTGCCATAAGGATCCTTTTGCTATGGATCGTCACATATGTCATAGTGTATTTTATATACAGGGTGTCCCAAGAAGTAGTGATATACTGAAGCTGGGACGTAGAAGACCTAGAGGGCTATCTAAATCACCCCTATGTATGTTCTGCGATTGTTCGCATTTTCGGAGTTGACTTTTTTTAAAATTCTTCCTCTATCGCCGAGTACGATGAGATTTTTATTTATGGTGACGTGAATTATTGCGGTAGATGCTTGATTTTTTTTGTGTGCTAAGTTGATAGATAGGCCAATTCAGTATGGTAACATTTACTATCGTTAGATGTTTGAATGGAATAAAAAAAATATTAAATGCCAAGAATGATCAAATTACCCAATATGTTCACAACTTCAAGGGGCTTTAAAAAGTAAAAATCACGTAAAAAAAAATACCGTTTGGCTTTTAAAAACTTGCTCTATCTATCAGGTAACTACCCTGAAAATTTCATTTTATTATTCATAAAACTTCAATCAAAAAATTGAAAGCTAAATGTGGCAAGTGCAAAATTAATTAACTTTCTAAATAAATTTCGTTTTAAACCACGCACTGGCCATCAATAGAAAAAGAACAAAAAACAAAAGACGGTTGACGTATGAGAAAATTTTCACGTTGTTTGGTCATCGTTGGTACTTTTCAATAATTTAAAAATTGTGTTTTAATACTGCTAATTGTTCGTTTCTCTAATCATTTTGGCTATTCATATGGACTTTGACTTGCATTACGATTTGGATTAGTGTTATTACCTGGAATCGACGACTTGGCATTATTTAACTGGACTTGAGTTTGCGTGTAAGTGATCATGTTTATTTCAAGTGTCTACGCAGAAATGCATTACTATTACGGTTATGCTAGGGGGAATGCGGCGGAAGCTTCAAGGCTGTACCGGGAACATGTGGAAGGAAGAGGCGGGCCTCAATCTGAAACGTTTCCTGACTATCGCATGATCTTAAGAGTACATAATGCGTATTTGGAAGGTTACATACCGGGTACCAGATCAGGCCGTATGGCCACTATGCCGGATCCTGATGTAGTAGATGCAGTGGTTGAAGAAGTAGAACGAGACCCGTTGACCAGTGTGAGAGTTATGGAACGTCGTACCGGACTTTCTAAATCTCAGGTACACCGTACACTACAGAGCGTAGGATATCATCCGTTTCACATTAGAAAAGTGCAACAGTTGAAACCGGAAGATTACAATCGGCGAATTGAATTCTGTCAGGAAATGCTGAGGAGACAAGCTGAAAACGAAAACTTTTTTAACCGAATCTTGTGGATGGATGAATCCCACTTTAGACGCAATGGGATTTTTAATATGCACAATTCTCACTCATGGGTAATTGAAAATCCAAATTTAAAAAGGGAATCGACATTCCAAGAACACTTTAGTGTTAACCTTTGGTCTGGCATACTTAACGGTCAGCTAATCGGGCCCTTTCAGCAGCCAGACCGCTTGGGCGACAATCACTTTTTAAATTTTCTACGCGTCGATCTGCCCCTGCTGTTAGAAGATGTGGACTTGGAGACACGCAGAAGCATAGTACTGAAGTATGATGGTGCACCATGCCATTTTGCCTTGGACGTAAGAAACTATTTCAATCAAAGATACCCTGACAGATGGATTGGTCGTTGCGGCCGGGGTGACGCCTGCCTTTATAGCCTGGCCTCCACGGTCCCCCGACCTAAACCCCATTGATTTTTTTGTATGGGGATACTACAAAGACCTCGTCTACTCAAGAGAATGCCGCAATTTGGACGAGTTAACCCGGAAATTGAGAGTAGCAGAAGAACCCATTAAAAATAATAGAAGTGCATTCAGACGTTTAAAAGACAACTTTTTTCGACGATGTCGCACTTGCATTGAGCAACAGGGGGGCCATTTTGAAAATTTCTTGTAATTAAACACCTTGTAATTGGTTTTACTTTGTTTGTATTAATCATCATGTAAATTAAAATTTTGCACTTACCACATTTAGATTTCAATTTTCTGACTGAAGCCTTATGAATAATAAAATTTTCAGGGTAGCTACCTGATAGATAGAGCAAGTTTTTAAAAGCCAAACGGTATTTTTTTTTATGTGATTTTATCTTTTTAAAGCCCCTTGAAGTTGTGAACATATTGGGTAATTTTATCATTCTTGGCATTTAATTTTTTTTTTATTCCATTCAAAGATCTAACGATAGTAAATGTTACCATACTGAATTAGCCTATCTATCAGCTTAGCACACAAAAAAAATCAAGCATCTACCGCAATAATTCACGTCACCACTCGTTTAATACTCGGCGATAGGTGAAGAATAAAAAAAAGTCATAACTCCGAAAATACGAAAAATCGCGGAACATACATGGGGGTGATTTAGATAGCCCTCTAGGTCCTCTACCTCCCAGCTTCAGTATATCACTACTTCTTGGGACACCCTGTATAAAAACCGAAAGGTTTATTTATAAAATAATGTCGAAACGGTAAGTGCATAGTGCAACGAGGGATTTATATAACCGTCTAAATAAACATTGTTCGGTTCATGACGCATTGGTGTATACACTGTAATGTTATGTAACTTGTTTTTAATAAATAATGAAATAAAAATAAATATTTATTTATTTACATAAATATACAAGTCATTCATGATCTTAATATAATAAACTATTAATAACGTAACAGTGTTGTCAGCACAGGAAAAACATAAAATAGCACTGGCACGCCCTCAAATCTAACGAGTCTTCTCTTTCCGCACAGACTCTTATCACTGTTATATTTGTAACGGTACTTTTTAACCCCCGACACAAAGAGAGGGGTGTTATAAGTTTAACATGTCTGTCTGTAGTATCGTAGCTCCCAAACGGATGAACCGAGTTTCGAATAGTTTTTTATTTTTTTACTGTAGGGCGGGGGGGTCGGATCGTATTACTTCGCTGCTTGGTGGTCAAAATGTTAGTTAATTCCACCCTATATGACCTAGAAGCAGAGGCGGGCAAAATGTAATCGATTAACGATTAAAATTAACTTACTTAATCGCGATTAACGATTAAAAATGACGATCAATTAATCTTAATCAAACAAGGCCCCATTAATATTTTTATTTATAATTATTTCAATCTGTTAGCGATTAAGATTTTAAGCGATTAATTAATTAGATGTATTTTCTCTTGATTATTATTCAGGAATAAATAAGATATTTTTTGTATGCCTAAGTCTTGAGTTACTTAGACGTAGGGCAGCACTATAAAAACCACCTTGTTTTACTGAAACAAGTTTATTTCACACAGCACACCTTAGAATGATTTTCCAAGTGTACACATGACAAGACATATTGTATTTTTGCAACATGCACATTTGTGTTGAAAAAAGCTTATTTGAGCATGTTTCAACTTTTAATCTTAATTGTGAAATTTACAATGTATTATGTTTTCAATCAGTTAATTAATTGATTAAAACATTTTAGAAATGGGATTGATGGGATGAATTTGGATATATTAGAAATGGGATATAATGTAATGGTATACATTAAACTAATATATCTACATTATAACTGCTTATATATTTTTTTTCTTTACAGGACAAGCCTGGTAACCACTCCTGTGGATATTGTGGTCTGCGCTTTGAGAAAGAGGGCCATCATTAATACTCCTTTACAACATTTTGCCACTAAATATGTTTGAAGAACCCTTATTTGTTCTATTGTTTAAATTTTTGTTAATAGTGCAAAAATAAAAAGTAGTTGAAATAAATAATTTAATTAACAGTACCATTTTCATTTACATATTGAAAGGAACATTACTTTAACATTAAGTTAACTGTATCAATGCAAAAGAATCCTACCTCAAGTAAATGCTTCAGATGCTGTGCTGTTTTGTGTCCACAATTGAACTGAGTAAGCAAAGCTTATTTACAGTTCCTATTTATAATCGCAGTGAATATACTGATAGTGGCCACCTGGTTTACAGATTGCACAGGTTTTGTTAGCAAATTCATTGTCATTATCATGTATGTGATGGAGTATACATTGTGCAATTCACCACTGTCCCCATACAAAACGATCTGACAATGTCATAAGTCCCAATGTATGGAGAAGTCACTCCACAGTGGAGGCATTGACTCCTGACAAACTATTGTGTAACCCACCATTGGGGGCAACCAGACAAGGAATGTGTTACATGACTACTAATCTATTATATTTGTTCTGAAACAGCAGCTTGATTTAATAAACAAAAATTACGAAAAGTAAACAATCCTATCTCGGTCTGAAGCACTATCCTTTGTATGTTGTATGTGGTATAGTACATTTAGTAGACAGACATACCATACCACTGTTGATAAAATAGAGGACTTATGATGATAACAATAGCTTTTGGAATTAGCTTTTATCTTATATCACCAATGTGAAGTCCCAACTATCTTGCTTTGATAGACTGCTAAAGTCGTAATGCTTCCTTTTGGATTTGCCAAAGTTGGGTAAAAATATTGCTTCCTTTTAAATTTATAAGAAATGAAATTGAATTTTTAACTTTGTCCTTTGAAAAGTTACATGATTGGCATAATGTGTAGGATATTTTTTTCCAGAATACGTTTATTTACATTACATTACATTATTACTATTGTTTACCTTATGAGCACCAATATCAGCAAATCCAAAGTCAAAAGGTTAAGAAACAACTGTTTAAAATTAATAAATGAGTTTAACTATTGTCTAGATGTGTAATAAGGTTATAACTATTACAAAAAATCTCAAATACTTTAGCATATTGTTTACTGGGTAGTAGACTGTGAATTCTCATTTTGAAGTTGTTGTCGAATATCAATGTTAGACTGAAGAAGTTCCTTCAGTTTCTGATGAATATCGTCATTCTTCTGCTCCAGGAAATCCAGTGCTGAATTCAGTTCATCCAATTTTGAATCCAACATTTCATACTCTGTAAAAGTTATCACATTATAACAATCGATATTTTTACATACAATGTTGTGATGCACTCAAAGAGCGAATGGTGAGAGGACAGTGTGTTTTTGTAATGATAATCTTATTATTGGTAAAGAAAGCTTTAAATGCTAGAGGCAATCTAACTGAAAAGTATGTTACTAACAAATATTTCTAGGTATGTCTAAGTGAATATACCCGGCATAAATAATTTGCCTCTAACGGTAAAAACAAAATGTGGCATTCTGAATTTCCGTGCGAGCGTATGTAGTGAGATATTTATGATTCTGATTATTCTGAAAAAAACCTTCACCTTCACATATATTTTCATCCGCGTTTTCGTCACTTGGTACAATTTCACTGTCGACCTCAGTTTTGTCCTGGTTAGGCTTATTGTTATCTTGACCAGCCATTATGGACTACAGGGTTATTAATAAAATTGTTGTACTTGTTTTTATAGAATGCAAATACAATACAAATCCAATCCAATCAAATTGTCATAATTAATAGACAAGATAGACTCGTATCAAGTGACTGACTTTCATAGATATATAAAAAAATATTTCCAGACAAAAAGTTTTTCTTTATTTATGCCAATTGAAACAAGAACGAAATATTATTATTTATTAAATGTTTAACGTCAACTGTAACATTTTGATATGGATTTAATTATATGATCAATATTTAACGGTGTCTTAAACGCAGAATCCACTGTCCTTGTATTATCTGTACCACACTGTCAAGTGTCGAGTGATGACGTTTCTTTGAGGCAGTGAAAACATCGATTTATAAAAAATAGAAAATTAAGGCAGCGAAGGAAATCTTTGTTTTAATTATTGAACTCTTCTTTTAATTACTCGACAATGTAAGTGCATTATGCTAGTTATTCTTACGTCAAGGCTACATTAAGTTTGTTGTAATTTATGTTTGTTTTACTAAATCAATCAATGTGACAAGCCTTGTATACGCCTTTATTGTAGCTATCAAAGCGATCCTCCTATTGTGATATTGCATTTTCTGTTCAGGACATTATACTTACTAGCTTACTTTAAATCATGTCAACACTATTAATCTTTATGACTATTGCATATAAAATCCAGATCAATATAATTGTTTTATATAACAATACTTCGAATAAACTGTAGCGCTTTACATACACAGAATCAGCAATTATAATCAGTCATTGTAAAATTTTCATTCAGTTACAACGATTTCTTGTAAACTTTTAGCAAGATGACTTCAGGACCATACAATTACTCTTATATATTCAAATATATAATAATTGGTGACATGGGAGTTGGCAAATCATGCCTGTTGCATCAGTTCACAGAGAAAAAATGTAAGTTAAGTATTGTAAGAGGTATTCAGATATTAATATTATCTGTGTTCTTTTTTGAAATAGGATATAACACAATTTTTTTTATTTTACTACACATGCAGTGAGCAAGATTATCATTTCAGATGACAATATTCTTTGTTTCTCTCTAACCTTTAATTACTTTCACCAATCACAGCACTGCAAAAGTCCTGCTCAGATTTTATTTTATATCTTAATTTACCCTGCTTTTCAGTTATGGCTGACTGCCCTCATACAATTGGTGTTGAGTTTGGTACCCGAATAATTGAAGTAGCGGGACAAAAAATCAAATTACAAATATGGGATACAGCTGGACAAGAAAGATTCAGAGCTGTCACTCGCTCTTATTATAGGGGCGCTGCTGGGGCACTTATGGTGTATGATATAACAAGAAGGTATGAAAAGTTCATGTTAAAGATTTTACAATGGAACTTTGAAACATCTGGAATTACTGACAGTTGCTTACAGATGAGGTGATGCTCGACCAGATGCTCACATTCAGTCAAAATAACTCTATTTCGGGTGTATTGCCAAACTTTTTATACCTGCAGTCTGTGGACCTAATATTTGCCAAAATCGTTAAACTCTTTTTGTACTCAATATAACAATGCATTCAGGATGCTGTTGGGGCTACACCAATACTGTAGCGCATCAGGTATGTTTGTGGACGCTAATACTGATAGTTTTTTAAGATGATACTTCAAAAGCGAGTAGTGTCACTGATGTAAAGAGTGAGGGACAGCACCAACGGTCTCCTGAACAGCATACTAGACAGAGTAGACTGCCTGGTGATAAAAAACTGGACTGCTGTACTTATTGAAGACCGAGCACCCATGTTTAATGTTTACTACATTACATTTAATATTTTTTTTACTACTATAGTGTTCAGGTAAACAATGTAACTAACAATTCTATGAATATTTTATCTGAAAATAAATAAATGATTGTTATTATTTGTATATTGTACCTGGTCACGGACAATGGTGTCCCGGACTTTGGGGAGGCATGTGCGGATATTATACCCAATTTGTAACATTTTCCTTTTGACACATGACAGCATCTTTATAACATAAAATGTAAATTTTATGTTATAAATGCAATTGAGTAAATAAATGAAATATAATTGCTTTAAAATATTAATAAGTTATATTGTGTTTATTCCTTCGTAACTAATAAGACATTCAGATACATACTTTTATCAGTCTAGATATCAATACAGTCCTGATGAAACTGTCTAGACAGCAATCGTGTGGGGCAGAAGGGGCAAGACGCGGGTGGCGCGAGCCCGAGCTGCGTAGCCCGTATTAGTTTAGCAGCTTGCAACATGTCATTGACATTTACACAACATCAAAGGCTTCGGCCTGCTGCATGTTTTTTACGCTGTGCTTTTATTGGTATTACTTGGATTTCAGTTTGTTTATACAAAATAAATATGAATGTATGTATATGTTAAAAAATATATATATTCTAACCACATTACTACATCATTTGGCATCTGTCAAAAGTAAACTGGTACAAGTTTCCAAGAATGGTAGTTTTTGTATATTGCTTGCGACTCACAATCCTCGTACAGGACAGCTTAAGTAGCAATATCCATACAATACTGTTACTGATGGTTGCATTATGTTTTTCAGGTCCACTTACAATCACTTAAGCAGCTGGTTAACAGATACACGTAATTTGACCAACCCAAGCACTGTAATATTCTTGATTGGTAACAAGTCTGATTTGGATGGTCAAAGAGATGTAACTTATGAGGAAGCTAAACAGTTTGCTGATGAAAATGGGCTAATGTTTGTTGAAGCTAGTGCCAAAACGTCAGTATTACAACTTTTCACTTCTACTACATTGATTAAATATTTGTAACCACTGATGAAATAAGAGGGGTGCATATTTTGAAATGTGTGTGAAAAAACGTGGATTAATATTGATGCGGTTTTCCGTTTTCGTACATCTGATGAAAAAGCGGAACAATTATAGGATCAATCATATGTCTGTCACTCTCTATTTCCTTTGGATCTACTGGATGAAAATAATTTTATTGTAATTTGGTGTGTACATAGATTTTGATGGCACATTTATAGCGTATATAGATATATATGTATATATTTTTTTAATTTCATAAAGTGTAAGAAAAAATACCTCCCTTTAACTCCAAAACTACTACTACGAATGTAAATTTTGGAATAAAAACATGAAAAAGAATGCATTAGACTATAGGAAAACATAAGAGACTGGTCCTTCTTCTCACAAGACATTAAATACTTTTTGCATAACCCAGTTATAAGTTAGCACCTCATTTGTTTATGAAGCCTGGGTAGTACACTTGTTGATTTCTCTCTTATATTTAGTAAAATTTCTTATATTGCGTATTGTGTACAGAACCATTGGTACATGTACGACTCGCATTTGGCTGTTTTTTTTTTATTAGATAGCTGACATCATTATGTTAGTTAACTAGATTTTGTGTACAATGTAGGCAAATTTCATTATATGGAGGATTTTTATTTTATCCATTAATGACGTCTCATGGCACATTCAATCGTAGTTTATTTATTATTTGGAGTTGTCTATGATGAATAATTTTTGGGTCCCGATCCTTTACATCTAATCATCAAGTTTTTTCATGTCATAGTTTATTTATTTGGTGTGAAATAGTTTTCCAAAACTCAAGCTTAATAAAAAAAACGTCTTGGCATATTATGTTTATAAATAGGACATTTCCTGTGTAATGAAATGATATCTTAGGATATTACACACTTTGTAATGATATTACTATAATAAACACATTTTCATTGGGTTGCGACTGCTTATTGTTCAAGCAGGCAATCCCAACTAGTAGTCACAGAATGAATCTCATAATAAATTAACTTTGTCTATTATATTTCAGCAGATAAAGTGTAATAGATTAATTGTAATTAATATTGATATTTGGTGCACACTGATGATATTCTGTTTCTTTAAATTTATCCCCAAAGCTCAGGAGCTTGAAAGGTTTGGAAAATTTAAAGTAGGAGTACAAGACAAGTAGTCCAACCACATACAACCTCCTCAGTTAAATTATGTAAATTTTACAGTGGGCAAAATGTGGAGGAAGCATTTTTGGAGACAGCCAAAAAGATATATCAAAGTATTCAAGATGGTAGACTGGATTTGAATGCAGCGGAGTCTGGCGTGCAACACAAGCCTGCATCACCCGGGCGCCCGCTGGCCGCACCACCTGCCGCCCGCGACAACTGCGCCTGCTAACCGACCTGTCTGCGCTATGGGGACACATACAAGGTTCAGGTGCTGCTTCGGGTGGACTTCTCCACACACATTAGTGCGCACTAATGCTTTCGGGATATCATAATTCAATCAATAAGTTAACTAGAGTATTTAATATAATATATCTATGATAAGAACTTAAATAAGAGTATTAAAGAGTCCCTTTCTGTTTCTACTTACATTCCAAATCAAACTCTGGGTTATGGTGCATTACTTATGGAGCAAAAAGGTTTTTCACATTCTTCGTTAATTAGTATAACCAGAAGTTTATGTCATTGTTCATATTAAGAAAAGTACGATAAATAAGTGGATCCTATTAGCGTCATTTTTCAAATATGTGTATAAAGTGTGCTGTATTCATTTATTTATTCAACCTTAAATGTAATAACCAATCATTAAGATATGTTTCAGAATGTCTTTAATCTTTCTTACCAAACTTATTTGACACAGATTTGTACAGTCCTGCAATTTATCTGATCCTAAAACATATAGTTATAGTGCTGGCTGGTATAAGATGCTATTGGTGTTAGATGCATGCAGAAATGTTGGGAGTTGTTAAGTTATACCCGTCAATAATTCACTTGTTTCTTTTCATATTTAATAGTGAAAGCTGAATGTTATTAACGAAATAAGCTTCAATAATCATAATAACTACTGAGACACTGATCATTAAAAACCTAAGAAATTGTGTACAATATTCACACGCGTTCTTAACTTTACCAAATAGTTGCAGTGATAAATACCTACTTACAGGAACCCTAAAAAAGTATAACGTAGATAACATCCTAATTCTCTGATTGAAATGACAGTTTGTGTAGAAAGATTATTATGAAAGATAAGTGTAATATGATAACTGACTGCAAATAAATCGAAGGGGTAAAAAAAACTTTATTAATTTAGACTTAATCATTCAGTTTTGTTGTTTATAATTCACATTTGTATTTTTTACACCAATATTTTCTTATTACAATTAAATTGTTAGAGTAGTTTAGGTATTGCATATTATGTATAACTAACGAGTTAAATAAATATTATTTGTACAGTGTAGTGTGTCTATTTATTTAGTATGGATTATTTTACTTTTCTTGTAGTACTTATGTACCATAGGTACCTTACCTATATAGAAACTAAAATTATTTTAATTTTTAAAATGATGATTTTATCAATAATATTAAGTTAAATGATCTGATAAGGTTTTTCTGGGTTTTCCCTAATCCTTGCAGCAAATGTTGGATCATATTGTATGTCTCCCACTGGTCTCCCAGCAAACACTTCACTCTCATGTAACTGACATTGCGAAAGTGCTTGTAACTAGGCCTACCTGAATAAAGAATATATTGATTTGATTTGATTGAAGATAAAAAGATACACAGTGGTCATAGAAAGAACTGAAATAAAACGGTTGACGCCGATTAGTGCGATGGGGAGTGGGGAGTAAATAGCTTTGTTAGTACTCCGATCGCATCAATGTATTTACCTTGCCTAAGGCGTAATTGCTCTAGAAATCGAAGTGAGAAATTACAGGTGAGTCATCGACGTTGTGCCAGACTAGACCGGCAATAGGCAAAAACCGCGGAACCAAATAGCGATCGGATCCGAACTATGGGCATTTCCACAAAACGTGTATCCCGACTTGTCTCACATTATGGACTTTCTGGGCTTGTATTAGAACCTACAATCAACAGCGCTATTGATTTTGAAAATTGAAAAAAAAAAGGTTTTTCGGTAAGTATATTTTGTATGGGCGTCACAAACATTTCAATGTATAACAAAGTACTCTGAGGGAAAATCGATATTTGAACTCGTATCGCGCCATCTCGCTCACTCAAATGCAGTTTAACATGAGAGCGAGAGAGATGGCGCGATACAAATTTCAGAGTAGCCCTTAATTAACATTAAAAAATAGTGTCCTATCATTGAACTCATTTTGATGTAAACTATTCCAAGAAGGCCATATCAAACAAGTTATTCTCTATTGAAATATGTCAATATTGTATATTTTTATTTTATGTTACTTTGCTTGAATAAATCAATCATTATGACATTTAAATGCTGAGGGATTACTTCGAAATTCGTAAGGTGCGTCCCTCTCGCTCTCGTGTTAAGCTGTATTTGAGTGAGCGGGACGGCACCATACGAAGATCTTTTTCCGGGTTTCGGAGTAGACCCTTTGTCTTCTTTATTGATACTAAAGGGCTACTTCGAAAATCGAAGTTCGTAACGTGCCGTCCCTCTCGCTCTCATGTTATACTGTATTTGACTGAGCGGGATGGCGCCATACAAACTTCGAAATTCGGAGAAGCCCCTCTAGTCTATTTAAATCGCTTCAAAGTCGCACTATTTATTCCATGCAATCGAAAATTCCGCAAGTCAGCTTCTGCAAAGTTTCATTACCACTGCAATTTTACGCTAGAGACAAGCGATATTGTCAGTTAGACGTCGCATTCATCAAAAAGAATATAACCACTACGAAACAATAACGAACGATCAATATATTAGTTACACAGAGGGGTTACTCCGAAACTTGAAAATCGAAGTTCATAACGTGCTCTCTGTCTTGCTCTTGCTCGCGCCATACGAACTTCGGGTTTCGGAGTAGCTCCTCTGGTTTAAGTGTTACTATTTTTATCAATAAAACTTACCCTAAGATAAAAACGGTCAGATTTTGGTCTTGAATTAAAAATAAAAGTTTACCAGCTTACTTCCATCAGTACCAGCTATATACATTCTCATCTATGATCAGTACAAAGTTTGTCGTAATCACTACATCTCTCTACATCTACTTAAAAATTCTAACATATCCTGATTATTACTCATACAATCCTTAATTACGTAAACTTAAAAAAATTAACAGTCATAACAATGAGAAAAACATGGCCATGGAGACATACAGCATATTTTTATGGGTATTTCTTCATAAGTTTCTTCGTAAGTACTATTCTTTTAATTATATGCTGATTACTTGATGCTAATAACTTCACACTATGTCTTTCTGTGAGTACTAACCTTCTCAATACTATGGACATAATGTTGGTTTCAATCTCTATTTTCCCTATGGGAGTTGAGCACATAGCCCCTGAAATAATTCTCAAAGCTTTCTGAATAATATATGTGGGTACCTACTATCTAAATAGGCAATGACTCCTGACTATTGATTAGTACAGATTTGAAAGTATCTTTGGGTCCGCCCCCCAAGACACTTCCGCTAGGCACCTCCTGATATCTAACCCCTTTGCTGCATTCTGAGAGATATATATATATCTAATGTGCTTTTCAAAAGATAAATTACTGACAATAACTTATACACAAAATTTATGATGTTCAACATGAGAAATTACTTCATTATTGAAATTAGCTGGATTAATTTGTAGTAATAACTCGTTACGGTAAAATGAAAGTAGTTCCTGCAGAGCATGGTTAATTCTATTAATAGCCAATGTATACATTATTTATTATTCACAGTGAGTACAAGGTCATCAGCAAATTGTAAAATATTTACAAATTCCGTATTTACATATTTACAAATCTCACTCACTAGTATACAAATTGTACAACAATGGGGACCAGATTGCACCTTCCATAGTACCCTTAGATACACATCTCGTGCCTCACATATAAAGTCAGATTAGTTGAGAATTCATGCACCCACTTAGCAATGTATTTCTAAGCTAGTTAATACCTTAACTAATATTCCAGGATGAACATTATCAAATGCTCCATTTACATCCAAGAAAGCCCATGCAATACTAGCATTACTATTTTTTGCATATTTCAGGTCAGATACAAGGGGTAAGAAGCTGTCTGTGCAGCTCCTTCCCCGTCTGAAGCCATATTGCACATGCGGAATGATGCCATCAGCTTCTACAAGCCAATCAAGATGGCATATCAGGATATTTTACCTATACATGAAGACAAGGAGATGGGATGTTATAAATTTGCACAGTCGGGAGATTATCTGGTTTAAGGATTGGAATCACACATTGCGTTTTATAAGACTAAGGAATTATTTGTTTTATCCACAATGCAGTGAATATATCTAGTAAAATTCCTTGTACTGCGGAATCATTGTTTTTTATTAGTATATATGGAATATCGTCTAGACCAGGGGCCCGTTTCTCAAAAGCTTGTAACTTGTATTACAAATGAAAGTATCTTTTTAATACATATTTTTGGAAAGTGGTTTCCGCTTGTAATACAAGTTACAAGCGTTTCTGAAACTGGCCTCAGGACTAGTACTATTTCGTGATAAACTGATAATGAAAATGATGGCTTGCTTGATCTGTTTTTTTAGGGTTCCATAGCTAAAATGGCAAAAACGGAACCCTTATAGTTTCATCATGTCCGTCTGTCCGTCCGTATGTTACAGGCATTTTACTTAAAAACTACAAGATGTGTATTGATAAAATTTGGAGTATAGGTAGGTGTCTTTTATAAGCCGCTACTTGATTTTATAGTTAAATTATTAATAAAAAACCAGTCAAGTGCGAGCCTGACTCGCGGAACGAGGGTTCCGTACCAACTTTCACTCATTCCGACTTAACTTACCGGTTGAGTTAAATTTCCCTCAGGTATCTATGGTGTCACTTAAAAGTCAGGGGCAAACTTAATCAACCCTGGTTACTATCTTACTAATAGGGTCCTTACGGATACACTTCAACCCAGCCAGTGGGCTCTTGTGTAAAGCCAAACTGGGTTACACACCAAAAATAATTTTGAGTAACCAACCCGGTTTACTCAACTCCTGTCTATTTGATAAACCGTAAGTCCAAAAAATATAAAAAAATTAAACTAGATGGTGCACGCAAATTCGTCAGCGAATGAGAAAAAAATCATTAACTTTTTCTTTCTTCAACCTAGTCAAATAAAAAGTTAAAGTAAAAAGTATCCTATAACCATCTGTGTAAACCCAGAGGGGCTAATCCGAAAAACGCCGTTCGTATCGCGCCATCCCGTTCCTTCAAATATAGCATAACATGAGAGCGAGAGGGACAGCACGTTCGTTTTTACAACTTTATAATTGTAAAGAAGACGCGCGCAACTTCGTTCGCGGAGGAGAAACATACATTTTTCGACAGTTTGGTCGGGTAAAAAGTATCCTATAATCTGGAGATACCCAGCTACCCGTGTACCAAAAATAGTTGAAATCCGTTTAGCCGATTCGGCGTGATGGAGCCACAACGACATATAGGTATACCTACAAATATACAAAAAAAAACGATTTAGTGACCTGCAAAAATAGTCTGTTACAATTTTTTTTTAATATCTTTAATGTACAGACTTTCATTCTTACAATTTACTAATAGTATAATATAGATAACATTCCAGTAGACTTAAATAAAGGCCAAATACCAAGCTACAATGTAGGTAATATTTTTAACCGCCTTCCAAAAAAGGAGGAGGTTATATATGTTCGACTGTTTGTATTTTTTTTTACTTATGTACGTTCACCGATTACTCTGCCAAATAATATACTTCTGAGGTGGTCCCATTGCCACCAAGTTGGGATCTGATGATGGGATCCTAGGGAAATCGAGGGCAATCCTCAAATTTTATAGGGACTTATAACGTTTTTTATATATTTTCTAAAGCTATTTAAGTCCTCATCATGCTGAGGTGATGACGGATGGTAAAACTCCTTAATGGTTGAGAGTTAGAGGATAATTCTTAAAAAAATCATCTATTATAGGTAGGTACGTTAAGACAGTCAGTCATATTTTAACGACCGGTTTAGCTCCGTGGGAGTAACGTTGCCTGCGAAGCTGAGGTCCTGGGTTCAAAACCCGGTAAGGGCAAATATTTGTGTGATGAGCATAGATATTTGTTGCTGAGTCTTGGATGTTTTCTATGTATATAAGTAATATATCTATTAAATATATCGTCGTCTAGTACCCATAACAAGCCTTATTGACCTTACCATGGGACTAGAGCGATTTGTGTAAAATTGTTCCGTAATATTTATTTATTTATATTCTTTATAGTGCGTCCCTGAGGTAGTCTTCTTATCACCAAGTCAGTATCAGATGATGGAATTCCAGTGAAATCGAGAGAAACCCTCAAATTTTATAGGCACTAACAGTGTTTTGTATATATTTTTCTAAAGTTATTCAGTTGTTTTCGTCGGGTTGTCATCATTTCATGATGCTGAGCTGATGATGGAAGGTACAAATTAATGAATGAAACTAACCAACTTTTACACTTTTTACTTCCAAAGACTCGAGATGCATGCAAAGTGCCTCCTCAATCTTCCCATTCTGGATTTCTAAAAAATGCAATTCTAAAAAATACTTTATATCATCTCATCACTAAAATCCATCACAAAAAGCAAAAAATATGTTTTTTTTAATAAAAAAAGAACCGACTTCCATATAAACTAAAAAGCCATCTTTTATGTACGGTACGGATCACATTTGAATCACCTTTTGAAGTCGGTGCCAAACCTGAAGTAAATGTGACAGTTTTTGGGAAAAGGTCCCACTTTGTCAATATGGAGTTATGAGTAGTTCCTAATACTACAGATCATACGCTATCTTTTGGTGAAAGATACATGTTTCTAGGTGCTATAGTTATTTTTTTTTAAATTCTTCAAATTTGCAAAAGTGAAAAAGCGACAGTTGAGAAAACGTTGGTTAAAGTTTAGGACGGCAAAAAACACACTTATACTATGGAGTTATGGAGTGGTTAGTATCAAATGAATTGGCATACCTTAAGGATTTCAAATTAGTCAAAATCATGTATGTAACCTTAGTAGTTTGAATGTTACGGAGGCTTGAACATAAAAACAGAACGAAAATACGTCAATCCTGAATATGGGTTTATTTTCTATATTTATAACACGACACGCAGATTTATCATTAAAGTTGTAATAATGCTATGGATCCCTTTAGTTAGTTATTATGTCAAAAAGTTAATAAAAAATGAATTGAACAGTACAGCATAAAAAAATACAAATGACATGTGGATTTTAATATATAACATAAGATTACTTTAAAACACACTTATCATGCATAAAAAGTATTAATATCAAATTCTAAGTAATTGTTTATGCATTATAAAGTTTAGTGATTTTCTATAGGAAGCGTCCCACTTTGTCGATTTACGTAACTTTAGTGCTCGTTCAGTGAAATGTATGTGTTTGGTATATTTAACCCATTTTATGTATGAGATAAAGGTTTGTTATTGTTAATCTAATAGTCATTGATACTAATTTAGTTTGTTTGATCTTTTTTTACGGAATTTGAACTGAATTTATTTCCGACTCAAGTTTAGTGTCCCACTTTGACGGTTTGTTGGTCCATACGCTAAAAAATTATTACAAGTATAAAATCAGCTTTTAAAACATAGGTGTAATGTTTTTCGAGTTAGTATTTATATAAATGTTATTTTATATCTGTCGGTAGTAGGCTTTGTTATCGATAATTCCGCCGAACCAAAAACAGTATAATTAAAAACCAAAAATTGTATACGTATTGAACCTATAAGACGAATCGAACGCAACGCATCTTTTGAGTCGCCGCCGCATCGGCGACATCAAAGGCACTGCCGCCGCTAAGTGCTTTGTGTAAAGCCGTCGTGGGTAGGTGCCTAATCGGCTATACGCGCAGCGCAAGCGGCGACGGCCGTGCCGGTGCGAGGTGAGCTACCGCTGAGGTTGGTTGTAATATTAGTTGCGAAGTGGCTTGTGTTGTATAGTGCCGAGCACTATGATGCACCATGAAGTGAGTATTCGAATACAATGTTATTTTAATTAGTGCAATATTTTAAATTACTTAGGTACTTTATTACGTGGTATTCATAATTAAGCGGAGTGATATGACGTTATTAATTTTCTTTTGGTTTAAATGAAGTCTATAGGTTTAGGTTTAAAGATCATTTATTCTCATTAAGAATTTTACAATTCACTTATTATGAGAACTTAAAATTATACTTATAATAAACAACGAGCGTTAGAAAAAAGTAAGAAGGTACTTGTATACAAAATACGCGTACAAGTTTTACTAATGTATGCATACCCGTTAACTAAGCAATGCGTTCATGCGATGCGCTTACATTGTAAACAAAATAACGAATGCTACAGAGATACTCGGCCTGGAAGTGGCTTAGCGTAGTTGGTTATTGTATGAAGTATCTAGCTAGTATGAATGTAAAAACAAAAAATATTTTACAATTATTTATTTACATGTTTAAAGTATATATATTATGAAGTGATAATATATGTTTTTATAATTATTTTTATTTTTAATTTTACAGTTTTGTTTTATTTTTATTTGATGAATTATATTGAAATATTATGCTTACTTCGTTTTTTTGAAGAAATTAGTATCAAATGCACATATTATATCTAGCTGTATATATTTCTGACGTGTTGCATAAGGCTTTTTTTAAAGCGATATATTGACTTACAATGTTTTATAATTTTTGGTAGCTTGTTATAAAGCTGAGCCCCTTCATACAACAGACTTTTTTTGCCATAATTGGTGCGTGATGACCGTAATATTATATCGTTTGCATTTCGAAGATGAATTTTTTGTTTAGTTTTCTTTTTGTTGAAGTTTATTTGGGTATGTATTGTTTTATTAAATATTGTACGAACTAAAATACATGTCTTATATATATATGATTGTTTTATATTAAGCAGGTTGGATTCTTTGTATATTTTACTCGAGGGTGTTAGATAGTTGTACTGAAACAGTGTTTTAATTAATTTGTTTTGAGTTATTTGTAATGACTTAAGATTACGTTTAGCAGCTGTTCCCCAAACTTCAACCAGGTAGTCTAGGTGAGGCTTGACCAACGCGTTATAAATAGTGTACCGAACCTGTTGGGGGAGAATTTTAGCAGTACTACGTAGTGCTCCTGTTGCGGATGATATTTTAGTTTTGATTTTTTCTATATGCGGTTTCCAATTTAGGTTCTTATCCAAAATAAGGCCGAGGTATTTTTCTTCATCTACGTTCTTAATAATTTGACTGTCTATCTGAGAAATATTATAACATTTACACAATTAATTACAGGTTTTCCGTGAAAACTTTCAACCCCAATTTAACCCCGTTAGGGGATGAATTTACAAAAATGCTGAAATAAGTTTTCTTAGTTTTAAATGAAGAGTCTATACGCGAATTATTATAACAGTTACTCAAATAATCACAGGTTTCCCATACCAAATTTTAACCCCAATTTAACCCCGGTAGGGGATGAATTACCAAAAATGCTGAAATAAGTTTTTTATTTTTTAATGAAGAGTATACGCGAAATGTTACAACAGTTACTCTACTAATTACAGGTTTTCAAAAGATACTTTCAACCCCAGTTTAACCCCGTTAGAAGATGGATTTAGAAAAATGCTAAAATTTGTTTTCTTAGTTTTAAATTAAGAGTCTACGCGAAATATTATCACAGTTAATCAATTGATTACAGGTTTTCCATAAATATTTTCAACCCCAATTTATACAAAGATTCAAGTCTATAACTTTCTAAATGAACGATTTCCATACAACGGTTCAACCCCTATTTCACACCCTTAAGGGTTGAAGTTCGAAAAATCCTTTCTTAGTACACGTCCACGTACTATAAAGAATATACTTTCCAAAATTCATGCTTTGTGACGTTGTACGTACATGTTTATAATTATTTATAAAATTAATACAAAAATGTATACTTATAAAAATTAAATACTTATACACTAATTTAAAACAAATTTAACCTAACTATAATAACATGATACTAAAACAACACTATTTAATACAAAAAACATAAATTAAATAAGTATACATATTTAACTAACACTTCTATGCGCGACGATTAACCACTTGCGTAGCAGCACATCACCTAATTATCGAAGTGTGCGCTCATTGGCTAAACCGCGCACCCTTGTCTCGTGTAGATAGAATATTCGAGATGCGTCGCGCAGCCATTACGTACTATCATCTGATTTGAGTCGGTTGCGTTCACTAGTTTTCTATGTATCCTCGTACGCGCTGGCATTAAATTATTATATTTAATACTTTTTATTAAACACTACGTCCTTCCGACATATTTGGAAAAATTTAACTTCAGTTCATGTGTTTGTGTCGCACCCCAATCGGGTAAGTCGTTGAACAAGTGTTTATTTTAGTGCTTAGCTTTAAGTTAGTGCTCATTTTAAACCCTAAGTGCTTAATGTTAAATCCATGCATCTAAAAGTAATCCCGCTGTGTTAAATTTCATCTGCATTTATCTGCACTTACGGCTTTTGTTTCCGAACGGTACCTATCCATACTATAATATTATAAATGCGAAAGTGTGTATGTATGCCTGTCTGTCTGTCTGTCTGTCTGTCTGTCTGTCTGTCTGTCTGTCTGTCTGTCTGTTACCTCTTCACGCTTAAACCGCTGAACCGATTTGGATGAAGTTTGGTATGGAGATAGTTTGAGTCCCGAGGAAGGACATAGGCTACTTTTTATCCCGAAAAAATACCCTTATCCGTGATAAACGAATTTAAGGCGGACGAAGTCGCGGGCAGAAGCTAGTGTACCTATAAATTAGTAAATGTTACCGTCTTAACGCACGGAACATATTATTCTGCTTTGCCTAAGCTATTTCAAAGTATTTAATCTTGAGATAGATATCATGCGCTAGCGAAATGTAACACAATATACTTTACCCATTTTCATTCTACCCTTGTTTTCATTTTTGTAAAAAACCATTGCAAGTTGTTCTGCTTTATTATTTTTCCTGTGTAAAATAAAAACTCCGTTCTGGTAGTGAGCACCAACACCAACTGCTTTCGGCTTCTCCCTCTTCGTAGGCGCACATCATCATCAGGCTCACTACCAGCGGAGGAGTTTAAACGATTCTGACACCGGTCGTTTATTCATTCACAGGGTGCAAATTTTTGGCTTAAAATTACGCCGACGGTAGCGGTGCATGTACCGACCGCACCACCTTCGCCCAGCAACATTTTTGTGGTGGCACAACACCATCACCAACGGCCAGGCGCTTCCCCGGTTGTCCCAGTCCGCTCCACGGACCGCTGCCCCAGCCAAGATCTGCAGCCCTAACCTTAGCGGGAAGTACCGAACTTCGGAGTACCATCAGACGGCCTTTTAACTCGCGTTCCCTGAGTTTTTAAATTTAATAAATTGTTATTTTTCTTGTTGTTGACTTTGGTTGTTTAATTTATAAAATACCACATATTGGGAACCAAACGTCGCAGCTTATATCTTTAGCGGTTTAGGCTGTGCGTTGTCTGTCAATAGGTCAGTATCAGTAACGCAAGAGTTTTATATGTATAGATGATTTGGACTAGGTACCTAATTTAAAATCCATAAAGTATGGCAAATAATTTAATACCAACCCCTCCATAACTGCAAAGTACAAGTGTGTTTTTTTGCGGTCCCAAGCTTTAACCAACGTTTTCTCAATTGTCGCTTTTTCACTGTTGCAAGTTTAAAGAATTAGGAAGAATAACTGTAGCACTTAGAGACATATTTTTTTCACCGAAAGATAGCTTATGCTTTGTTATATTACAAACTACTCATAACTCCATATCGACAAAGTAAAAATGTTTCCCTATAACAGGCACAAATATGATATCGACGATTCTTTTAGTTATTCGACAAAGTGGGACGCTGGGCACTAAACTTTAAGGCCTTAAAAAGGTACTTAAATTAGACATTTATGGGTCGACACCAAAATCATAGGTTTATTACAGTATGTTCTATCAGTTTTAATTGAAAGTCGATTTTCGGTAGGTTTTGCCATATTTCACTAAACTGCCCGTAACTCCGTAACTAGAATCGACAAAGTGGGACGTTATACTAAACTCTCTCACAAATAAAGTTCAACAAAAATACGAATTACTATGACTAAATATATACTTAGGTAGATAATAACTAAAGGCTCGCCGCCGCGGTTCTTGCCTGCCATCTGTGTTAATAGTAATAAACGAATGGTTTTGAAAATGATATGTATGAAAAAATAGTAAAAAATGTTTCGAATGTGATCCGTACCGTACATAAAAGATTATTTTTGGCTTTTTAGTTTATTTTGAAGTCGGTTCTTTTTTATTTATTTATTTTTGTATACGAGGTTTGCACCAAGTGAAATAATTTTAAAAACAGTGAAATTCGAGAACAAAACTGATCATAGGTTAAGGATTCTCAGTCTGCAGTCAAATCATTAAAGACACTATTGGATAACTCTCTAAATTTTAGCCAGTTTCCTTTGTTGTATAAACACTTGCCAATAGGAGGGTTAAATTTGAATATTTGAGAAAATCCAGGACCCATTTTGATGGTTTAAAAAGCAAATATTTAATGTGCTAGTAATAGGAGTGTCATCAACCTAATTCCAATAATATTCTTACATCAGCCATAGTTAAATCATTATTACCTAGCAACTGTGCTTTTAGGTACATCAGCACGGATGTTTTTCATTTGGTTTCCGTACCAAAAATGGTAAAAAAGGAACCCTTATGTTGCGACTCTGTCTGTCTGTCCGACTGTTAGAGCGCCATATCTCAAAAACTACTTATGCTATCTATTTGAAATTTGGAATATTTATAAACATGGTCAGTTCATAAAATATATTTTTATTTTCTAATAAAACGGCCAATATGAGGGGGGGGGGGGGTCAAGTAGGGTATCATATTGAAAAGGCTTGATCTGTACATTTTCGATCATTTTTTTTTGTCGTGGTTAAATTTGTTTTTTTAAGGAAAATGTGGAAAAAAATACCATCCCCCCCCCCCTCTTTATCTCCGAAATTTGCCAAACGATAAATCTGGAATTTTATGGAATTATGCAATAAAGTATATGAATATTACACAAAAATTATAACAATACATCTATCTGTCTTTCTTTTTTTTTAATCACTAAAAATCATTTTTAAGTAACCCGGTTTGGTTAAGTTTGCCCCTCATTTGTGTGCGACGCGATAGATACCAGAGGCAAACTTAACTCAAGCGGCAAGTTAGTCGGAATAAGTGAAAGTTTGTACGGAGCCCTCGGTGCGCAAGTCAGACTAGCACTTGACCGGTTTTATTTTTAATTGGGGTTTGTGTTTTGTGTGTGTATATTTGATGGCTAATTTAGGTACATTCTGTACATTTTTAGTGGAGGAAAGTCCTGCATTGCATTTTTTGTATTAAAGACAGAAGTGTAAGTTATCTTGCCTTTCTTGTCCAAATGGTCAAATTTCAAAAGCTTATCCGATAAAATTTTCTTTTTAAAAATTGTATAAGACTTTTAAAATTGTAATATGAGGTCCACTGCAATTAGCGCAGCATATAAGGTAAGTACAGCAACTGCAGCGCTGTTTAGCGCTATATATCTTAGCTGAGTGTTTGAATTTAAAACACCTAATATACGAAAAAGGTCCCGACGAATTGAGAAACTCCTCCTTTTTTGGAAGTCGGTTAAAAAAAGTCATACTGTACATTGTCGAGCAATATATTTGACAATAAAAAAATTTAATAAAAAAAGAACCGACTTCAAAATAAACTAAAAAGCCAAAAATAATATTTTATGTACAGTACGGATCACATTTGAATTAGCTTTTGAATTCGTTGCCAAACCATTCATTTATTACTATTAACGCAAATGACACGCAAGAACCGCGGCGGCGACCCTTTAGTTATTACCTAAATTTCGTAATAGAACTCGTATTTTTGTTGGATAAAGGACTTTACTTCAGGTTTGGCAACGTCTTCAAAAGGTGATTAAAATGTGATCCGTACCGTACATAAAATATTATTTTTGGCTTTTTAGTTTATTTTGAAGTCGGCTCTTTTTTTATTTAGATTTCTTTTTTGTTTTTAGTGATGGATTTTAGTGATATAATAGTATTTTATGCAATCGTTATATAATGTAATTTTAGAGTTCAAAATGGGAAAAAGTATTTTTAGAGCTCAAAATGGGAAGATTGAGGAGGCTCTATTGTAAATAAATAAGACCAATTGTAGATAAGACTAATGTAAATAAAATCTAAATTATAAGAATTGGCTAGGTCAAAATGGTTAAGTCCAGTAGCTTGCTGGTTAAAAAAGAATACGACTAACAGTCTCAACTGATCCATAATATTTAAAGAATTATCTAGCAACTCAAATTGGTGTAGAACCTCGAGTGACGTTGAGACGGAATATTTCCGTCTCTGATGGACTAGTGAATGGGCATAATAAAAAAAAAATGGCCGGCCCTAAGACGAGATCGGCTGGAGGACGGGAAGCTCCCGGAAGCCGTGTACGTAAAATTTGACGATGAAACTGTTGGTCTTAGGTTAAAAGATAGTGACGGTTGCATACCCATACCTTCGTCATGTGCTACGTTTCATACGACAAGGGGATATGGAGATGTGGAGCGTCGTATGTTACCTTTAATATTAAGTTGGGATGTTACTGTTCATAAGCTACAAGGTACCACCCTCGAGAAAGCTGTGATAGACCTTGATAAAAAGAATTTCGCTAAAGGGCAAATATATGTTGCACTAAGCCGTGTCAAAACTTTGGAAGGCATAGATAGCGTTGTTAGATTTGGACGCCAACAAATTATTAAATCGACCACATGATGAGATATCGTTAACGGAAATAACAAGACTACGAAATGTGCCTTCTGACAATCGAAGCCACACATATACACGACTTTTATGACTCCTACGACTTTTATACGGCACTTAAAGCCATATTGCATTCTAATGTCAATTGCTCACGACCTTTAGCTGAACGTTGCTATTTCAGAATCAGGGCCGTTAACCGTTGAGGAGTGCTCTTGTTCTCCACTTTGCTACCCTGATCTTAACCAACTTCTGCCTCTAAGCAAAATATGGTAAATAATTATATTGCGATTAGTGACTTAAATAACATTGGTTGAGCCCTAATTATACTCTGATTTTTAATTCAAGACCAAAATTTGACGTCAACGGGCGCACTTTCGCTGTGATCTCTGTTGTTCGTTGTGATCAGTGTTTATTTGATGAAATAATCAAGATGAGAACTGTCACATTTTGGTCTTAAATTAAAAATCAGAGTTTAGTGAGTTTTTCTTCACCAAATGATGATTTTCGAGTGTAAATGCTTGTTCTACTTTAATAAACACCAAAATCGCCACCAGATGTGCCCATAACATTTGAAAATTCCTTCTATTCCTCATCGATCTCATTATCAGATCTTCACCAAAATTTTATGGGATTAACATGGAGATTCCTACTCTTAACCGAAAAAATAATTTTCTAAATCGACTTGCGATCCGCGAATTAAATAACACTGGTAGAGCCCTCAGTGGTAACTGATGGCTTGTGTCTTCATCATCGGTTTCTCTTCACCAAATGGTGATTTTCAAATGTAAATGCTTAAACTACTGTAATAAATACCGAAATCGCCATAGATGTGCTCATAATGTTCGAGGAATTCTTTCGATTCCTCATGGATCCCGGCATCAGATCTTCACCAAAATTTTATGGGACCAATTTGGATATACCTACTCATGAACAAAAAAAATATTTTCCAAATCGTCGTGTAAATGTCGGAGTTCTGAGGTAACAAACATAAAAAAAATTACAACCGAATTGAGAACCCCCTCCTTTTTTGAAGTCGGTTAAAAACGTTATGCTCCCTGTTGGCTAGGGCACATATTTTTCGCAAACTTTTTTAGTGAATCGTCTAATAACTAGATATTAATATATTACCTATAGTCATACTTGTTATGGACAAAATGCTGCACTTTATGATGAAAGCAAGCCGCTTTGCACAGTGATAGTAGGGACCAAACTGAGTGATTTGCAGAAGCGGAAGTTTCACCCCTTAGGAACAGAGATGGCGCCACTTCTTTAAAAAATATTTCAAAAAATTCTACAAGCTAAAGTTATGACCCGATTTCAATGTTTAATATCTTAAATGAAAGCTTATTATATACATTACTTATAAAAAAATACTAAAAAAATGTATACTGTAAATTTCTGGCAAAACACAGCATCTTAAGTTTTTTTTTCTTACTTCTTTTTATCTTTATTTAAGGAGCTTTGATCAAAGGAAATGAGCATGCCAGCTCCAGCAGGCCTAAACATAACTCTTAACAGCATCTTACAAAATTACTACTTATTATAAAAAAAAAAACAAAAGAAAAAAGTACTACTAAGGAAAAACAACTAAATTTGTATTTATTTATTTGTTTATTTATTTACATGAAAATTAACAGTACAAGTACCAAAACATTTACATGGCATTCAACAAACAAAAATATATTAAGAAAATATCAAATTATCAAGCGGAGGAAACCAACTCATCGACAAAAATCAGGTTTGACTACATGAAGTTATGAAGGCCAAAAGTACTAACTAAGTTACTTTTTGTGTTACAAATATCATTATAATAATCACAATTTTTGCAATTTATTAGTGGATCGGAGTGATCTAGCGTTATTATTATAAACAAAGATCAGAAACAAATGAATTTTTTTTTCGACGATACTGGACTTGAACCAGTGCCTTGGCTCAAGGCACTGGTTCAAGTCCAGTATCGTCGAATTTTTTTTCATTTGTTTCTGATCTTTGTTTATAATTGTATACACTTATTTACAAAAAAAAACTGTATACAAATTTCGCCGCTCCCGACATGGGCTCTGCCAATATTGATTGGAAAATACCAACATGGTTACAATTATACCCTGAGTGTATTATTAACCTGTCTCTTAGAGCGTGTTCGGACACATTCCACTAATAAGTATTTTTTCTTACTTAATTGGTAGTTTTTACTTGATTGCTTAAAAACATTGTAAGTTGTATGAAACATGAATGGTTAAATGCATATGTATATATTTCTGAATAAATAACGTATTATATAAAACACTCGACACCGATACCTTTCATACTTCACGAAATATTTAAGTTTAATTGTGCACGCTTTCAATTGCGACCAAATCGTCGTAACTGCCGACCATTCGGGAATCAAACTCTCATTTGCCTTAGTCCATCCCCAAGAAGATGGACATGGTACGGAAACTTCTGGTATCAGACTGTTTTCCCATATGTGGCCTTTTTGGTAAGTTGCATGTTTCTGATGTAGGTGGCAGGCTTGTCCTTTTGAATTGAAGTTGGACGTAAAGGCAAAAAATCTGCCCTCAAATCGTAGATGTCGAACCCTGAAGTAACTACAGCTTTCGCATGTATTTCAAGCTCTCTTGAAACCCTCACAGAGGAGTTAATGGCTCAGTTGCAACGGTGTGTACCTACATATTTTGGTTTTAGTATAAAGTGACCCTAGAATTGTGTTATTATTGTTTTGCTACAGTTACAACTTATTGAGATTTATGTGCCGCTTATATGATGCTCAAACGGAACACACGTGTGTAAATGATATTCGTAAAGACTTGTTTGCTTTAAAAAACAAGCTCGTGACAAGCCTACCACCTACATCAGAAGCATGCACTGCGTGCAGCTTACCAAGCGGGCCGCATATGGCAAAACGGTCTGAAACAAGAAGTTTCCGTACCATGTCCATCTTCTTGGAGATGGACTAAGGCAAATGAGAGTTGGACTCCCGAATGGTCGGCAGCTACGACGATTTGGTCGCAATTAAGCCTCTTGGACTATTGTGGCTGCAAATCTGGCTGCGATACTATGCGTTGTGGGTGTCGTCAGGTCAGCTTACCATGCACTGCCCAGTGTAAATCCTGCAAAGGTGGCTGTACAAATCAAAAGTTAGTTAATGTAATATTCAATGCAGGGTTATTTTGTGTGCTGACCACAGATTTCTACCGGTAGGCCCAAAATTTTAGGTCTAATGGTAATCAACTAAGCACAAAAATAAAATAACCTACAGCAACACATTCCATGTATAAAATATCAGTGATTTTGTAGTATTGGAATGGCACAAGTACTTCAAAACGACTTTCCTTTTCAGTTCTACATTTGCTGATGAACCCGAAGAGGACATTTAAGTTTTAATTAAAATATTTGACAAACATTTATGTACATAGTATTTTATTTCAAATGTAACATATCTAAGATGTAGTTCTATCAGATAAAACGCCTAATTCTCAGAACCAACTATCCCGGTGCCGGGACCTATAAATAATTTTTATTTTTGTGTTCAAATGTAGTCACTTTTGAATAAAAATAATTACTAATTTTAAAGTAATTATAGTTTTTTGTAACTCAGCACCAGGAAAAAACATTTTTTTCATTTTTTTTTTTTAATATATATTAGGTAATTTCTTTTCATTTAACATTATACATTCAAATCAAAGCATCTTTGCACTTGAAGATTTCCTTGAAATTTATTTGTCAGAAAAGCGTGCACAGTTAAACTTAAATATTTCGTGAATTGTGAAAGGTATCGGTGTCGAGTGTTTTATATAATACGTTATTTATTCAGAAATATATATATACGCATTAAATATTGATGTTTCATAGAACTTACAATGTTTTTAAGCAATCAAGTTAAAACTACCAATTAAGTAAGAAAAAATACTTAAGATGGCGTTTTTGCCAACATTTTTTCGTATATATGTTTTAAATATTTTTTTGTCAGCAATTATTTAATCAGCTTTAATTTGGGATATTATAAATTGAAATCAGTGTATTAGTTAAGCTTGTAGAATTTTTTGAAATAGTTTTTAAAGAAATTTGTGCTCACATTTAAACTTTCATATTTCGTGAAGTATGATAGGTATCGGTGTCGGGTTTTTTCTATAATACTTTTTATTTACTAAGTAATTATTTATTTCAATAAGTAATATGCATTAAACCATTCATGTTGCATACAATTTTTTTTAAGAAATCAAGTAAAAACTACAAATCAAGTAAGAAAAAAAAACTTAAGATGCTGTTTCTTGCCAGAAATTTACAGTACACATTTTTTTGTATTTTTTTATAAGTTATGTATATAATAAGCTTTAATTTGAGATATTAAACATTGAAATCAGTTCATAACTTTAGCTTGTAGAATTTTTTGAAATATTTTTTAAAAAAGTGGCGCCATCTCTGTTCCTAAGGGGTGAAACTTCCGCTGCTGCAGGTCAAATCACTCAGTTTGGTCCCTACTATCACTGTGCAAAGCGGCTTGCTTTCATCACAAAATGTAGCATCCGGCCAAAAAATGGCCATAACAAGTATGACTACCTACCATATTAATTAAAAGTCCTTGTTGGATATGTTTGTAGGAACAAATCGTATTATACCTATCTTCTCGATGTGAGTAACGACGACGAACGCCCGCAAACGATTTTTAACCGACTTCCGAAAAAGGAGGAGGTTATATGTTCGATAGTTTTTTTTTTTTCTTATTTTCTATGTTCACCGATTACTCCGCCAATTGTGGACCGATTTTATATATTTTTTTTATTTGGTAGGATATACTCCCGAGGTGGACCCATTGCCACCAAATTGGGATTAGGTGATGGAATACCAGGGAAATCGAGAGAAACTCTCAAATATTATAGGCACTAACAACGTTTTGTATATATTTTTCTAAAGTTATCAGTTGTTTTTCTCTGGTTGTCATCATTTCATGCTGAGGTGATGATGGAAGGTACAATGAACTAACCAACTTTTACATTTCTTACTTCCAAAGACTCGAGATGCGTGCAAAGTGCCTCCTCAATCTTCCCATTCTGGGCTCTAAAAAATACTTTATATCACTACTAAAATCCATCACTAAAAAGCAAAAAATATATTTTTTATAATACATAAGAACTGACTTCAAAATAAACTAAAAAGCCAAAAACAAACTCTTATGTACGGTACGGATCACATTTGCATCACCTTTTCAAGTCGGTGCCAAACCTGAAGTAAATAAAGTTCTTTATTCAACAAAAATACGAATTACTATAACTAAATATATATGTAGGTAGATAATAACTAAAGGCTCGCCGCCGCGGTTCTTAATAGTAATAAATGAATGGTTTGGCACCGACTTCAAAAGGTGATTCAAATGTAATCCGTACCGTACATAAAAGATTATTTATGGCGTTTAGTTTATTTTGAAGTCGGTTCTTCTTTTATTTAAAACAATTTATTCCACCGTGTTGTTGATTTATTTAATTATTTATTACACACATTACACTATCCTTACAGTTGCGATAGTGTAGCAATTATATACATATATATACCTAAATTTGTATGGGGTTTATACCTATTATCCATTAATATATCCTACTTTGTTCTTGTTAGGGATGGTAGGCTACAACAGATTAGAGGTCCGGTGAGAGTTAGCTCTCACATCGTATATATTTAAGCTGTTGCGGGGCAAGCTGTTTAACCCTGGAGAGCTGGCAGAGGTACGTCTGAACGTACTGGAGCGGTAGATATGGCGGCGCCGGCGGCCGAGCCCGACCGCACGCTTCGCTTCGTACGGTTAACCAAGCCAAGTAGCGAGTGAATTGGATCTCTTTTCTTGCTCTCTGAATGAATTCACATGGGGCACACTGTATGTTTTGTGTTATAAATTATAATGTTATTAGGTTTGCGTAGTGTTATACATAAGCTGTGTGTGTTTTTGTATATATACATAATTAGATAACTGTTGCTATTGTGTTGATTAAATTTGCAAGACTGCCACACTGTCGAATTAGGGTAACCTGTAAAGATAGTTGTGTATGTTTTTATAATATAGTATTTTATGCAATCGTTATATAATATATGCGTTTTTATTCGAGAACCGCATTTAGGCCACGAAGCTTGCTGAGTGGCCTAATTAAGGTACGAGACTTAAAAAGATAATTATATAACTACTAGCGGCCGCCCGCGACTTCGTCCGCCTTAGAATCGTTTATCGCGGATAAAAGGTATTTTTCCGAGATAAAAAGTAGCTTATGTCATACCCCGAAACTCGAATATCTCTACCAAATTTCATCTATATCAGTTGAGCAGTTTAAGCGTGAAGAGGTACTTAATAGACAGATAGACGGACACACTTTCGCATTTATAATATTTTACTGATTTAAATGTGAAGCATAGTACCAAGATTTCAAGTTCATAGCGTAAAAAATATTTACTGTTCATACAAATCTTCATCCCCCTTTTCGTCCCTAAAAGGGATGAAATTTGACATACAATATAGCCTATGTCCTATTCCGATATATAAGGTACATAACTGGAAAGTTTTATAAAAATTCAACCTGTAGTTTTGGAGATTAAGTGGAACGTACATACATACTTTCACGTTTATAATATAGTAAGGATAAGGATTGTATACTAGTATTTTATGCAATCGTTATACAATGTATGCTTTTTCAGTCGAGTACCGCGTTTAGGCCACGAAGCTTGCTGAGTGGCATAAGTAACGTACGAGACTTAAAAAGCTAATTATATAACTTTTGTCACAGACTACTATACAATACTTTTTCTACGAGTAGGTATCATCATCATCATTATCATCATCATCGTCACCATCACCATCACGATCACGATCACCATCATCACCATCATCATCATCACCATCATCGTACCTCAATTATCTTCGACTCATTCATTCGACATATTCATAAGCCAACACTTCAATTCAAAGTGTTGGCTTATGAATATATCAGTTCAGTTGGAAGTGCCATAGAGTATCCGACATTGAAAAGTATGCTATTAAAGTTTAATCTATGAAGTTCTTATTCAGGGATTAAAGTCGTCGAGTAGAAAAAATACTTTTTCTACGTGTAACCCATAAACTACAGTAAATGAAACGTAGCTAAAAAAATAATTTCAAATTCATTATAGTTCTGTGCGGAGTAGGTATTGTTAAGGAATATACCTCCTTTCATATCCTTCTTGGTATCTATGACATTCATATTGTATGAGTCGATTGTTTTACTGTCAATAAATATAATAAAACACGTAAAACTTTATTATGGTAGCAGATGCGTAATATTTTAAGTATTTTGATGACGCGAAGTGTTATTCTAGGAAAGAATTAAAAAAAAACCATACAGTGTGATCTGTGTCGGATGACTACCACTACCGCTATGGATAGAGCAATCGTGGATGCATCTAGGGTGCAGATAGGACACCTGGATACCAAAAACTTCAAATCATGGAAGTACAGAATAATGGTTGTTATGAAGGCCATCCCTGGCGCCTTAGACATTGTTGAAGGTAAGCGGTGTAGACCTCGTCAACCACCCGCAGAAGCAGATGCGGCTGTCAAAGCAAAATACGAAAAAGATCTACAAGAATTTGTGAACATTGATAGTGCCGTCTTTGTTCTCATCACAACAAACATGACGGATGAAATTCTGAATCATGTTATACGGTTGACAAGTTCTAATGAAGTATGTGAAGAACTGAATCGTTTATATGGAGAAAGTAGTGAAGATAAAAGTTACGACCTATGTCTACGTTTCTTTAGTTACAAAAAGGAAACGGAACATGGGATGGCAACTCACATTTCTGCGCTGAAGAATATCTGGCATGAACTGAATAGTTTATTAGATTCAAAATTACCAGACATGTTACTGATCTGCAAGATTTTTTACACTTTACCGTCAGAATTCGTCACCTTTAAATCAAGTTGGCTACTAATGAAAAAGAAAGATCGGACCGTTGAAAATCTCACTACCCAACTATGTGCCCATGAAAAAACTTTAATGAACAAGAGCGAAACTGAGAATGCGAGCACGTCAGAAGCACTTTATGAAAGAACTACAAAAGTCAAAAGGAAGCAAGAAAAGGAAATTAAATGTAAATATTGTGGAATGACCGGACATAGAGTTAGACAGTGTAAAAAATGGATATCTGATGGTAGACCACCTAAAGAGGCAACATCAGTAAACCTAACGCTACCAGTCTTGGCCCTCAACGATTTAGTCTCAGATAAAGACAACTGGTTTGTAGATAATGGCGCGACCAGCCATGTTATAAATAGAGCTGATTTCTTTGTAACTTTTGAAGAATTCAAAAGCCAACATAATGTGACAGCAGCGAATGGTCACACCATAGAGGCACTAGGGAAGAGGGGACCATCCGTACAGAAGCCGAAGTGAGTGGAAGACGGGAGCAAAAGCCAACATAATGTCACAGCAGCGAATGGTCACACCATAGAGGCACTAGGGAAGGGGACCATCCGTACAGAAGCCGAAGTGAGTGGAAGACGGGAGCAACTAACGCTCAAAGATGTCTGGTATGTCCCAAACATTAAGATGAATCTTTTTTCTGTTCTTTCTGCACATGACCATGAGTACAACACCGTCTTTGAGTCGACGCCAGATACGTGCACTTTGAAGGTAGCTGGATCCATTAAGTTAGTAGGAAAAAGGCAGAGAAATGGTGGACTTTTTAAGCTGAACCAATTCTCTAATACCAAAATCAGAAGTTAATGTGGCACTAACAATTCCACTGCAAGTGCAAGCACATGAAAGGCTCGCTCACCAAAGTAAGAGACATGTGAAACAACTCATTGAAAGAGAATTCGGTTTGAAAGTGAAGGACAATCAATCAGATCTGTGTGAAGGATGTCTATATGGAAAGGCTCACAGGAAGACGTTTGGCACAACGGTAAGAGCAACTCAACCTGGAAAACTCATCCATGCTGACATATGTAGACCTTTCACGGCTTCATGGTCAACTGAGCCCACTCACAACTCAGCCCGCAGGCTCAGTTGACCTCTAAAATATATGTTGCGGGCGACTCGGCCTACAAGGTCAACTCAGCCCGCGAGCTGAGTTGACCACTGTCTATTGCTAAGGAGACAAGTCGGCCCGCAGGCTCAGTTGACCACAGTCTACCGCCAGAGGGACAACTCGGCCCGCAGGCTCAGTCTTTCGCTAGGGGGACAACTTAGTGTGTGTGTGTGTGTGAGTGTGTGTGTGTTTGTTTACAATTATGTTCTCATTTTTAATTTTCTTTTTTATAGTGGAAGTCACCGCGATCCATTTTTACAAATTGGAAATAGAGGTCATATTGTAAAGAAAAAACGAATAGGCTACTTTTTTATACTACTTGGCTGGTAAACAAGCATGCGGGTCCACGAGATGCTAAACAGACACCGCAGACACCTATAAACATACAAAATAATACATGGTTATTACTCACGTGTTTTATCACAGTACCCAGTAATTTCACGCAGTATTTTTACGCAGGAAAACATCTAATTCCCACAGGGAAATGAATATATGGCATTTTCCTCTAATCACTACTTGCTTACTTGCATGCTTGCATTGCCTTTTTGAACGAAAAGTAAAACGCGGGTAACAGCAAGTATAGAATAAAGGGTCAATTTGGCCCTCTGACACTTTTGGTTTGATCACTTTCTGCAAATAGGTAAAACTACAATCATTCGACTGAGCCCGTGGGCTGAGTCAACCATACAACTGTAAAGTGTAGTCGACTGAGCTCGTGTGGGCTCAGTCGACCCCTTAGCCAATTTCTGGACCGAGTTGCCCCCGAAAAAATAAACGTAGTCAACTGAACCCGCGGGCTGAGTTGAGAGTGGGCTCAGCTGACCATGAAGGGCCTTTCACATACTCGATCCAGAAATTTCGATACTCTGTTGTTTAAAGACGACTTTAGTCACTATCGATGCATATATTTTCTAAAGCAGAAGTCCGAAGCGTATCATAAGCTTAAACAAATGTTAACTGAAGCTCGGGTTGCAGGACACACTGTTAAATAAATTTTGACCGATAACGGAGGAGAGTTCTTAGTTAAGATCTTAAACGAGCATGGCATAAAACCGAGACTGACGATGCCTCACACTCATGAACAAGCTGGATGCGTGGAAAGAGAAAATAGGACTATAGTAGAAGCAGCCAGAGCAATGATGCATGCACATGAGGAGATACCGCAAGGTTTATGGGCAGAACTCATTAAAACAGCGACGTATATCTTAAACCGAACTGGTTTATCAGGCATGCTTGGAACATCTCCTTATGAACTATGGTACGGAAAGAATGCAATTGCTACTCTCATATTTCTAAATCTAACCGCAAGAAGTTGAGCAAGAAAGCTCAAAAAAGAATTTTGATTGGCTATGATGGAGATGAAGGATACAGGATCTGGGACAAAGTCAATCACAAGCTGATTAGATCCAGAGACGTAACATTCGAAGAAAAGTCGTTACTAGGTTACAAAGACCACAAAGACGATCAAACTGCGAATATTTCTCAACCTTCACCATCAACTAGCAAACAATTTCGATTCGAACTGCCCAACAACTTGCCCAAAAACACTATACACAACGATGCCTGTCACGATAGACATATAAATGAAAACGATCCGGCGTATCAGACGTACCAGCCATCACAGCTGAATGGACATAATGAGCTAGTTGCAGAGCAGGAAGTCCATGTAGAGCAAGATAAACAGGAAGCACAAGATGATCACTGAACAAAATGAGACCGAAGATGAGTCAGACCAACTGGAAACTGCGGAATCAGAATATGAGGAAACAGAAACAGTTAACGGTGACGACGAACTCTCTACTAAAGAAATTGAGCAAGAAGGTCAAATGACTCTGAGGAACCGGAATAATCTTAAAGCTCCAAGTCGATACAGAGACCATGTTTGTAACATCAGTATGTCATCTCATGCAGTTGAGTCTAAAACATATAAAGAAGCTATGTCAGGAGTAGATCGCAATAAATGGAAAGAGGCAGTTGATAATGAAATTTATTCTTTGAAAGAAAACGAAACATGGAAACTAGTAGAATTACCGGAAAACAGGAAAGCTATTCCCTGTAAGTGGATCTTCAAAGTGAAAACGAATCCGGACGGGACTTCGTATTTCTATGGATTCTTGGGATGTCGTTAGCTCAATTTGATGTCTCCATTGCGTTCTTATACGGAAAATTGGATGAGGAAATTTACATGAAACCCCCATAAGGATGTACAACTAATCCTAGGCTTGTATTTAGGTTAAAGAAGAGTCTGTACGGTTTAAAACAGGCACCGCGATGCTGGAATTGATGTATCACCGACTACATAATAGCTCTCGGATTTCAGCAGAGCAAAGCGGATCCCTGCCAATTTATTAGAAAGAGAGGTAAAAATAAAATTGTCTTAGCCTTGTATGTTGACGACGGGCTTATCGCTTCCACAAGTGAAAAAGAAACGCAAAACTTTCTGGAAGAGCTGAAAAAGCGTTTTAAAATAACTGTCAAATCAGCGAATTATTTTCTGGGTATGGAAAAAGAGAGGAAGACAGACGGCTCTATTCTAGTACATCAGAAAGCGTACACTAAACGCGTTCTAGAAAGATTCGGAATGGCCGATTGTAAAACCGTAGCCACACCAATTGTTAAGACGAATAACATAGAGGTTGGAACTACTTCGGACCGCTTCCCCTACCGTCAAGCAGTTGGAGCATTGGCTTATCTTATGACTGGTACAAGACCAGATATAGCCTATGCTATTAGCGTCGTATCACGAAATTTAGACCATCCTACAAAGGAAGATATCCAAAATGCCAAGCGGATATTACGCTATTTGAAAAGCACAATGGATAAGGGCATTATCTACAAAAACGATAAATCCCCTGGTCTAGAATGCTATAGTGATGCTGACCATGGAGGTGATCATAGCACAGGACGCTCCACTACTGGCATATTATGCTTGTTTGCTGGTGGACCAATTTCTTGGCAAAGTAAACGCCAAACCACCGTTGCAATTTCATCAACTGAAGCGGAAGTAATAGCTGCCAGTGAAACTGCTCGCGAGATCATATGGTTGAAGAGAATCTTGAAAGATATCACTGGCGAAGATTGCCCAACAAGTCTTTACATCGACAATGAGTCCGCAATAAGACTAGCCAAAAATCCACCATATGAATATCATCAACGAACAAAGCACATTCGAATCAGGTCATTCTTTATAAAAGAATGTGTAACTGACGGTGTTCTTGATGTATGCAAGGTCCCTGCGGCTCGACAGCTTGCGGATATGTTGACGAAACCGCTGTATGGGCCCAGAATCCAAGAGCTCAGTGAGATGTGCAACATAAAAAACAGAGGCGGATGTTAAGGAGTATACCACCTTTCATATCCTTCTTGGTGTCTATGACATTCATATTGTATGAGTCGATTGTTTTACTGTCAATAAAGATATTAAACACGTAAAACTTTATTAAGTATAATAGTTCAGGAGCTTATAATATAAACCATAAAGTATAGAGTGATGGTCCAATCTAAAAAGTATGCCTTTTAGTATGATTCGCGGAGTTCTTATCCACAGATTATACTTCAAGAGTTTACTAAATTTTAATCAATTATTTACATGTTTTGAAAAATATCTGATTCGCGACCATTTTTTTTTAATTTCCGCCAACGACATGGTAATATATTGATTGAGGTCAGTGTTTCCGGCCGAAAGACTTCATAGAGACTGTTTTAAGTTATGGTTAATAAAAATCGTTTCAGTTCAGCCGTTAGATGGTTGTTTTCTAGATGTCTGGATATTTTTATTAGTTCACCGAGTACGTGTTTCTATTCGCTTACCACACCTACGCATAAGACTAAAGATACACGTATACTTTATGTTATTGTAAACGTATGGCAATCCTATATCTCGCTTGTGTCCATTCGTTTTGCTAAAAAGAGATAGTAGCTCTCATAGGTCGATAATCAAAGCGAAAGCTAGGTCCTCTAGGCTTGCACAAACAGGATTGTCAATTTTCATACTTTGGATCGTAAGATATTTAGGCGAAAACTAGATGGAGCTTTAAAACTAAAAATTTTATGATTTTATAATTGAATAAAGAAACGTAGTAAAGTTACGATTAGTTCGTAATCAACTATTAAGGCTATATATAATAGATGGTGTTTTACATATCGGGGAACAGCTTGTTGTATGGAGATCGACAGTCCTCTTGTTTTAATGGCCCTTGGCTTGGCTAACACTAAATAGTCTACGTCTACACAACTAGCGCGAGTCAATTCATTGACGTTATTCCGAAAGTGTTGCAATCTCTTATTTAATGGTCCTTGATAGTATGAAATAATTAAGCTTCTCGACTTCAGGCAGCAAACGTGTTTTTATTGGTCCACGCGAGTTTTGTGATGGTATTTGTTGAACATTAACATAGACACTGCATTACATCGCCATCCTCATAATAAAATTCATTTATCCACTTTTTGCTAAGGTATATAATTCAAGTTATATGCATGCCATCTTTTTTGAACTTACCAATGGCTTGAGCGGGTTTGTGAGCTTTCATTGCAAGAGGTAAATAATAAAAGGAGGAATAAAATAAAACAATCGTGTTGAAATTGTATTTCTATAAAAAGAGAAATCAGGGACTCTGCATTACGGAATATTCATTTACTAGATAGATAGTTTGGTAAATTTAGAACTTACATAATAGTTAAAATACAATTTATATGTTTACATGGAATGAAGACTAAATGCATGTACTAAGTAGTTATGTTCTAAACACCACTTCCCACATACAATACTGTATTTAAAACATTGAAGTAATGCATGTAGTTTGTTTATCTTTACAATTCATTTTTTAATGGTATAAATCCTTATAGTACAATTGATGTAAATTTGCTCAATCTCATTAACCTTTCAAACACCAAGCAGCGAAGAAATATGACGTGACTCCGAAACCTTAGCAATAAAATGTATCTTCAAAAAAATTGTGATTTCAGAATGAGATATTGATATTATATTCAGTCTTCGATCAATGAAGTTTGAACAGCAATTGCTGATGTTGGCATCAGTGGGTAGGAATTTTCAATGACATGATTTGCTAGCTTTGGCACTCAAAAGGTTAACCTTATAATAATTACATAATTAAATAATTGACATCAAATTACACCTATTCAAACATCATCTATGGTAGGCAGCCAAAATGCCATATTTGTACATGCTGATGCTAACATCATAAACTTAGGATTGAACTGAACACACTGTATAGGAGCTGGATGATCACCATTCAGGACGCACACTTTGTACCCGGTGTCTGCATTCCACACATGAACTCTTCCATCAGTTGAGCCACTGAATATGTACTGTGAATCAGGGCTAAAGGATGCTTCAATTGGAATTCCTTTGTTGTTAAGATGGCCTGTGAATGTTTGTAATGGAGTGCCATGGTATGCATCCACAAGTCTTATTATTGACCCATTTGTGCTAATCAGCATTGTTTTTCCATCACGGGAAAATTTTAATCCAGTCCAGTCACATTCTTTTTCTTGGTTTAATTTGAATGTTACAAATGGTCCTTTGTCAAATGATCTCAGATCATACAATTTAATGCTCTCAGAATTGACTCCTGCTGCAAATATCAGTCCTTCAGGATCATAGGCAGCAACTGGTCTTCCAGACAAGTGCATCAATCCTTGGCAATTAGGCGAGCGCAGATCCCATAAGCGCAATGTTTTGTCTAGAGAGCCTGATAAAAAAGTGTCTTCCACAGGTGACAAACATAATGTCACAACTTTTTTAGTATGCCCTGGAAAATACCTGATGTACTTATTGTCGTGGAGAGAAAGATACCGGATAGTATCGTCAACTTTAGTAGAACTGTGGATTGCAGTATTTTTAGCATGTGTGAAATGTATTAAGTCAACGCCATATTTTTTACTGTTTACAGTTATCATTTGAGTGCCCTTTTCGCAGTCATAAATAACAATCTGATCATCTTCACTGCACGATATTAATGTCTCTCCACTTGGTGAAAAATCTATACTGTTTATTTTGTCTGTGTTTTCCCTGAACACCTTAGCGACCTTAAAGCTCCGAACGACTTGATCAACTAATTTCATCATTTGTAACAGATTTTCGATTACAGGTTTTTAAAAACTCTTTTTAAAGTATGTGATAATCACAAAGGTTCTGTTTTCTGTTTTGCGAATTCAATACAATTTTAAAGCAAGCATCTTAGCAGCACACCACTTTTGATTGACACTTATTTTACCACAGAATACGTAATTTAGACAGCTTAGATACAACGCCTATACAGTATACAATTTCCTTGGTACAAAATCAGTTTAACCAACCTTGCATAGCAAAAGATCGTCCACGCCTGTGTCTATGAACAGTTATCTACTCAACATGGCCGAATGAGATGTGTACAGTTCAATCCAGGCACTAATGGAAAAAAAAACATTTAGGAAGGAATCAAAATGGACGGAGTGTAATGGCGTTCGTAATTGTTACATAGTGGTGCGAGTTTTATTGCAGATTTAAGAGTTGAATCTCATTTATACGTTAGAAAATCATTATAGGCTTTCCTTTTCTAGTATTATACAGTAGCTGACAATATTCCATAGGCATTTTAATTGATCCCAGTTTCTTAGAATATGGTATCCATTTTGTGATCACTGATCAACCTTGTTGTGTGGCGTTTTCGGTAAGTACAAGCTACGTAAATTATGTTATTTTATGAAAAATATCAAAATGTATGTTAAATGCATATCTTTTAGCTATATTGTTTAGCAATCGGCTTTTGCCTTTAAGAAGCATCGGCTCGGCTATGTATATCTATCTATGTATAACTGTAGCTTTCCTTACCTTTGTTACCTTTCTAATGCTCTCATTTCTGGACTTCCGTGAAATATCTATGCATCTCCAAGTATTAGTCGTATAACAATTACAAGTTAACATTACTAAAATTATATAATGCTTTTTATTTACATAGGTATGTAACGGTATTTCTTTGATGATTTAAGAAATAGAATTTAAGACGGAAGTTAGCTTAACTCGATTTTGTTTTGAAAAATGTATTTTTAATGAACTAATTACCTTTTAGCTACTACGTGTTTTCTTTACTAGAATAGATCTGTAGCTAATAGTAAAAAAATTAAAATAAATAATAACCCTATTATACTACATTTAATTGAACATTATCTACTCACGAGAATGCTGTAAATCTGAAGGAAAAAGTTATATCGCTGTATGTTTTTTATTTCATAAGCGTATAGCTTTTCCCCTTGGACATACAAGCAGAGTTCATCAGTGAAGAAATTAAGAACATCAAGATAAAGAAGCCCTGCCTGGAGAGTGTAAGTAATTAATAGATCTAAACTCTGATCAAGCCCATCAGTTTTTTCTATTTTGATGTATTTTCAACCATGTGACAAAATTATATTTTTATGTCCATAAAACTGATAAGTTCTCTTTGTCTACGGGGGGCTATGAAAACCTCACTACTGATCACATTGGGGAGGGTGGGTACAAGGTGATATATACCCAGAAATAAGAATCTACTTTTCAGTGGTGCATTTCAAAATTAAACAACTAAATACCAAATGGTATTTAAAAAATTATATACTTCAAAAAACTTATAAAGAATATAAATTGGGGGTCTAAATGTGGGGTGTAATTACAAATAGTCAGATTGATAAGATGGCAACTTTTTCCGATTATAAGATGCCAGGGGAGGAGACTTAAAATTGGGGGACAAAATATGTCATCAATTTCTTTTATTTAAAGAATTTTTTATTCATTATTTTATTTATAAAATTACAATCATTATGTATAATCATTTATGAAACACATACAAAAATACCAAATTGAACTGTTTCGGTGTCTTGGAATATACATGAACTTACAGATGTACTGTAAAAATTGTAAAGGTACAGAGCATTTTCCATGATTGAAATGGGAATGTGAGAAAACGAAATTATATTTTGTAGGAATAAAATTGGCTGCCCATAAACTATATGTATTAAATTAAGATATACTACATTGTTTTTCTTAAATGTTCAAGAAAAGTGTGGATCTATATAGCGTGATAGAAATGGGGAGCAGCACCGTGTGTAATATTACACGAACCATTTGGAGCCACCTTTTGATTCCCTCATAACTCAAAAAACGATTCCACATAAACCTGTCAATTTGGGTGATATTATTGAGACTTGCGAAATACATATGTGCTCCTAATTTTATAAACAGACCTCAAAGGATTATTTAGATATTAGCATCCAAATTCATCATTTTTATCACTGTCCTATAGATCCAGATGACCTATTAAGTTAAAATTTGGCATCCAGATAGGTTGTTGGGTGAATACAAAGGAATAAATTAGAAACTAGATTTTTTTTTATTATTTTATTATTATTTATTGATTCTATAGGATCACTTACTTATAGTGCCTGTTATGTAAGAATCAGCAATCAAAATTTATTACTGCCGCTCATTATGTGGATTGCAAGATCTTCACGTGAATATATATTATATAACCAAGTTCAAGCTATACCATCCTCAAACCAAACTATTATTATTGAGACTTGCGAAATACATATGTGCTCCTAATTTTATAAACAGACCTCAAAGGATTATTTAGATATTAGCATCCAAATTCATCATTTTTATCACTGTCCTATAGATCCAGATGACCTATTAAGTTAAAATTTGGCATCCAGATAGGTTGTTGGGTGAATACAAAGGAATAAATTAGAAACTAGATTTTTTTTTATTATTTTATTATTATTTATTGATTCTATAGGATCACTTACTTATAGTGCCTGTTATGTAAGAATCAGCAATCAAAATTTATTACTGCCGCTCATTATGTGGATTGCAAGATCTTCACGTGAATATATATTATATAACCAAGTTCAAGCTATACCATCCTCAAACCAAACTTACGACTGGGGTAATGAACGCCGGCGACAGTAGGGTGGGGACATGTCGATACAGGTTTTACTTATATGTCGATAAATTACTTATATTAGTTTAATAGTTAATTTTACTTTAATGGGTAGTTCAAGTTAGTTGCCCTATTTATCTATTTACATGATTGGTTAATTAGTATGTAATTATAGTCTTACTAGTGGTTATATAGGTTATTAGATTATATAGGAACACTTACTTATGTATAGGTAGTGCCCGTTAATTACTCTACTATTAAACCATTAAGGCGCCCGCAACTACGTTCGCGGAGGAGAAAAAGTCATAACCCCTCTTTTTTTCACAGCGCCAGGGGGTAAAAAGTATCCTATAACCGTCTTTGGGTCCCCAACCTACCAGTGTACCAAAAATAGTTGAAATCCGTTAAGGACCTGCACATCTTTCGTAAACCACGCCCCAAACGCGGAACCGGCCAATAAGCGTAATTTGTAATAAAGGACGCATTTATTGCTCGCACGCATCAAAGTAAGCTTACACACTACATGCCTGGGGTTTTTTGGCGTAATTGGCCAGATGTAAAAGTGTAATGAAATCGAAGATATTATTATGTTTTGTTAACATTTAAGTAAGTGAAGTAAAAGATAAAGGCAAGAATGTAATTTTTTCATAATTTAGCTGTTTATTAATCTGTCGTTTGTACAAACTAGACAAAAAAACGGAAAATTAAGACGCGTTTTCGGATAACTTTTCAATCGACGAAATTTTAAGCAAACATGTTTCCGTGTCAGGCGCTGAATAGTTTATATAGTCAAAGAACACATACCTGAAAACCAGCCTGTTTCATATACTAGATTTGACAAAACTCTAACAAAAAAATAGCTTACATTTTTGATGCACCTCCTTAAGCCGATTAGGCGTGATGAAGCCACAACGACACATACGAACATACAAAAAATCCAAACAAAATATTTTTAGCTTCAGTGACCTCCGACAGTTGAATCCGTTTCAATCATTTTATTTGAAAATATCTTCAATGCACAGACGTTTTATATTTACAACTTAATAATAGTATAGATCACGATGACTATAAAAGGACTCGTAACTAAGGGCATATCTCATTTATTTCGCAACTACCGTCTGGCAACAAACATCGCATAAGTGTGTTCATCATGCTGAAAATCTCCAGAACGAAGACTTAGCAAGAACAAGCACATTTAATAGGCACACGTCCTCTCATAATCAATCTTCAAGACGACAGTGAAAACGACGACGACGAGGACGACGAGTTTTTTAAATCATTTAATTACGTATATGTATATACACCAATGTATTTATTGTATGTCGTTATTTATTTGTATTTAATCACTATTCTACCTTTATTAATTATTACTTTTATTTTTATTGTAACTGTATATAATTAACAATGTATTTATTTAATAATATACAAATTATTTCATATTATTACTTTGTTTCCTTCTTTATTTTATCGACACTCCTTTTACTATGCTATGACTACATGCACTAAGGGACCCGGCCGATATTATTTTATCGACACTCCTTTTACTATGCCATGACTACATGCACTAAGGGACCCGGCCGATATTATTTTATCGACACTCCTTTTACTATGCCATGACTACATGCACTAAGGGACCCGGCCGATATTATTTTATCGACACTCCTTTTACTATGCCATGACTACATGCACTAAGGGACCCGGCCGATATTATTTTATCGACACTCCTTTTACTATGCCATGACTACATGCACTAAGGGACCCGGCCGATATTATTTTATCGACACTCCTTTTACTATGCCATGACTACATGCACTAAGGGACCCGGCCGATATTATTTTATCGACACTCCTTTTACTATGCCATGACTACATGCACTAAGGGACCCGGCCGATATTATTTTATCGACACTCCTTTTACTATGCTATGACTACATGCACTAAGGGACCCGGCCGATATTATTTTATCGACACTCCTTTTACTATGCCATGACTACTACATGCACTAGGGGACCTGGCCGATAACGAGCACGCTCCATGAGTTAAGGACGTGCGAGTGCGAAAGAGATAGCAAGATTCTAATACTTTTATTACCCCGCACGGAAAGAAATTATTATAACAATACTACCAGAATATATTGTAAATTTCATTATGGTATAAAGAAACAGAATTAAGTTAACTTTACCGTATTGACTTTTAACAACAAATAGTCATATTTTAATAAATGCCAGAATATTATAGTAAACACATTTTAGTGAACAATACTCAAAGCTCTATAAGTACTTATTATTATTGTAGAGAGAAACTTTCGATACTTGTAAAGTATACCTTCATAATTCATTTCTTGTTGCTAACTGTCAATTAAACAATACTATATTTAGGTTGTCTCTAAAATAACGCAAGTAACATTAAATATTTTTGTTGTTTAAATAAGCTACATTCATATAGTACTGTTTACCCCATTATTCGCTTGTTGTTACTAGGTGTCAATTAAACAATACAATATTTAGGTTCTCTCTAAAATAACGCAAGTAATAAAAAAATATTTTGGATTCATATAGCACTGTTTACCCCATAATTCATTTGTTGTTGCTAGCTGTCAAAATTATACAATACAATATTTAGGTTGTCTCTAAAATAATACAAGTAGAAAAAATGTTTAAATAACCATATCCATATACTCGTAGTACTGTTTACCAGATTATGTTATCAGTACCATAATATAATGTTTTGTGCAACATGTGAATCTAATATTAAACGAAACGTTGCTTACGTTTGCAAATATATTGTATTGATTGCCTGAACTTTGGTTGGCAACACCGACTGGCTGCTGTTGGTTTGTTTATCATTTCATCTTTCGGAGCGAGCAGTACGTACGCGTGCATAGACATTGACTGTGACAAATAGTGTGATTAGTTTAATAAATAGATTTTAAAGAAGTGTTCCAAATCAGGAAATGGATAAGGACATTGTAAAATTATTGGAATCCTGGCAGTTGGCCGAGTACATTTCAATTTCAACATGTAAGACCTCCATGTTGATTTTCAAATAACATGAATATAAACTCATAAACGTTTAATGTTTTGTTTTATTGAAAGCTGTTGTTGACCATGTCTTCATTTTACTTAGGTATACAAAATGAGGGTTTGATGAAATTAAAAAATCACCAAGTGGTGACACTGGCGTCAGATCTTTTTGACTAGAAGTGTCAATATCCACCAATCATACTTTGGTATGTTGATAGAGTGTTGCCACCTGGATTTCAAGAAACCCTCATAGATGGTCCTTCTGATTTCAGTAGGTCGCAGGTTTAACGCCCTGAGAGTAAAGTTCCTTCTACGTCATGCAATCACTTTGTTTAGGTACTGTTTCTGATACAAAAAGTATGAGTAATGAGCATTTATTCTAAAAATAGTAAATAACTTAGCTTGGCGCAGAGGGTATCTTTACTTTAGTACGACTGCTTGTATTACAAGCTTGCTGTAACAACAACAACAACAATTCTTTATTGCACACCAACAACAGAAACAGTACAATAGAGCCTTAACATAAAATACGGTAGGCAATAGGCGGTTTATCGCTAAAGAGCGATCTCTTCCAGACAACCTAATTAATAATGTATATAATAATGTTGCAATTAATAATGTATGTAATAGTAATGTATGCTGTAATTGAGTCTTTAAAAAAGTTTACATAATTACCGTGTTGTTAATTAAGTAAAAGTTAAAATCTGTCAGTTCAGTCGCGAAAGACAGATTTTAACTTTTTTTAACAATACGGTAAGTATGTATGTACATATTTTTTTAAAGACCCATTCACCTACTGAATATTGGAGCAAAAAATAAAACATTGTTGTTATTACCAACAAAATATAGTAAACTGAACAATATTAATTCCTTATTATAGTAAACTCAATCATTTGATGTGATAATGGCTAACCACAATGTTCGTAGTAAACACAAAATAAGTAGTAAAGTGTAAAAAAATATATAGTTTGCTAAAATCTCAACTTGGTAATATTTGCATTAAATTTGTTAATAGTCACTATAATGATCTATTAGTCGTTACTAGAAATATCGTAATCTCCACAATAAAGCATGGTATTACGAACGATACCAATTCCGTTATACTTAACAAAACCTACTTGTAATGGATACAGATAGGTATTTGTGCAATACACAAATTTTAATTATGTGTACCAGCATTATGTTTAACTGTGGTAGATATTCTTGTAAGCTATTACCAGATTTTTGTAGTAAAGTCGACAAAATAGTTAGCTGTCGTATATATTACACGACAATCTGGTTAAGTTAACATTATTCTGGTTACGTAAACTAGAATTTTCTCTCTGTGCGGTCGTCAGTTTGGTTTGAGGATAGTATAATAATAATAGTAATGAATAAGTGGACCAGCCCTTCGTCAACCATGCGGTCGAGGTAGCCCCCCTGATCCGCAGGACTTTATAAGGATCAAAAAGGGTTTTTCAAGGTGACAGTCAGCACTCTGCTGAAGGATTCAGGACTAGGTTACCGGCTTCGGACAGGGGGTGAGGTCATGTCTCATCTGTTGTAGTACATAGACTACGTCAAACTATTTGCAGTTTGCACCAAAACTACTAAAAGTCATAGATACCTTCAGTAGAGTCATCAGTGCGCCTACCATGAGTTCAGCACGAGCGAGTATCGAGCGTTCGATGACGGTTTATCTCTTTCGCAATATTAGCGCCTGCGTAACTGACTCTCGATACGAGATACTCGCTAGCGCCGATCGTAAAGTCAGCTCATGGTAGGCACACAGAATGGAATTTGGTGTCGACAAGTGTGCGGTCATGCATGTACAGCCGGGGAAAGTCGTAAATTCAACGAATCTACAGCTTTCCGAGACCATGTCTCTCAGATCTCTACCTTTTTGAAACCTACAAATACGTTGGTATGTTACAAGCATCTGAGGGCACGGTAGTGTCTCCGCCAAGACGAACATTGATTTTTGTGGACGGGGACATTAGGCAGGCAGTGAAGAAGCGCTTTTTTTGCCGCCTGACAAAAGTATTTAACATTCTTATCGGGTGGCAGCGAGGCGCGCGCCTTCAACACTTGGGTGATGCCCTTTGACATACTAAGGTGCACCCAGACTGAGCTGGACGCCTTCAATTAGAGGGTCCGTCTGCTGCTCACTACACACCGCATGCTACACCCACGCTTGTCTGTGATTAAAAAGATTGTACATCCCGCGTAAGTGTGGGGCTTTTTAAACGCCAAGGACTTACCTGCTATTTCTTACTCGTCCCCGCTGTCTTTCTCCCGTCGCCCGCAGACAGACCATGGGAGTGTCACGAAATAAATTGTCAAGCTTTAATAATTTCCGTACAGAAGAAAGTAATGATATCCCAAGTTCGATATTATTATATATGCTATTGACTTCAACGACAAAAGAAGTGAAGTTGCCAAGTTCAACGGTTAGTCCTAATAATAAATTTGGTATTCATTTCACATTTATGTTTTTGATATATATATATATATATATATATACCATGGACATAGTTTGTATCTCCTAACAAAGCACCCCTATTTATTTTTGCGCATACAAATTTAAAAGTTCTAAACCATGATTGTCATAATATTGATAACTCAAACATCGAATTAACTAAAGCATAATATTCTTAATACTTATTGGTTGACATAAAAAATATTTTGCCTATCATTAAAATGGGTACAAGTAATTTACAGAACCAAAATGCTACCTACTAGAAAAGTAGGTTAGGTTAGAACTGTGACTTTTTCCGTCCACTCGTTTTGTAATAACAAATAAATAAACCCATTTTAGGGTTCCGCAGCCGAAATGGCAAAAACAGAACTGTACTAATATTTTCGTCATGTCTGTCCGTACGTATGTCACAGGCATTTTACTCAAAAACTACATGATGTATATTGATAAAATTTGCAGTATATAGGTGTCTTGTGTAAGTCGCTATTTTATATTTCTAGGGGGGCACTCCATGCATGTAACCTGAACAAAAAAAAAACTGTAAATATCAATGTGTGGCACATATTTCGACAGCTCTTGTAGTAAGACATCGAAGTTTCTTTTTTTTTTTATTTAGTGAAAATTTTCGAAAATAATGACTCCTAGAGTACCTTCAATTGTGCCCGTTATTTTTTAAATCTTATGTCCAAAAAATTACAAAGCTAAAAAATGGTGCTTCACAACAAAAAGACCTAAGTGCCGTGCTGCCGTCGAGATACGCTCTTTTGCTACTGCGCTTCTTCATATAGTTTTTTTTCATCTGTAGTGCCTTTTTTATTAACGGCTGCGGCACTAAGTGTTTAGAAAACTGTCGAAATATGTGCCACATGTAGATCTTAGCTTAAAAAAATCAGCTTTGGTGACACCCAAATTTCGACAATATCTTGTAGTTCACGAGTAAAATGCCTGTGAGACATGCGACACGACGACATACTTAAAAATAACAGGTTTATAATAGCAAAAATAAACACTTTTTATGTATCCGTCGCCAATGGCGAAAACGGAAACCTTATAGTTTCTTCATGTCCGTCCGTTCGTCCATCCGTATGTCACAGGCATTTAGTTAATAACTTCTACTATTTTAGCGCCACTTCTTTTTCGCATCTTTACATAAAAAGAATATTGTGTAAAAAGTGTTAGTCAGATTGTTTTGTGTCGCATTAATCTAAAATATAGCATTGTTAAACTGTATTTTTTTTTCTGTCACCGTTTATAATTATAAAGCCGTTAACGCAGTGGTCATCGATGTCCCAATAGTCCGTGAGCATGGTCCAAAATTGCCTACGTAATATGACATCACGATAAAACGCATAGCACACCCTTAGAAAAGTTGTGCTGAGCGAGAATCAAAAGAATATCGCACTTGAAATTGGCCGGAAGTTTGAAAAAATCCTTTAATTCCGGTCCAAATTTTAAGGTTATATTTACGTCATGTGACATCAGTACGAAACACGTGGCATCATTTAGCCCTTTAACCGTAGAAACAGGAAACAAGTCTGGCAGTTCTGAAATGGCCGAAAGTACTTGACAGACGGTGCCAAAGAAGGCCACTGGATACCCCTTCCTACGTCATGTGACATCTTGACGAAAATTATTATAAACGTTTTGAAATAATAGTGTGTTTAAGAAATAAATAAGTCTGCCTAGCCATATCTAGCCGGAACTCCTTTAAAAGTGTTTTAGGTAGAAGTGATCAAATCATGTTAAATGCCCATTCTTTAACAAATTATGATCGATTAACAAGGATTATCGACTCATCTGTCGTGTTCGTTATTATAGATAGCATGGAAGGAAATTTAACTAAGCATTTAACATAACAATCTAGTGTAAGTGAGGGTAATAATGTACTTTGTCGACGGACAAATTTAATAAAGTCGCGTCGTACCTATTCTTTGTTCGCCAACGTTTGTTTGATCTTTATAGTCATTTGAAATATATAATCAATAGTGGATTTGAAAAGGAAGGTGACAAAGGAATTATATTATTTTCTAAATTAATTGTATTTTAATATTTTCTTCTGTTTCCGCGATTATTACTCATTTAAATAAAACAGTTTAACGGATACGGATAATGGATACGGATACGGGTGTCCATTTATAACGGACGTATATTATCTCCTTTGAGTTCCCGACGTTTCGGAACGCAATTGTAACGTTACGTTCTGTAGGAGCGCGATATCTAGAATGTCGGATCGGTGTGCGACATTTCCAGGAGAGTGAGTAGACTCAGTAGGAGAGATTAGAACAAACGCGGTTTGGTTGGTAACCATCGCGATGAAAAGCTGAATGCCGTTTGGGTTGGTAGCTGTACAAGACCACGCGGTATGCTTGGAATTGAAGTCGCCGGCTGCGATGACGATTCCTTTCGGGTCTGACTTTGCAAGTAGATCTAGGTCAGTCAGAGTGAGTTTGTTAGAGGGGGGCAGGTAGACTGACGCAATGTTTTGATATAAATAAGCCACTGAGGAAGGATTTTGCCAAATTAACTCTTAATTTTAGAAGAGGGGGTACGGATATCAACATATTTAATTGAATAATTGATTTAATAAATACAACACAATTATACTACAATAAATTAATTGCCACACATTGCACAGTGCCATTTTCCGGCCAAGTGTGAGTCGGACTCGCACACCGAGGGTTCCGCAAAATTTACGCTACAAACGGCCGTATCTATGAAAATCTAGTGTTAGCAGATCCCTACTCCTAAGCAAAATGTCTCTAAAAACTCCTTAAAAAAGCTGATATAGAAGGACAGAAGTAAAATTATTCTGTTATTACTATTTTTTGTTATAGTGGCAACAGAAATACATCATCTGTGCACATTTCAACTGTCTAGCTATCAAGCAGTTGACAGACAGACAGAAAGATAGACGGACGAACGAACCAATGGATGGACGGACGGACGGACAGACAGACGGATAGCGAAGTCTTAGTAATAGGGTCCCGTTTTACCCTTTGGGTACGGAACCCTAAGAATGACTTATCTTAGTGGTAAAATCAATACACATAAACACGCGTATAATTGCAAAATTATCTTCTCTATACAAACATAAAAGGAAAAGTCCTGACTGACTGACATATCGCACAGCCGAAACTACAAAATTTAGAGACTTGAAATTTTCACAGTAGACATTATTTATAACGCAGGCAAGGAATAAGAAAGGGTTTTTGGAGATTCATCCCCTAACGGGGTTAAATTGGAGATGAAAGTTTGTATGGAAAACCGGGAATTATTTGAGTAACTGTTATAATATTTTGCGTATTAACTTTATATTTAAAACTAAGAGAACTGATTTCAGCATTTTTGGAAATTCATCCCCTAACGGGGTTAAATGAAGTTCGAATGGAAAACTTGTAATTAGTTGAGTAACTGTTATAATATTTCGCGTATAGACTCTTCATTTAAAACTCAGAAAACTAATTTCAGCATTAACCTGTTGTATGGGTAACCTGTCATTCTTCGAATAAGTAACTGGTATAATATTTCGCGTATATACTCTTCAATCAAAATGTAGACAAAAAATTTCAACATTTTTAGAAATTCATCCCTGAAAGGGATGAAATAAGGGGAACAGTTTGTATGAGAAACGTGTGATTGTGCACATTTAAAACTAAGACAATTAATTAACGTTGAAAATGTCGTTTCCTAAATGTTTTAAATAGGAAATGGGGGGAAGGGGTGGGATATTTTCATTTATCCGTTCGAAGCCATTTTTTTTAGTTAGTGGTATATAAAGGAGTTCTCAATATTTTTTCAGTATTTATCAAAACTACCTAATGTTCAATATTATAAATAGTTAAAGGTCCAATTACCAAGATCTGTTTTTTTTTTTCAAATTACAAGTATATAAAAAAGTAATACGAGAATTGAAACACATACTCGTATTCCGTTAGAGATGTAAGTAGAGGTACTAAAGAAGGATTTTTTCAAATTTGAGCTATACGCGGACAAAGTCGCGGGCAAAAGCTAGTCTATAATAACGAACACGACAGATGAGTCGATAATCCTTGTTAATCGATCATAATTTGTTAAATTATGAGCATTTTTACATGATTTGACCATTCTACCTAGCAGTTAAAAAAACACTTTTAAAGGTCTTCCGGCCAGATATGGCTAGACAGACTTATTTATTCTTAAACACGCTATTATTTCAAAACGTTTATAATAATGCCTAGCATGTTAATTTGATAAATCTTTTCTTGCATATTGGTTATTTATTTGAAAAACAAGTTGTTAACGAAAAGAGAATGACCCAGCTAAAAGATTTATAATGATGAAATTTTGAGAATAGGTGTCATATAAGCCGCTACTTAGCTTGATAGTTAACAAAAAAAGTATTTCTAGGGTGGCCACGCCATACATGTAACTGAATCTGATTTTCTTTTCACTAATTATCAATGTGTGGCACAAATCGCGCCATCATTTGTAATTTGCCCCCCCCCTCTATAGATTAAAACTCTCACCCAGTTCCAGATGACCTACAAAATTCAATTTTGGCATCCAGATAGATAGGTAGTTGGGTGAATACAAAGGAATAAATCTTAAACTCTAAATTATTGACTGGTGAATGGTGATCAACACAAATATAGAAATGATGGTAGCAAATTTTTTTTACATTCTAAGAAACAGTCTAGCTTTGATCGGCTGTATCTCCGTTTATATTGGCCCTGAAAAATAGGTTCTCCAACGAACTTCTAACATTTAAAATAATTCTAATAAATAACATTTTATTACAAAAAAATGGGTTTGAAATAAAATAATTTAACGGATTATATCGCGTATATTATCGGAGGTGTTAGTATCGAGGTGGTCCACCCGTGACCATGGAAAGCTGAAAAGCTTCCGAAACTTCGGGAACTAAAATTAGATAATATACGCGATATAATCCGTTAAATTGTTTTATTTCAATAAGTAATAATCGCGGAAACAGAAGAAAAAAAATGGGTTTGCTTAATTACCTAATTATTTAAATTGTCATTATATTACTATGATGTATATAATAGTAGTTTATGCAACTGCTACATAATGAGAAGCCTTAAAATATCAGCGAGTTTCATAATAGGATCACACGAGTGTTAAGGCCTAATTATGTACAGATGCATAGACTACTTTATCCACACACATATCATAAGTACTCTAAGATGGGTTCAGAAATAGCCGTAGGGAAATGACCTGCATTGTTACTAGTGCTACCTGTAAAATATCAATAGGCCATAGATACTAAAATAATGCAATAAAAAAGAAATTTGAACAAATACAGAAGGAAACAAATTATTTATTCACATAAATTCGTGCGTTTGTTCATTCTCCAATCTAAAAAGTCTTTATACTTTTTTACTAGTACTAAATCTGGGTATCGATTTTTCTGACAAGTTATTTGTTGCAATCGTGGCTGCATTTACAATATCCGGCGGAGTGTTCATATAGCTCTCGGAGTCACTTCTACTCATATTTTCAACTTAAATGTAAATTTAAAACAACTTTTCACAATTCTACTTTCGTAACAGCAAAAAATCAACAAATAAATGACAACATTAATGGCGGCAATTCGGTCCTCCATCAAAACTAATGTATTAAAAAAAAATCATAGACAAACGAATGAAGTCCTTATTCTCATATCACTTGAGATCAGATGTCGTGCGCTTTATATAAAAAACATACTGAATTGTCGTTTCATATCGATAACTGTTTTAATATCTATGGATACTAGAATAGAGATCTACTTGAGTTTTGACAGCTGTTCCAAATTTAAACTCGTAACGTTACAAAAATCGCAAAAATCTATACTGAAATACACATTACAGTACAGATTTTACCTACTACCACAGACAAGAAAGTTCTCATAGTAAAATTGGTTGTAGTAATGCTGGTCATTTCCTACGGTTTCTGAACGTATTTTAGAGCACTAATGATATGTGGGTAGATAAAGTATTTTATTGGTTTATTAACATGTATAAAATGTTTAAGTGAGATACCTTGACATTATTACCATTCTAATTATTTATTTCAGATTAAAATGGACACATCAGATAATGACAGTACTCTTGAAACCCAAATTATTCTAATTCACTCTTAAAAGAGTGATGGACTCATACAATTTATTTGGTGATGATGGAAGCGGTATGTTGGAAGGACTCACCGATCTTGGTGGAACAGACAGCTTTGCTGGCAGCTCAACATCTGGAGTAACCGGAGACAATAAGGAACCTGCAGACAACAGGTATATGATAAACTATTTGTACATTAATAATAGAAACTTGTGTATTTCCTATTACTGTTGTTTCTGACTTATGTTTATATAGTTACAGGCAACCATATAGTCAAGGGAGTGTAGGTCAAGAAAGTTCAATTCAGAAACTGGCTTCATTTGGCGGAGGAAGTGCTGGGGGGCTAAGCAGCAGTGCGCAACCAGTACCAAATCCTGGCGCAGCACCTCCTGCGCCAGATTACCACGATTATGGAGGCTACCCGCCGCGTCCGCGCATGCCGCAGCCGCCCCACGCGCCGCTCCATCCCACGCATCATGTACACCCCTCACACTCGTATCCGGGATACCATCCGGGACCGGATCCCATGTATGGCATGCCAGAACATCCAGGTTAGAATTCACATAATTTGTTACATTGTTATAAAATAAAAACATTTACTTAATACATGGATTTTTATGGTTTTTGTTTTTATTAGGTATTGGAGACATGGGAGTCTGGTCAAGTGCTCCGGCTCCCAATAGATACGCGCCTATTACGCCACCCTACAGAAATTACGAACATCAACAAAAAATGCACCAATATCCTCCCCAACAGGTATTTTTCATATATTTTGTAAGAATGTAATAAATTTGTGGCGATATTGCGATATTCTACTAAACCAGTAAAAATCCGTAAAATATTAAACCAAATCATTGCTAACTTTTTTTTTTTCAGGCGTCTGCAATAGGAGGAATACAAGCTCAGAATGGCGCCTACTTGCCCAGACAACCACATTTTTCACAACCTACATCACAACAAGTTTATGGACAACAGCAGGTGAAACCTTCTTTCCATTTGAATTCTGTGAGTCAGAGCTTTATTTTATTATTTTGTTACTAGGTATATTATATTACAAATTTGATTTACAGTTAAGTCCAAAAATTAGGCGATACTAGTACGTTAGTAGTATGCGAATAAGTCGATGACAATCAAATTTACATTTATATGCTGAATGCACAATATTAGTACATGAATGCCGATCCAAAACTGCCTAACAAATAATTTACTTAGCGTTTTTGATTTTTAGTACTGTTATACCGAAAACTGTAAAATTTCACTTCATTTATTTTCCCATAAAAAACAATTTTCTCTAAGACGTCCGAGTAAGTAACCCATTCAATATAAGCAATTCCATTCCCTTAAAAATGGGTGTGCAATTACTTAAATCAGATACATTTTTTACATTAGTTATTGGCGACGTGTAGTGTGTTGCAAAACCGAATCAAGGCAAATAGTCGAACAAATTGGTACGTTTTGCGGCGGACAAATTCTGTACCTAATTACTACAAGACTACGTTATTGTTTTAAGCAATTGATAACTCAGTTTAAAGATTATGTAGTTTACTATTTTAGATGGCCTAAAAAAAGTTCCGGCTTAAGCAAAAAGAGAAAAATTTACATTTTTGCATACAAAATAGTAGTGTGTGCAATTAATAAAGGAGGGTGGGCAGTTTGTATGGCACTGGCCTAATCACCAATTATGACAAGCCATTTTGAATTTGAAAGGTTTTTCATATTCTACAACATTTTGAATGGCGGGAAATCTTAAATCGCTGTGTGAAACAAGTTATGGCAAAATTAAAAACCTTAACGGTTTTTAAACGGTCAATAGGCCAATTAGCCCACCCTCCTTTTGATGAAACAATGCATACAAAAAATTAAAATGCACAGATTGATACACAACAGGTATCAAGACAAACAAAGATCAGCGAAAAGTTTGTATTCTGCTATAAATATTACTAATTTTCGCTGAAAGTCTGTGCAAAATTCATTCAACGCTACAAAATCATCTTATTAATAAAATGCATGATTTTAATCTGAAATTCGTAATGGGAAGCAAAGATAATAATGAGTGTAAACAAGAAGTAATTAAAAAAACTAACTGTATATTCATAGAATTACCACACAGAATTTGATGTGTGCCTGTATCATTGTTAATTCGACCTATTCCTTGAAGGGGGTTACAATTGTAATAGAGAGAATTTGAATTGATTTTATCCCAGTCAACCAGAGGTCTAAATTTAGTAGTTTTCTAATGTGTTTTATAAACCAGTTAACGAACTAAAACTGGTAATGGTCAAAATATACTTCTATTTATTTCGTAAAATTGAATTCATGTTAAAATAATAAAAAAAACCATTATTTTAACATGAATTCAATGAACGATTAACTACTTTTAGCAAAACTTCGTGTCGAAAATCTCCAAAACCTTAGAAATAAAAGGTTATTAAATCGCATCGTTATTATTACAATCATCATTATTATTTTTAAATGACCTTTCAATGTTCCAGGGGTCTTAAATTGCCCAGTTTTCATATTTCGAAGACTATCTATATATATAAAACTCTTGCGTTACTGACCTATTGAAAGACAACGCACAGTGGGGCCCAATGTATGGGAGACGTGATATTAATTATTTTTTTGACCTTTTTCTTCGTAAATATCCTAGATTAAGTGATATTTGTGCTAAATGACTATAATTTACTTTACTGAAACTTTTTTATTGCAGTAAATGTATAAAAAATATATTGAATAGTACACATTCATATTTTATTTAGGACTGCTGTCTCGTTTCTTCATCAAAAGTGATATTTGCGAACATTTATTTTGAGCTGTATCTTTTAAGCCATCAGCTCTGAGCTTCATCTGAGTTGCAAATACTAACTCTGTTGTAGAAGTCGAACCCCTCAGACCAGCAGTGCGTTTTCGTTTGACATTTCACTGCTGGATTTGAAATCTCCAATAGGTCGCCCGAGTCCCTTAACAGAATGTTTAGTGTTTACAGCATTCAATTTTCCCATCAAGCCATTTCGATTGTTTCATCAGAAAATTTAACTTCGTACGATTACTTTGACTCCACTTGGTTTTGTACTGAGATTTGAGTGTTTTGAATATATTTTTTTATGTCGGAGTCAGGCTTTACGCTAGAACCTGTATTTTTTATCAAAAATTATTCCACTTGTTTCATGTTTTCATCCTGATTATTCAATGTGCTATCTAATATAATATTCACTAAAGTACGTCTAGTACATACGAATTTCAGAGACTGGTTTCCTGGAAAATAATTATAAATACTAAATATCACATTTTACAAGCTTTAGGGTCCAATTAAATAAATATGTGATGATACTATCACACAAAATGAAATCGGACAATATGGAGACATATTTTCAAAAATCATAAAAAATATACCAGGCAAAAGTTAAGCACTTCAGAATTCAGTTTTATTGAGTAAAATATTGTAAATATTGATTCTATTAATAGATTGCCTTAACCTTTGCCTGACCTAAAGTTATTTAAGAAAATATGTAAGTAACAGGAAAAGCGTGATGCCTTATTTTGAAGCTGTTTATTATATATAAAATCATCATAAAACTTAACTTCATAAAACGTGACTAGTCTTACCTTCAATATTAAACTCCATGTTAAAATATATAAATTTACTTTACCTTAAATTATAAATTAATGTTTAAACATTATGAACGGATTACGCGTACAGGGCACTAACGGCAAAGATCGTAATTATGTCAACTTTGACATAAAATAACAAGATTTGATTTCTTTTTAATAGAATATACCTTCTTTTATCAAAGAAAAATATTATTTCACAACTTATCTTCATTTTAAAGTTTTGAATTAATATCATGTCTCCCATACATTTATAAAAATCCCATATTTAAAAATTTCTTACTAAAAAACAAAACAAATGATTTAGGGTTGCCATAAAAATTCACCCCTTAAGAGGGTTAAAAAAGACTTGAAAGTTTGTATTGGAAACATGTCGTTATTAAAGTTAGACGCTTTAAACTTCGGTCACAACCTTCTAATGTACAGTAAAAAACATTGATAAGAGCATATTTTGAACATTCATCCCGTAACGGGGTTAAATTGGGGTTGAACGTTGGTATGGAAAACCCGTAATTATTTGAGTAACTTGTTATAATATTTTGCTTAAAGACATTTAGAACTAAGAGAACTAATTTCAGCATTATTGGAAATTCATCCTTTAACGGTGTTAAATAGGGGTTGAAAGAATGTATGAAAAACCTGTAATTATTTGAGTAACTGTGATTATATTTCGCGTATACTTTCTTCATTTAAAGCTTAGAAAATTAATTGCGGCATTTTTGGAAATTCATCCCCTAACGGGGTTAAATTGGGGTTGAGAGTTTGTATGGAAAACCTGTTACCTGTAATTAATTGAGTAAATGTTACAATGTTTCACGTATAGACTATTCATTTAAAACTTAGAAAACTCATTTCAGCATTTTTGGAAATTCATCCCTGAAAGATGTGAAAGAAGGGATAACAGTCTGGGACAAAAGTACCAAGACGCAAAGGATGTTTTGAAGCGCTGAATAGAACTTTGAAAAAACATTAGAGGGAACGATGGTATGATGTGTGGAGTCACTATGTTGTTAGCTAGGGACTTCCGTCAGATTATGCCCGTAGTTTCGATTTCGAGGGGAACTCGAGCTGATGAAGTTAAAACTTGCATGAAGGCGTCAAATATTTGGCCTTTAATCACAAAACTCCACCTTAAGATAAATATGCGAGTGCACCTTAAGGGCGATATATGCGTTGGAGAATTCTCCGACCTTCTCCTTAAAATAGGAAATGGCAAATATCCCGAAACTGAGGGAACGATTACAATCCCATCAGATCTCACCTTAGTTGTGCGGAACGTTGACGACCTAATCTGTCAAATTTACCCAGATGTTCAAAATCTACACAGCAAGTCCAATGGACTGGTTGTGTGAACGAGCGATTCTGACACTTGAGAGCGACCAGGCTTCCATTTTTAATAAGATTTTATTGAAGTCCTTTGAAGGTTCAGAATACGCATACAAGTCTGTAGACTCAGTAGTGAACACGGATGATGCCATAAACTATCGCGTAGAGTTTTTAAATGCACTTAACCCAGCCGGCCTACCTTCTCACATACTTATCTTAAAAGTGAGTGCTCGAGTAATGTTGCTGCGAAATCTCAATCAGCCGAAGATGTATGTACAGGCGCACTTAGGAGATTTTTTTAAAATTGGAACTATACGCGGACGAAGTCGCGGGCAAAAGCTAGTAATTTTATAAATTCCTTGTTGACTGAGAAAAATGCCGATAGTTGTACACGTTTGCAATAGGGATGATGAAAACTTTTTTTCTGTGGTATGTTATAGAATGACCATTCAATAATAGAAACACTGGTGAAAAAGCTACTTCACTGTCACAAAAAATCCCCGAGACACAACAAAGCGTTAGAATCACACTTTTGAACTTTCCCAAAAAATGCTCCATATTAAATCCTAGGAAGGTGTAACGACGCACCCCCGTTGTATTGTATGGGAAATTAATATCTTTGTTCTGCAGCTATGTTAAAACTTGCGTTTATCGAAACGGTTTCGTAACAAAAGTCATTATACATTTCATGGGTTTATTCAGTTGTATTATCATTTATTGATATTTTCATACTTTCATCGAACTCAAAAAAAAATACCGTCTTCAAAAAAAGGTTGTATTTTTTTTATGTTTGTATCTCAGAACTCCGTCATTTACACGACGATTTGGAAAAATATTATTATGAGCACATCTATGGTGATTTCGGTGTTTATTACAGTAGTTTAAACATTTACATTTGAAAATCACCATTTGGTGAAGAGAAACCTACGATGAAGACACAAGCCATCAGTTACCGGTGAGGGCTCTACCAGTGTTATTTAATTCGCGGATCGCAAGTCGTTTTGGAAAATTATTTTTTTGGTTAAGAGTAGGATTCGCCAACTTGGTCCCATACAATTTTGGTGAAAATCTGATGATTAGATCGATAAGGAATTGAAGGAATTCCTCAAATGTTATGGGCACATCTATGGCGAGCATTTACACTCGAAAATCATCATTTGGTGAAGAGAAACTGATGATGAAGATACAAGCCAGCTGATGACGAAAGGTACAACTCCTATTAAGGATTTTTTAAGAATTATCCTCTAACTCTTAACTATTAGGTTAACGTTAAGACTACGACAGCACATGACCACTTCAGTGGCTCTTGGCGTTCAAAGGGTTAATAAATGAATGGTTTGGCACCGACTTCAAAAGGTGATTCAAATGTGATCCATACCGAGCATAAAAAAATATTTTTGGCTTTTTAGTTTATTCTGAAGTCGGTTCTTTTTTTATTTAAAAATGCGGATTAAAAAAAACCGTGTGGATCTAATTTTTTAGGCTTTGCATCCTAAAAACTAACATTTCGCATCAATAAAATATTATTATTTCAGATCGGTCATCATCCATTGTAGATAATATATTAAGTTATTAAAAGTGAAATGGCGTAATTAAAATAGTACTGAACCATGGAACTATAGTGGGATTCCTAAAACACATTTTGACACTTCACAATACCCATATAATGTAAATGTGCATGGTGAATTTATATTAATTAAAAAAAAATCAATGACTTTAGTTTTCCAACTACGTACAAACTGCTCTTACTCTTTGATTATACGATTAAGATTATGTTATTTTTTTTCTTTATCAAAGTCTTTGAGTATTGTACAATAATAAATCACACACAGCATCACAGAAAAGTATCCACCCCAGTTTAGACCTACAACCGTACACAAATTTCAATATCTTTAGTAAATGTCAGCTTGGTGAAGCTGTCAAACCTCTTGCTTATCAATCGAGAGGTATGCGTTTAAACCCAGTGGGTGAAACTTTTCGTATTATATTTGTTTTTTTTTATTTGTTGATATAAATGTTTTATTAAGCTTAATTTATATGTCGTTTTTAAAATTATCAATGTAATGCAAAAAGAGATCAATAAGTTGAAAACATATTCCTTTATTTACTTAAAACTCCAGTAGGTATGCATTTGTAGAATAATTAATATTTATAATTTATATACTATATATCAGTGTTGTTTATTTACTACATTACTTATTTCTTCAAATACAATATGTGAATGGGGAACGGATGAAAATTTTCAAAAATCTTGAAATTTTATTTATAGGTAGGAATAAGCCTTCTTATTGTCAGAAAAAAAATACAGATTTTTCTGTGGCTTAGAAAAAAATAAAAAGATGAAAAGGTGTTCGTGGGCCTATATACCTGCCTTATACGGTACGGCAAAGGCTGCATTGATATTTTCGATTATTTACAGCCATTTTGGCTGTAAATGTCTGTTTTCTTGCCGTCCCACCAACACCTTTCCATCTTTTAATTTTTCTTAGCCAAAGAAAAATCTGTAATTTTTTTCTGACAATAACGAGGCTTATTCCTACCTATAAACAAAATTTGAAGATTTTAGAAAATTTATATCCATTCCAAATTAGAGCAATACAAAATTTGGCCTAGATAAAATAAATGAAACTGAAGACAATATTAAATACAGTAACCATTTTAATTTTACATAAAATTTCACATAAATTTATGTTTGCGTTGCAAAACGCAGGTTGTAGACGGAAGGTCCTGGTAGTACGCGGATCGTTCTGATTTGACGAGTTTGTGTCAATCTGCCTCCAGCCTGTTCCCGTGCTTGTTACTTTGCAGGTTATAATTGGAATTCGTTCCCTTGCGCTATATATTGAGATGTTCATGGGTGAACACCGCCACTTGAAATAGTTATAAACAAGGCAAGGGTAGGATCAGGATTGCAGGTACCCAGTAATCAAATACATACGTTCGATTTATAAAAATCGATTGTATAATTCATAATCGCTAGATTTGACAAACAATTATGTCTTAGCCTCATCACTATTAAAATATCAATAGACAAGTGTTAAATATGTGTTCTAAGTAAAATACCACTCCTTTTTTAACCGACTTCCAAAAAGGAGGAGGTTATATGTTCGACAGTTTGTTTTTTTTTATGTATGTTCACCGCATACTCCGCCAATTGTGGACCGATTTTAATTTTATTTTTTACTTAAGTGTTGGCGAGTAAAAAGTATCCTATTCCTATAACCATCTGTGAATGAATGCCCAGCTACCCGCGTACCCAAAATAGTTAAAATCAGTTTAGCCGTTTTGACCTGATGAAGCCACAACGACACATACAAACATATGAAAAATCCAAAAACATTATATTTTATTTAGTGACCGTGAAATAGTCAGTATTACTGAAAATATTTTTGAAAATATACATATACTAGAGGTAATTTGAATTGATTTTAGCCCCGTTAACCAGGGGTTTAAATGGACAAAATGTAATATTTCTAAGACTTTAATTTTATTAGTTCCTAGTTTTCTGTATGGACTGAGACAAATGCTTAATAGTTGTAGTAAAATGGCGTATAGGTACGAAACGTATAGGTACGCTACGAGCGTAGCGCTACGAAAATGTTGGTAGCGAAAGTGTTAAGCTCTAATTTGGGAAGAGTTAATTTAGACTTAATTCCCGCCAGTCTGGACTTGGAACAAAGTAGGTGAATGTGAGTGATTCCTTTGAACCTGACCTTAATGTAAATGCAACAACCATAAGCGCGGGCTGGGGTATCGCAGTAGCCTACGAGTTGAACTTCATCTGCATCTGCAATTTATACATGCCGAGGGATAAAGATAAGGCATGTTTACCAAATTTGTATGAAAAGATTCCCATACTTTCACTAATTCATTGGGTAAAGGTGTGTCCCAGTCGAGATTATTTTGCCACAATTTCTGCAAGATAAGTTTAGCCTTCACAGTGACGGGACTAACGAATCCCATTGGATCAAATAATCTGCTGATTGCGCTTAGAACACTTCCCTTCGTGGGGGTCTCAACCGGATTACAACTCGCCCACTCAAAAGAAATTCATCGGCCCTTGCATCGTGAGATAGACCCAAAATCTTGACCACTGATTTGTCTAGATATATTTCTTTGGTGTTAAAACCTAAGCTTGATTCAGGCACGTTGCACAAAAGCTCAGAGCTATTGGAAATCCATTTATGAAGCTTAAAGTCAGCAAGTTCCATTACTGAAATAAGTTCTTTCTTTAGCTGCAACGCGCCCTCTATGGTATTGTGCCCGGTTTGAATATCGTCGACATGGAACTTTGTATTATTGCTGCACTAGCGAGTGGATATTCCCTTTCATTTCTCCAGGCTAGTTCAATGAGGCATCCAGTTGATGATGAAGTTAAACCGTAAGTTATGGTTTGTAATTGCAGGATGTTCATGATTCCATTCTCCCTCCATAGAATGTTTTGCAATTGTCTATAATCTGGATGCGCTAGTATCATTCTATACATGTGACGAACGTCACATTGCAAAGTGTAATTGTGCGTACGAAACTGCATTATTATATGAAAACCTTTGTACTGGAGGGCCTTTGCACATTATGTCATTTAGACTAAGGTCATTATTAGTCTTGGCACTTCCTTCAAAAACAACGTGCAATTTATTTGTTAATCTTTCAGGCTGCAACACTGCATGATGTGGAAAAAAATGGATCATTGTGGGGGTCACTATTTTTTGTATCTATCGCCTTTCCAAACTATATAAACGTTGCAAAGCAATCGCGTATGAGTTAGTTGGGTCAACATCCTGCAATTCAACCTTGAGCGGAAACTTCACCTAGAATGTATTATTTTCTAAAGTAACCGATTCCTGAAATACCTTCTCGCTATACTCGTGCTCTGATAGGGATTCATGATGTAAATCACGAACCTTCTCTGCCTCCCAAAATTGACGAAAGCAGTGATCAAGATCGTGTTCAATGACTGTATTCATAGCAATGGCCGAGTTAGAATCGGTCGGGCTGGTGGACGAAACGATGTATCCCAGCTGAGTATTGACCAGGATGGGATCCGCTGGCCCACCTTCTATTTTGCCATCTTGTATGATTTTGAAGAAGACGTCACTAGAAAGCAACAGTGGTATCTCTCCTGGAATATAAAATTCGCTGTCAGCTAAAGTTACGAGGGGCGGCTGAAAGTAATCTACCTAATTATGAAAAAAAAGACTGTCGTATCCAGTTTTTATTTTTATTTTTCTATCCAGTCCCCTGCAAGGGATATGCATTTATTACATTTGTTAAATATTGACATTAACCCATCAAAAAAAAAATATTTCGGTTGGTCGTCAAAAAGTCATTGACTGTATAAGAATGAAGGTATAAGGACGGAAGGTATACTGTATACGGATGAAGATTTTCTTCATCCGTAGAAAATCTTCGCCCACGGAGATTTTTTTAAATGTCGGAAAAGAAAATAGTCGCAAGGGGCTAGGTCTGGACTATAGGGGGGATTGGTCAATCGTATCGAAGCCATTTTCCTTCAATGCCGGCTTCGTTGTGCGGGCATGCACAGGTGCATTATAGTGCAAAATCAAAACTCCTCTGCTCAGTTTACCTCTCCTTTTTTCTTTTATCGCATTTCGAAGCTGTTGCAGTAAGTTTGAATAATAATCAGCATTCACTGTAGTTTTTTTTGGTAAATAGTCAATGAGCAAAATTCCTTCTGTATCCCAAAATATTGTAGCCATAAGTTTCCCAGCCGATGGACGCACCTTAAATTTCCGAGGAGGCTTTTCATCCTTGAACTTCCACTGTAAATACTCTTGTTTACTTTACGGATCCCACTGTCGAATCCAGATCTCATCACACGTCACAACTCTTGAAATGATTTCTTCCTCTTTCCCGCGACTTATTTCCAAAACCTCCTGACAACATTTGACCCGTCTGTCCTTGTCAAACTCAGTCAGCATTCTAGGAACCCAGCATGCACTAACCTTAGACATATGCAAGTGCTCATCAATTGTATATGCATTTGCTCTTATCAGATCACAGTGCCGTGGCAATCGTGGCATGACTGCGTATCGCGCTGCTTGGACGCTTACTGTTGGCGCGCCGATCATGCCGTACTCGTCCGATATAACTGTGTGATACATGTAGCAAAATGGATTTCGAGCGATCCGATCGGCTCAACGTCCAAACGCGTGATCGTGACACGCGATCATGCCACGCGACGATGATCTGATACGGGCAAATGATACAAATGTGGACGCACCTTTAAGTTTTTCATTCGACATGTTGCAAATAAATGCGAGTTACAATAAAATGAGACGCAAGAAACAAATGAATGTCAAAAAATAAATAAAAAAGAATAACAAATGAATAAGAGTTTATTGTAGCCAGTATTATTTTTGCATTATTTTATATCCAAGGAGATTACTCATCAGCCGCCCCTCGTACGTGCTTGGGAATTGTAAAGCCGCTAAAGTTTATTGGTTTTTGAGGCAAGCTTGATGTAATTTTCGGTATAATTAAGCAAGTGACGTTTATTCTAAATAGACTCTATAGTCAAATTGATGCCTTTGTTTGAGCTGTTATTGTAATTATCACTCTATGTTCCTATGTATTTTTATGAAATATTTACCCTCAAAGTTTAGTCCAGTGGCGTGGCGTGAAAAAATTGGTTAGTAAAGCCGGAGCAAAAATAACTACCTTACCGAAAAAGCCTTCTACTGAAAATAAAAGCTGCGTGTTGTTGTATGCATCGCCATACTTGGCATAACTGACGTCACATAAACAGTGTGTATCGAGTATGGCAAAAGTGGCTTTGATAAAAGCCATTTGGAGGTTTAGCAGTCACACACAGCACACTCAGCACAGTCCACAATCCATTCACCATAACAATTAGTAAAAAAAAAACATCCACAAGTCAGAATCCGGAAACAAAAGACACGGGGAACAAACAATTTGTTTAATTTACAACTACTAGTCAGCCAACTATATGTATCATATTACGGACTGTGGAAGTGTTTGAAAAAGCCATCTTTAAGCTTATAATCCCATTTAAATCGGGGGAGCACGGCCTCTCTCAATGACATGTTTTTTGTTTTCAAACGATAAGTTTGAAAAACATGTTTCTCTTCTTATGCGTATGCTCTTGGCAGAGCAGTCGTGGTCACTAGTGCGGTTTGGCGGTAGCGCGTTGCACAATCTTCTTCCAATTCCCTGTAGCGTGAGTTCTATAAGAACATTCGTTAAGGGGCTCCCCTCCTCGTCAGCGTCTGTATCTGGTCAGTTCCATCGCATAGGAAAAACATGTATCGAGCAAGTAATCGACGACAGAACATTGTATTTGAAATAAAGCCGCCATTAACTACGCAATATTCGAGATAAAGAAACCCTGTTTATTAAATATTCAGCACCTATATTTACGAACACAACACTTTTTATACATACACACACGGGATACTAGTTTACAAAATTTCACTGGTTAAGAAATTCATTTTTTGCACTGACTGCGACGCTGACTGCGAATTGCATTGCATATTGTTATTGTTGCTGCTGCCAATTTTTCATATTTTATTTAACTGGCAAGGTTTTTTGTGAAATTTTAGAAAACAAGGTTTTTAAAATGGACCTTAATAGTAAAGTTTAATTTTCAATGAAGCTCGTACTATAGAAACCACAAAAAGTAGAGTTACTTTCGAATATTTTCTACGCAAAATAATGCGTATGTGTGCGAGTTTGTCAATGTGTGCGGCGCCAGTTTCGCCGGGGCTGGAGGCAATTATTATTACTAGAGTAACTCGTACAAAAGTGGGTTGCGCGCGCGATTTTTATTATTGATTGACAAGCTACTGTCTAAATGAGATGTGATGATTTAATAAATATGCTGTAATTTTTAATATAAATCGTATATTTTAGTTTAGGTGGCAAGGTTTCGATAATAAGTGAAAATTTTTAGGGAAGCCGATGGGAATCGAGTTGTATGGACGCCACGCCACTGGTAGGTACTTTAACAATGTTTTTGAATGAAAAATAAACAAGGGTACCGGATTGTCGGTTTCCGTAACTTTAAGGAAAATATAAAACAGACTCCAAAAAAATAACTGCATAATTCAGTTTCTTCAATTTACTTACAAGTAACCGCTTGTCTACTCAATCTAAATAGTATATGCAATTAATCTTATTTTCTCGTCAGTGCCATATAAAGAATGTGTAAAATATTAAAAAATTACGATTGTAGTAACTTGTGGCACGATGGCACCGACTCCAAAATAACATTAATTGTATATACTGTATAGATTGCGTAGACAAACCGTTACTTGTAAGTAAATTGAAGAAACTAAATTATGCAGTAATTTTTTTACATTTTCTTTTTTTTTGGTATCGTGTCGGTTTTATTTTTTGTTAAAAAGTTCTTTTTATTTTACACTTTTTAGTTAATCGTTGCTTATAAGTGTATCTCGTGACGTAGAGGATACATTATTTTATTACAGAGATCCGGTGCCCCTACGTTCCGGCTTCATCATCAAATCAATTCGTTGGTACCAATCTCATCAGGACCATTTCAATTTGCGACTATTAAGAAGCTTAGCTATTTTAATCGAGATGTATCTTGTCACCACCCGTTAATAACTTATTGTTGGGGAGTTCTAGGGACGTTCTCTGGTCTTCTTCATCAGTTCCACTTGACCAATATACACTTTCTGAATGCAAATGCTTATATAATATCAAAATCGCTGTATGTATGCGTACAGCGTACACTATTTGAGGAGTTCCTTCAAATCCGTATGGATTCCACCATCAGATCTTCACTAAAATAATAACTTCATTAAAATGGGACCAATCTGGAGGCACCTTAATCGGTAACTAATATTTAATAAAAAAAATATTAAAAAAACAAAAAACCCGACTGCGTAAAAACACTAATAAGAAAAAAACAAGTCCAGTACCCTAGAAAATCGTAAGTTATAATGGAAATGTGATTCATGATCGATTCTCACATAAAACAAATAATCAAGTCCAATGTGGAACATAGCGAATTTAAATAGTCGGGACCCATTGTTGAGAAGATTTGCGTCGATCGTCGTCGATTTCTTGTGGGTCCCGACTGTTTAATATCGCTATGTTCCACATTAGAATTGATTATTTGTTTTATGTGAGTATCGATCATGAATCATGAAACAATTCCATTATAACTTAACAATGGTACTGGACTAATATTTTTCTTTTTAGTTTTTTTACGCAGTCGGGTTTTTGTTTTTTTTTTTTTTTTTACTTTTTTAACTTTTTTTTATTACTTTTTACTTAAAATTATAAGTCAGTAAATTTCGCAATCTTTATCGCGGGGGTTATTTAGAAGCATGCACAGATTTATTACAATTATTGAATTTTAGTGAGAAAGAACGGCTTTCTAAGCAACTTGAAATCATTATAATTCTAAACTGGCCATTCAATATTAAAAACGATAAAAGAAACCTAAATGATTTTCAAATCCCTATTCAATGATACCCCACTCGACATAATACGTCGATTTTCTTCTTTTTCAATTTCGCAATTTAGCGTCACATTATCGCAATTTTGAATTTTCATCATTTTCATGTCTTTAGTGACATTCGAACAATTAAGTCGAATCGATTGACGTAAGAATTATCAAAATTGGTCCACGCGTTTGGTCTCTAGAGTGCCAGATAGGAACAAACATACGTACATACATGCATACATAGACTGATAAACACATTACCACTCCTTTGCGTTGCGCAGTCGGGTAAAATAGAACCACCTCCTTTTTAGTGTTTTTATTACATTCATCTGCATTTTGTACCGAAAATCCGAATTATGACTACACATTTCTAATCTAAATACTTTAACGCCAATATAAAATACTAGAAGATGACCGCAACTTCGTTCGCGGAGGAGAAAAATTCATAACCCGTCGTTTTTTCTTCAGCGTAGTTGGGTAAAAAGTATCCTATAACCATTTGGAGATACCCAACTACCCGTGTACCAAAAATTGTGGCAATCTGTTTAGCCGATTTTGCGTGATGAAGCCACAACGACAGATACAAACATACATAAGATCCAAAAAAATATTTTTGGTTTTAGTGACCGACCTCCAAATAGTCCGTAACAATCAATTTTTTGAAAATATCTTCAATGTACAGACATTTTGTTTTTACAACTTTACAATAGTATATAGATATTTACAAAAGCAACAACAGTTTCTTCGTTATTTACTAAGGAACAATCTTTGGTTAAACTTACTAATTCCTACGGTACCGTATGAGGTGTGATGTGTAGGTGAGATGACATATTAGGTACCTTGTCGCTTTTGTTAGACTGATCATTTAATTAAGAAATAAAAAAAGCCACAGGAGCGGTTCATCGATTTATTAATTATTTTTTGTAAAGCTACCTTTTATGTAAAGAAATTGTTTTATTTTATAAATATTTTTTTTCAACAAGCGTTAAAAAACGTTAAAGTGATACAAATTGATGCCCATGTATTTATTCACACGGCGCGCAGCCGCGGTCTAAAAGCTCGGCGCTTTTTTATCGAGCATTGTTGGATTTTCGACGTTGAGCATTGGACGTTTAATCGAATTGAGGCTGCAGAACGCAAACGTTAGGTTTTAACGCGACGCTTTTAAAACTTTCATGCGAACAGGGCCGACAAAGCAACCCTCGGCACCGGTATACGGCACCGTGAGCGATAATAAATATTCGATACCTAAACTTGTAAGATGAAACTAGACAAGAGAATTGGAATTATAAGTAGTAACTATATAAGTATATATTGTAAGTGTTTCTGTGTAGTTTACTAACTTAACTAGAAGTTAAGGACTTTGAAGACATTTGAATATGAAAAATAAAGTTGAGAAAGAACAATATCTAGGTCTCATACTAGATATCTTGTCAACCACATATTGACAAAATTAAAAACAAGATAACCGCTTTAACTGGTTCACTAAAGGGAATCGTACGATGTCTTCCAAAACGAGCTCGCTACACAATTTATAATACACTTGTGAAACCTCACATTGAGTATTTAATCGAGATATGGGGAGTGGCATCACCTACTAACCTAAACTGGCTACAACGAGCCCAAAACAAACTCATGAAAGTTTTATTTGGTTATAACTTTCTGACGCCATCAAATAAAATTTATAAAGACACTAAACTTATGAGCATTCACCAAGCTTACATCTATCACACTTGTATTCTGATAAGAAAAATACTGTCAAATGACCTTCATGTCCAAATTTCATTTACAAAAAACAACAAATTCAAAAAATTAAACTTAGAAACGTTAATAACCTTATTCTCCGCCCCCCGCGGACTAATTACGGCAAAAAATGCATATTATATGAGGGAGCTAACTTATACAATAAAACTCCCGATCGATATCAAAGATGCTAAATCACTACGCACGTTCAAAAGACTACTTAAACACCATCTATTAACTCGTCCATAACATGAATACATGTATATATTTATAAAAGTAAAGTACATCCGTTGTTAATCTACTTAAACCATACAACTTTTTTTCAATAGTGATACATTTAGCCATAAATCAGTATGTTAGAAAATATATATATATATATATACGTACATATATGTATTATAAATTACAAATAATTAAAAAGACACACACACACACACTGTTCTTTTTATATCCATAAAAATAGTACAACAAATCAGTTAACACCAAATTAGTCATTCCGCAAAACGTACGCATTTGTTGAGACACTTTCAAACAATTTATATCCTTGTACGATGTTATCTTTATCTAGTTACTACGCACGGTGATTCCGCTCCCGTACAAGGGCGGCCATAAATACCTCAACTCCAAAAAAAGCCATTTTTTCGATTTTAAACTATAAAGGGTTATTATACAAGCATGAAATATATCATTAATAACATTTTTAGACATTTATAATAAACTTGTGTGACTATTTTTATTAAAAAAATATCTGTAGTCAAAACCATTTTATAAAACGTTATTATTTTAAACATAAAGCCATTAGATAAAAAAAAATTGTAATTAATGAAAACATAAATGAAACAGCATACTACATAAATAATAAAAATATTTATTTCAAGACTATTTACATATATACAAATAAGGTTATATTAAAACAAAGCGATTACTTACTATTTATACATTCAATATTACCTACTTACTATTTACACACAACAAGTCCAATACAGATTTAGACAAAGAACTTTTTTTTTTAACAGGTAACCTTCTCAAACTTGATATTAGGGGATCTGAGTGAAGAAGAAGTCGATTAATCAAATCAGTATTAGTCAAAACGCGGTTCATTTTTCGTGTGTGATCTAGTCGAAATGCTTTATAGTATTTGTTACTCGCTTCAGCTGCTTCTTCAGACAGTTCTCCTATAGACAGTAGGCCGTGATTGATAATGTCAGCACCATGAATCAAAATTTTGTGGACAGAAGCAGGCAAATAGTACCATGGATATTCGGCAACTAATTGCCGTGCAGTTTCTAAAGCGAAATCTCTGAATTTTGTCGCATCAATGTTATATCCCGAATTGATACACTGAAGTACAGTCCAACAACGATCTAGGAGATCCTTCTTAATACCCGTAATTTCAGCTGAAATATCTGAGCTTGAGAAGAACCGCCTAGCAGTGTTGCCATCGTTCGATGTCCCGCTTCCGCCACTTTTGGGTTTATCGATAATAAGACCTAACTTTTCCCTAAATTGCGATTGTATAAGTTTTTTTTTTTCAGCTACAAGTCGTTTATCGCTATCAGACCTAGCTTGCCATTTCTTAACCTCTAACTTGTAAGCGAGATGAATGAAATATTCAAAAAATCGGATCAATGCGTGAAGTGGAGACATGCCATATTCATATTTACTTTCGTCAGTTGCTTTGCACAAACATACATCAATTTGATTCATCTCACTTGGTAAAGCTTTACATATATAACATCTAGTTGAAGAAACATCACTAAGTGCATTACACACCTTACCATCGACCATAGTAAGTTGTAAGCTATGATTAATTGTGTATTCGCATGCATTTGTCTTGAAGATAGTCGGTTGCAAGTTACTTATTTTCTGTTTGAAATAAGTCTCCTCTTCAACTGATACTGCAGTTGTTTCCTTAAAAAACTGAAAGCGAATAGGTCTGCAGTATCGAGTTGAAGAAGGACGAGGATTTTTCCACAAAATGATTGAGTTTTCCTTATTATCCGGGTTTAAAATAAGTTGAAGCGGTACATATGAAGTAACAAACAAGCTACTATCCACAAGAGAAGAATCTGAGAAAGTTTGTTTGTATTCGCTATGTCCTGTACTACCATCAAATCCCCATTTCCCAACCAAAGATATTTTATTTAAAGACTGGTCAGGTATTTTATCTAAAATATCTTTTTGAGACTCAAGAATCCGAGTGGCAGTGTGATCTAACAAACTCTGAAGTTCGACTTCGGCTGATGATTCAGTAACGGCTACAGTTGTAGGGTAACATCTCTTTTTAGCCTTTACAATGCGTTGATAGGAAGGCATACAATCTTTCAGTATATTATTATGTATAAAATTCTTAATTAATAGATATTGCTTTCTAGAAATCTTACCTTCTGCAATAAGTGACAAAACTTTGTTTTCGTCTACTTTTGTAGAAGTTAAGCTGGAATCAGCAGAAGCATTGAGCAGTGTATTTACAGCAGACTCGTCAAAATTAGATAGTTCCGCCAGTCTCCTTCTTTTAGTGCGTTTACTACTTTCATTAAAGTTTTTCCTCGGACGGCCACGAGAAGTGGAAGGGGAGGGGTCGACGTTATCATTCTGCTGAGAAATACGCTGCTCGATACTTTGGATCACATCAATGTATTCTACATCATTAAGCCACTCTGCATATTTATGTAGAAATATAGACTTTGTACATCTTGTTTTTTTCCAATAACATGCAATTCGTTTACATAAATTCCTTATTTTAACCCTTAAATTCTCTATGCCAATATTTTCGATGTTATCCGAAATAATTGATGTTTCCGTCAGTGTAGTAAAAACATGTTGAAATTTTTCTGTATCAGTTCCTTGTCCAGAGTGCCAAATATCAAAAACACTACGTTTCGAAATAGAACACCTTAAAAATGTACCTAAAACAAAGATAAAAACATTTTTTAAAAATCGGATTTTTTTCGGCTACCCTACTCTTGTTCTTTGAAACCCCTTTTACCTAAGAAGAGGTCAAAAAAGGTCGATGAAAGTTACAGCCCTTATTAAGGACACTTCCATCTATAACATAATATATGTGTCAAGTGCGGCAAACCTCGGCATCAGAGTATAACTCTCAATGAAATCATACTTCTTAAAAATTAATCGTAAACGACAGACCTCTACTAGAAAATTATTTTAAAATATAAGCACGCATATTTATATATAAAACATAATTGAAAAATAAAGTACATACCCTCTTCTTGGATTTCCATAATAATACCACGTGGACACACGCAAATAATAATAATAGTACACAATAACAAAGTGATTAAGTTGCGGCGACAAAAACACACTACTAATTAGGGTCGAGATCCGTTCACTTTCGTTGCACAAAAGTAAATGATAATAGTACTTTATTGCTGTGCTATATATAGTATTTAGAAGATTGTCTATCGGTGAATCATTTTACTTACTTTTTAGTCCAGGATACGCTCATGACTTTTTTCGATTTATGGCCTACGGCGGAATCACTGTGCTACGCTCGCACCGCGCAGCGCAGCGCGCCCACAAGCAGGCAGCGATCGTTGGCAAACTTGTTTTGTATGCTTCCATTTATAATTCCACCCGCCAAATGTTACTTTTTACAGTTCGTTACTTTGCGACTTTTGCGAATAAATAGAAATGTATTTACGCTCACTAGTTTAGGTTATAACAATTTATGCATGATGTGTTTTTCTCAAGTAAGTGAATTATTGTTATTCTTTTTGAGAAATAAAGATCTTTAAACCGAAATGATGGTTGCGACAGTTTTTAGGGTTTCGTATCAAAAAGGTAAAAAAGAAACCCTTATGCTGCGAATCTGTCTGTCTGTCAGACTATAAGAGCGCCTATTTGACAACCCGGTTGCGTTAAGTTTGCCCGTCATGCAACGCTAGAGATGTCAGGTGCAAAGTTAACTTAGCCGGAACCGGGTGATAATGTTAGGGTAAGTGAAAGTTTGTACTGAACCCTCGGTGCGCGACTCCGAGCCGCACTTGACTGGTTTTATTTATTATTAAGATAATATTCAATAATAGTTCACAGATAGCCATTATTTTTAATTTCTGACTATCATAGTGTGTTATTTCATATCAAAATGACAACTCTCTTCATTATAGGTGAATCAGATAGAGCTTTTCATCCTAAACGCGAGAGTAAAACTCCCACGAATCAAACTCAAATAGTTTTGAAGAAATCATGGGTTAAAAAAATGTACCGTAATTCGAAAATAAAAATGATTTGGCTCCAAACTATTACCGTTGTTAAATTTTAATTATTGCACGTCAAAAGGTCTTACTTTTATTCATATTACAAGTCCTTTATGGCTGCGCTAGACCTCGATGGAACCGAGAAATTATCCATTTAGTGATTTTCGTTTTTATTTTTTTTGTGATCATGTTATGCAATATTAAAGTTTCTAATTTGCTTTCAAATATAGTTAATAATGGAGACCTACAAAAAAATACATTTGCCCTTGCAATCGGAACACGGTCCAAAGTATGGCAAGTGTGAAAGTTCTTTTAATGGTGCTTGTTCAAATAAATTTTGCCCACCCCTGAAAGTATCTGATTGATATTACTTGCTGAATGATGATGATATTTAAGCCTCTGTTAGTCACGAACATGACGAGACCCTTACCGAAAGCAACATCGAAAGGTCATTTAAAGATGATAATAATAATAATGACATGCGATTTAATAACCTTTTATTTCTAATCTTTTGAAAATTTTTGATACGAAGTTTTGCTGAAAGTAGTTACTCGTTCATTGAATTCATGTTAGACGTTTTTAGGGTTCCGTAGCCAAAATGGCAAAAACGGAACCCTTATAGATTCGTCATGTCTGTCTGTCTGTCTGTCTGTCCGTCCGTATGTCACAGGCATTTTACTCAAAAACTTTAATATGTACATTGATGAAATTTGAAGAATAGGTGTCGTGTGTAAACCGCTACTTAGTTTGATAGTTAAATAAAAAATATATATGTATCTAAAGGGGGCACATGTAACCGAAACTGAAAAAAATGTTTTTCAGCAAATATCAATGTGTGGCACATATTTCGACAGTACTTCTAAAAAAAACTATGAGGCTTAAAAAAAATTGATTTAGTGAACATTTTCCGAAATATTCGCTACGAAAGTAACAAAAATTGTGTCTCCCCCCCTATTTTCTAAACGGTATGTTCAAAAAATATGAAAAAATTTATACATATAAAGCTTAATAAATACTTCTAACGAAAATTGTTTTCAATATGATCGGATATACCGTTTTTAAGTTATTGCCGAAAAACTGCGCTTCTTAGCAAAAGGACGTAAGTGCTGGGGAGATACGCTCTTCTGTTAGTGTTTTTTTTTCATATCGTATTTTTTTCATCTGTAGTCCATTTTTTTTGTATAAACGGCTGCGGAACCCTTCATGGGCGAGTCCGACTCGCACTTGGCCGCTTTTTTACTATCTAAATATAAGTATTTTTTTCACCATTACCGGATTTGGTTCGGAAGACCTGTTTAAATAAACTCAAATAATTTGAAAACCACTGATTTTAGACCTCTGGTTGACTGGGCTAATATCTTTGCAAATTAGCTCTAGTGGTTACTAGAGCTAATTTGCGACCTTTTAAGGAATAAGTGTATATATTTTAAATCATATAATATTATTTGTATATGGGTGAATCAACTTTTCTGTACCTTGTTGCTTATGGTTACGTCTGGTCTTCTGAGTAACTCCTTAAAGGTAAGCGTCCACAGGCCGGCATCGCACGCATCGGACGCATCGCACGCATCGGATTTTATATACGCACGATGCGTCCGATGCGTGCGATGCCGGCCTGTGGACGCTTACCTTTAAACTACGACGAGACTACACAGTATAACAACAAGAAACACTGGTAGTTCTTAAAATAAAATAATTAAGCTACATTTGTAACTATCCTTACACATTAGGCCCACCTGGCATGTACTTACCTTTATTTATCTGCTTATTTTTTTATAGTGGGATGTTGCAATAATTGTAACTTTGACAGAGAAAATATTTTTTTTCTTATACTACCCCGTGAACACAAATTGGTTCATTTCAATTTGTGATAAGAGGGGAATATTGACAAGAAAAAGTTTATCTATCCATATGCCTCCAAATGAATAATAAATAATGAAAAAAATCTTTGTTACAGAACTATCCTAATTACACACAAATGCATCCGCCGGCAGCATCTAGAATTAGTCAACATCCCTCTTATCATCAGCAGATGGATGTCAATCCTCATCAATATGGATTACCCCTTGGACAACAAAGTCATGGAAATGTGCCACAACTTCAACCTCATCAAAACATGTCGAGCCACTCAAGTGGCTTAACTCCAGGCATTCAGGGACATCCAAATGTTCATCTTCACCATGGAGGTGCCCCGCCCCTGCATCATGTAACTCGTCAACCTTCTGGGCCCCCTTCCTCGGGTGCACCTTCCCATCCAGTTCCATCCCAAATGCCTTATGGCTCACCACATCATTCCATTTCTATGAATTATCAATCACATCAAGTACAACACCCTCTCGATGTGAATGTAACTAATCAATACAATCCACCTAAACCTCCAGGCATGGATTCCGGAGGCACTCAATATCGCCCTCCTTTTCCTCCTCAATTGTCTCCACAAATGTCTCCAAGAGCACAAATGTCTCCTCGGCAGCAGCAGCAGCAACAACAGCAGCAGCAACCTCAATTGTCACCTCGTCCTGTAATGTCTCCAGTAAAAGGACCGAGTGCATCACCTCATGGTCCTAGAAACGTGGTCCATTCACCGAGTTCGGTTGGGCCACCTACAGCATCTGCATCATTCACATCTCAGAATACCCTTCAAGCACTGGAGCAGATGGTTTTACCAACTGGGTCAGAATATTCTTATCAACGAAATCCAGCTTCACCAGCTGTCCCTCACGTAGTTTCATCACCTTCACAATGGAATCAAAATAAGATGCCGCAGCCTATGAATAACGTGGTGTCGGTTGAAAATGAGCAAGCTGTTAAATCTGGAGAGCCACCTCCACCGCAACCGCCAGTAATAGCGGAATTGGCCAAAAATGTGCCGAAACCTGCCAGTAACTTAGAAAACAAGGATTTGGAGAAGAAAGGCTCACTCAGTCAAAGTTTATCAGAAAATGACAATCCTCCGCATATATTTATGCCACCGTCAAGTATAAGCAATGTTCTTAAAGAGAGCACATCTATTAATACATCCAACAGTGTGCATAGCATAACTCCTAATATTGTTAATCCGCCAAGTGTGTCTGAAACAGCAGAGCCACGAGATAATAATTCACTTGGACCTCATTTCTCTAGTGATAACAAACCTGAACCTATAACTGGTGCAAAACAAGAAGAAAAACCTGAGACTACATTAAGCTCATTCGATAAGGAATCAAAATTAGATGTTGGTACCAAACCCGTCGATAGTAACATTAGAAAAAGTAACAATGAACAATTGATGGGCCAAAATCCGACGTTGACGCCCGTCACAAATATGATCAATACACCTATAGAACATCCTCAGATACCTTCACAAGTGGCTAGTTTATCAAATTCTGTAAGCCACCAACCTAATTCGACAACAACCACAACCAATCAGTATCTACCAGAAAATCTACCTCCTTTAAATGTAAATAGACCACAAGGATTTCCACCAGGGAATATACCAAATATATTACCGCCAGGTATTCCGCCTAACCTTCCTCCAAATGTGTCAACTAGTTTGCAAAGTAATGCCCCCCATAATATTACTGCGAATTATCAAAGCGGACCCAGTGCATTACCTGGAACACAACCAGCTTCGAACGGCCAAACTAGTGTTACAACCAACCATTCAATGCAACATGTAAATATGACATCAAACACCATGTCTCCTAGCTTGCCACCTCATAATACTCAGGTTAACATACCATGCATGCCGTCTGTCCATCCTAATTTACCGGGTAATATACCGCCAAATATGCCTAGTGCTACTGGTAACATTCCTAATTTACCGCCAACGGCACCTACAAATATTCCTAATGTACAAGGGATGCCAATAGGAGTGCAAAACATGCACCCAAATATAGGTCCGAATCTGGGGTCAAATATGCAGCAGCCCAATCAACCTAACATAATGGGCAATTTACCTCATAATGTCAATCCTAATATGATAATGCTAGGAAGTAGCCCAATGCCACATCATCATTTATCAGGCATGTATCCATCCTCTCACCATCAGGAAAGGGCATCACTACAGCAGCAAATACAAGAGATATATTGTTTACCTCCGTCGGCTGAAAACCAAGAAAAAGTTAGATGCCTTCAAGAGAGATTAGCATTTTTACAGCAACATGAGACAAATGATAAATGTAATGGTGGTCCCAATTGTGCCATTCAAAATCCTGTATATGGCTCGAAAATGGTTGAAAGCCCTCAAGTTACTAGCACAACGGGACGAGGAAGAGGTAAAGGCCCTGCTAAACCTAGAAAACCTAGAGCCAAGAAAGAAAAATTGATGGGTACAATTCAACCACTCGATCAATTACCTGTGTCTGAAGATTGTGTTACAGCGGGCACTGGTCTTAAAAATAACTCTGAGATGGACATTGATTTAACCGAGGATGTTACTAATTTAGACAGCAGTGCCATTTTAATAGACGATCTTAACGGAGGTAAAGTGAAAAAACTAAGAGGACCTCGTAAAAATAAGGAAAGGAAGCCGCGAATTCCTAAAGAACCCAAATTAGAAATCGGCGAAAAACCAGTTAAGGAGCGCAAGAAACGTCAACCTAAGGATCCGAATGCTCCTAAAAGGCGAAGAAATGTTAAAAAAGACGCTTCGGACATTCAGGCAGACACAACCACTAACTATGAGTTGATGGATAAAGATCCTAACGATAGCAAATCAATGGATGCATCAATGAACCAAAGCTTTATGAGCGTTGACTCTCTTAAAAATCCACAAGATACATCAACTGCTGATGAAACAAATGTAACAGATTTTGACGACATACCTGTCTCAAAGATAGCTATAAAAGATTTGCTGGAAGAAGCAGAAGCTAAGAGAGATCTGGTAGATAAAGACGACGATCCGGATGCTTTTAATCCAAAAAAGAGATCCACAAAGAAACGTTCATCTGGCAGTGGAAGTTGTAAAAAAATGGCGTTGAAAAGAACTCCTGGGGGAGGAAGGAGGAAGAAAAGAGGTGGATTGATACCTGATTCAGACGGTGAACCTGATGACTTAATGTCAACACCTCCTCCTTCGCCCCCCCCTGAGGGTGACGACAGTTTAAAACGGAGATCAGCTAGAAACACTCAACGCAAAAAATATACTGACGATGTTATGTTGCGATTATCAGATGACGAAAATCAATATATCCCTAATGCCAAACAGGAGAAAGAATTCAAATCAGAAGATTTGCTTATTGATACCAAAGATAGTAGCAGGTTGGAAGGTGCACTTAAACCGAACTATATTCTTATCAATCCTACTGAGGAAGACACTATGATTGTTCAACATGTACTTGCATGTCGTATGGGCAAAAGAGAAATGAAAAAAGAGCTTCCGCCGCCTGTGTTAGAAGTTGCTCTGAAACAGGACCCTGAGCAGACAGAAAGCACAGCTATAAACGATGTTCCTGATGAGGCTAAACTAGATACTAAAAAACCTGAAGAGACTGAATTAAAGAACAATTCTCAAGGAGACACTGTAATAACTGAAATAAAAGAGGAAACTGTAACCGAACCTGAAAAAGTTCCAGACGAACGAAAAGAAGATACTCCCAAGACAGATACGGATAAAGGTGCCAGTGAAGTAAAAGATGAGAAACCTATAATAGTTGATGTTGAAGAATATTATGTTAAGTACAGAAATTTTTCGTACCTGCATTGTGAATGGAAAACAGAAGAGGAATTGTATAAAGGTGACAAACGTATATTTTCTAAAATAAAAAGATTTAAGCAGAAACAAGCTCAGCAATTGAACATTTTTGAGCTTTTGGATGAAGAACCGTTTAATCCTGACTATATCGAGGTGGAAAGAATTCTAGATATGTCTGAAAATGAAGATCCTGTCAATAATACAGTACTGAAATATTATTTAGTAAAGTGGAAAAGCCTACAATACGATGATAGCACTTGGGAGTTGGAGGAAAATATTGATGTCGACAAAATCAAACAATATAAGATTTTCAATGATATCCCACCAAAAGAAAAATGGAAATTCAAAAAACGTCCATCTACAGATAATTGGGTACAATTGAAAGAGTCTCCTCTATATAAAGGAGGTAATACCTTGAGACCTTATCAACTAGAGGGCCTAAATTGGCTACTTTTTTCATGGCATAACAATCGCAATTGCATTTTAGCAGATGAAATGGGCTTGGGGAAAACTATTCAAAGCTTAACATTCGTCAATGCCGTCTGGGAATACGGTATAAGAGGCCCCTTCCTTATTATTGCTCCACTATCTACGATTCCGAATTGGCAAAGAGAGTTTGAAGGTTGGACAGATATGAACGTTGTTGTTTATCATGGTTCTCAGTCAAGTAAAAGTATGCTGCAAGAATATGAATTTTACTACAAAAATGAAAAAGGAGAACCGATAACAGAAATAACAAAGTTTAATGTTTTAATTACTACTTTTGAAATAATAGTAACAGATTTTCAAGAACTTAAATCTTTTAATTGGAGAATATGTGTCATTGATGAAGCACATCGTTTAAAAAATAGAAACTGTAAGCTGTTAGAAGGTCTGAGACAGCTTCATTTGGAGCACAGAGTTTTACTGTCCGGTACTCCACTGCAAAATAATGTCAATGAATTATTTTCATTACTTAATTTCTTGGAACCCTCCCAATTCGCTAGTAACGATGCATTCTTGAATGAATTTGGGCAGTTGAAAACCGAATCAGAAGTACTTAAGTTACAAGCTCTATTGAAACCCATGATGCTAAGGAGGTTAAAAGAAGATGTTGAGAAAACACTAGCTCCCAAAGAAGAGACTATTATTGAAGTGGAATTAACAAACATACAAAAGAAATACTATCGTGCTATTCTAGAGAGGAATTTCAGTTTCTTACAGAAGGGTACCGCTTCTGCAGCGAATATTCCTAACTTGATGAATACTATGATGGAGCTCAGAAAATGCTGTATTCATCCGTATTTATTGAATGGCGCTGAAGATCAAATACAATTTGATTACAAACAGACGTATGGTGAAGATGATGAAGCATACTACAAAGCCCTTATCCAGTCATCAGGTAAAATGGTTTTGGTAGACAAATTACTGCCTAAATTGAAGGCGGGCGGTCATCGTGTACTGATTTTCAGTCAGATGGTAAGGTGTCTAAATATATTGGAAGACTATCTCGTTTTTAGACGCTACCCTTACGAGAGAATTGATGGTAGAATCAGAGGCAATCTAAGGCAAGAAGCCATTGACAGATTCTCCAAACCTGATTCAGATAGGTTTGTGTTTTTGTTGTGTACTAAGGCTGGAGGACTTGGTATTAATTTGACAGCTGCTGACACTGTTATTATATATGACAGTGATTGGAATCCTCAAAATGATTTGCAAGCTCAAGCTCGTTGTCATCGTATCGGACAGCAGAAAATGGTTAAGATCTATAGATTGATTTGTCGTAATACTTACGAAAGGGAGATGTTCGATAAAGCATCTATGAAACTTGGATTAGATAAAGCTATTTTACAAAGTATGAACACAACCCAGGGCAAAGAGACGGGACTTAAACAAATGTCGAAAAAGGAAATAGAAGATCTCCTAAAAAAAGGCGCTTATGGGGCAGTGATGGATGAAGACAATGCTGGTGACAAATTCTGTGAAGAAGACATTGAGATGATATTGGCTCGGAGAACGCAAGTCATTCAAATGGAATCTGAAAAGGGTTCCACATTTTCAAAGGCTAGCTTCGCATCTACCGATCAGCGGTCTGATATCGATATCAGAGACCCAGACTTTTGGAACAAATGGGCCAAAAAAGCAGAAATCGATACAACAGAAAAGAAAGAAGACGAGGATTTGATTGTAACGGAACCCAGAAAAAGAACAGTCATTAAAAGATATGGACATGATGATGGTCCTATGGAAATGTCTGATATGGAGCAGACGCCAGATTCTGAGGAAGACGAAGAAGGTAAGCTTTATTTTAGTATATTGAATCGCAATATTTTTGTAACCGCTTTAAACGTAATATTTAGGGTTCTGTACCCAAAGGGTAAAACTGGACCCTATTACTAAGACTCCGCTGTCCGTCTCTCACCAGGCTGTATCTCATGAACCGTGATACCTAGACAGTTGAAATTTTCACGGATGATGTATTTCTGTTGCAGCTATAACAACAAATACTGAAGAGTATAATTTTATGTTAGTAACTAATATGAAATGCTTGAATACCGCGTAAATATTGCTTAGGGGTAGGGCTCTGTAAACACTGGATTTTCATAGATTCGGTTTTTGTAGCGTATATTTTGTACGGAACCCTCGGTGCGCGAGTCTGACTCTCACTTGGCCAGTTTTTTCCATTACACATTATTGTTACGGTTTATTTGTTAAATAATGAATTTGCGTATATTTTATACGGAACCCTCGGTGCGCGAGTCTGACTCGCACTTGGCCAGTTTTTTCCATTACACATTATTCTTACGGTTTATTTGTTAAATAACGAATTTGCGTATATTTTATACTGAACCCTCGGTGCGCGAGTCTGACTCGCTCTAGGCCAGTTTTTTTTTTTTTTCAATTACAAATTATTCTTACGGTTTATTTGTTATTAATTTGGGTTTTTTTGGCGAGTCAACTTACAACTTGTCATTTTAATTATTGACCTACACCGTGTCCAATAAGTTCCAATGCCAATATAAAATAAAGGCATTTTAAAACAATGTAGGAATAGTTAGCAGTTCTAAACCCGTATTTTATTAAAGCTATACTTATAAAGAATATTTACAACAAAGGATTCGGATACAACAAATGACTCCACCTGTAACTTTATTTTTATTTACTATTCTGTTCGAGATGTACCATCTGTCCTTTGACACATGACAGATGATGTAAATAGTGATGCGGCAAAAGCGTTTCGATTGTTATAGGAACCGATAGTCAAATGTTTTCACAGGTAGTGTGAATCGATTTATGCGATTACTTTATCTGTACATTAATAATCCAATCCCTATATGTTTAACTGGTGTAAATAAACAGTATTTAAATAAAATTATGTGCCTGGAGGACATTTATTACAGGGTAGTATGGATGGTTATGAAAAAGTAGGTATTTATTGATTCCGTAGATACTGTACTAATACAATATGCGATATTACGTGACGCATTCTACTGGCTTGGCCACTATAAATCTTTAGAAAACCATTACTGACTGTTCTTGGATGAAAAATAAGCGTACTTCATGCCTACGTCACTTTAATGCAAGAATATGTTTGAAAACCTCTCCACCGATGGGGCGATTGTGCACTGCAAGGAACTTTACCGTCCGGCAGTCCGATTTTGCACAAACTAGTATGGATAAACTAGAGAAACCGAACTCCCGTACAGTGAAATTTCTTGTAGTGCACAATCCTACTGAAACAGCTATAATCTGTAATAATATCAAATAGTATAAGGGAATAACAAATAACTTAAAAATGATGTGCAAATTCTCCGGCTGGTTCTTGGATCTTGAAGTACTGTCCGTAATCCCCAGTCTGCTGGAACCTCTGGCAAACTCTACAAAAAACTGTAGATTGAGTTAAATTCAGCTTGGCAGCTACTGAACGTTGGCTATATCACAATCGTCTGTTTGCTACAAGAGGGAGCAAACAGACGATTGTGATGACTTCAGCTTTAGAGGTGAACGTTTTTCCAGGTCTTTTTCACGGGTAAAAATGCGGAGATGTGTACCAGTTGATTACTGACAAGTGACTGATTAAACCCCTGTTATGTAGGCGACAAAGGGAGGTGAAATCGTGCACCTAATAAGGCGGAAACGCCCACAAACCAGGAAAATGCCAATGATCTGACAAATATCGGTCCGATTTCCATGTTAGTTTACTTTTTGTAGAGCTTAGATTTCAAGAAACAGGATCTCATTATCTACATCACTATCTCATATGATGTCAAATAGCGAGTCTATATTACTTACTTGTTAACTGCACAAAGTTCTTACACACACACGCACACACACACGCACACGCACACACACACACACTAAAACCTCATAAATATACACAAATGAACTAACTCTCCGTCACGTACACATTAGATTTGTCTCGACAATCGACTTAAGTTCAAGCGTTTACTCTTTAGAAACTAAAATTTACGATACACTGGCTACACTGCACTCAATGACGGAACTAGATGAGATAGAATAGCGCGCATCATTGCATGTGACAGTACTGAGGAATTAATCTTCTGGACGCCAACGACGCATATAACCGCACCGCAGGTTCGACGCGACCGATATATGTGTTAAGGCATTTAGACCGATATAGAACGACGTCCATGGACATACGGGTCATGTTAGCGTGAAAGTTAATAATGCCATGGCGTATGAATGACACCAATTTTATTTGTCATAGCGTCGAAAAGGTTAATGAAACAAATACATGTAAAAAAACCAAGTGCGTGTCGGACTCGCGCACCAAGGGTTCCGTATAAACTTTCACTTACCCAAACATTTTTACCCAGTTCCGATTAAGTTTGCACCTGATATAAATATAGCGTTGGTTATTAACTGACGTACAGACTTAACGAAACCGGGTTGTTCAAATAGGTTTTTTTTTTTTTAAATGCTAGTTATAGACATAGTTATAATTTTCGTGTAATATTTATGTTTATTTATACAAATACTTAAAATTTTCAAGTGTTTGTTTGGTAAACTTCGGAGAAAAGGGGGGTAATGGTATTTTTTTCCACATGTTCCTTAATATAACAACATTAAAACACAATAAAAAAATTAAACAATTGTTAAAAAACTGCAGATCAAGCTCTTTTATATGATACCCTACTTGACTTTGGATATTCGTCGCTTTTAAAAAAATATAAATAAACAGTGTGTCTGGTCAACGATGTCGGAGCTTTTAAGGTTGTGTAGTACAATCAATTTCATCGATAAATCACCACGTGTTTTTTTTTAAGTCAACGGTCATAAAATGGCGGCATTTTTAATTTTTCAAACACCTGAGCACGGGTGCATGTGGTATTTTTGCTATTATCTGTCAATTATTTGTCCTACGAATACAAATATAACTTATTCGATAGCTAAACATATCAGCAATTGATTAAATCTAACAATCATACGCAAACGTTTCAATAACGGAGCAAAAAAAAAATTAAACGTAAATAATAAGGACAAAAACGCATATTTTTTTCAGAGTTCATTTGTTTTTGAAAAAACTAGGTCATTTACCTACTTTTTTTTTGTTCTGTGTTTGTAGTATAGGGTATTGGCTAGACGTCGATACCAAATTTACGGATCTGACATAATTATCTTATCTTGATATCCGGGGTCCTTACGGATACACTTCGACCCAGTGGGATCTTTTGTGTAATTGCCCCTTCTTGCTACTCAATGGTTTGTTCTACCATCTCAGTAAACCGGATGATAGATGCCATCGGTAGCGTCTGGAATTCCTTTGGCTGTGGGTAACCAATACCAAATTCCTTCATTCTCTGTCTGGCGAGGGCATGACATTCGTATAATAAATGCTCTATTATTTCTGTCTCCTCACCACACATTCTGCAATCTGTATTGTCAGAAAGTCCCAGTTTGGCCAGGAGTCCTTTGACTCCGAAATGGGCTGTGAACACCCCCATTATAATTCTGAGTTGTCTTTTGCTGTAGTTCCACAGTTTCTTGGACCAGCCCGATTCTACTCTTTCTATGAATAGCTTTGCATGCCTCAGGCCCGCCACTTTCTTACACTCTTGCTGATGTTGGTTTTTGGCATGGTCCTTTATGGCCGTAACTATGGTCCCCTGTGAGAGTCCCACGCATGGTTCGGGTCCTACGAAGCTCGTTGCAGACCCTTTTCTAGCTAGTTCATCGGCGTTTTCGTTACCGATGAAGCCTTCATGCCCTGGAATCCATACCAGCTGCACTTTATTGTGCCTTCCGAGCTTGTTTAATGCTTGGATACCGTTGTGTACAAGTCTAGAGTCTACTTTGGGCGCTGATAACGCTTTCAGTGCTGCTTGACTGTCGCTGAGTATATAGATGTGCTTTCCTTTGGTTAGCCTATCTATGTTTTCCTGGGCACAGGCGATTATAGCATATGTCTCTGCTTGAAAGACCGTTGCATAACCTCCCATACTTGTGCTGACATTATAGTCTTTTGCATAAATGCCTGCTCCCGTACCTGATGCCATTTTTGATCCATCAGTATACCAAATGTTATCCTCATTGTCAGTGGTTTGTGATCTTCGGCCCATTCGTCCCTTGTGGGAACTTGCACTTTAAAGTTCCTTTGGAATTCATACCTTGGTTGCATTTTGTAGCAGCTCATGGCAGTTATTCTGTCGAGGAAATGGTTCTTTTCCATGGATGTGTGCTTAGTTTTCGGCGCGCAGTAACTCCATAGGCCCAGGGTCTTTAGCCTATGCAGTGATTTGCGTGCTTCCGACTGTATCACTATGTGTAGCGGTGGTAGGTCGAGCAATACTTCTAGCGCCGCGGTTGGTGTAGTTCTAAACGCCCCTGTTATAGTCATGCACGCTCTTCTTTGGACCCTCTTTAGGTCGTCTCTGCATGTGCTCTTTAATGTTCTTGGCCACCAGACCAGGCTGCCGTACAGGATGATCGGTCTTACCATCATGGTATAGATCCATCTCAGTACCTTAGGGTTTAATCCCCACGTTGTACCGTATGCCGATCTGCACATTCCATACACTCTGAGTGCTTTTGTTATGTTATGATCGACATGCTTTTTCCAATTCAGTTCCTTATCCAGCGTGACACCAAGATATTTCACATCGTTGGACATCTCGAGTACCCTTCCATACAGTTTTAGTTGCTGCATGTCTTTTAGGGTTCTCTTTTTAGTGAATGGTATTACCACCCCTTTGCCTGGATTAATGGATAGTTGGTGAACGTTACACCATCTCTCCACTTTCCTCAGTGCTTCATTCATGATTGCCGAAACCGTACTGGGAAATATCCCATTTACGAGTATCACTAAGTCATCTGCATACCCTACCGTATAGATAGGTCCGCTATTGAGTTCCTCCAACAGTGAGTTCACCACCAAGCTCCATAGAGAAGGCGAGAGTACTCCACCTTGTGGACATCCTTTTGTTGTTGTGGCCATTATCTCGTCCCCCATTAGGGATGACGTTATTAGCCTACCGTTTAGCATATTTCCAATCCACTTGCATATGGTCGGTTCTATGCCATGTCTTGCAGCTGCTACATCGATCACTTGGTACGTGGTGCGGTCAAACGCTCCTTCCACGTCTAGAAAAGCCGCCAGGCACAGTTCCTTACCCTCTATTGCCTGTTCAGCTCTGGTTGCTACCAGGTGCAACGCCGTGTCCGTAGACTTCCCTGGTTAATAGGCACACTGTAAGTTGTGCAGAGGATGCCTTTTTAATGGGCCATCCCTTATGTGTCTGTCCACCAGTTTCTCCACAGTTTTTAGGAAAAACGATGACAGGCTTATGGGTCTGTAGGACTTAGCATCTCCGTAATCTGCCTTACCCGGTTTAATCACCCTTACCATTCTCCATACACATGGTACGTGTCCGAATGCTATGCACGCTCTGTACAATCTGCTCAGATGGGGAATGAGTACATTTGCGCCCTCTTGTAGTAGAACGGGGTAAATTCCATCTGGCCCCGGAGCCTTGTAGGGTTGAAACGTTGACAGGGACCATTTTAGTTTGTTTTGATCTACTACCTTCTTTGATGTGTCCCAATTGTGCCTGGTTGTGCTTGCAGCTTGTTCCATTGCACTAATTGCAACATCATCTATTTCACCCTGGTGTATTACCGAGCCTGGGAAGTGCGTATTACACATGACATTGAGGGTTTCCAACCCCGTTTCAGTCATTTTCCCGTCACTATCTCTGATAGTTGTGAGCGGGACTGACTAAGTTGCAGCTAGTGCTTTTGTTAGTCTCATACCCTCTGGTATAGACCCTATTTGATCACAGTGGACTCTCCACGCGCTCCTCTTTGCTCTCCTCACAGCCTTATTGTATTCCGTGAGTTGGCGTGCATAGCCCTCAAAATTATTTGAGGCTTTCGCATCGTTAAAGATAGCCCTGGTTTCCCTCCTGATTTTTTCAATCTCCGGGTTCCACCATGGTATCCTTTTCGCCAGAGTTTTCTTTTCCGGGCAATTGTTGGTCCACGCCGTATATACTGCTTGTACTATTTTGTCCGCTTCAAATTCTATATCTATAATAGAATTAAGCTTGCCTTTTGGGTCCCCCAGTTCCACTTTCAGGTCCACTTTATATGCTTCCCAGTCAGTGTTCCTCGGGTTCCTTTTGCGTACAGTTTCCACCTCTATTTTAGTATTGTACCTAAAGCATATATATCTGTGATCGGATAGAGAAACTTCCTTTGATACATGCCATGAGTTAATGCTTTTACTAGTGCCTCGTCTAGCGTTGACAAAGGTTGGTTCATTGCCTTTATTTAGTATTTGTAATGAGGAGCTTACCAGAAAATCCAGTACCTTCACCCCTCTCGTGTTGACATCCGAGTTGCCCCAGATGACATGATGGACGTTCGCGTCGCAGCCGATGATCAGGTCGGTGTTTGCCTCGCTGCCTTTCGCAACAAGACCCCGCATTTGGCTAGTGATCGGGTCTGTCGCCTCATAGGGAAGGTAGGCTGATGCAGCGATAAGAGCCGTGCCCTCCCCCTTATACTTAACCGTGGTAAGATCCCTGGAACAGAAAGCATGTAAGGGCATGGCGTTGATGCCATTTCTGACATAAATACATGTCCTCATGTTATCATCGGAACAGTAGTACCATATGGTACCTCTAGTTCCGCCCAGACCTCTAATTTCCCCTTTATAAATATAAGGTTCCTGTATTAGAGTTATATCGAATTTACCGCTAGTTAGCTGCCTCGTCAGAAGGGCTGTGGCTGCTTTATTGTGTTGTAAGTTAATTTGTACACACCTTATACCCGCCATTGCGCTTCTAATGGTTTGGATCCTTGGGAGCCTCCTCGCTAGACATGGGGGAGAGGGCGTTTCCCAGGTACAGATCTGCCAGGCCTCGCAAGTCCTCAGAGTCTACCGTGGATAACGGTGACGACTCCCGGCCCATGCGTGACCCCGCCCTATCCTCCCTCCACTCGCTCTCCACCTGCTAGCATCCTGGTAGCATCCGGCTGCTCACCCGCCTCAACTGCGACCGTCTCCGCCTCAGCAGCGTCTTTCAACGGTGCTTCCTCGGCTCCGATCCGGTCCGCATTATTGGTCAGGTCTGTCTCCTGGCTCACCACACCCTCCGGAGCCGCGTCACCCCCCGTTGCCCGAGGGTCGACCCCTGCCCTCCCAAGCATCCTCTCCTCCGCGTCCTCGAGGAGCTTGAAGGAGCTTAGGTCGACCCCCGAGAAGAGTTAATAGTTCGACGCCCTGATGGCATCCGCCGATTCCCGATCCATCAGTATGATGCGTCGGGTGCTGGTTTCTGACATCAGGGTGTCCACTATCTTCCACTGCTCCGTGTGTAGCGAAGGGTTGTACTTCTGCAGTACACGGAGCATTAGTTTGATGTCCTGGGCGCCAATGATCCGCGTCTTCCAGGCCATTTTGATTGGCTTCGGCAGATCCTTGGCGTCCACGACTTTGAGGCGCAACCCGGCAATCTCTACTCCCCCGATTGCCGAGCTGAACCATGTGGAGGCCCCCCTCCCTTGGCAACTGATGTGGAGGGCGCCCCCCACGATGTTGCCGAGCATGATTCTTGGCAGGGGCTGGGGCGCGCCATCCACGAGTGCAAGAACTGCACCCTGGATCGCGGACATGTGCCGCGCCAGAATCTTGACAGCAGGGTAGCCCACTGGGATAATGGCCATCCGCTCCGCTGTCACCGCCTCCGCATACGACCCTACCCTCGTCCTTTTGGGGGCGCTGGTCAGCAAAGTCAAATCGCCACTCGATCCCAGTGGCCTCTTGTTGTGACCTACATCGGCCACTATAGCAGGTGCGACCCGTGTCTCATCTGCGCCCGTCTGCGAAGACAGACGGGCTCTCTCCCGAGCGTTCTGTCTACGCTTCTGCCTCCTGCTAAGAGTATACCCGCCGTCCTCCCCCTCAGGTTTGGACACATCCACACTACGTGCCGGTGCACTCTCCGCAGGATTAGGAAGCGTTCCGCGGAACGGTACGGTAGTCGGCTTCGGCATGCTTTTGCCGCCCCCTCCTCCAGTGCCCGCAACAGTCGGTCCCCTTACGGTTCCCTTCTGCGCGTGTCCGCTTTTCACCACTGGGGGAAAAGATCGGACGGCAGCTTTGAAGTAGACGGGTCCAGCATGTCCGTTGCTACCACTCCTACCTACATTACTGGGACCAGCTCCCGCATCCCTGCTCAAGGCAGTTTTGCGGCCCGCAGTAGTGCCCAGTGTAGCGCCATGCGCTGTAGCCTCATCCCTTAAGGGTACGGCTTCTCCCTTCTTCGTCGTTGTTGGTGGTTGTGGATCCATTTAACCTACAACTAAGACTTTATCAGACTGGCTCCCCACCCTCATTGGAGCCCTCCTACTGGGGATGCTTTGACGCATCAGAGATACCAGCCCGATATAGCGCCCCAAAGTGAGTTGCCCATGAGTCCGCACGGTGCCAAGACCATCGTCACCTCCACAGGCGACTTTGGAATCTTGCTCCGCCGACTACGGACCCCATCACCCCAGGAAAATCTGACATAATTACTTAAGAAGTTACACGGGTTTCAACATGTACAATAAAATAAAGCGGTAATAATAATTTAAACTTTAATAAGAAATCACAGCAAGAGTATCTTAAGGCTAACGATGACAATTAGTTGGGTAACTGTTCAAAATGGCCCCCTTGATTTCGGAGACAAGCAGTTGCTCTTATCGCAACATGCTGCGTAGACCGCCGAATCATCTCATTATCTTCTGTTAATATGTTTCCATGTTCTATTATTTTTTGCACTAATTCTTCCCTTGTTCTCGGTATGTCAACGTACACTCTTTGTTTTAAGGTTCCCCATAGAAAATAATCGAGTGGAGTTAAGTCCGGCGATCGAGGTGGCCAAGCGATATGTCCGTCACTCGTTGCGATGGTTTGTAAATCCCGATCACGTGAAAGTGGCCTCGTCGGTCCACATAATACGTCTCAAAAACGTTTGATCCCTGCGTGCTTTTCTTGTGATCCAGGCACAAAAAACAGATCTTGCAGCGTAATCTGGTTCAATAATAATATCTTGTACCCGTCTAAAATAATAAGGGTGTAAACCTTCTCTTTTTAATACTTTCCAGACTGTCCACTTGCATAAATTCATCCGGTTTGCTATTCTTCTAATGCTCAGTTTCGGATCATGTGTGATTAATCTTAATATCTCTTCTTCGTCCTGGGGTGCCACAAGTCGAACACGTTCATCGGCAGGACTTCTTATGCAGTTCTCAGCGAGCCGTGCATGGATTCTTATGAATGTGCGAGCATTCGGAATGGGTCTGTTAGGAAACCTCCTTGCGTACTCTTGAACAGCAGCATTTGCGTTCCCGTTGCAAAACCCATAAACGAAATGTATGTCAGCAGTGTGCTGACTAGAATACTGACGGTCCTCCATTGTAACAAAGCGGAAAACAAACAGCAAGTCCAACAATTAACAAAAGTATCAACAATAACACAATCGAACAGAAGTAAGCTGAAGATAGCAGAAGGTTGTTATCACAACGCAGAGCGAGGGATGACTGATTGACCTGGCAGCACTCCTTGATTTATCTACCTGCTCGTAAAAGAAAAACTGGGAGTGGGGATGATAGTTCTTGGGATTGTGTCAAAAAGGTAATTCAATCAATCAATCAATGAATCAATTTTTATTTGCAATAGAACATACTCAAATGCATGCAAATACAATTTTAGTATAAACACAACACAACATTAACGAAAAATTAATAACAACAAAATAGAATAAGGAGCCATAATAATTAAAAAATAATGTCAAAGGGAAATAACAATAATATGTAGCACAAGATTGAATTGGTCAATAAATAATTTATAAATTATGCACAGATTATATTTTAATGAGAAGTCAATAATCGATATCGTACCTATAATGTCAAGTTTAATTCAATTTAGTCTAGCGCGTTTGCGAAAAATTCTTTAATTGAGTAATAGGGTCTATTTATAAAATTATCTTTAAATTTTCTTTCAAATAGTCCCTAATTATTACAATCCCTAATGGCTTTGTCCAATTTGTTATAGACTCTTATTGCAGACTTTTCTCAAAATATTTAAAATTACATTTGGTCATTAAAAATTCGTTCTTATTTCTAAAATGTTTGTATGTGTTTTGTCTGGCGGTCTTATGTTGGTCATTGTTTTTAAAAATAAATAGGCAGATATGATAAAGATATAAAGAAACAACAGTCATAATTTTGAATTCTATAAACAAAGATCTATGTGTGGCAGGTACACGTGAACATCCTGTGAGAAATCGTAAGGACTTTTTTTGTTTTTATACTTTTGTTTATATATAAATTTATATATAGTTATTAACAGGGTCATATTTGAACACGTGTTATTTTTGAAGTATCAAAGATAGAGCTACGATTTTGGTGTGCATTTCTAGCAAATATTCCGTACTACAAACACAGAACAAAAAAAAAGTAGGTAAACGACCTAGTTTTTTCAAAAACAAATGAAATCTGAAAAGAATATGCGTTTTTGTCCTTATTATTTACGTTTAATATATTTTTTTGCTCTGTTATTGAAACGTTTGCGTATGATTGCTAGATTTAATCGATTGCTGATATGTTTAGCTATCTAATAAGATATTTTTAGTATTCGTAGGACGAATAATTGACAGATAATAGCAAAAATACCACATGCACGCGTGCACAGGTGTTTGAAAAATTAAAAATGCCGCCATTATATGAACGTTGATTTAAAAAAAAAACACGTGGTGATTTATCGATGAAATTGATTGTACTACACAACCTTAAAAGCTCCGACATCGTTGACCAGACACACTGTATATTTTAAAATGTTTCCTTTGCAATACATGTGGCCTGACAATGTTTATAAATATTTCAAATTTCAAATACATGGCATAAGTAGTTTTTGAGATATGGTGCTCTAATAGTCGGACAGACAGACAAAGTCGCACCATAAGGGTTCCTTTTTTACCTTTTTGGTACGGAACCCTAAACATATACCAATGTTAATTAATTTCGTTAATTAATTAACATTTGTATTTGAATATATTAAAATATTTAAAGTACATAATATAATTATTTGTGTATGCAGCACTCATAATCAAGAAAAATATATATTAACTTATGTTAACAATGATAAAAGATAAAAAAAATGCACTATTTACTTCAGATTCAATAAAATAAAGGTAATTTACAATTAAATATAGATAAAATTAACTAATACTGTATTTTTGTATAAACAATTAACTTCTTTTAAATTATAACCCCCCATCATAATTTCATGTAAAATTGGCGGCCAAGACTCACATGCTTATAACGCTTTCAAAAAGTTATCAGATCCCAGGAAAGTTAAGCCCCTAAGCCCTAACTTTCCTAACCCTATACTACCTTGGTTTAAAAAGTGTGGCATCAACTGGCTTCAAGCCCCTAAGCCCTGAGTTTACTAACTCTACACCTTGGTTTTAAAAGTTATCTTGGCCGTTTCATTGAGTACCATTAATAAGTCCAACGGACCGACTGGCCCATATGGTATCAAGAAATTAAGTCTATGTCTTCATGACAATATATATAAACTTAATTCCGTATGGACCAGACAGTCCATTGTACTTGTTTACGGGTACTCTATGATACGGCCAAGCCATACTTTTGATACCAAGGCAATTTGGGGACGCGCGGCCAAAAGTCGTTTTATACACCTTGAAAGGGCACAGCGTGCACTCAACAAGGTCATGTATTTTTAAAAGAATCATATTCCCCACAGGTCTCTCATACGAAATCGAAATCCAGCTCACAGTGCCAAAAAAAGTCCTCTTACCTCAATATAATAAATAAGCAATAAAGTTAGAGATCTATCCAAAATCTTAACATGACTGTAAAAAGCTGCTGAGTAACTGCCTAAAATCAAAAACTTATGACGAGACTGAGAACCACATATTATGTAAACTAAAATATTGTCTAACCTAACCGCACGCACACATACACACACCCACCCACACGTAGTCACTTTTTAACACGCTTTTATTAGGTCGACCTGTATGTAACTAACTATGTAATGGAATCCAAGGTAATTAATTTAACCATCTTCTAAGGATCGTAACGTCATGAAAATTGGCAGCTGTATGTAGTTCTGATGACAATACAATAATATGGTACTGTCAAACTGATCTGATGATGGAGCCGGAAGATATTAATTGGAACTTCATGATGGAACATTGTATCATAGCTGTGTTTGGATTTGTTACAAAAATCTTGTAAAGCGTGTTTTTCTAGTGTTTTTTAAACTATTAATTTATTTACAGTTTGCTTTTGTTTGCCTGGATTCAGTTTTGTTACTCTATAAAACTTAAGTATGAACTTCTAATATGCCTGGTACCAACACTGTTTACTGTAGCATAAACTCATTTTAATTAAGGACGACCGGTGCCTCCCAGACAGGCATCTTAATTGCTTACTCACGGCTCCAATTCCAACATATAAAAGCGAATACTTACAAATAAAGAATTTGAACTAGGAATCAATACAAAACAAAAATTCTTTATTTGTACACCTACAAGAGAAACAGTACAATTGTCTTAACATAAATTATAGTTAACAGGTGGTCTTTTCGCTGAGGAGTGAATCAATAATGCCTATATTTTAATAATTCGCTCCCGTTACAGGGGCTGCAGTTTATAGCTAAGTAGGTGGTGTAGTAATGGATGATGCTGATAACAATAATGGGTTCAATAATTATTTTATTCAATTGTGTCTCAAAGGTATCGGCTTACGAAGTAAAAGAAAGAAAGAGAAACTCGGTAGAAAGGGCAGAAGATATGCCAGTGACGACTACATACCTCGCCATGAAGGAGTGCCTGTTGACGAGGAGGTCAACTACGGATCATGGACTAGATCAGAGTGTTTCAAGATTGAAAGGGGGCTACTAACATTTGGGTATGTATTTGTTAACAATTTATTATCCCCATTTATTTTATTAATTTTTTTTTTCAAGAACAAGCTCATCTTTGTAACATCGTACTTATTTTCATTTATTTCTTTATGTTACAGGTGGGCGCGATGGGACGAAATAATTGACAAAAACCAATTCAGAAAAGGCTGGACTCTCCCTGTAATAGAAGATTGCGCGCGGATTATTGTGCGTATATTTTTTCCTTCATGAAAAATCGAGAGATCTGGGACACGTCTCTCAAAAATGTCTAACTTGTATTACAAGAAGAAGTCTCTTTTGAATTCATACTGTTAGAAAGAGATTTCCGCTTGTAATGCAAGTTACAAGCGTTTATAAAACGGGCCCCTGATATTATTATATTACCTACCATTTACACTTCTATAGTGTGAATTAAATAATACTCAAAAATGATGACTTGCCATGCTAATACCGAGGAAGTTTTAGATTTTCGCTGAGTTAAGCGAGCTTTACTGACTTGAAAATTTAAGAAGTCTTTTTTTAATCAATTTTATCTTTTTTAATCTTTATACTTTTTTTCTAGGTTTTGTATTGCCTGCGACACTACAAAGGCGATGAAAAAATTAGAAACTTCATTTGGGATTTGATTGAACCTTGTGAAAATGGAGAAGTAACTATTTCCCGAAATCACAGTGGGCTTCATAATCCTGTACCGCGAGGTAGAAATGCTAAAAAGAAAAACAGACCAAAAGATTTACCAAAACCCAATGACATTCCAAGGTGGGAGGATTCTAACCATTGGAGTTCAATAGAAAAGTATGATTGCGAGGCATATTTGGAGTCTAGTTATAAGAAGCATTTGTTTAGACATGCAAACAAGTAAGTACATGTTACCCTTCATAGTAGGGTTAAATATAAGGTGATAAGCAAATACGTTAAACTTTCTTGGGAACAGATAGAAAGCAGGGGTAAGTAAATTAAAATCATGTCTATAAATAATGACAAACTACATTGCATATTATAAATATCTATAACTATTTAACTACAATGACTAATACGTGAAAAGTACAATGTCAATTATAATATTGAATATTCCTATTTTCAGGGTTTTGCTGCGGGTCCGCATGATGTACTATATCAAACACGAAGTTATTGGAGATTATGCCACCCAAATTGAAAGTGGAATACATGCCAGGTAAGTCGAATGACATTACATTACAGTTATATTTATTCATCAAGAACAATGATCGTTCAATCTTTTCAAAAGGTTACCATAGTTGTGTGTAATGTTATGTATTCTCTCAAGCCGTCCGTACTGAGTCCGTGGAAATAGAGCGCGGCGGTACGGGGACAAAGGCGTCTTAAGAGAAGCGGGTCACAGTCCCTGGTCTACGACTTTTCTTAACCGGGGCTGAAGCTTGATTTAGAGCACCATCTACTCCGCTCAGGCGCTTTGGGACAATAAAGACAATAAATCTACGAATTTAGCGCCCTGTCAAAATGCCGCCCGGGACCCTGTTTTTGGCCTCACCTTACTCAATAAACAGTTAAACCCATTCATATTTACATGAGATTGCCTAAATTCACAACCAAATGAATCTTGGATCGTATGAAGTTATTTCTGAATGGTTTTATTGTATCAGCTCGCTGGGCATGCGTGTGCCGCGGGGCGTGGACAGCGCGCCGCCACGCGTGTGGTGGGACTCGGAGTGCGACGTGTCGCTGCTCGTGGGCACGTACGTGCACGGCTACGAGAACTACCTCGCCATGCGCTCCGACCCGCAGCTCTGCTACGTCGACAAGCTCGGCCCGCCCGATGACGCCGAATGCACTGATATCAAGTAACTACACCAAGCAACCCGTTATTGAGCGTAGTCTTCTATTCCCCTTTACCATGCTCGAGCTCGCTAAAAGTTTCAGGATTTGAACGGGACTGACATCATTCATATCGATCTGAGATATTATTATAATTCAAAATAATATCTCAGATTTACTAAAAATTATTACTAAAAATTAACAAATATGTGACTGTTTTTGGCAAAAGGTCCCGCTTTGTCGATATGGAGTTATGAGTGTAGTTCCTAATATTACAGATCATACGCTATATTTTGATGAAAGATATATGTCTCTAGGTGCTATATATATATTTTTTAATTCTTCAAACTTGCAAAGGTGAAAAAGCGACAATTGAGAAAACGTTGGTTAAAGTTTGGGACTTCAAAAAACACACTTTTATTTTGAAGTTATGGAGTGGTTAGTATCAAATGAATTGGCATACTTTAAGGATTTCAAATTAGTCAAAATCATGTATGTAACCTTAGTAGTTTGAATGTTACGGAGGCTTGAACATAAAAACAGAACGAAAATATGTCAATCCTGAATATGGGTTTATTTTCTATATTTATAACACAATACGCAGATTCATCATTAAAGTTGTATTTATAAATGTATTCTCTTGCTAAAAAAGAGAGAAATAATTCTATGGATCCCTTTAGTTAGTTATTATGTCAAAAAAAATATAAAAAATGAAAAGTACAGTATTAAAAATACGAATAAAAAATAGTAGATTGTTTCTTCATAACTCCATATCGACAAAGTAGAAATGTTTCCCTATAACAGGCACAAATATGATATCGACGATATTTTTCGGTATTCGACAAAGTGGGACGCTGGGCACTAAACTTTGAGGCCTTAAAAAGGGGCTTAAATTGGTCATTTATGGGTCGACATCAAAATCATAGGTTTATTACAGTACGTTCTATCAGTTTTCATTGAAAGTGGATTTTCGGTAGGTTTTGCCATATTTCACTAAACCGCCCGTAACTCTGAAACTAGAATCGACAAAGTGGGACATTTTACTAAACTCCCTCACATATGATTTGAAATAGTGTCGTACAACAGGGGTTAAACAATTTTTTTTTTTACTTGTTATATATTTTTTGTTTATTTCACCTTTCTAGGCTCAATTTCATATTTCTACGTTTGTTTAATCATAATAAAAATGTCGTGTGAAAACCTTATATGGATGACGACTGATCTCAAAATTACAAAAATATCTTTAAATATATATTTTTTACTAACACTTTATGGGTTCTATGCCCAAAATAAATAATTGAATTGAATAAATGATACTGATAAAACAAGCAAAATAAGGAAGTACGTTAAGATTTGGAGTATGACACCTTACGTGTCATAGCTTGTTTTATGAGCCTTTTAAGTTGGGTGGGAGAGTCCATTTTTAAAGTATGAAAATAATAATGACTAATTACTACTATTACTTAATACTATTGAATAACTCATGAAATGTATGGTAAATTTTGTTATGAGGGTCATTCTCTTTTCATTAACAACTTGTTTTTTAAATAAATAACCAATATTCAAGAAAATATTGATAAAATTGACATGCTAAGCGTAAGTTCCATAACCGATTTATGGACTCTTCTATACGAAAAGTCGTACATTGATTATTATATCGGTAAAAAGGTGTTACCACCGCAGCGGTAAATACCTTATTTTGATACTAAAGTGGGGACATCGATGACCACTGCACTGCGTTACCTGCTTTATACTTAATTATAAACAATGACCAAAAGAAATGACAATTAATTAAAAATGACAGTTTAACAATGCTATATTTTAGATTAAAAGGCCACAAAACAATCCGACTATCACTTTTTCCTCAATATGCTTTTTACGTAAAGAGGTGAAAAAATAGTGGCGCTAAAATAGTAGAATGGCCCATGAAACCGTTTTGATAATCACAAGTTTTAACATAACTGTTAGTTCTTTATTTCGACATCAAGTTCGACATAATGACGTCATAATCTCGTAGGCTGTAGTTTGAAGCGTTGTTTGAGATAGTTCAAGTGTGATTTTAACATTGTTGTATCTATGGGAGTTTTTTATGAGATTGTAGTAGTTTATGCAACTGATATATAATGAGAGGCCTTAAAATATGAGTGTGGTTTTATTAAACGAGCGTCAGTGAGTTTTATAATAGCAGAGTAGAACGAGTAAGCTCACTGCAAACAAAGGTACATCGCGCGGCTTAAGGTGCGTCGACATTTGTATCATTTGCCCGTATCAGATCATCGTCGCGTAGCATGATCGCGTGTCACGATCACGCATTTGGACGTTGCGCCGATCCGATCACTCGGAATCCATTTGCTACGCGTATCACGCACTTGTATCGGAAGAGTGCGGCATTATCGGTGCGCCGACAGTAAGCTTCCAAGCAGCGCGATACGCAGTCATGCTACGGCACGGTGATCGGATACGAGCAAATGATATAAGTGTGGACGCACCTTTATATGTGTGCGTGCCGGTACGCACGCGCTCACGCGTGTGCGTTAAAATAAGGAGGCGTTAGACGGGCCGCGTCAGCCAGTGCCGCCGCCGCCACCACGCTGCCGCGTTACTACGTTTTTTCCGTTCGCTCATCCATCACAGCTTCGCGCCGTGAAATTGTTTGTGTATCTACGTTTTTTTTATATAAATAGTTGTAACGTTGTATGTAGTAATAGTATTATAATGTAAACATGAGTAATACAGTCGCCACAGCTACAAATATATCGGAGCAAACAAGGTGCTCGTCAATATTCTGAACACGACTATTGTCGAGACGTTAGAGTAGGCGACATAATATTTTTTTCATAATAATAATATTGTGGCACATATTGTTGTTTATGTAGACAAAGACATAAAAGATAATTTTACGGTAAAATTACATTATAAAATTATTTGCCAATAATGGATCCAACAAATAGACATCGACAACCCTATGCGTCCGCGCCGGAGCGTAAGCAATTAAGTCTCCTAAAAGGTCGGAGCGTGAGCGAGCGAACGATAAAAACGCAAGTACCGTACCGCGGCAGCGGTTGCGGCGGCACTGGCTGGCGCGACCCGTCTAACGCCTCTTGCCACGTTATTATAACGCACACGCGTGAGCGTGAGCGCGTGCATACCGGCACGCACACATATAAGCCTCGCGATGTACCTTTGTGTGCAGTGAGCTTACTCGTTCGACTCTGGTACAGATTTTAGCTACTACCGAAGACGATAAAGTTCTCATAATTAAATTGGTTGTAATAATGCTGACCATTTCCTAATGTTTCTGGATGCATTTTAAGAGCAATAAATTTATATGCGTAGATAAAGTAGTTTTTTAACCAATATTTCTATTATTGAAAGGTCTTTGTATAAACCACAGAAAAAGTTCTCATCATACGTATTATGATTTTTTTGTCTAGGAGCGAAGAAAGAAAAGTGCGAGGCAGCGCCGTCGGCGACGAGGACTGCACGGACGACGTGTCGAGCGGCGCGGGCGCCACGTCGCCCGCCGCGTCGCCACGGCCCGACGACGACGCGGGGTTGGGCGGTGGCCACCAGTGGCCCTCCATGCAGGACCTCAACACCCGGTTGCGCCGGCTCATCACCGCCTACCAGCGAAACTATAAGCGGGAGGAGCTCAAGATGCAGCAGAAGGCTAAGGTTCGATCCTGCGTACCCACTGTTCTCATACTATATAACTTAATCGCGCCCTTTCCACTGACACGGGACCAAGACGCAAAACTATTTTTTTCTAGTGTCAAATGTTAGTTATAATTTTCGAAACTGAATGCTTAGCGAGTTGTTACGGAACATGAATTTCGTATATTCCGGTAAATATTTGAGGTCGTTAGACTTCCTAGATTCATAAAAGGGGAAGATTTACGTATAGATCCCGTGCTATTGTCGAATTATAAGTATGATTAATTAGATGTCAGCCCGCCCAGGTTGTTATGAGCGAGCGAAAGGTGCAATAGTTTACTTTGCAACTGGAAGCTTTTTTTCTCAAACATCCAAGGAAATGCCGTTATTATCTTCGTGATAATATCAGTATGCTGTCGATTTAGCATTAGATTGCATACATTGAAAATAACATTCTATACATCAATCAATCAATTTTTTATTTGCAATAGAACATACTCAAATGCATGCAAATACAATTTTAGTATAAACACAACACAACATTAATGAAAAATCAATAACAACAAAATAAAATAAGGACCCATAATAATCAAAAAATCAATAATAATGATATGTAGCACAAAAGAAATTGGTCAATAAATCCATACTATCCATACTAATATTATAAATGCGAAAGTGTGTCTGTCTGCCTGTCTGTCTGTCTGTCTGTTACCTCTTCACGCTTAAACCTCTGAACCGATTTGGATGAAATTTGGTATGGAGATAGTTTGAGTCCCGGGGAAGGACATAGGCTACTTTTTATCCCGGAAAAATACCCTTATCCGCGATAAACGAATTTAAGGCGGACGAAGTCGCGGGCAGAAGCTAGTAATATTATAATTGCGAAAGTGTGTCTGTCTGTTACCTCTTCACGCTTAAACGGCTCAACCGATTTGGTTGAAATTTGGTATGGAGATAGTTTGAGTCCCGGGTAAGGACATAGGCTACTTTTTATCCCGGAAAAATACCCTTATCCACGATAAACGAATTTAAGGCAGACGAAGTCGCGGGCAGAAGCTAGTAATTTATAAATTATACACAGATTCCATTTTAATGAGAAGAATTCCTTTTAATTTTCTTTCAAATGGTCCGTAATTACTTTAATCCGTAATGGCCTTGTCCAATTTGTTATAGACTATTGCAGTATTATTCAGACTTATCAAAATATTTAAAATTACATTTATTTTTTATGAAAAAGATCAAATTAATACTGGTGATGTTTTTCAAAAGTTGCAAAACAAAAGATGATCAGTTTAGAGAGCAGAATTAAACCTTGCATTTAAAGCCCCATAGTCAGAGACACCCGGTATAAGTTGAACATTTGTATTATTTCCTTGGATTTATTTGAGAAAAGCACTATACATGCCTCGGCGGGGTAAATAGGGATTGTCGGCCTCGTATCTCTAGATGGCCTCGTTAGCACTGCCATCTATAACTACTCGGCCGGCAATCCCCTATTTCGCAGCCTCTGTTGTAATGTTGCTTAATAAAACCATCGTTAGTCGTATGCACGTTATTGATTCCGACCTCGGTCCAGAAGATGGAGCGACGAGAGCGCATGGAGCAGCTGGCGCGCGACGAAGTTTCGGCGTGGCGCTGGAGCCGGGCCGACGAGGAGGCGTTCCGGCGCACCGTGGCCTCGTACGGCGTGGAATTCGACCCCGCCACCAAGAGCCTGCGCTGGTCTCGCTTCCGTTCCCTGGCGCGCCTCGACTCCAAGAGCGACGACGCTCTCACGGATTATCTCAAGGCCTTCATGGCCATGTGCAAGCGCCAGTGCGGCCTGTCTGTCGGCGAAGCGGAGTTGCCCACGCGCGCCGACCTGAAAGCGGAGCCGATCGGAGAGGAGAGAGCTATCGCCACGCTCGAGAGGTGAGTTCTATGTCGGTGCCCTCGTGCGGTTAAATAAACTTGATAAAAAAAATCTAAATTATTTATTTTCAACAGTGTTTACAAAGTTGCCGAATCCTCCTTATAAGATAAAAACTTGTATTAGGAGGAAATACGCTCTTTCATCCAAGTTGTACTTATGTTAAAAATAATATTAACTAAACATAGTTACTTATCCTTAAATGCGACTGTTTTAGGGAAAAGGTTAGGGGAAAGGATCTCTAGGTGCTATAGTTATTTTTTTCAAATTCTTCAAATTAGCAAAGTGAAAAAGCGACAATTTAGAAAACGTTGGTTAAAGTTTGGGACAGCAAAAAATACACTTGTACTTTGAAGTTATGGAGTTGTTAGAGTATCAAATGAATTGGCATACTTTAAGGATTTCAAATTAGTCAAAATCATGTATGTAACCTTAGTAGTTTGAATGTTACGGAGGCTTGAACATAAAAACAGAACGAAAATATGTCAATCCTGAATATGGGTTTATTTTCTGTATATTCTAATATTTATAACACGACACGCAGATATATAATTAAAGTTGTATTTATAAATGTATTCTCATGCTAAATTAGACAGAAATAATTCTATGGATCCCTTTAGTTAGTTATTATTTAAAAATTAATTAAAAGTTACAGCATAAAAAAATACAAATGACATCTGTATTTTAATATATATAATAAGATTACTTAAAAACCACACTTATCAAGCATAAAAAGTATTAATATCAAATTCTAAGTACTTTATTATGCACTAGCTTTTGCCCGCGACTTCGTCCGCCTTAAATTAAGGGTATTTTTCCGGGATAAAAGTAGCCTATGTCCTTCCTCGGGACTCAAACTATCTCCATACCAAATTTCATCCAAATCGGTTCAGCGGTTTAAGCGTGAAGAGGTAACAGACAGACAGACAGACACACTTTCGCATTTATAATATTAGTATGGATTATAAAGTTTACTGATTTTCTATAGGCAGCGTCCCACTTTGTCGATTTACTAAACTTCAGTGCTTGTTCAGTGAAATGTATGTGTTTGGTATATTTATCCCATTTTATATATGAGGTAAAGGTTTGTTATTATTAATCTAATAGTCATTCATACTAATGTCGTTTGTTTGATCTTTTTTTACGGAATTTGAACGGAATTTATTTCCGACTAAAGTTTAGTGTCCCACTTTGACGGTTTGGTTTAATTCGTATGGACATACGCGAAAAAATTACTGCAAGTATAAAATCAGCTTTTTAAAACATAGGTGTAATGTTTTTTGAGTTAGTATTTATATAAATGTTATTTTATATGTATCGGTTAGTTATATTTTTTTAAATAATACCTACTGTTTTTTATTTAGTGGAATCATCGATAAAAAAGTCCATTATCGATGGTTACCCAACCCTACTATTCATATTTCGTATTTTTCACTTCTCCTGCTCAAAAAGTACGTCATATTAGTTTCGCGAAGCGAGATAAAAATAGTACATTTAGCTCCTAGGACTTAAAAGAAAGCCATATAATCCCATACAAATGTCTATGACACTGAAAAAAGAAACTTGCGGCCAGCTACATACTTCTTACAAATAATTAAAAACAAACAAACCAACCTGATCAGATCGGTCAAACTTTCTGATAGAATTGCTCAAACTATACTTTTAGTTTTCATGAAATATACAATTTTAATGTTAAGTCTTTTTTATTTTCTCGCAGTCGAAGTGAAAAGCGGAGTATTTAACACGTGGCTAAAAGCCATTAAAGGACACTCAGATATATTTGTCCTCGCTCACTTCGTGTGCTCTTCCAAAGAATAACTTCGAGTCATAATCGCTTATTTTGGCCGCTGGTCAAACAATCTACTATTTTTTATTCGTATTTTTTTATGCCGTACTTTTCAATTCTTATTATGGTACAATACGATTTTTAGGTAAGCACAAATAAAAAAACCAATATAAGTCAAATTAATGTGTAATTATCGGAAAAATAAATAGTTCCGAGAGTTAAAACAGAATCAGTTCGAAAAACAAAAAATCAGAAGCTTCTAGGTAATGAATACAGTGACTATTCTGACATAGATTTTTATCTTCATCTTCCATTTCGCTACCGGAACTTGAATCATTGTCATCCTGCAAATTCATTATTAAGGGGTCAATAATATTGTCGAAACCGTTGTCGCGATCCCAGTAATCGTTTTCATTTTTTTGGACATGGTCATCACACCTCTGCCATTTTTCTGCCTTGAACTCCGAAAATAATAAATTCAGTGCGTTTATCTTTTCATCTAGAGAAGAATGAATATGGTTTTGCGCTATATTGTTTTTAACATCAGCCCATACCAACTCGATGGGGTTCAGATCTGGATGGTATGGCGGTAAACGCAGGACTGTGTGCCCATGAGCTTTTAAGAGGTCATCGACTCTGTAAACGGGCTGTTTTTGAGTGGCATTTATAAGAAATTGCAGTTGATTTTTTTTTATATTTTCCGGAAATTCAACATTGTGACGCCGCAGCCAGTTCTGCATTTCACTTTTGAGGTTTGTCATGGTCGGTTTCTTATCAACTTGAACGCTGTGGTAAGACGCGTTGTCCATCACAATTACAGAATTCGGCAGCAGTTTATCTTTCAACTTTTCATCCACCCACTTATAAAAAGTAGGCCCGTTCATGTCTCCATGGTAGTCGCCAGTCTTAGCATCGGATTTAAATATAGTCAATGCACCTTCGACCAAGCCATTTCGACTTCCAGCGTGAACGATTACCAAGCGTCGTCCTTTCCCGATGTCGGTGTGAATTCCAAGTTCCGACGATGATTGCCAACATTTGCTAACATTGTGACTGGCGTTAATATATGATATATCTCATCTAGGAAATATATGTTGCGGTTTTCACTTCTATATTTTTTTATTTCTGTCAAATATTTCCTCCGCCACTCTGTAATATTAGGCTGCTCTATAAGAAGATGTCTTTTCGATCTACATTTTTTGAACCGGTAACCCATTATGTGTAAAAGTTTTCTCAAATATTCTCGTCCACAATTCAAAACACCATCTTGTCTCAAACTTGACAGTAACTTACGAATACTTGGCACTGTTTTTTCGATCTCATAAAATTTATGAATCTTTCTCCTGATCACTCCCAAGTCAAAATCATCAATTAAGTACATATTTTTTCTTTATAACTTTCGGTTTTTTGGGCGAATTAAATTTCGGTTGGCCCTCATTTTTAATTGATGTATTTCCTACAGATATTACAGTTCCTACAGATATTACATTTCTTACGGTTTTTTGGCAGTACCCAGTAGCTTCGGCCGCAAGTTTGGCGATATTTGCGTCACTTTTATGTTCGAAGCTATTTTTGTCTGCTTTTCTTTTCCTAAAATATTTGGCCACTTTGAAAATGACAGCTTTAATATCTCGAGATAAAGCACGACCCATCTTTGGATATTCTATCTCAGGTGCGTCTGACATAGACAGCCCGCAACAGATAACACTACACGCCGCCACGAGCGACGTCGGTGGAATGACAGAGCGCAGTAGACATGGGTAGCTCGTGAATGAATGATTCAAATGAAGTACTTCACTTGTGTAACTCCTTCATTCACTAGTTCAGTTCAGATTCATTTACTTCAATACTTCAGTAGTTCAGTTTATCTATCTGTTCGGTTACTTGCTCACTCGCTCAGAGACAAGAGAGTGAATTGATAGATAATATCACACCTGTTAACAAAAAAGAAATTTTTAGCTTTTTCCACCATATATTCTAAGGCACATAATGTTTATCAAACGTTTTCGTACCAAAAAATGATTAAATTGCATTTATTAAACATCATTCGATTAGTTCCGTTAAGGAATGAAAGAAAATACATACATCGTACTGACATATTTCTGTATAAACTGAAGTAAATGAGTTCGCTGAGCTACTGAACTAAACTGAACTAGTGAACTAAATGAGTGATATACTTCACGGTGACCAAAAGAAGTATATCAATCATTTCTTTTTAGTGACACATTGTGCGCATAACTAGAGCGCAGTGGCTGCTCTGCCCCCCCGTCTCGCCGCTCGCATACCTCAGGAGCGGCACAGCGGTTGTGGTCAAGTTATAACTAAAGGCATCCATAGAATTATTTCTGTCTTTTTTAGCATAAGAATACATTTATAAATACAACTTTAATGATAAATCTGCGTGTCGTGTTATAAATATAGAAAATAAACCCATATTCAGGATTGACATATTTTCGTTCTGTTTTTATGTTCAAGCCTCCGTAACATTCAAACTACTGAGGTTACATACATGATTTTGACTAATTTGAAATTCTTAAAGTATGCCAATTCATTTGATACTAACCACTCCATAACTTCAAAGTGCAAGTGTGTTTTTTGACGTCCCAAAGTTTAACCAACGTTTTCTCAATTGTCGCTTTTACACTTTTGCAAGTTTGAAGAATTAAAAAAAAATAACTACAGCAATTAGAGACATATTTTTTTCACCGAAAGATAGTCTATGCTCTGTGTATTACAAACTACTCATAACTCCATATCATTGTTTTAGGGAAAAAAAATACAAAGTATATTTTTTTCCCTAAAACAAGCACAAATGTGATATCGACGATTTTTTTAGGTATTCGACAATGTGGGACGCTGGGCACTAAACTTTGAGGCCTTAATAAGGTGCTTAAATTGGAAATTTATGGATCGACATCAAAATCATAGGTTTATTACAGTATGTTATATCAGTTTTCATTGAAAGTCTATTTTCCGTAGGTTTTGCCATATTTCACTAAACTGCCCGTAAATCCGTAACTGAGAATCGACAAAGTGGGACGTTTTACTAAACTCACTCACAAATAGATAAACTTAAATCCCAATCATGTATATTAACATTTCACAAGTAGGTAATTTACATGCTAATTACACCCGTGCATAAGAAGCTGCATTTCTAAATTCAAATTATACATTTATCAAACAACAATGAGGTATGAAGAAAATATATTTATATAAATGACTTACCATCTATATCAAATATAAAATCTTTGTGATATAGTACTATTTGCTGATGGTACATCATTAATTTTCAAAGTTGACCGGAAAGCAACAGACTATGCCGAAATTAATAGTGTACTAGTTAGAGTACTTGATTGGTTTAATATTAATAATCTGCTATTGAATGCTAAGAAAACGAAATGTGTTAGATTTGCTTTACCGAATGTTAGAGCAGTGGATTCTATTATATCGCTTAATGGTGAATGTTTAGAAATGGTGGATAGGGCATTATTCTTAGGTATAACACTGGACAAGAACTTGCAATGGAGTCACCATTTAGGAGTACTTGCAGGTAAATTAAGTTCAGCAGCTTACGCTATTAGAAAAATGAGACAATTGACCAATGTTGATACTGCTCGCTTAGTTATATCATAGTTATTTTCATAGTATCATGTCATACGGTATTCTGGTTTGAGGCAAAGCAGCTGACATACAGACTATATTAGTGTTACAAAAAAGAGCGATTCGTTCTATATATAACTTGAACTCCCGTGACTCCTTAAGAGAACTTTTTAAAGACATCAACATATTAACCGTAGCGTCCCAATATATTTATGAGAATATTATCTATGTTATTAAGAACCTAGAGTCTTTTACTAAGAATTCAGATATCTACAATTTTAATACTAGAAATAAAAACAAAATCGCTATTAGAAAGTTCCGCGTTCGTAAAGTAGCCAAATCATTTGTAGGCCAATGTATACATTTTTATAAAAAGCTACCAGATGATCCTTTAAAATTATCGTTTCCAGCTCTCAAAAAGTACTTAAAAGAGTCCCTAATGGCTAAGGCTTATTATAGGGTAGAGGACTATTTAACAGACAAAAATGCATGGCCCAAAACAGAAACCAAATAATTTACTTTTACCGGGACACGGTTCTTATAAGGTGGCATATCAAACGTATGTAAGTTGTTTGAAATAAAAAATCACTTTATTACTTTTATAAGTTTTGATATGCTTTCTTGAAAAACTACGCATTGAGTTTATATACTCAAAACATATATTTAGGATAGGCTAAGTACAAATATTGTAATGGATATAAGAGTTATTTCGAAAAAATGACTGACTGTTGAGTTTTTTTTGGCTTTCTTCTCTTCAGTGGTCTCCTCTTGGGAAACGCCGTTGAGTCGGACTTGTAAAAGTGCCCTTGTGGCCTACTTACAGAATAAAGATCATTATTTCATTATAAATTAATCATAACAATGAATCTATATTATTTAGTTAGTAGTGCAAAATTTTGGGTTACGACATGAGTAATTCAATGTCGTCATACGCTTTACTCTTAAGCCTGGTTGTTATTTGATATTTACACTCTATAGGTTAAGTGGTAAATTTTCTCAGTTCTATTTATTTTATTATAAAGTAATAAAGTGGATCGTGGGCAGATATTTCAATAGGGAAAAGATCGGCCAGAAAAAGACATTTTGTTTATCGACGAGGCTCGTTATCGATGTGCGTCTGTGTCTCGGCGACTACATCACATCTAAACGGTTGGACGGATCTTGATTATGGACAACATTTATTTTTTTGAAAGTGATTACAATTGAAATATCACGGATAGATTTGGGCTCTCTAAACGCATTAACATTATTTTGGATTTTTCAGAGATATATACAGTATGTAAACATGCTTAAACCATTTATTGAAATCCGGACATGTCTAAGTGATAAATAAGGTTGTGGTATATACATTATTGAAATGCTAAAGCTTTTTAGAATTTAAAATTAAAATACAAAAATAAAATAAAAATATCATTCATGATTTTAACATCCTGTATTCTTTGTTTACAATTGTAAAATTGTCATCAGGTTGTCAAGACAACGTCAAGTTCAATACATGAAATTTCAGTTAAAGTAAGACCACGTGTACACTTACGAGTTAGTTGTTACTTGAACCAAGGGACGGTGGCTGTTTTCGTGAACGCTACGCATCAAATATGGATTTTGCGAAGCACATCGCTTGATTTTGTTGAAAGTTGGTACAATCCACAGCCTCATTTCATTGCAATAAAGAAACGTCTCATTGAAAATTAATCTTGACATTTCATTCCTAGCCAAACTTTGTTGGAATAATTAAGAAAAAAAAATGTTTACATTGAAGTGACACTAGTTAAATTGAAATGACATTAAATAAATAAGCATGAATTGATGTTGTGTACATGGTAAATTGAGAATAATTTGGCTGCCACGGACTAATAAGAGCGGAAAACGGGTATGAAAAAAGAAGTTATACCAATGAACAACTAATGAAATTTCAAGTAGGTATTAACGTATTCATAGTGGGCTTGCGTTCATCTGTCTCGACGTAAACATTAAATATCATAGGACGTTACTTTTTGGGTTAACCGTCTTTGACAAAAGTTAAGATTTTATATTTTTTTACAATGAGAAAATTAAAAATATCCGACACACTAGCAAACAATGTGGACGCTTAACTCGACATGGCCATCAACTGGCTTAAAGGGATGGTTTTAGTAAGTCTACATACTTATATCCATACTAATATTATAAATGCGAAAGTGTGTCTGTTTGTCTGTCTGTTACCTCTTCACGCTTAAACCGCTGAACCGATTTGGATGAAATTTGGTATGGAGATAGTTTGCGTCGCGGGGAAAGACATAGGCTACTTTTTATCTCGAAAAAATACCCTTATCCGCGATAAACGAATTTAAGGCGGACGAAGTCACGGGCAGAAGCTAGTATATTATATATTGAAATGATATTATTAGCAAAAATGGTGATCTGTAGGCGGTACAAAGTTAATTCAGTTACTTATTTTTTTGGCAATTATAAAAAAAGTGTCAATGTGTCATAATGGCAGTTTACATGTGTGTCATACCTAGTGGAGGGTTATTTTAACGACAATAAAATATTCACAGTAATCGGCCGTGTATAAAAGTATAACTGACTGTTCACGACGGAACGTTAGAAAATCACGTTGAGCAACAAGTGTGATAAAATCACGGTAAATCCATACTAATATTATAAATGCGAAAGTGTGTCTGTCTGTCTGTCTGTCTGTCTGTTACCTCTTCACGCTTAAACCGCTCAACCGATTTGGTTGAAATTTGGTATGGAGATATTTGAGTCCCGGGGAAGGACATAGGCTACTTTTTATCCCGGAAAAATACCCTTATCCGCGATAAACGAATTTAAGGCGGACGAAGTCGCGGGCAGAAGCTAGTTTGTTATAAATGATCTGAATACATTACAGTAAGTAACTTTAACTTGGCAAGTCATGGTTAGTCTTGGGTAACAAAATCACAGTGTTTTTTTAGTGTTCTGTAGCCAAAATGACAAAAACGGAACCCTTATAGTTTCGTCATGTCCGTCCGTCCGTATATCACAGGCACTTTACTCAAAATGTATAAGATGTATATGTTAGCCGTGTCTTGTGTAAGCCGCTACTTAGTTTGATATTTAAATAAATTATATATATATTTCTAGGGGGGACACTCCATACATAAAACCGAAACTGAAAAAAAAATTGAGCATATATCAATGTGTGGCACAGGTTTGATTTAGTGAATATTTTCGGAAATATTCGCTCCGAAAGTAGCAAAAATTATTAATTTTTACTACTGCCCCCTCTATTTTTTAAACGGTATGTTCAAAAAATATGAAAAATTTTCAAATATTAAGTTTAATAAATACTTTAATGAAAATTGTTTTCAACATGATCGGACATACCGTTTTTAAGTTATTGCCAAAAAACTGCGTTTCTCAGCAAAAGGACGAAAGTGCCGGGGAGATACGCTCTTTTATTAGTGTTTTTTTTTTTCATATCGTATTTACATTGAGCCTGGTCCGACATGCCGGCCAAGACGGGTTTTTTTTACAACTGGTTTGAGAGTCACGGTGATTGAAATTGAATTGTAACGCTTTTCATCATCTCTAGTTATGTGTTGACACTTCTCACAATGAGCGCACAGATGCAGAATATTTTTACTTTTTAAATTTATCCTTGCTAGAATTGCGCTGCCTTTATAGAATGAGATAGTTTTGATTTATTAAAATCAGTGGCTAAGATTAAAAATAATTTAAAAGTTCGTTCCTAGTAACTTTGCAAATATTATTAGATAGATCGATAAAATTACGGGGTAAAAAAAAATGTTGTCCATTTCCGATACGGACTATCGCCGCTGTGTATCTGGATGCGTGTAAGCACGCGGGGTAATTCGTAGGATATTTTTTATACGACCGAGATGAAATAGAGGGAGGGTTATAATATTTTTCTTAAACACCCAAAGAAATGTCATTCTTATCTTCGTGATAATAGAACGCGAAGTACGTTTTTGTATAGCACTTGTTGAAGATTCGTTCTAATTTCAAAATAGAGGAGAATAAAGGAATGCCATTACAACTTTCATGACCATGGAAAACAAAGGAATTTTCTTTTGTGTTTCAGTGGGTTTTATTTCTTTTATTGACTATCTATGGCATACTGACAATTAAATAAAAATACACATAGGTTTTGAACGTGTATTTACTTTTTAATTTATTATCGCTTATATAATCTGGATAATTAGATTAAATCAGGTATTCAATAAAATAAATAAGCAATGACGGTTATTGTTAATAATTCATCAAAATAACCAATTAATAAGGTATTATATTTTTTTAATGTTATAAATAAAATCATCTTTAGTTTGGATGGTAAAATTTACCCGAACCCTTACCCTTAAAAAAAAAAATTGTCCAAACAAGTATTTTGTCGGTAATAAAAAAAAATACTTAAACGATTTTTACATAAAATGAGTGGTTGATTTCCTCGGATTTATTTGAGAAAAGCACTATACACAAGCCTTGGCGAATAGGAATTGTCGGCCTCGTATCTTTATATGGCCTCGTTGATACTAGGCCATCTATAACTACTTAGCCGGCCATCCCCTATTTCGCAGCCTCTGCAGTAATGTACTATTTCCTTTGCGGGTACTTTCTAGTGGTCGCTATGATTAATGGATAACATTTGACTTTCGACCCGCACGCACACACCCGAACGTTAGATTTCGCGTTATCGAAACGTCGTATACGCTCGCGTCGTATCGTATCCGTATCGTATCGTCTCATAATGGAATGCACGAATCGGTGGACAGGATCGACTTGCTGCGCGTGCTGCGCGAGGAGGTGGCGCCGCACGCCGCGCTGGACGCGCGCCTGGCACTGTGCGAGCGCTCGGCCGACGCGCCGGCCTGGTGGCAGCCCGCGCGCCACGACAAGCTGCTCGTGCTCGGCGTCTGCAAGTGAGTGCGTGCGACCTTCAAACGAGCCACACCGAAATAGTAGAGAATATATATTATTAATAATATATATTACGGCTCTGGGTTTGTTACGGTCATGGCCTCTACACCGTTCTTTGAATATCACAATATGAGCTTCTCTACTATTAGTTGTATATTATTCAATAGGGTAATTCCATGATAACAATTTACGTTACAATTTAAACTTTTCGTTCCAAAACAAAGGATTCATGAGTATATTAATAACAATAACAAATCCTTTTTAGGTTTCTGTAGTCAACTAGGAACCCTTATAGTTTCGCCATGTCCGTCTGTCTATCCGTCCGTCCGCATCTTAGCTCCGTGATCATTAGTACTAGAAAGCTGAAATGAGTATCACGCCGACAAAACGGTACAATAAAAACTCCTATCACTATAACAAACCCAATAAGATGTCATGTGCTGCTGTGTGTACTAACGTGGATTTCGAGGAAGAAATTGTATCTATATCTGTATAATTATACAAATATGTGAAATTTTGTATTATTATTATTTTTTCATTTGGTGGGCCGTATTTTTCTTATATTACACAACTATCAATATCGATTAAAATGTTTCTAACACTAGTTTGATTGCGACAGTCTTTTGTTTTGCTATGGACTTTCCGGGCTCTGATGATTAACTACTAAGTGTAAAATCAATGAACTTTTAAATAAAAAATAAAACTGGCTCCAAAAAACAACAACTACCGAGTAAAACAAATACTGCATTTCGTGTGTTTACTCAATCTATACGGTACATAAATATATAATTAATGTTATTTTGGCGTCGGTGACATATAAATAATGTGTAAATAAATAAATAATAAATAAATCGTAAAATGGTGACACAATGGCACTGAATCCAAAATAACATTAATTTGTGTATACTGTATAGATTGAGTAGATATCTAAATGGTTACTTGTAAGTAAATTGAAGAAACTGTAATAAGCAGTTTTTTTTTTAATGGAGTCTGTTTTATTTTTTGTAAATGTACGTATAAATAAAAAATTGGAAGCTTCTATTTAATTTTATATCCGCAGAAACCAAACAACAGCGTTACATGAAAGGATTGAGAGACTTCATTATAAGTAAATATTTATCTGATGTATGCGGCCGATTTTGTTTTGTGTCCATGAAAACGATTAAATCAGGAATCATTGTTAACATCTTTTCAACACCACTGAGTGGCATAGCAACTAAAAAATAAAATATTGTAAGGTCAAGATAAACTGTTGTGACTTTCGTAACACAAGTTACCGTTAAAAACATTGAGAACGGATTAAAAAATTCTACTAAGAAACAAATAAGGAACGCAATATCACTCGCCTTAACAACATCATGAAGGACCATTTAAACAAGAACACTCACAGTTGTCATACTTTGGATCGTGTTCCGATCGCCAGGAGATATTCTGGCAAAAACTAGATGGCGCTTTAAAACTAAACAGTTAACGATGGTATAATTGAATAAAGAAACATAGTATAGTAACAATTCATAATAAATAAATCGTAACATTTAAATAATAATTGTAAAAAATACCCTTATACGTAGATGGCGTTGTACATATCGTGGAACGGCTTTTTGTATGGAGATGGTCAGTCCTCTTGTTTTAATGGTCCTTGACAATATTTAAGATATGCAGAAGAATCATTGAGCTAACTTTAATATCATATGTTTTTGAAAATGAATACATTAGATTTTCCACATGAGACGCCTCCTTCCCAAAAACCGTTCTCGGTCACGGTCACCAACGTGCCCTCGCTTCAGATGTCGAAGGATAACTTTGGTTATGTTTTATATAATATGAATCCGTTTGTGGTTTTATATACAGCAGCAATAAGAGTATTAGAGATAGTGGTGAAGTACTTACCGGATACTTTATTAACATTTAAATAATTAGTACTCTTTTAGTTCGTATATCAAACAGTATTAAACAATTTCTAAGGGTAATGAATACGTTACTATACCAAAAACAGTGATAAATATGAGGAAGAAGTTTATAATGATAAGAACGCAAATATTATTGATATACTCACTTAAAAAAATATATAACTCTGTCATGGAATTACCCAATAGATGAAGTATGTAAAATTAATTATGGTCAACGTGCTTTACAGACATGGACTAGGAGACACTTACCACAAACTATTTTGTGACCCGAAACTACCATTCGCCGATTGTGCCAGCAAATGGTTCAACGGCAACAAGAGCGCAGCGAAGAAACCGGAAGAAACTCAAAAAATGTCATCTGACGAGGACGAGAAGGGCTCCGAGGGCTCCGGTTGCGAGACGCGAGCATCGCTCCGGCGCAGCGAGCGGACGTCGAACGCGTGCGCCCGCGACGACGACGATGCTGACGCGCTGTCGGAGCTGGAGACGCTCGCGAGGCTCGGCCGCGTCGACGGGTCCCTCTCGCCCGAGATGTGGTTCGCGGAGCGCGCCCTCGAGACCCGCCTCCACCACATCGCCCACGCGGTGCAGAACTGCGAGTGGCCCTCCGCCTCCGGCTCGAGGGCGGGCGACGCGCGGGGCGTGCCGGCCGAGCCGCGGGAGGAGCGCGAGCGGAGCCGGAGGCGGCACGTCGCCATCGACGTGGAGACCGAGCGGGCGAAGCTGCACGCGCTGCTGTCGTCGCCCGCGGCGGCGCACTCGGGTGCGCCCGCGGCGCGCGAGCGCGACGATGCGTCCAGCGACTCGGGCTCGCGCCGCTCCACGCCCGCGCCGCCGCCCGCGCACCAGCGCGTGGCGCCGTCGCCCGCGCCCGGCGCCGCGCCCGTGGACCTGTCCGCGCCGCTGGACCTCAGTGAGGCGCAGGACTTCAGCATCGGCCGCCGCACACCGCTCGCTGGCGCCGCCGCCGCCGCCGACTCCGCCGCCCGTGGCCGGCTCGATGACACGCTCAGCAAACTGATGAAAAGGAAAAACGTCGTACGTACTCATGACATTTTCCACGTTCTCGATTTTATACGTTCAAGTACCCGTTTGTCCCGGATAAATGTAGTTTTTAGAATAGACATTTTGTTTTCGACCGATACCGCTTGCTCAGCATGCAGCATCTTGCGAAACATCGTGGCGGTTAAAGTATTATTTTATTTCGGCGAGATTTATTTACAGACATTTTTTTTCAGCCCGCCCCGGAGCAGATCGTCGGCAAAGAGAAGAAGAGGAAGAAACTGGACGAAATAGTTCTAGGTCTGTCGGCCGCTAAAGGCCGAAGTCCGAGTAGCTCGGCGCCCGAGCCGCTGCCGCGCGGCCGCAGTTCCATCTTGCCCGACGTGACAGTGACCCCGGCCGCTCCTCCCTCTTCCGCGACGCCTCCCGCCCAAAAACCGTTCTCAGTCACGGTCACCAACGTGCCCTCGCCTCAGATGTCGAAGGATCTCTCTTCATTTTTACAACAGTCGTTGGAGCACAGCGGTAAAGCTCAAAAAGTTCCATCGTCCTCCGCGACGATGAAAGCTTACTCTCACGAAGCAAAAGTGAACAAGTGGCTGGCCGAGCAAGCCAGCGTGGAGCCGCGGAGGCGCGGAACGACGCCGAGGCTGGCGCCGGACGAGCACGTGCCGGTCGTGCACCGCGTCACCGGCAAGCGCATCGTCGGCCACAAGGCGCCGCAGCTGAAACATCTCGCGCAATGGATCGCCGAAAACCCCATGTACGACATCGACTCTAAATGGACGGAAGGGATCAAAGAACACGTCAAGTTACCGCAAGACGTGCGGAGTCAGAGACATTCTCCCATGCAACCGAGTAGTTCGATGACCGAACGAAAGAAAGGACGACCACCCACGCTTGATTCGTCCACCGCAAATGTTTTATCGACCGGATCGCACCTAAATCAAAATGTAGCCGGCTTGAATCCTGCACTTTTAGCTAGCTTATCTGGATTAAGTGCATTTGATCCAAAAACCCTTGCTGCGACTCTCTCGAATTTAACGGGCTTCGATCCCAAGCTACTAAATACGTTTGATCCGAAGTTGCTATCCAGCCTGAGCAGTTTTGATCCCAAAAATAATCCATTGCTGAGCTCTTTTAGTAGTATGCCGAATTTATTGGGTAATATTACTGGAGGTAACATATTTGCCAATTTAGCCGGCTTAGGTTTGCCTGGATTCTCTTCCTTAGATATGAACAGTCTTGGCGGCGCAGCTGCTGCCAGTGAAAGTAAGTCTAAATCACGGAAGTCTACGGACAGCGGAAGCACGTCGAGCTCCAAAAATGCAAATTCGCAGTTCCCATTTGTTTTCCCAAATCCTAACATGTTATATCCTCAACTGGGATTGGGTGGTTTAAATCCATTTGGCATGCATTCTGGTATATCATCGGCATACGATGCGCTTGGATTGCTTAGCAGCAACAACTTGGCAGCAAGTTCTGGTTCGTCCACGATGCATAGCTCCAGTCACGGTTCCGTTCGGGGTAGTTCAGTGAAAACTACTACACCTCGGTCATCTACTGTCGTTACGAGCTCCGCAACATCTCGGCAACAGAAGGTTTCAGATCGCCAACAATCAAGTCAATTACCTCAGATCCTTTTACCACCAGATCCATATCTTTTAGAATCATTATCTAAGCAATCTATGAATTACGACGTTGGTCTGAAAGCAGATAAAAGAAACAGAGAAACTGAAAGCCACGAACCTATGGCGACGGACTTATCCAAAACTGACAAAAAGAAACTCCCTTATGATTCATTGAGATCGCAGATGCCACCAGAATTTGCTGCCGTGCAAGAAAAATTGTTAAAAGGTGACAAAAAGGACATTGACATTAGTAAAATGTTATTGGAACAAATGGCTTCAGGAGCTCTAAGCGCCAGCTTAGTTAGTTCAGCAGACGCGAAAAAAGTTAAAGACATGGAGAAAGATGCTTATGAAAAGCTCAGCAAAAGCTCATCTGAATATATTGCAAGAGCTCTCTCTGCAGAGGAGTCTGTACCATTGGGATTAAAAAGAACACATGACGAAATGAGTAATGAACCTGAAAACTTGGCATTACCAGCTGAAATGAGTTCCGCTAAAAAGGCGAAGGAAACCCCAACTTCAGAATGTATCTCTACAATTGACAAACAGCAAGATCATCCTACTGGGGAAATGGATCTAGAAGACCTAATTGCTCCTTCTACAGTCATCAAAACTGGTGTGAAAGCAAGTGACTTTGAAAAAAACGTTCCGAAGACAAAAGATTGTCCTCCTCAAATTGACAAAGAGGAGAAATCCCAGCCAAAAACGAACCCTTATCATGACGATTCTGTTATGCAGAGAGGCGTCGATACTGCTCATGGTACGGAAAGCGGCAGTAACTTGGCGGAAGAGGAGAATAAGGATACTGGCGCTGCTGATGAATCTTGCAGCGTTGATGACACTTCTCCCAATGACGGTGGTCGTCGAGGTAGCCGAAAGAAAGGCCGTAAGTCATCTGAGGAAGCAACAACGGGACCGCGGCGAGAATTGCGCTCGAGTGCAGGCCGCTTATCCACCGAGTCAAATACAAACCACTAAAAAGGATTTTATTCTGGAATAACTGTTTACATCACACTATTTATTATAAATTGGGGGCAGTATTGCAAGATGTCTAAAATCTAGATGTACTAAGTTGCAGCTCTGTTTACGTTTGTCATGTTATGTCTGTTATATCGAAAAGTAACTCGAAACAATATCTTTTTTTATTCAAAGGTTATACTGGCATACATAAAATAATGGTTAGGTTAGATGTAAGAATACTTTTCTTGTTGTAACTTAATGCATGTCGCAGGAAAAAAGACGGTTAAACTTAATGATAGTATAATAAATTAGTTTAAAAAAATGACACTAGTGTTTTGGGAAATAGTCTGTTCAGATTAGTTAGTTATTCTACTTTTCCGAACCGTAAATTGTTCGTATTTAACACTACCAGGCCGCAACTATGCAGGTCAGCGGTCAGTAATAGGGAATTTTTGCTTTATTAAAAGCTCATTAACGTGACAAACGACAGTAGACAAAGAATGATTTTCAAATAACTATAAAAATCGCAAAACAGTATTTAGTATGGAGTTTATATGGCCGCCGTGGACTATGACCTAACAGTACATGTCGTACCTCTCTGTCAAATCACTGTCCAATTAGTAGTTTAAAATGCCTATATCATACGTATTTCGTGGCGGATTTTAATTCCACTTTGAAAGAGTTTTTAGGGTGTTTTGATATTTTGTTAAGAAAAACGATAAAAAAAATCATGCATATACCCTATTATGTCGCCCTTGGCTACTGAAAGGTTGCCGACCGCTGATCTAGATACATGTCAAAATAACCCACCTTCCGCAGGAAGGTAAAAAACAATACGTACATTCAGAATAGTTAAGCATTGGGAATTTATTTCAAGGCAAGTAACTTTGCGAGATAATCCAATCTGGTTTCAACCTTAAACCCGCGTGTTAAAAGTTACAATTTTAATAGCACCTACGTGGTTGATTAATCTTACTACACCTGGAAAAGTGTTAATTGATACAAATGGACAATGAAATAGAAGTTTTAAGTTTTCTTGCGACATTCGTTAGTTGTTATAAAATTTATAGAAGACTGGATACTCCACATACTAATGACTATACTACAATTAAACTATATAATTCTTAAATTTTTTCATAAGATGCAGGTACATTTAATTGTATTTATTAATTTATAATTATACAATGCTTTTGGTAAAAATAGTTGGTATATGTTCTCGTCGCAGGTAAACTAACTAAGAAACGTTTTAGTGTCATTGATCATCATGCTACCTATATTGAGTCTATAATAGTAACTTCATCATGAAATTTTAAATTACAAAGCGTAACTTCATAATTTGGATACTGGTGACGAAAAGTATCTCAAGATCTCTTGCGAAAGGCAACACATTTTAGATTAATTCGTGGTCGTCAGTAGATTGGTTTTTGATAGGTATTTTATATTTGAACTTAATAATAAGTTAAGACTTAGCGATGCAATTGCAATCACATTTTATCATATATCGTTTAATTATTTTTTTAGATTGTGAAATACGTATCAACCTATGATTTCGTTTTCTATTTTAAAAGTAAGTGCAACACTGGATGTGATAAAATAATTTATTACATTAACGTATTCTTATTAACCTTATTATTTTGCATTGCTGTATTGATGAATTGTAATATAGATAATTATGTAACAAATCATAAATAAATATGAAACGGAAATACTTTGTTTTAGTTACCAATTCTGTATAATGTGTAATGCACGGTTACTTGATTATTAATAAATAAATCAAATTTATTTAAATACGTACTTTCCAATACTGATAACAATAGACTAAAACAAACAATCCCCTGGTGGGTAGGAGGGGGAGGCTCTAAAAGGATCGCTCTACCTTGCTTCTAAAAAAAAAAATATTACCTTCAAAGGACATTGGGTACTTTTTCCCCTACTAGCGGACTCAAACGAAACCAATTAAAGTTTTAAGATAATGTTACGGGCTTTACCACTGTGTATTTTTATTCCCTATTCCCGTAACTAATGGGAAAGCCGAGAAAATGAGATTTTTATACCGCAGCAACAAGATAAGATCGGGACTCGGAGGAAGGCTGATTTTTCCGGTGGGGTAGTTGTGAACCAGCTGAATCACAACTACCCACATGACTTGCGCGGGGTGGGGGGGTCATTGTTGTTCACAGAAATATATCAAGATAGAAGGAAAGAGTTCGTCGGTTTATATGAGAACCGAGCGTGTAACATTTTGCGTAGGTACCTTGACGCCACGAATGTAATTTAGTGATGGGAAACATAAGCCGCGCGAAAACAATTCAAAAGCATCGATTCACAGATCGATTAGAACACGGCACTCGTTCTATACACAGCTACACCCACCACACCGCGCCGCGGCCCCACCGCTGTCAGTCACAAACAAAAACAGTCGGATAACAACATTAGAAGCGGGAGGTTACGTGCGCGCTGCGCACATGATGCAGAGATTTCCGCCCACATTCCGGTGGAAGCTGACTTTCAAATTATCCCACAAAATTTAGATGATCATATACAAAATCTTGTAAATGATCAGGCTCAATTATTACAGACCGTCACTGACCAAAGCGCCTTCAGATTAGCCATCAGAAGGCCGCGACACATACTGTCCGACCCGGATGACGTCATCACGGCTACCATCAAAAGATGGTACCCGGAAGACTCGTCCGACTCGGACACAGACGACGGACCCATCAACCATGTTGCGGACTACTATTTTGACCGGAACATAGACATATTCCGAAACCCACATAACGATTACGCATACGGACACGGACACCGGAGGCCCCGCAGGCGGGGTCGTCCACCGCGATCTTAATACGCGGGTCCCCACACGTTATCCCATACCCATCCTATTCCCAAAAGCGCCAAATAAAACCCAATCTCCTTAGCTAATGCCACTCACAACAGACTTGACATGGACCGGCTAGAAAATAGCTAGGTACACTCCGACTGTCGTGCACTCGAGCACGGCAGTCACCCTTGTGTTATTGTGGATAAATACAAAAAAACACGTGCTTTCATTAATAAAATGACAGACACATTAATAGTAGATTGTTTGACAAGGGGCTAAAATAAGCCATTATGACACGAAGTGATTATTTGGACGAGCTCACGAAGTGAGCGAGGACAAATATATCTGAGTGTCCTTTAATGGCTTTTAGCCACGTGTTAAACACTCTGCTTTTCACTTCGACTGCGAGAAAATAAAAAACACAACATTAAAATTGTATATTTCTGAAAAACTAAAAGTACAGTTTGAGCAATTCTATCAGAAAGATTGGCCAATCTGATCGGGTTCGTTTGTTTGTTTTTAATTATTCGTAAGGAGTATGTAACTGGCCACAAGTTTTTTTTTCAGTGCCATAGACATTTGTATGGGATTATATGGTTTTCTTTTAGACCCTAGGGGCTAAATGTACTATTTTAGTATCGCTTCGCGAAGCTAATATGACGTCCTTTTTGAGCAGGAGAAGTGAAAAAACGCATTTAACATTGACATGTTAATTTCCTTTCTTTGTTAGAAACATAAACAGGGTTATACAATATTTATTTATTTATTTATAGGTCAATAGGGTTATTGTCTAATTTAATGAATCCGACATACAATAAATTAAATAAAAGATTCATCAAAATCGCCAACCACAACATAAACTGTAATACCTATGCCACGGTTTTGCCGGCTCGGTCACGGGGCATGCTGATGATGGTGAAGCTATCACCGTCCTAAATTGATTTCAAGGTTTATCATCTATAATTACTTATTTTTAAATAAAGTGTGGCATGAAATCAAGAAATTACCCTTCAATGAATACATTTAATAATACAAGACAAAGTATGTTAGCGGAGCTAGGTCATATGTAGAAGAATGATAGCTTGATGGTGAAGTAAAACACTTCGTCCTTTTAATTCAGCTGTGTATTTCTCTAGAATAGCACGTCAATATACTTCGGCAACAGTATAAACATATATATATATAACAATATGAATTATATAATACGCGACATCAGTAAGCATGGATTACGGAATAAAGGGGATATGTTGTAACTGCGAAATAGTATGGGTCATGTCGTTTATTTTAAGAATGTGTGACCAGTGTGACTTTTACACTTGCATTTTATAAACTGCTACAAAGACAAGTTGATCTTAATTGGTCACAATTCTCACATTCAAAAGAACGTAACGTAATTTAACATTTATTCAATATTAAACTTCAACATGGTTAAATACGGTTTGTTTATGTTTAAAGATTATTTTTTTACATTGTAATTGATCAAATGGCCGCCAGATACGTTTTACCACAAAGGGCTATTCAACGCTAGATGGCGCTTAAATTAATAGTTTGATAGATTATTTTTATTTATAGTGTATTTAAGGTTTCAATTCTATTAACATTACTTTATAAGCCTGACGAATCTTCTAGACCTACTCGTTTAGGGATGTGACCATTACTATTTCAAGAATGATCGATAACACAAGAAGCTTGCGCGTCTAAAAAGGTGGAAGAGGCCGGAAAGTAAAATCACGATGACTTAAAATTGAAGTTTTATCGATTATATTACTAGCTCGTACCCGCAACTTCCTTCGCTTAGATGAAGTGTATTTATTTTTTTCGACAACCCCCCGAAAAACTGATAAATTCCGGAATTTTAGTACCGGTAATAGCTAACAGGAAAACTATGTTAGAAAAAGTATTGCTTATTGGGAACCGACATTTTTTATATTTACTTAGTCATAATAAGCAATTCACAAGGTTTGTTAAATTCCGTATCGATAGTCGATAAACAATTTTTCGCTGCACGCTTAACGCGTACTCGGACTTGAAGCTTCGACTTAGAAAAAAAAATAGAAATAATGCTTGGAAATGGACTAACCTGTGGTATATGTTATGCCTTTTGGTTTTAAGTTAACGTTTCCACTTTAGTTTTTGCATAAGTTTACCGTACAAACTGCCATTTTTATTTTTCAGGAAGCGACTGAGTCAGCGTTTGCTGCGTTCCGTGCCGGTATGCCAATTTTGACCTTAGCGGAAAGACACGAACCACGCCCCCTTGCCATATCCCCTTTATTCCGTAGTCCGTGGTCAAAAAGTTATAAGGATGCCCTTGTAGGTGGTGGGACATACAATATCCAACACTTCCCTTCTAGAGCACACTATTATTTGCAAGAAATAGAGTTAAATTTTTCAGAGAAAAATTAGCATCAGACTTTACATTTGGCTTTTACAACATTAATTACCTTAAAGAAACGGAGATTGTATGTACACTTTAAATGCATTCATATTGAAAACTATATACATTAATAACAATATTACATCTGTTAGATAATCATAAAAATACACACCCGGGGAACCATTCAAGGTGTGTGTCCAGTCTTCACAAGAGAAAGGAGAAACAAAACAGCAGGCAGAACCGCCTTCACTCGTCCCACTAGGTCCGGACCAGTCACCTGAGCGTCACTCGCGCAGCCCACGGTGGAAGGGTCTGCCCCATCAAGCATGATCGTCCCGGCAAACGCCCCCACCAAGCGGGGCGCTTCACCGGTAACTGACGCCACAAGTGCAAAAGCCCAAAAAGCAAAGAAGAAGAAGAAAAAGAAGAGTAGCACCAGGCCTGCACCATCAGACGCAGGCAACGCATCCGTGGCCGACGCGCCACAGCCAGCAGCACCATAGCCAGACCTGGCCGCGGCCACCCAGAAAGGCCCAACAGCCGTGGCACAGGCCCTACAAGCCGCCTACAACTCTCAGCCTCCTCTTCAACCCTAGGAGGCTGAGAGTCGTCCATTGGAACGCACAGTCGCTCACTGGCAAGGTCGCCCTGCTCCGCCACTTCCTCAGGGAGTAGGACGTTGACCTGATGCTAGTGAGCGAAACTTTCCTGAAAGGAAGCACGAAACTAAAAGCAGCAGGCTACGTCGTCTATAGGAAGGACGAAATAAATCAAGAAGGTGCCGCCTATCGCGGACTGGCGGTGTTGGTGCGGAAAAACGTAATCCACCAGCCGGTGGACCACCAACCCCTCGACTCCCTGCAAGTGCTGGGAGTCAACATCAACATGGCAGGGAGATCCGCATCTATGCCGCCTACCGCCCAGCAGGAGATCCACACGCCAACCTTAGAAACGACCTGGCAACGCTTATGGCGACCCCCATGCCGACCATCCTGGCGGGGGACCTAAACGCCAATCACCCGGCATGGCACTCTTCCCACACTTGCCGATCGGGAAGAATAATTCAAAAAGCAGCCGAAGACTGGGACCTTAACGTCACCAGATCCGAGGAGCCGACACACTACGATGTCGCGCACGGGACAGATTGACGACGACATCACTCACGAGGCACTGCCGGACCTGCCCTCTGACCACCGCCCAGTCCTCATGAGCATCAATATGGAGCCAGAGACGGCGCTGAGGAAGCCCATAACCAGAGTCAGCTAGGAGTCATTCGCACAACATCTGGATGAGTCATCCCATACACACACCACTCCGGTCTCCACAGCTGACGAGGTAGAGGGAGCCGTAACAGCCCAACGCAGACCACCAGCGAGAAGTCGAGGAGGTCTTGGAGAGGCACTTCGAGGCGCCACTGATAGCAGAGGAGGACCCGGTCTTCTTCTCCCCCGGCCAGGTGCAGCGAATCCTCCGAAGGTGCAACTCCAAGAAAGCCCCGGGCGCCGATTCGATCCCCAACTCGGCATTGCGTCACCTGCCACAGCACACCATCGTGGCGGTGACGCGCCTCTTCAATGGGATCATGCGCTCGGGCCACTTTCCCACTACATGGAAGCATGGCCGGGTTATAATGCTGCTGAAACCTGGGAAGGACGAAGAAGACCCTCTCCAAGGTGTTTGAGCGGTTCTACTGGGGAAACTTCTGGTTCAGACAGAGGGCTTGCAGTGGGCGGGTTCGGCTAGACCGGGTTGTGGCGATCAGTTTGGGGCTGGATCGACCGGTCTCGGAGCGTGTCGTATTGATAGATATACTTACCTTAACAATTTATTATAAAAGCGCCATGAAATGCACTTTGAAAAGAGGTTACGTGAATTGTTCTGTAAATGGATGTTTGGATACATATTACAAGGACGGAAAGTATTTTTTTTTGTCAAATTGTGAACGGGTAAGTTATTTTTTTTATTACTTACGAAGTTGTTACGTGTTTATTATTAAACTGTATTTTACGTGACTTAAACCATGAATTAATAAGATTTAAGCATCTACAGAAGTACACAGTAGGAATTGTGTGTGTACAAAAGATTAAACAGTTTACCTTTGCTTACATTGTTTTAAACTACCGCGGTTATTAGGTAGGTATGCGGAGGTTTTTTTTTTATTATAATAATAATAAATAGGTTCATTATTACATTAAAGGCACACAATTGTAAATACATATATTTGTTTCGGACTATAAAATTTGTGTCTTTTTTGTGGAACCCATACTAAGCTCTCACAACATCCTATCCTATCCTTTCCTATCCTGTTATCTTTATTTTCTTTTAAGGATGACATAAGAATTTGTTAATTAAATAAATGTAAATTAAATATGTCTTTTTTATCACTATGCTATGTGCGATAGCTACGAAACGGCTGAGTTGTCGATTTGATTGAAATATGTGAAGTAGCTTGTACAGTCAGCGTCAATTTGACATATTCCAGTAGTAAAATCGTCAGCTACTTTTGATGCTGACTGTACTTAATGTCGACTCACTTTACCCAAACGACATCTGGTAAGCTACGACACTTTTTGTCCTCATTGATGTATTCCTGGCGTGACAACCCTAGCACTATACGTGCAGCATGCGAATGAATACAAGTTATACGATAGTCAGAGAGGCATATAGTAGGCACGTTTCTCATGTGTAAACAGCCTTTTTACGAGGAAGTGAAATTTCTGTACTTGTACTATTACTTATTCTGTGGTTCAGAGCCGAACATTCGACCACTCTCCAGCTCACGCGCGTGCAATCAATCAATCAAAATATTCTTTATTCAAGTAGGCCTAGTTACAAGCACTTTCGAAATTTCAGTTACACGAGAGTGAATGTTTGCTGGGAGACATACAATATGATCCAACATTTGCTGCAAGGATTAGGGAAACCCAGAAAAACCTAATGCGTGCTCCACTTCTTGGCGAACACCATCAACAGGAAGGAGCACGCCGTAATAGTGATGCTTGATATGGAGAAGGCATTTGACATAGTGTGGCACGAGGGGTTGCTGAACAAGCTGTCAAAAACCACTATCCCCCGCCGAATAATAGAAGTCGTAAGGTCGTTCCTCACGGAACGATGATTTCAAGTGGCGGTAAAGCAGGCCCTTTCGACGGAGCCCCCGATCCACAGGGCAGCTGCCTATCGCCCGCCTGTTACGCCGTGTTCACTGATGACATCCCGGTTGTCGGGGAGGTCAAGCTGGGACTGTTCGCAGACGACGCTGCATCCTACACCTACATCTATCAGCCTGGAGGAGGCCTAGCTTGACGCCCTGCCAGAATGGCTGAACAAATGGCGGCTCTCAGTGAACATCACCAAGACTCAGGCACTGAATACAGGCAGGAAGGAATTGCCCACATTACACACCCACACTTTAAAGTTGACATTGATCTTGGGGAATAAAACAATTTAACGGATTATATCGCGTATATTATCTCATTTTAGTTCCCAATAAACAAGCTGGTCACTCTGCCACAGTAAATTAGACCACCAGCCATGGTGACTGGCCATCCCTGATACTGTGGCATTGATCTTGGGGTTTTGTGCGGCGTGAGTCGCTCCGTGCGACGTAGTTACTTGGAGATTCTTGAGTCCCTAAAACTGGGGAACAAGAACGGTGGCGGTGGTGGTAATGGTAGTGATGGTGGTGATGATGGTGGTGGTGGTGATGGTGGTGGTAGTGGTGGTGTTGATGGTGATGATGGTGGTGATGGTGGTGGTGATGATGGTGATGGTGGTGGATGGTAGTAGTGGTACCATCACCATCACTATCACCATAACCATCACCATCGCCACCATTATCACCGTCAACACCACCACCACCATCATCATCACCATCAACGCTACTACCACCACCATCATCATCATCACCACCGTCACCACCACCACCATCATCCACTACCATCTACCACCGTCACCATCATCACCATCACCAGCATCCCAATCATCACCATCACCACCATCATCACCGTCATCCCAATCATCACCATCACCACCACCACCATCATCACCACCATCACCACCACCATCCACCAATGATCATCCAATTCTGAATACCAGTGGATACCCCCAGGGTCCATCAGAATCTGGAAAATGGTTGTCAGTCCGGAAGGTCTTTATATCCTTCCGAATCCATAATTTAAAATAGGCACAAACAAAAATCTTTCTATTGACACAACACATACTCGTAATTTCAGCAAGCAGCAAGGTCAAAAAAATAAACTGGAATAAAGTAGCCTCAAAACAAGCGCCACCGTACTGCAAAAGGAGTCGATAGTTCACAAAAAAGTATAGGCGTCCGTCACTTATTTGTTTAAATGTCTTTAGCAGAAAAGTCACGCGCGTACTTGAAGGAACAAGGGCCAATACGACATGACCTGCGTCCACGCTGCCCCGCAGTAACTGTCAAATAAATATTATACCTTTTTTGCACAGCCACTCACACCGACGTAAAAGAATACGATGCTCAAGAAAGAAGCTTGTGTGTAGCTTTACCTGCCTACCTAAGTAGTAAGTACCTATAGCTGAAATAGTTCTGGAAACGTAAAGATTTCGAATTACTTTAATAGGTCGGTAATACCTGCAGATTTTCGATGGGTCGCTGATAGCTGCGTTTACCTTAAAACACCATAATGTAAAATTAACCATAGACACACCTTGCAACAGCACTAAATAACGGCAAGACAAGGGTCAGTAGAAGTTCAAAATGCAGCTTATAGTCTTGTGGAGACCCTTCTTTTGGCAAATTTTGGGCAATATAACTTTACAAAAAATTCAAGTAACCATACTTTAGACTTAGTTTTCTCCAACTTTGCTGTAGATATAATTAGCTCAAGCGTCTCTCTCGTGAAGGTAGACACGCATCATCCACCTCTCGAAATTACTATTAGTGATATTTTTTCTGCTCCGTTAAAAGAAGTTCCTCGTCCACTGGTTAGATTTCGTAAGGGCGATTATGATGCCATAAACGACTATCTTAATAAGTTAATTGGATCTCATGTTTTTCGGAAGAGTCTATGGACACTGCCCTCACTAAATTTTATAATATCCTTAACGAAGTAATTATTAAATATATTCCCATAGATACCCGTACTAACAAAGCAGGATATCCGGCATGGTTTAGCGCAAGTTTGGTTAAAATTATCAAGGAAAAAGATAAGATGCAATCAAAATATATTCATCACATCTATACTATTTATAAAGGTGTAAAAATGAAATGTTGAAGATATTTTACAATAAAAATATTGGAACGGACCATTTGGAGGTCACTGAATTGAATAATATTTATTTATATTTCATCACGACAAATCGGCTTAACTCTCGTGTATGTATATAGTAGTATTTGGGCTGAACGGATTTCAACTATTTTTGGTCATCGCACCCTACTTCATGTGACACTGACAGAAAACTGTCTTTGTGCTGGCTGACAGTGAAAGATAGTATAGTGGGTTGGGTGGTGACTGGTGACAGGCTGACGTGACTGAGTATGACAGAAACAGTAAACGTAACAACATTAGTTTCCTGCGTTAGGCCATTAATATTGAATTTGGGATAATTCGATTGTCATTTAAATGGAAGGATAGTTTTGAGGAATTATTTGAAATAAGTAAGTAAGATTTATCCAATAAGTAAGACGTGGATTCGTCAAGATGAATGTGCTATGATTCTGATTGTTCTTCGACAGGAATTAAATCATCAAGGCCTACAACTGATAACATGGACGCAAGAGCAGCTAAGCTTGCTTTAGCTCGTAAAAAGGTACCTATCTGTTCCTTATATTATTTATATAAGTACCATTTCATTTCGACCCGATTCTCATCGTCTTGCCTACTTGGCTTTAAGGCATTTGTGTACTTTATTTTACTGCTTTTAAAGAAAAAATACTCCGGCTTTACCAACAACATGTTTGACGCCGGGCCACTGATGTCATGTATAACGCATTAGGTACAATGAGTGACTATATAATATATACTTATAGTAGTGAGCTTATAGCTGAAGGCATTTGGAACGTCTTTCACTTTCTTTTCAAGTGATATACATTATTGATAGAATACCCAACATTATTTTTCAAGAGTAGTCAGTTGGTGAGATTTGGTGGTTTATTTGGAAGTTACAAAATAGGTATTCAATTGACAACATATTTCTTATTTCCAAACAATATTAAATCAGTACTCATTCTGGGGGTTTCTATGAACATGAAAGAACTATACAGTCCTTTATGGGTTGGGCCATGGAGTGTTTTAACCGCCGCTACTTTTATGTAACAAATTACTGGTGAATAAAATGTCAAACGCATCAAAGTTTAAGGTATAAGGTAGATTTAAGGCATCATTTTCATTATTTTATTTATTGAAATTTACATGTATAATGTAAAAGATTTGTTACATAAAAGTGTAGTGGTTGAAACTTATGTCATTAGTGAAATAGTGACATTCACAGCTCAAAGAATGATACAATCCTTTATGGACATTCACAGCTCAAAGGAAGAACAGCAGTTAATTTCTTATACTTAGTTCTTCTTAGTAATACTGTTTCTGTATGACTTTCTACACTGTGACTGTCACCTACACTCTATTTGTTGTTTTAGATATTAATGAAATTGGTGTGTTTATAATTTTTCAGTTGAAAGATCATCAAGACAAGAAAGTTGTCTTTAAAGAGGGAAATGAAGGTTATGATGGAGAAGCATGCCATAAGGTGCCCCAGCCTAGTCTAACTGTAGACACCATCTCAGTTATAAATACTGAGATCGAAAATGTTGAAAAGCAAGCAAGGGTTCAGATTGATCAAAATCAAAACAACACATTTGAAGGTCCTAGCCCAGAAGTAAATGTGACAGAACTTCTTGTGTCAAGTAAAAGAGACCTGGAGTTGAAAGTAAATGAGTTGCAGTTTAAATTATCCCAGGTAGAAGGTGAATATGCTGCAGCCATACACAGTCATAACTTATCTAAGCAGCACATTTCCAACTTAGAAAATAATGTTAGGAACTTGAATGATAAATATTTGGCTGCAACTGAAGAGATCTTGTCCAAAGACAAAGTAATAGAGAGTCTGTATGCAGAGAAAAAAACATTGACTGATATCAACAACAACATGCAAGACCAACTTGAGTTTACAAAAACTGTTCTCACAGCTAAGGAGAATGAAACTGATTCTCTTAACAGTCAGCTTTGTAAACTTCAATATCAACTGGATGCTACACAATTACATTTGCAGCAAATAACAAATGGTTCGGCTGATTGCATAACACCTAGAAGTGAAAAAGAAGATGGCCAAGTAAATGTTGCTTTGCAACAAAAAATATTAACACTTGAACAACAATTAAAGGCCTTACAAAAAGAGAGAGACCAAATAAGTTCACACTATGAACATTATGCTAATGACTTGAATAATCAGCTTAAAGCAGTTTTAACAAAGAATGAGGAGTTGACAGGAGAAGTTCAAAACTTATCAAACCGGGAAGCCAGCCTTGTAGAGCAAATTGGGGATATGGAAATTCGCTTACAGAATTATCATATACTTAAAGAAGCTATGGACTGTAAAACAAGGACTAATATTGATATGAATGAATTGCAGCGAAACTACGAAAATACCACGGTAATAGTAATATCAAAGGATTTTCATGGCAAAAATTTAAAGTAGGTCAAGTAGGGTATCATATTAAAGCGTTTAATTTGCACGCAGTCAAAACTATCAAAAGATACAGTTATTAAAAATGGTTTCAGTAGTTCTAGAAACTTGAAATTTGGTATGAAGGTCGTAACTCTGATAGGCTATCAGAGTTACGACCGTTTGTCACACATGATGTGTGATACATTTTAAACTCGTAGGAGTAGGCATAGATGTTCCTCAAAATGAGTTTCGCGTCTGTTATTGCTTGTTTTTCATAATCTTTCTGTACTGTCAAATCGTTTTAGTACCCGCGATAACGACGTATGCTGATAGCACAACCAATGAAAAATTGTATGTCTTTGATTGATTTGATTTGATTGATTTGATTTGTCCTAATTGTAACCAATATAAAATGACCCAACACTTTGTACATTATACTTGGGAGCAGGATTCTGCTAACACTGCATTTTTAATCAATCATACAAGATTTTCTTAGACAACCCACTCGCGACATTTCTTACCACATTAAATATGATATAAAACACATTTCATTGCATAAACGGATGGGTGAATATCGTTTTATAAGTATTCGGATCTTAGACTATAAGTGAAACTTTGTACGGATCCCTCTGTGCGCGAGTAAGACTCGCACTTGGCCGATTTCTATGTAATGTTCTCTTGTTCTTCCAGAAAATGCTGAGAGAATTAAACAACAAGTATGAAGAACTTCAGAAATGTTATTCAGAGAGTGAAGCTAAAGTTAGAGAACTAAGCCAAATACGCGATACCCCAACATGTACACATGATGAGATTAGCATCTCAAAACTAACAGCCGACATTGCCAGTGATAAATTGGCTGCACAAAGAGCGACTGAGCAAAATAGGAAATTGAAGACCAATGTTCAAGACCTCGAGGAAGCTTTCATTAAACTGGTAAGGAATCACTCCACTCCTTGTTGTATTCAAGCACGGAAAGTTGTTTTTCCAATGTTTTAATCATGTGAATCATCTTCTGGAGAGAGCACAAAGATCGGTCCTGAAAGTCATTCATAAGGAGCGTCGTTGGTTCCAAACTCTGTTGGTCTACAAGAACATGGATGTCCTCAATGTCCGTGGAAGCGTTATACTGCAATCCTACAATCTGTATTTCAATTCCACTTAAACATATTAAATTCCCCTAAATATTTAGAATTACATAAACGCAAGTTCAGAGTTCATGTTCCTCCCAAAAAATCATCTTTTGCCCAAAGATTCAGCTCATTTCTTCATTCTTTCCTATATAAGAAAAAAACCTGAGTGCGTAAAAAAACTAAAAAGAAAAAAACAAGTCCAGTACCCTAGAAATTTGTTAAGTTATAATGGAAATGTTTCATGATTCATGAGGGATACTAACATAAAACAAATAACAAATTCTTATGTAGTTACATTTCCATTATAACTTAACAAATTTCTAGGGTACTGGACTTATTTTTTTTCTTTTTAGTTTTTTTATGCAGTCAGGTTTTAGGTTTTTAAATTATAGTTTTTAATTTATACCTTTTAGTTAAAATTATAAGTCAGTAATTTGCGCAATCTGTATCGTGGGGGTTATTGAGAAGTTTATAATATACCTATATTTAAGCAGATTTATTACAATTCAATGAAAATTCAGTGAGAATGGCTTGCTAACCAACCAACTTTAAATCGTTATAGTGCATAACTGGTCATTCAAAATTAAAAATAATAAAAGAAATCTAATAATGATTTTCAAATCCAATTCAATGATACTCCACTCGACATAGTATTGTACGTCGATTTTTTTTTTCATTCTCACAATATGGCGTCTCATTATCGCCATTTTGAGTTTTCATCGTTTTCATATCTTTAGTGACATTTGGACAGACAAATCGATTGACGTAAGAATCATCACAATCGGTCCACGCGTTTGTACTCCAGAGTGTTAGATAGGAACAAACATACATATATACACACATACATAGACTGATAAACACATTACCCTCCTTTGCGTCGCGCAGTCGGGTAAAAATATGTGCCAAATACCCTTTTAGTCTAAGCTCCCGTTGCACGAAACCCTACCTCACAAGGTGGCAGATCAGAAATGTAATATAGTGATAGATAATTACTCCTTAGGAACACTGGATTTTAGTTCGTTGGCATAGCATATCCTGGAAGAACTTTTTTTTTCGTTGTCGTATCGCTATTTTGATTGAAAATTACATCATAAGCTGGCAGATCGAAACATTTACTAATGAAAAAATACACATTTGGAGATAACAATCCACATTGGTTGCCAGTCCAAACCCTGGCAGGTTTCAAGGTCAGCCATATTTTATGAGCCCCAAAATTGGGTTCAATTACCTCATCGAGTGGCACGATGAAACTGATGCAGATTGATTGCCGGGTTTCCTGCCTTCAGCTTGCCAGTTTTTCTGGTCAGCCACCTCAAACAATATATTTCAAAATGTAGGAATAACGAAAAATTCTTGTATTTATGCTATGATTCAGGGTATCCATACTAATATTATAAATGCGAAAGTGTGTCTGTCTGTCTGTTACCTCTTCACGCTTAAACCGCTGAACCGATTTGGATGAAATTTGGTATGGAGATAGTTTGAGTCCCGGGGAATACTTTATAGGCATAGGCTACTTTTTATCCCGGAAAAATACCCTTATAAACGAATTTAAGGCGGACAAAGTCGCGGGCAGGAGCTAGTAGTTTAATAAAAAACAGGATATTAAATTAAAGTCGACGTACTAACAGACTTGCGTCTTATGGTGTTGAAATAATAGGGTAATAATGTACCAGTTTTGAAAAAAGTGATGTTGCTTTTTACGTTCAACGTGATATACCTAGTTAACGGGAATTTTTGTGCTGTATAACAATATTTATTGTGTAGAAATAGTATTTTCTATCTTGATATAGATAAGAATTTTTCTTTTTTTGGATTCCTGCGAAACAGGCGATGACTAGTGCGGGGACCAGTGCAATTTAATTACTTGAAAAGTAACTTTTTTAATTAATAATTGTCTTAATGTCTAATGACTTAATGTCAAGTGTAGTGGGAATGGGGATGGAGTTGAGGTAGCATGCTACAGTTTTCAATTCCATTCTGCATAGCTTTTAATTAAACGAAATTCATCTGTTACAATTTATTGCGGTTCCATGCCATAAAGTAAAACAAGGAACCTTTATGGTGCGACTCTATGTGTTTCTCTGTTCGTCCTTATTCAAGGCTGAACTTATACAAGAATGAAATGTATCGCATAGATTTTTTTTTCAAAAAAATGGTTGCTACGGACTATTTGGAGGTCACTAAAACAAAAATATATTTTTTGGATTTTATGTATGTTTGTATGTGTCGTTGTGACTTCATCACGCAAAATCGGCTAAACAGATTTCAACAATTTTTGGTACACCGGTAGCTGGGTATCTCCAGATGGTTATAGGATACTTTTTACTCGACTACGTTGAATAAAAAACGTGGGCTTATGACTTTTTCTACTCCGCGAACGAATTTGCGGGCTGCTTCTAGTTAGAAATAAAACGAATGTGGAAAAATCGGAATTAGTGATGTTGATCATTTGGTCAAACGATTCCGTAAAAACGGAATCTGGTATATACCGCAACATGAAAGATCCAGAAAATGGACCTAATCTCTGGAACCTCATAATATAACTAACCGACAAACTATCAGTACGTGACAGTGTTGTCAGCACAGCGAAAAACATAAAATAGCACTGCCGCGTCCATAAATCCTACGTCTCTTCTCTTTGCGTACAAATTATAGATGTGAGACCTTAATTGTAATATTTACATAATTTCAGAGTGGAGACAAATTAGAGCTGGTCGAAAAAGTCACGGCAGAGAAGTATTTAAACAGGGAGCTAACCATAAAATTGGCCGAGTTTGAAGAAAAAGCGAAAGACATGCATATAAAATTAATGGCGAAAGACGAGGAAATGATAAGGCTACAAAATAGCTGCCGCGATATGGAGAAACAGCTACAGCAGCTGTCGGGTCAATTAGGTGCTCTTGGAGAAAGTGAAACAACTAGACCTGTGGAGGACAAGGAGGAAACAATAGATCATCATGATCATCACCATCATGATGATCACCATCATGATCATCTTAATCATGAAAACAATGTAGCTAAAGTGGACAATAAAGACATTGAACCGGGAAAATCTTTGGAACACGTCTGTGCAGCTTCAGAAGCGTCTAGTGATTCAAACATTCCAAAAGAACACGCCATGCTGAAACTACAAGAAAGATTTCTCAAAATAATGGATGATGTGGCTGATCTATCGGATGAGAAACACAGACTCGAACATATTATATTGCAGTTGCAGAATGAAACTGACACTATATGTGAATACGTCGCACTCTATCAACAGCAACGTAGCTTGTTGAAAAAGAGAGATGAGGAGAGAAGTGCTCAGATAAAACTGTTTCAAGCCGAATGTGATCGCCTGAGAAAGCATTTAGAAGAGCTGGGTGCTATACTCCTACGTTTTGCTGGAGACCCAAAACTGTCTTCGTATTTCCAGGATGAGGTTAAAAAGGCTGACATGGCGAAGGTGATGGATTTACTTACCAACTTGAAACACAATTCATTGATCGATCCAAAAAAGATTAGTTCAGACTTGAATAATTTTTACCCTTGTAGTTGCTGTTCTGGTCAACTTATAGATGTCTGATGGTAGTTCATTGTCACTATTTGAATATTAGTGTTCTATGATATACATAAACATAATATAATATAATATATAATAGTAACACTTTGTAAAGTAATACATTACATTTATACAATATAATATTAAGAATAACATTGTCTTATTCTATTTATTGCACAAAAATTATTCAACAAATAAAATAACACTATTACAGTAATAGTAAACCTAAAAATATAACTAAAGTAAATGCAAATGTAAAAACCGACCAAGAGCGTGTCGGACTATGCTCAGTGTAGCGTTCCGCAGCCGTTCATACGAAAAAGTGCATTATAAGTGCACTACCAAAAAAGCGTATCTCCTCGGCACTTACGTCCTTTTGTCGACAAGCACTGTTCTTCGGCAATAACTCAAAAACGGTATATCCGATCATATTGGAAATAATTTTCGTTGGAAGTATTTAATAAGCTTTATCTTTGCATGTTTTTCCTATTTTTGGACAAAAGGTATACAAAATAGAGGGGGGAGGGCACTTATTTCCGAAAATATCCACTAAATCATATCGACGATATTAGTGCAAAACTTATAAATATAAATAACAGTGAAGTGATCATTAGCGACTAAACAACTTGTTTCTGAAGAACGTTTGCTTTGCTTAGCCGTCGCTCATACAATGGGGACTGAGGACACTGCATTGTCATGGGGATGTTGCAATCTTGGAATGGAAGATAGTCAATTTGTGAAATGCACCTCATGCAACATAGCTTATCATCTTGCATGCTTGTCGACTACAGTAAGTCATGGCCATGGCGCAGAGTCAACGTCATTTTCGAGCTGGACCTGTCCTTTATGCACTGGCCGCGGCAGTAAATCTGATAATAAAGACAATACTCCGGTCCGCTTCAATCCCAGTAAGACCTCTACCAGGGCCAACAAGAGGCAGGCGCTGTATTCTCCACCAGGATCTTCAAACGAAATATTAACTGCAGATCAGGTGCGCGATGTCGTACAGGACATAATAAAAAGGGAAATGGGTGAACTACTCTCACAAATTCAGTGCTCCTTTACGGCTGAGTTAAAAAATATAAAAAAAGATGTCCAAGAAGTAAAAGAATCCGTCGATTTCATGAGCAGTCAGTACGACGACTTTGTGCAAGACTTCAGGGCGCACGGAGAAATTGTCAAGGACCTTCAAACCCAGAATCAGATCCTACAGGAAACTGTCGATACTCTAAACTCACGACTAAATCAACTTGAGCAACGTGCCTTGCGTAACAACATAGAAATCCAGTGTATGCCAGAAAAGAAGACTGAAAATATTGTTGAACTTGTGACTGACTTGGCTAAAGTGATTTCATGCAATATAACCAAAGACAACATCATTCACTGCACGCGCATAGCTAAGTTAAACCCGGAGAGTACCCGTCCGCGATCAATTATAGTACAGTTCAACTCACCGAACGCTCGAGATAACTTTATAGCGGCATCTACTGCATACAATAAGTCTAATTCATCGAACAAGCTCAATAGCTCACTTCTAGGCCTCGGCGACGACAAGGTGCCTATATATGTTATGGAACACCTGTCTGCTGCCAACAAGGCTCTCCACGCGGCAGCTAGATTGAAGAAAAGAGAATTGGGGTATACATTTATATGGATCAGGGATGGCAGAATATTCTTACGAAAAAATGAATCATCAGAATCTATTTTAGTTAGAAATAAAGAAATGTTAAATAGGCTTAGGTAACTAGTGTAACACAATCTTAACATAAATTTATGCATGTGTTGGAATGTACTAACTTATTTTCGCATTAAGTATTTATTACCAAAATGTTCGCGGTCTTCGCACGAAAACAAACTTATTTTATAGTAAGTTATGCTGCTCTAATTACGATGTAATTGTATTAACAGAAACTTGGTTAAAGGGGAGTGTATCGTCCTCAGAATTATTCGATGACAGGTATTTAGTATACAGGCGAGACAGGGAGACTACATGCTTCAATAACAAAAAGGACGGAGGTGGTGTTTTGATTGCGGTGTCGAAGAAACTCAAATCGAAACGGGTATTAGCGTGGGAAAGTATTTGTGAAGAGGTTTGGGTCATAATTGAACTTATCCAAGATAATTCTGTGTCTCAAATTGCATTTTGTGGTATCTACCTACCTCCTCCTGTTCATCAAACGTTGTTCAAAAGTTTTAGTAACAATTGTAATGCTGTCATAGATCAGTGGAATGACTACATTTGTATTGTCGGTGACTTTAATTTGAGTAGAATAGACTGGTCTCTTGTTAATCAACATAATGCAAACTATCAGACCTCCACTGTCGGACAATTATTGATAGATTTTGCTCACTTAAACTGTTTTAGGCAATGTAATAACATAACCAACAGCAAGAATAAAGTACTAGATATAGTATTAACGAACTTGCCTCATTGTTGTGTATGTGGTTCTACCAGTGACCTTTGTACGATCGATACCCTGCATCCACCCTTAGAAATAACAATAAATATACAGAATAAAAATCAATTAAAAACAAACGAACAAAAACAAAGACTTAATTATCACAAAGCAGACTACCCGTCCATTTTAAAAATATTAGAGCAAACCGATTGGCATAACCTTTTATCTGGCAATCACGTCAATAAAATGTTAGATCTTTTTTACGACGTTATTAATAAGTGTATTGATGAATATGTGCCTAAACTTCAAATGCAATCACGGAATAAATATCCACCATGGTTTAATAAACTTCTTATAAAACTGTTAAATGAAAAGAACAAAATAAGAAAAAAGTATAAAACATATGGCAATCCTCGTGACAAACTTTCCTTAAAATTGATCAGTAAAAGATGTGAAAAATTAGCCCAAGAATGTTATAATAGCTACATACGGACAACAGAAGAAATAATTGCTATCAATCCCAAATTCTTTTGGTCTTTTATCAAATCAAAACGTGGTGGAAATAGTACATATCCGGCGTGCATGACGAATGGCACAGCCACAGCCTCTGAAGGGTCAGATATTTGTAATATGTTTGCTACCTATTTCTCGTCAGTATACAGTATTGAATCGGATAGTTCGAGTAATATTTATGTAAAAAATGAATATCTCAATAAAATTTCAAGCAGTAGTCAAAGCCTTACTTCGCTGGTCTTAGACCGCAGTTTTATTCTGGATAGACTTAAGCAGTTGGATCCTACCAAGGGACACGGTCCAGATGGTATCCCACCAATATTTATAAAAACGTGTGCCACGGGTTTGATTGACGCACTATTCATAATTTTTAATGAATCGCTTCGGTCGGGGGTCTTTCCAACTGCGTGGAAACTATCTAAAGTTGTCCCAATTTTTAAATCGGACGATGAAACTGTAGTCAGTAATTATAGGCCTATTTCCATTTTATCCACCTTTAGTAAAGTCTTAGAAGTGTCAGTACTTCCACATATTCACATTCATTTAAAACAAAATATAACAGAACATCAACATGGATTTATGACAGCTAGGTCCACAAACACTAATTTGGTTAGCTTCACTGAGTCACTAGTTGAGTCCGTCGATGCCCACAAACAAATTGACGTAATTTACACGGACTTTAGTAAAGCGTTTGACAAGGTTTGTCATAGCATACTTATTCAGAAACTTTTAGCGTATGGAATTAGTGGCACTATTCTCAATTGGATTGAATCGTACTTAGCAAAAAGACAGTTTTTTGTTGTCGTTACTGGGTATAACTCCTCAAATTTTAACATAGCGTCGGGCGTCCCCCAAGGATCCCATCTGGGACCCCTTTTATTTAATATGTTCATCAATGACATCCCCATCTGTTTTCAGAATTCAGTTCCTTACCTATTTGCTGACGATCTTAAATTCTCTAGAGTTATAGAGTCTAAGAATGATATAGAATTATTGCAATCCGATCTTAACAACCTAACAGAATGGTGTAATATAAACTGTATGACTCTCAATGCCAAAAAGTGTACTCATATTAAATTTACTCGTAAGCAAAAAATCATCCCTTCTAGTTATTATGTTAATAAAATCTGTCTAGATGAAGTAAACTGTATACGAGATTTAGGTGTGCTATTTGACAACAAACTTACGTTTATACCACATATAGATAAAACAATTAAGAAGGCCTCGGGAATGTTGGGTTTTCTGATAAGAAATTCAAAAATGTTTAAAAAACCATCGACTAAAATATTGTTATATAACAGCTTAGTGCGAAGTACATTAGAGTATTGCAGTGTGGTGTGGCGTCCGCATTATGCGACACATATGCTTAGACTCGAGCGAATCCAAAAACGATTTCTTTGGTATCTCGCGAGACCGTTAGGATTGGCCATAAGCAGATCCTCTTATAACAGTCGATTAAACCATTTTAAAATGTGTTCTCTCAGCGCACGCAGGGAGACTCTAGATTTAGTTTTCTTCTACAAACTAATTAGACATCAGATAGACTGCCCACACCTTCTAAGTCTCATTAAGTTTCGAGCACCTGGTAGAAATCCGCGTAAGAAAATTACACCTGTATGTCCGCCGCTTCGTCGCACTGTACTCGGCTCTAACTCGCCCATATCACGTCTTTGCAAGCTAGTCAATGCTTGTAGTGGATCAGTGGACATACACGCTGACTCACTACCTAAATTTCGTAGGACGATAAACGCCCTTTGCAACAAAAATATTAAATAGTGTGTAAAATTGTATACCTTTGTGGAAATCAATTAAATCTGCTATTTTGCTGCTCACTTTTTTATACTTTTAAGTATTCTAACTTCTCGTTTAGTGTTAGTATCCTTATTTCTGTGCTAGGAAGCTGCTGTTAAACTTTATTGCTCCGTTTAGGCGTAAATCTAGGTTAATAACTGTGCATGCTGTGTTTACCTATAAGTAGTTGTGCATTAATCTTAGCACCTTATAATTTAAGTTCTCGAATGTTCTAATGTAACAACTGTTGGTGAACCTTAATAAATAAATAAATAAATAACAGGAAAAAAAAAAATCAAATTTTTTTTAGAAACCCTCAAATGATTTTAAAGGATCTGTCGAAGTATGTGCCACATATTGATATGAGCTGAAAAATAAATCGGCTTCGGTGACACGTATGGAGTGCCCCCTCTTAATTTTTATTTTATTATATTATTTAACCATCAAAGTAAGAAGTTGCTTACGCAAGATATCTATACTCCAAATTTTATCAACGTACATCGTGTAGTTTTTGAGTACATACAATGTCTGTGACATACGGATGGACATGACAAAAGTATACCTTTGCCATTTTGGCTAAGAAATCCTAAAAATGGCCCCTACGGCATTGTACCGAAGATGCTGGCGACGTTTCCTCGCTGATTCACCAAACTGATTCTTTGGGCGAGGAAACTGCCAGCTCTCCGCTCAAGACCCAGCGTCTCGACGCCAAAGGAATAAAATTATACTCAGCGCCGAGATCACTGTATTTGTTTATTTTTAGTCATTCGGCCGCTTCTGCAGCTGCTCCAGCCCTAGACGATGTTCTGTGGAGATGTGACAGGGCTAGTGTGTCTACCCAGGTTGCATCCCACACTAGCAACCGTCCCTTACACCAAGGAATAAAAGACATTCCGTCCGGTCTCTTCCCATCGTTCCTTGAGACGCCAGTCGGCTCGAATAGGGCCGGGACATTGACTGACGCAAGAGACCGGCGCATGATGTCGTTCAGAGCAGCGTGCCTTGAGAAGCGGCCCGCACTGCTCTGGCAGGAAAGTCCGTGATGACCCAGCCTGTCTACGTCTTTGCCGCAGGGGCATCGGCGAGGCGCACAAACCGGGACCCCGAGAAGTCGGAGGGTATTGGGTTCCAAAAAAGTAAAAGTACCAGTGCTTACGGAAGGGTGGGCTTGGAGCCAGTTTCCACTCTCTTTTGTACCTACTGCCAAAAGTCTGGCTCGGTCTTTTTTGTGCAGCTCTGACTTAGGAAGGAATCTACGGTCAATTTGCATATGATGTCGTCCCAGGTCCTTTGTGATTTTAAAAATTATTTTTTTGTTTGAAAGGAAGTGCATCCAGACTGTACCCATTTACCGCGCCCTGCACTTCAGTAGGCTGGAGTGCGTGGGTGGCTGAGTTCGGTCAGGGACCCAGTTCTGCGGGGTATAACGTGGATCCCAAGCGCAGGTTTACGGGTGAAGACCCCAACGGGTAAAAGGCGGAAGTGGAAACCACTGGAACGGCTAAGTAGGCGGAGGAGGCAAACCCATGGGTAAGCTGCCCTCACATATGGAGTCCACAGGTTCCCGTGGAGCTGCACTGCTACGTAGGGCAGTGCAATAGGGTGCATGGCGGAAGAGACCCAGGTCCATCGGCTGCACCCGCACCTCTCCCGGAGAGTCACTGCCTAGGCGGTGACTCTCAGGCGGCAGCCGGCCGTAAAACAATAAGCGAACAAATATATTAACCATGATGCACAATACAAATAAAGGAAATAGAAAATATGCTTGGGCGTCCCCCTTAAGTGACGGCACGAACATGCAGAGATGCGAAAAACACTAGTGCGGCCCCCCCAAAGCGACGGAAGGAAAATACATCGGAGCTTGGAGCCAATGATTGAGTTACGCATTGCTACCTAGATCATTGACGGGATGAAGTACTGAACTGAGTGCCGTACTGGAAAGGAGAAAAATAGACATATGTTACGTACAGGAGACTAAATGGAAGGGCGCTAAGTCACGACAGATAGGAAAGGGCTTCAAACTTATTTATAATGGAACTATAAACAACAGAAATGGGGCGGGTGTCATACTTAGCGCCTGCAATTTCATTCGAGTGGAAGGAAAAAATCATAACCCTCTTTTCAGTCTCAGCATAATGGGATAAAAATTATTCTATAACCATAGCTAGATCGTCTCCTTAACAATGGCATACGTTTCATCTTCGGCCTTCGTAAATATGACCACGTTTCATTCTTTCGCCGTCAGCTCAATTGGCTTCCCATACGTGGTCGCAGGTCTCTTAGAATCCTTTGTTTCCTATTTTCGATCCTGTTCCAGCCTTCCGCTCCAGGATACCTCAAAAGCAAATTCGCTTTTCAAACTCCCCGTCCAAGCTGTGAACTACGTTCCTCCCGAATTCTCAAACTTTCAATTCCTTCACACCATACCGGTTTCATGTCAAATTCTTTCGCCGTTCAGGCAAGCCGTCTCTGGAATTCGCTCCCTCTTTCTATCAGACAAGCCCCAAGTAAGGTAGTTTTCAACCGGATGCTACGTAGGCATCTGCTGGAACAAGAACTCAAGTAGCGTCCATCTTCCATGCAGTAGCTGGTATATTTTGTATTTATTATTTATATGTAATATCCATACTAATATTATAAATGCGAAAGTGTGTCTGTCTGTCTGTCTGTTACCTCTTCACGCTTAAACCGCTGAACCGATTTGGATGAAATCTGGTATGGAGATAGTTAGAGTCCCGGGGAAGGACATAGGCTACTTTTAATCCCGGAAAAATATATTTATCCGTGATAAACGAATTTAAGGCGGACGAAGTCGCGGGCAGAAGCTAGTATATAATATTGTATACCATATATAGTATAGGTATAAGCAATTATGTATGCATTATTTGCTTGTGTGTCCTAACGCTCTCAGTACTGAATGTTTTTCCCCACTGCACCATTTTCATGCTTCTCTGTTTGGCCCTATGGTTGACTGGTAGAGAATGCCTTTTGGCATTAAGTTCGCCATTTGTACTTACTTTTGTTTTGTGCAATAAAGTTTAAATAAATAAATAACCATCTGTGGATGTCCAGCTATAATGTTATACCTATGTTCCAAAAATAGTTGTAATCTTTTAGCCGTTTTGACGTGATGAAGCCACAACGACCCATACAAACAATAAATTAAAAAAAACCGGTTAAGTGCGAGTCTGACTCGCGCACCGCGGGTTCCGTACAAACTTTCACTTATTCCGACTTAACTTGCCGCTTGAGTTAAGTTTGCCTCTGGTATCTATGGCGTCACATACAATTGAAGGGCAAACTTAATCAAACCGGGTTATTCAAAAATGTTTATTGGTGATTAAAACAAAAGTAAGACAGATAGATATATGGCTATAATTTTCGTGTAATTTCATATTAAATTATATAATTCCAGAAAAGTTCAGATTTTTCGCTTGGTAAACTTCGGAGATAGAGGGGGGGAGGGGATGGAGTTTTTTTTTACATTTTCCGTAATAAAACAAAATCTACTCACGATAAAAAAAAAATGGTTCAAAAATGTATACAAATTTAAGCCCTTTCATATGATACCCTACTAGAGCTATGGTAAATAAACTGTTTTTCTTTTCTTTCTTTTTTTCTTTCTACCTAGGAGTTAAACTTTGAATTTTTGCCCCCACTTCATATACGTAGTTTTTTAAAGAAAATAAAAAAATATTTTAAATTGTTTCGTTTGCAATACATGTGGGCTGACCATGTTGTAGTTTTTGAGATATGGCGCTCTAATAGTCGGACAGACAAAAAAGTCGGCATAAGGGTTCTTTTTTACCATTTTTGGGACGGAAACCTAAAAATACGATTTAATGACTCTCAAATAGTCCGTAACATTTATTTATTTGAAAATATATTCAATCTACCGACATTAAATTTTTACCAGTTTATAATGAAAAAAGCATAGAATTCTCACTTTTTACTGAATTGTTCTGTAAAAGTTCATCTCGTGACGATTTCAAGAAGCCCAAACCAAGCTAGGATACATTATTTTATTATGAAGATCCGGTCCTTACCTTCCGGCTCCAGCGTCAGTTCGATGGTGCCATTTTGATCAGTCAAATTGTCACTATCAAGTCGGTAACCTAATTTAATCAAGATAAGTATCTTATCGCACCCGTAAATCACTTATCATTGAGGAGTTTACGTGGCCTTCTGATGAGGTCTTCTTGATGAGTTCCACTTTACCAATTTATACATTTTGAATGCAAATGTTTGATATATCACAATAAATATATGATTATGACTTGTTTCTTAAAATACTATAATATATGCCTATACAATTTGAAGGTTCCTTTCAATTTCCCCGGGATCCCATCATAAGACCATGACATGGTGACAATGGAACCGCCTCAGGACTATAGGTATTTAACTTATCTACTCTTTCGAATTAAAAATAGTTTGCCTGTAAAGTCGGTTTACGGACGATAATTTTACGCAGGATAGCGAAAAAATTGCAAGTTCAATACCTTGCGCGTAGCTTGTTTTATGAGCCTTTAAAGTTGGGTGGGAAAATCCATTTTTGAAGTATGAAAATATTAACAACTAATAATACCATTGAATAACCTATGATATTTATGGTAACTTTTTATATGAAACCGTTTCGATAAACGCGAGTTTTAACAGAGCCGCCTGCGGAACAAAGTTGTTAATTTCCCCATACAAGGTAGGAAAGTGTGACTAACCTACACGGTGCTAGGCTTTATTATATGTATTTTGGGAGTCCAACAATGTGATTTAATTATTGTTGTGTCTCGGTGAGTTTTATGAAAATTAAGTATTTTTACCAATGTTTCTATTATTGAGAGGTCGTGCTGTGACTATGGATTTAATAATTAAACTTTAATTATTAAGCTCATGACTATAACATACCACAGATAAGTTGTCAACAATTACAATAATTGACAGAGGAATCCGTAAACATGCATAAAAAATACATTCGGTGGCACATTAGAGGGGAGGGTTTTTGAGGGCATTGAGGCGGCCCAGGCTTTCTCGAATTTCTTTTCCAGTGTGTTTCTTCCTAGCATACCTGTCCTCGACCATGAAAAAACTATCCGCAACGATCGGACGTGTACGGCCAATTCAGTACATATCGATAGTATCTCTCCTGAAGAGGTAGCTGTTGGCATAAAGCACTCAAAGCACCCTAGGCTCTGACGGTCTTCCTGCTTTTATCCTAAAAGGCTGTAAAGAAAGGTTAACACCGCCGTACACACATTTTCACTGCGTACCAGGGATTACCCTTGTCAATGGAAGGTCACTCGTGAGCACCCGATTCCCAAGACAAACGACACGGCCAGGGTTGAAAATTACCGACCAATAGCCATTCTTTCCTCAACTGCAAAGCTGTTCGAATCGATCATCAACAGACTCGTTGCCCCTCAATTGAAACCTTACCTTTCTGACTCGCAACACGGTTTTAGAACTAGGCGTCCGGTCAAGACGAATCTGTTTACTCTGGTTGACACCATTTCGGAACATTTGGACAAAGGGATACAAGTTGATGTGTTATACTTTGACTTTAAAAAAGCCTTTGATCGCGTGGATAACTATAGCTAGCTAGGCTTATCGCCGGCACTACTACGATTCTTTGCAAGCTATCTACGCGACAGAGTGCAGTATGTGCAACATGGATGCTTTGTGTCCGATTCATACCACACCCGTTCAGTCGTCAGCCAGGGTTCAATCTTAGGCCCACTTTTATTCGGCGTCATGCTAAATCACTTGGCTTCAGCCCCTAGATATACCAGATGCTTGCTCTATGCTGATGACTTGAAGCGTATTTATGGTGTGCAACAGTTGACCGATTGCGAATCCCTCCAGGAAGACATCAACCGAGTTCATCAATGGAGTGTAGAAAACAAGCTTCTTTTCAACACTGGAACTCCGTTATGACTTTCAGTCGCGCTCATAACCCTGTACATGCACAATCTCGGTTAGGATCTGAACTCGTTGCGCATGTAGACTTAGGCGTTATCTTTGATGCGCATCTCAACTTTCATGATCATATAAGTTCACCAACTGCCAACTGCTATAGAAAGTTGGGATTCGTAATTCGAAATGCCCGTGATTTTGATAATCCCATGGCGATTAATAGTACATTACTGCAGACGCCCGGAAAGAAGGGCTTGCCGGGTGAGTAGGTATAGACGGCCGACCGTAGGGAGACCGGATAGTGATACGAAGCCTGCAAGCACTTTTCACGGCCAGAGGCATGTATAATGCTTTTCTCAAACATTGCAATGAAATAAAAGTTTTTTAAATTTTCCCTCCAATCCCTACATAATGTTTTTTTTACGGAAGTCCTTCGTATTTTGCGTGTGTAGTGTTTGAGTAGACCATATTAAAGCCGTTATACACAACATGATACTAAGAATCTTAATTTCCATAATAAATGCAGAAGGTTTAAAATATTATCTATGGTCTCTGGTGACTTACGTATAGACAATATTTTAAATTTATTCATCAACATATGAACTATACAGATTTGTGTTCTTAATGACAGTTCGTGTGTAATAGGCATTATTATATTTTTAGTCCGATAACCATTCAGCCACTAGAAAAAAATAAATAAAATGTAATTCAGTTGTTTTGGCTGTTCATGAACACAGACGCCAGGTTTACATTAAAATTTAAAAAAAAAAACTTTCTGGCCTAGGCCTTCAATTTTGTATGAAATCCCTTTACCGTTCTCTCAAGTTATTCCGCCCGAAACGTGATACTTCAAAGCCTGTTTTAACGCACGTAATGACGACATTCCATTGCATGTTTGAGAAAACTTATTTACACCGCTTTATTCAGAAGCAAACTGGAGGCAGCCTCTGTTGTCTGGAACCCTTATGAGGTCACTTACTCTCTGCTTCTGGAGAAAGTCCAAAAAGCGTTTCTGCGTTTTTTGAACAAAAAATTACGGGTACTATCCATTCTTGTATCCTACTAAATTCCTAATTGGCTCTAGGATTTAATTCTCTAGAGGTGCGGCGTCATCATGGCCTTCTCACTGCTGCTTGCCGGGATCGAATATTAATTTCCGAGGGCACGCACTGTGTCTTACAGGAATTCACCATTGGTCCGCGCACCTGATTGCAATGTTTTTGCAAGTAGCTGGAAGGGTATATGTGACGACTGTTTGAGGTTATGCGTTCTTGCTATTTGTTTATAAATGTTATATCTGCACCTGTATCTGCCGTACTACGTGTTATTGTATGAAATTCACAGTGCCTTGGTCTTATGCTGTAATGCTGTGTAATTTAATTACATAAATAGATCCTCCTCCGTTTTTGTCGTCGGTTCAAAAGGATAGTTAGGTTAGGACACTGTGACACTGTGGCGGTTTTAGCATTACCGGCGCGCTGGGCGAGATTACGACCGGCGCCTCGCACTACTGAGCATTTTACAGGAACTTTTTCTGCTTGGCGCCGCTGGGCGACCCCGCAACCGCACCCTTCTGAGACGCCGGTACTGGTTAGACATCCTTGGATGGGTTTAGAATACTTTTCGCCCGACTACGCTGAAGCTAAAGATGCTGGCACCTTGTAGACATTATAGTAGGTACAAAAGCTTGTAAAAAATGTTTCAATGTTCGTTACTCAATAACGCGCCGACTATCATATGATTGAGATGAAACTCGCCACACAGATACATAAGATAGACCAAGCCATTGATTAAAACATGTAGGGACATAGAGCGCTTACTAAGCATTTGCGTGTGGCATGCTTAGTACCTAACGCGTCTCAACCCGGGAGCTCACCCATTCCACTGTACGCTACTACCGAGCTAACACGTCATTAAATGTGACTTATACCCACATAGACTTCCCAACAAACATAACATACTTAATTCTGGGTAACGCAGGCGAAGCTGCGGGTAAATTGCTAGTCTCTTACTACATATTTATATGTGTAGTTAATACTATCCCGGCGGTTCCATTACATCACACTTCTTACAGCTGAAACTTTACTTTTCTGAATTTTGGGTGCAGAGACATTTATTTATTTTAAAAAATGCACTCGAGTAATTTTCGTTTTTGATATATTAAGTCAGCGTCGGAATGAAAAAAGGACTACAAATGACTCCGCACCTAAAGTATGGAAAATGGCGTTTCAGTTAAATTTGATGAAATTTTGATATGTTGTAGATTTTGATACCCTGACCATAAGTCACTATGGTTGCAACTACTGTTTCCTGGCTCGTTTTTTAGTTTTAATTGATTTCATATTATACGGACAAAGTAGCAGCATTCCAATAGGTAGAATTCTAAACCAAAGAGCTTTGAACAGCAACCTCTTTTTATTATGATAGTAAATAAGTGGCCAGTTGCGACAGAAACAGAAAGATAAAATGACTGTCCAATGTCAAATCAAATCAGGGCATTCAATTGTTAGTTTATATGATATAGTTGTACCGGCGCAACCTGGCGCTCGGAGCGAATTGAAACAAAAGAAGGTCGCTTTGCAGGCCATGGTCCGCAATTTCGAATGAAATTATCATTATGTGCGTCTCTTCGCACCGCACCCGAAATGTGAGACTTCGGGGTCTATTATAAGGAAAACAACGTTAATATTTTATTGCATGTTTGAGAAAAAATCATAATGTTAGTTCCCGTTTCTGCCAGGACTCTTTCCGAACAGACTTCTACTGTATGATATAAACTGCATCGTAACTCATAAATGGACCCGAAAACAGTGATTGCACTTATAGAGCCTAGTGATCAGAGCATAAAATTCTACAACGTATCAAAATTTCATCACATTGCATTTAACTGAAACCACATTTTCCGTACTTTAGGTTCTGAGTCCTTTCGATCAAGTCATTTTTTAAACGAAATAAACTAAATCCGTTTCGGAGAGAACACCGCAAGCACACGCGTAACACCCCTCTTTTTGAGTTTTACAAACTTTTTTATACAAAAACAGGCTAAGTGCATGTTAACTCAAAACAGCTGAACTGATTTACAGTTCAAATGAAACACAGGATAGCTCCGTATATTTTTTTTATTCTGCTTCTGGCTTAACATACAAGTATCAAATAGATGAAACGAAAACAATAAGCGGGAGGGATCCCAATTAAACTAATAATGCAATATTGATAAAATATCGTTTGGTGAGACAAGAGCAAGATCACGGATATGATGCGTATATTGGGTATATTGCGATTCTAACTTGAATTTGTCTTATACCCATTTTTTGGAAACCGTCATCCCAGTACATTTACGCCTACGCGCCATTGCGATTGAACTGGGATGACGGCTGTCAAAAAACGGTTATAAGAAAATTTCAAGTAGTTAGAGGACTTGTGAACTCAAAAATGTATTTCTCCTTTAAAAATAAAACGTTATTTTACAAAACACGTATCTAACATTTAAGTGTACAATTACATTACATACGTAGCAAATGGTGAAATTTGCGTAAATATTTTGGAAACTTGGGTGCAGATTGTAAAAATCATCTGCCACTCGCGCGCGTGCTGAGATATCCGAGCAGAGAGATTGAGATGAGAGCTATAGCTTTTTGGTCCAGTAACAACCAAGTCAATCTTCCCTGGAAGAAGTCTACCGGGTATTAAGGAACTGATTCCAAATTATCACAGCACGCGCATGGGTTTTATACAACTTGAGCAGGTAATATCTGAGTATATCCAATTCACCGTAAAAGTATGTATGACCCAAACAAAACTACTAACAGTACCATGGTGCATAATAAAATAAAACTGGTTTGTTTGATTATATAGTTTATCCGGAACTGAGGTAAGAAAAAAACTTTCTACAAAAAGTTTAATTCCAAGGAGATTACCTAATATTCTTATAAATTCTAAACTACTTACCTAAAATACTAAGAAACCCGCGAGTGTCTACGTTGAATGAAAACCAATTAGGTAGACAAAGAAAAACTCAAATACCTACACCAATTCCTGGCGCCTAGCTAATGATTAGTAACTGATCCATTGTAAGCACAGAGTAATTATAATTATCATCATTGGAAGGTTCAGTTCTCTTTTTTTTTTCAGATAATGATTACAATCACTTTAACTTCTACATGTAGATATATAGATACAGCATCATCTGGTCCACGGCCAATAATGGTACAGTCAGAAAAGTACCTATGCAATGCAATGCCTAAAATATGAAGTTATACCTTATATATTTTATCCCGATAAAATTAGCTACTACCATGTATTTAGTATACTTACTTTAGAAAACAGGATGACAATGGGGATGTTGAGATTTTTTTATGTGGTGCGTTATAGAACGACGTCTCAATAATAAAAACATTACTGAACAAACTACTCCGATCTCATAAAAAGTCACCGAGATACAACAATGTTAAAATCTCATTCTTGGACTTATAAAAAAAAACCCATACGAAAGCCCAAGAACGAGTGACGTCACACATTCTAACCTCGTATAAGAAAATTGAGGACTTTGTTCTGCAGCTATGTTTAAACTTGCGTTTATCGAGACGGCTTCATAACAGAAGTTACCATAAATTTCATGGGTTATCCAATGGTATTATTATTAGTTATTAATATTTTCATACTTTAAAAATGGACTTTCCCTCCCTACTTTACGGGCTCAAATTTATTTGAATACAGTCAACATCCCAATTGCTAATGTCCTTATTTTAGGTAATAGATAGTGAAAGGGAAGTCTCCTTAATAATCTTACCATGTACCCTTGAATTGTATCAGTCCCAGCTGTCATAAATGCGTCTCGCCATCTGTACAAAGTTATTTTGGAGCGAAATTTATCTTGAAAGATGCGGTAACGGTTAAGATAATTTGGCCCGCGAGAGCTGATAAAGTCTTTCGCATTTTGTAAAATTTAGGTGAAACTCGTTCATGTAAAATGTAATAGGCTAGATAGACAAGTACCGAGAGCGAAACTGAAATCTGGTTAATAATAATATAGATATTTATTAGAAGTTTATGGCTTTTTTGCTATTTTTTTTGCAATTGCTCAATACAAACAAAATGTAATATGATAGCAAAGAGCATTTAACTAATGGAAATGCAATACGGTACGGATACATTCCTATCCGCCAAAGTAATTGCGAAATCTCCAGTACTCCAGTAATTTTACGGTTTCGCAAAACATTAATTCATAATAGCCTGATTTTTTTATTTAAATTTTATACCATATTCATGAGTCCAACAAAATTTCGATACGGAAGTAGATATATAAAATGAGTCTCAAAATATGCAATTTTAATAAATACTAAAAATGGTAATAGTATTTTTTTATGTGCAAGCGTAACAATATTTTTATTTATAATCAGTAATAAGTAAAATCCAAAAAAAAATACAAGAAAAGCCACGAAATGCTCTTGGCCGGTTTTGTTTTAATTGTGTGCGTTTGTAGAAATAGGAATATTTCCGTAGTGTGCGCTCCGTGGCGGTTGGTAAGGTTACACCAACCGCTAAAAATGCATGAAAAATTTGTTCGGTAATGACACGGCTTGTCATCTCCATTAGTTGAATGCTTTTAGTATAAAAGACCGTTACATACACCTAGATATCTAAATGTACAACTACCTACAAAGAGATGTATACATTTTTTCACCTTAGATATTGCACTGTAATAATGTCCAAAAGCGTACACATCGCGTTGTATGACTACAACTGTCCAAGGGACAATCAGCTTATAAGGAAAAGTACGTTAGATTCGCGCCTAGACTTTTGAGTTCAGTGCCACTTGGAGTTTAAGTACACACAGCATCTATTAATATGGCACCCACGAGTTTCAAAAAGCGAGAAATCAAGCTGAGTGAATTTCCGCCGGCGGTGTCTGGGTTGTATTGTAGCCTCTACTTTGGTTCCTCGATAGAGTAACCTTCGAATCAGACCAGAGGTCTCCAAACTCTTTGACTGGAGGGCCACGTGCTGGATAGTATCCTCTGTGTAATCTAAACACGAGTCAGGTTGCCGTAGGCCGGATGGTAGGTTATTGCGATTTTATTTTAAGGGCTGTTTTAGAGGATCCGACGGGCCGTAGTTTGGTACATTTTTTCGTAGTTTGGTGACCCCTGTCTTATAGACTTGCGGGAAGATTGAAGGCATTAAATTATTTAACTAGCTGCCTTCTTTGGAACACGGTAATGTCATCGAGAATAGACGGCTAACGGAGCAGATAAGTAAACTGTCCAATTCCGATACATATGGTGAGGAAGATCAGCATAATTTGATTCTGAATTCACCATAGAGCCGGTTTAGAAACCCTACCTTAAATTATATATTTATAACCTAGGCCCATGAACAGGGGCAAGTTCCACCTTTCCCTGAGTCCTTTGCGGAAGAGCAGACTAGTAGATATAGGACAAACAACACGCACATTTAACACTAAATAGACCCCTGACACCAATCCTAGCTACGGGTCTCACTAATAATTATGTGTAAATATGACATATTTGTATAGATACATTTCATGATGACACACGTTCTGCGTCTATTTTAAAGCCTAATATCGGCAAATCCACGTCGCCGTGAAATGAAACATGTATATTTAAAGCAGAATTTGATATTCCATATCAAGCACTGCTCGTCAATCAGGGTTAACACAAGCCCTGCGACAGATTACACCGTTCACTAATCACAACACTTACAAAGTAACCATAATGAGCAACTAGCAGTGTTTTTGGTATTGTTTTCAGCTTATCTACACAGTTATCGAGGTAGTGGTCGACCTGTGAGCATGCAGTTCGACGACCTTTAGTCGCTTTTGACACCTCAAGTAGGTAAATTATACAGGAATCTTAATTAGTTTATTAACTTCGGGAGATAGATAGCCGATTAATTCCGATCCAGAAGTGTACGAACATGCTCATAAGTCTATCCCTTTAATTAGTTTACACACATCTTAAGCCGACGCGTATATTAAGTAGATTTTTTTTTATAAAGTAGCACGGATTCTTACTGATATTACTACGTAAGTCCGTAGTTCATTCAGGCGAGAGCAGCGACATGACATCAATACTTCCAAAATTAATTTAAATTAATCGCTTACCGACAGCATGCAAGTTCGAGAGCGAACTTTAAAGTAGACCTGTAAGGCTGATTTATTGCGTTACAAGCGGGTCACGTCACTGGTGTGTCGTCTAAATGGTCGACGGTCCTTAGTGTTCGGTGAATAAACAAAAAATAACTGAAAACCGAAATCTATTTTTTGACCTTGAGGGTTAGCCGTTAACCTCTCTCCTGCTTAGTACACGGTTCGTGGTAAAAGAATACACTTTTACGTAAAAATGAAGTCAAGACCAAGTTTGCTGGCACGGATTCTTAACAAAGACGACTAACCCCGTAAGGTAGACAAAATTTGTAATATTGTCTATAAAAGATTCACATTCGTTTACAGGAAAGAGATATTTGCAGTGGTCTGATATCAAACGAGAAAACAGGAACTTCGACTTTAGAGAGAAATAAACACTAAGTTCTAAAACTCGTATGTGAGCATTGTTATCAGACTTCCTTGGTCACAGCTAAGTATATTTTCCTGTTACTCGGATGCATGCGTTTTAATATCTATAATATTTATTAGGTACACACTTCGGGCGGTAGAATAAAGATTGAGCGTCGGCATAACTGGACCATGATAGATCTCTGGAGTTTGAGCAATGGCAAAGTAGTGTAAATATGTCACGGTTTTCGCTAAAATCACCTGACTCAATCGCACCCAGGTGATCGTATTGGACGACATTATCTTCTGATATTTTTCAGGTGATTGATTGTATTAGATTACATCCTAATTCACGATTCCCATGGTGATTTTTGGGACTAAAAGTATATCCAGTAGGACGGACTTGTCCCGCAGAACTAACTAGGTGATTATAATAGATTATATTGTACATCAGAATCACTCAAGTGGTTTAAATGTATTGTTATGTCCAGCAAGATCACCAAGAATATTCTGTTGTAATGTGTCGTACAGTAGGATCACTCAGGTGATTTAAATGGATTGTATCAGATAATTACAGAGGATAGATTTATCACTAACATCGATTAACAAGCGTTGAGGCATTCTTTATCGCCGCCTGAAGTGTGTACATTTCGTCTTGTCCTGGCCAAGAAATGGCTCTTTCTGTCCGCACTGCGGTTGGTAATTTTACGTACGGCCCGTGGTGGCGTAAACTATTTATTTTCGCTACTTAATTAAAATAAACTGATATATCACTGTACATAACATTCAAATAATGTTTCTTTTTATACAACGTAAACACTTCCAGCCGTTTAACAAACCTGAAACAATATAAAGTTTAATATGAAATCATAATTCCAAATCTTTCATCTTTTAACGCAAATAAAGGTGTAATAAAAATAAATGTATTTGATCGTAGAAAATATAATTCATGATTTGCGTACATTGACGTATTATATAAGGACACACAATCAGTATCGCCTATTGCGGAAGTTTTGCGATTAGTCTTGCTTCGACCATTGACTGACATGCCAGTTGTCAACAATGACTAAATGTTCCGGGCTTAATTGCAAAAATAAAAATTATAAAATCAGTGAAAATAATGGAATATTCTTTGTAACGTTAGTTCTATTGATTGATTAACAAATATTATGTGGAAACGTGGTACTTTTATAGATTTGAATAATTTACTTTGTTCCTACATATTGCCCATTATCACGGAACAAAAATCCAAGGAGTTAGTGTTGGTTATTTTTTATTTTAATATATTTTTTCGATACGAATTTCCATGAAAACCTCAGCGACGTGCAAAATGGACCGCAGTAATATCACGAGACAGATGTGATAATAATTTCAAACCACATCTTACGTCTGTCGTGTGCTAAGTCCATTTCCCTGTGTCAGACATTTATGAGACAAAAAAGGGTTTCAATTTCAATTAGAACTGCGGAACCAGTACTGAACGTAAGCTAATCACTAGTTGCTGATCTAGTATATATTTTACATTAATAATCCTGCATAGGCTGGTCATTAAAGTGAACTTTATTAATTATTTGTCTTTTACGAGGGCTGCTATTTATATATCCGGAAACCGGGATTACAATCTTCTTAAATAGCATATTTGACCGCCATGGTAAAATTTGAACTTTTTTAAGTATATAAGGTATATTTTTCTTCCTTATTAACGCTCGTGTTTTGTTTTTGACGGGTTTTAAATGTCATCTCGCAGCAAGAATGGAACTCACTCGTGAAAATATTCGTGCTATGATTTATTATGATTTTCGGCGTGGTTTAACGCAACAACAGTGCATAGATCAACTAACTTCAACTTTTGGTGATGAAGCCCCATCTAAAACTACTGTGTATCACTGGTTTAGTGAGTTCAATCGTGGACGTAGTATGCTTACGGACGAAGTTAAGGCAGGTCGCCCGAAATCGGTCGTTGTACAACAAAATATCGAGGCTGTGCGAAAACTTATAATGGACGACCGACATGTTACGTACCGCGAGATAGAGGCGACTCTGGGTATTTCTATGACCAGCATTAATAGCATATTACATAATTATTTGGCTGTAAAAAAAATTTGTTCGCGTTGGATACCCCACAACTTAACAAATGAGCAAAAACATGCTCGCGTCGAATGGTGCAATAAAATGTTAAAAAAATATAACCGTGGTGACTCAAAAGCCGTTTATAACATCTATACAGGTGACGAATCCTGGATCTATGCATACGATCCCGAAACGAAGCAACAATCAACGGTATGGGTGTTTCAAAATGAGCCGAACCCTACGAAAGTTACTCGTGCAAAAAGTACATTGAAACAAATGGTGGCCTGCTTCTTCGGTATTAATGGCCATGTAGCTACAGTGCCACTAGAAAACCGTAGAACGGTTAATTCAGAGTGGTACACGACCATTTGCTTACCGGAAGTATTTGAACAAATTCGTAAAACTAACCAGCGACGAAGAATCATTCTTCATCATGACAATGCCAGCTGTCATACGTCACGCGAAACAACTCTATTTTTGGAGGGTCAAAATGTGGAATTAACGGGTCATCCGCCGTACAGCCCTGACTTGGCACCCAACGATTTTTATTTATTTCCAAATATAAAGAATAAATTACGCGGTCAACGATTTTCGACCGCTGAAGATGCTGTCGACGCATTCAAACAACACGTTATGGAGGTACCTCAGGCGGAGTGGCAGAAGTGCTTTAAAAATTGGTTCACGCGAATGCAAAAGTGCATAGATCATCAAGGGGAATACTTTGAAAAACAATAAAACTATTTTCAGCCGTGTACGTTTGTTTGTTTTTTTGTTTCCGGATATATAAGTAGCAACCCTCGTACGTAGATGTCAGAGGTCAATGATGATCGAAATATAAAAAACTATAAATGTCGTTCAAACGTCACAAGTTAGTATAAAATCTTATTACTTTAAGATACATTTACACACATACAATTATATTAACATTATTAACTGTGCCAGTCTGTCTTCGGAAAATCTTCAAGTTGGTCTTAAAATGCACCGTTCAAAAACCCAGGTAATGACCAACAGCACAAAACGGAAGATCGAGGTAGATGGACAGATCATACACTATGTCAACGAGTATCGGTATTTAGGCTAATTAGTTTCTTTCAGTTAAAGACAGGATAAAGAAGTCGACAGACGGATCCAAAACGCATGGAAGAGCTATTGGTCTATGGGAGAATTATTGAAGGGGGACCTTCCCCTAGCTCTGGAACTGAGGCTCGTTGACGTGGCCAGACCTGGTCGCTTACCGAATTTCAAAAGACCTAATTGAAGGTTTGTCAGAGACCCATGGAGCGCAGTATACTCGGTGTGAAAAGGATCGACCGGATCCGGAACACAACGTTTCGCTCAAAAACACGCATTGCCAATGTTGGTGTAACGACCGCCAGGCTTAAATGGGACTGGGCAGGCCACGTATGCCGTATGCATCCACAGAGGTGGGCTAAGACAGCCACGAATTGGATGGCTCAGGACGGGCACCGGCGTCGCGGTCGTTCTAAGAGCAGATGGCGGGATGACTTGGATGCATATCTCAGCGACTGGCCAGATGTTGCTTTGTATCAGGACGACTGGAAGTCTAGGGGGAGGCCTTTGCCCTGCAGTGGAACACTAGATAAGCTATTAAAAAAAAAACTGTGCCAGTCAGGTGGTCCTTAATGTTAACTTTCTTTCTTATTTCTGTTCTTTTTTTTGGAATTTGGAGGTGAATGACGTTCTGAACATAAACAATGAGTCTATAAATGCCGTTCAAATGTCACAAGTTCGTATAAGCTCCCGTTACTTTAATAAATTAAAGGATCTAGCAGGGTAAGCGAACTAGAAGTGCCCCCAACGACAGATTTGGTCATTCTTTCAGGTGGTGAACTGGCAAGTCCTAAGGACACCCTATGCTTAATATCAGTCAACCAAACAAAATTATATTTGACAATAGTAAATTAGACTACGAAATACATATTTTTAACCCACATCGTGTCCTTATACTTCATTATGTAAAACAACATTTTATTTTTCTTCAGATTTCTTTTTCTACTTCTCGCGGAGGTATACCTCCAGAAAAAATATGCATGGATAGCCACTAGTACCCGCTGCATACACATATATAAATATTTGCGTAAATCTTCCTGCATCATGTCAAAAAAAAAATAGAATAAGCAGTTACGAGCATATGTAAATAAAGTATTAGTGCAGGGTGCAGATAAGTTAGTATGTAGGTATATAGCCTTTTCTAATAAACCTATTTATAATGCATCGAATATGACATGCCAACATTGGTTAGATTCATTCAAAATTAATAATATTAGCGGAACTCTCTTTTGACGTAAATGGAATTAAAAACACAATTAGGTAACCAGATTTACCTTGTGTTTTTTTAAATTTTCTATTTTAATTAAAATATTTCATTCAAATATTTAATATAAATAATCTCGACTCCATTCACTTAATGTTCCAGTTTGACGTATGAAGTTAGTTACATACATTACGTATTACCTATTCTGTGATTACGCTAGTAGCCCATAGACACACATTTTATGGGTGTTATAAGTAGGTAGTTATGCGAATTTGACACTTAAGGCTTATGAGCAGTGGCGGGGCAAGACCTAAATTTGATGTGGGCAAGACAGATTTCGCGAGGCCCTGTTCTGTGACGACCGTTTTTTATTTTATTCTCGCTTTGAAGCAATGCATAAAATTTTTTGAGGCGAGGCCCCTGGTACCGCGAGGCCCTAGGCGGTGGCCCACATCGTCCACGCCTTACGCCTCCACTGCTTATGAGTATAAGTTATATTTAAGTATGAAGTAATTACGTTGATGCCGATGATAAATAAGCGTTACTAGCGTCTATATTATGATTACAGCTGGCAATGTCAAATCGGACCAATCTTTTTTGGCAATTTTGTTTCTGTGTAACCAGTATATAAATAGATCAATGCTTCCGTATTAGGAAAATATGCAGAAACCCTTTACGTCACTGATAATGAACACGTAACTGTAAGACAGCCAAAATTTGTGTAATAAGCGGCCGCTATAAATATCATCTTGAATATAACTCTACATTAATCTCATCATGCATTTACATGAGGTAGCCGTAGCTTAGGACTGGGCAGGCGCAGATAGAGAATTTTGTTTAGGGGGGGCATATTTTTTACCTACATATGAAAATAAAATCACTACAAAATTTAAATTGGCCGAGTTTTTTGATCGTGAAGGGGGAGAGCAGTAATTACCCCCATTGAACCTTCCCCTCCCATCCGCGCCTAAAACTGACTAAGTGCGTCACAATAGCGAACGAAATAACATAGACGCATAACATAGTCACAAAATGACCCCACCAAAACAGAGTGGAAAAAGGCGGGGCGTCCATAATGTCATACGGACTGTCTAGTTTGCTTTGGACATGACGGCGCGGCGTGAAGGTCGCAGAAAGTCATAAAGTGAAAATATGTCTGAAACTGAAAAAAAATGCATTACTGTTTCACACAGTACAGTGTTTTTTTCCTTTACAATCGAACTCTTGTTATAATATTTATTTGAATAAAAATTATGGTATGTCCACATTTATTAAAATTTAATCAAATATTGTATTGATTCAGTTTCTTCATTGACGAACAGCGCCATCTCTGTCGCTGTCGTAATACTTGCTGGAGAAGCAATGGGACAGAGACGTTGCGTGATACGAATGTCTTGGAGTATGGCTTTTTTTGGGACGGATTTACGTATGCTGTTATCGATTTTGTATGTTGTGGAGGTGGATTTGCCGCAACAAGCCCCAGCTCCACGTGTGCGTGTTGCCACGCTCTCGGGGGCGCTCGAACAACGATGTTTGCCTACCTACTTTTTAGCCGGTCTGAGTCTTGTCGGTAGTAAGTAGCCTAGCTAGAGACTCTGGGATTTTGTTTGGGGCTTTTGGGGAAGCGGAGGAGTAAGGATATTGCGTAAATGTGGAACCCTTGTATTAAGACCGCAGTGGACGACCCCGCCGGCGGGGTCAACGATGTCGGTGTCGGGGTATAGTGTGCTGTGGTCTGTCTCTGTCAGCAAAGTCAATACCTCTATTTATGTACTAGTCAGCGTCATGGTTGGTATTACCGTCGTCCGAATCCGATCCGGAAGAGTCCTCAGGATACGATCTTTTGATGGTTGCCGCGATGAAATCATCCGGTTCGGATAGTATGTGACGATGCCTTCTGACTAGCCTTCTAATGGCTAGTCTCAGGTTGTCACAGTCCGTAATGGTCTGTAGTAATTGAGTTAGGTCACCTAAGAGCATTTAGGCGACCATCCTCGTTGTCAGATATAACCTGAAAGCCAGCTTCCACCAAAATAGGAGCAGGGATGTAATTCACTGCTCTCCTAATTAAAGGATTCGGATGAGAGCTGGCTTTCTCAAAGTGAATGGATGTAATTTCTTTGATGCATGGATGGTTGGTAGGAAAAAAATACTCTCGGAGCAAATTAGTTGTGACAGACGGACGCGCTGACAGACACATGAACGATCCTGTAAAAGCTCCGTTGTTGCCTTTTGCTTGTGAATCTTATGTTTTTCCTATTTAAAAAGTAAATGTAGGTACACTGTTTTATACAATGGAACAGTAAGGGAAATTGAAATACGTAGTTTTTTCGGTTTTGTCATAAAGGCAATAAAGATTAAAAATGTACGTGTTTTGGTTTTCCTTACTGTACCTATGTGTAAACATTTTTGACTCATCGTTTATTGTGATGGGCAGTGAACGAATAAAACATAGAACGCGACCTTCTTTGCTAAATATCTATCCTATCCTATCTATATTTTTGGAACATAGGTATAATATTATAGCTGGACATCCACAGATAGTTATTTATTTATTTAAACTTTATTGCACAAAACAAAAGTATATATGTACAGTCAGCAGCAGAGAAACGTGACCCCTCTGCCATATAATGTTAGTATGGCAGGGGGGTTACTTTTCTCTGCAGCTGACTGTACGTTCCACTTAATCCCAAAAACTACTGGACGATTTTTTATGAAACTTTCCAGTTATGTACCTTATCAGAATAGGACATAAGCTATAATTTATGTCAAATTTCATCTCTTTTAGGGACGAAAGAGGGGGTGAATTTTTGTAAGCTATAAATTGCATCTCTACGCGGACGAAGTCGCGGGCAAGAGCTAGTACTATTATAAAGTTATAAAAATGAAATGTATGTATGTCGATGTGGCTTTATTACGCTAAAACGGATTTCAACTATTTTGGTACACAGGTAGCTGGGTATCTCCAGATGGTTATAGGATACTTTTTAACCCCATATATTTATAGTAGTATGTATGTTTAGTATATGTATATGTATAATATGTATGTTTGTTTTTATTTATTTTTGTATTATATGTAATCTTATCTCACCACCTATTCATTTCTAGCTATTTTATGTCATTTCCGCTACCCAAAGGTTGTCAGGAAGAGATCGCTCTTTAGCGATAAGACCGCCTATTGCCTACCGTATTTTATGTTAAGGCTCCATTGTACTGTTTCTGTTGTTGGTGTGCAATAAAGAATTGTTGTTGTTGTTGTTGTTGTTGTAATTACAGGCACTAGGTAACACTTAAGGAATTTGGTTCATCATTGTACCTACGTAGGTGACCATAAAGCTCAAAGTTATTGAGATAACTTAACTTATGATTTTATTAGAAAAAATTGTACTGGGATATAATTTAAGAAAAAAATACGTATTTAATTGTTTTTCACGTACTTTCTGTTGCTTCAATATGGCCAGTGACTAAAAAATCACCGTGTAGGTATAAAGAATTTTTACTATTGTATTTTTACACCATTTTTTATCTAAATTAACAATGAAGTGTATTAAGGACTGTACACGATAAAATCTGGTCATGCCTGATCTGGTATATTTTTCTATCAACTGTTTGTTTAGAAACAGCACTTCTTTTTTATTAATCCATGGATGCAACACTATGAATTACAAGTACAATCATATTCAAATGTATGATTATTTGTGAGGTTTTGCTTTTTACATCCCAACTTAGTTATTATTTTATGTACAGCATTTTCTGTCAGTCTTTGGTACGTTTCTGCCTCTAAATTATTAATATTTAAGGTTTATGTAAGAAGAAGAAGACAGGGTTCGAATCTTTTTTTATGCTTTATTAAATTGTCTTTTCACAGTATCCAACATTTTTCGTATTATCTTCTGTTTGGGGCAGTTTACTTTAGTATATTTTGATTTTGACTGATATTTGTCACTTTCAGTGCTTGAAATGGACAGTCTTGCTGGCTACCCTGAGTAGAAATCAGTCAGTTAATGTAAGTTTATGGTCAGATGTTATTCTAAAAAACGTAAAACACCTTGTTAAAATACATATACAATTATGGTTTAAAAACTTTAATACCAGCTCTAAAACTGGTAGGTTTGGAAATAAACCCAGCTAAATGTGAACTTTTTGGTTGCGGTGGTTTGCTTTTCAACACTCTTAGGGATTTCGAATCTCTGTTACCTGGAGTTACGCAGATTGACAGGTCCTCATTTAATTTATTGGGTGCTCCCATTTTTCTCGAGGGTGTCCGCTCTGCTCTTCAATTTAAAAGGCAGGTACTCTCCTCAGTGCGGGAACTTTTGGCATCTGTCGGGACATGTTTCACTTACATTGCTGCGAAATTGTTTTGCTTTGCCCCGGATGGTACATTTCTTGCGAACGTCACCTACTTGGATGTTTGAACAGGATTTGCAATCACTCGATGGCATTCTTAAACTAACTTTAGAATCAGTCCTCAATGTTCGTTTAGATGAAATACAATGGCGTCAAGCCGCCTTACCTATTCGACATGGCGGTCTTGGAGTTCGTCGGGTTCAAGACATCGGTCTGGTCGCTTTTTTGGCCTCTGCATATGGTTCGGCGGATCTTGTTGCTCGCATTTTATCACTGGATGGCAGCAACATTCGCTTGCCTTTTGTATCTGAGGCCTTCGAAAGGTGGGCATTGCTCTGCCCCACGGATGACCGGCCAGACAACCTCACGGTTTAGAGAGGGTGGGATGATATTCTTTGCAAGCTCTCTTACTCGCGTTTGTTGGATAGTGCTTTGGGAGCGGATTTGGCGCGTCTTAAGGCGGTTGCAAAGCCTGAGCCAGGAGCTTGGCTCCATGCTTTACCGTCTCCTCAATTGGGTACACTGCTTGATGACGACTCGTTAAGAATAGCAGTGGCCCTCAGACTGGGGGGCAAGGTGTGTGAGACACATCGCTGCATTTGTGGGGTGATGGTGGAGGAGAATGGACATCATGGATTAAGCTGCCAGAGATGTGCGGGGCGTTTTCCGCGGCACCATTCCATCAATGTCCGTCGGGCCATGGTGTCAGTGAATATCCCATGTGTTTTGGAACCGCCAGGTTTATCTAGGACGGATGGCAAGCGACCAGACGGACTTACATTGGTTCCTTGGCGGAGAGGGCGTTATCTTTTATGGGATGCAACATGTGTCAGTACTTTTGATGCTTCCCATTTAAGGCAAAGCGTAAGATCGGCGGGTTCAGCGGTGGAAACAGCCGCTAAGTTGAATCACGCCAAGTATTCTGCTTTGGAATCAATGAATGATTTCGTGCCGGTCGCTGTGGTAACTGCTGGACCTGGGGGTGATGAGGCTCGCGAGCTTTTCAAGCAGTTAGGGCGGCGATTGAGAGAAAGGGGCAACGATCCTCGCTCAGGGTCATGGTTGGTTCAACAGATGTCCATTGCCATTCAGCGGGGCAATGCTGCTAGCATAATGGGGACCTTTGGACCGGGCATAGCGCTGAGGGAGAATTGAATAGCGTAATATTTTCATGACGAAGCATGTTGCAGATTTTCTTTTTGTGTATTTTTATACTTGACGATGCTTGCATATAAACTTTGTTGCATGCTAATTAGAGTAAATCAACAAAACCGATAAAATTATGGTATCGTAGTAGAAAATGAATGACCATTGTCAAATAATGTTGGACAAAAATTTGAAGTATGTGGGAATGTATAACGCAAAAACTCCCACATTATCGTGTACAGTCTTTATTAAAGCGACAACAATATGAACTCCCAAAATGACTACCCTTCTCATCAAAGTGAAACCCCGCTAGACGCCGTCCAATGCCCCCATTGCCCCAGAACATTTAAGATGAATGGAATACACATTCGTTCCGCCTACACCGATCATCCACCCCCACATGCAACAATCCAGGCTGAACATAAAACAAAACTTGAACAAGCTTTTGGATCTCTACCTTAACGGCAGAGAAATAATGACGGATATATGCACAAACGTTCGGCCTACACGGCAAACTATATGACCTCCCTTCGAACACCGTAAGTAGAAGATTCATTCACAAGCCGATGAAATGCAGCTACTAACAAATTCAGATTCTCCTTCCGAACGCCTCCTGGTTTTTGTTGCCATCTTACTACAACGTGATAGAAATGTCAAACAAGCGAAAGATATCACAAGATTAATCAATCGACGACAAAAGTTATGGGATGACGAACAATTTGATATACTTATAACAAAAGCTGACCATTTCCTTCGAGATTTCTACAATAGAAATAATTACAAAAATAACGACCATATAACGAAGATTTTCTCGCGCCAAGGAAAAATTCGAGATGCCCTAAATTGTCCCCAAATTCTTAAACCTGAAGACAAAATTGACCACGACTGGTGAAACCGTCATGGACGCTTTGCTCGAAAAACATCCCCACGCAGTCATTGCCGACTCTAACCTTTTCACAATACAAGACTGCCTCTCCGACTTGCCCCCGCTACTACTAGAAGTAGACATTACATGCGAACACGTGGAGTCAGTCACCAGAAAACTACTTAGTGGAGGTGGCCCAACCGACAGCGCAGCCGAAAATTGGAAAGACTACCTTTTACGATTCGGTGAAGCAAGCCAGCATTTGACGAATACCGTAGCACAACTAACCATGAAACCAAATAACGGTATTGTACTGTGGAATCAAATACAAGCTCTAATGGCAAGCCGACTTGTGGCTCTAGACAAATCCCCCGGGGTGAGACCGATCGGCATCGGCGAATGCCTACGCAGGATCCTTTCGAATTGCATGATCTTGGGCTCCAGCTCTGAAGTTAACGAAGTCTGCGCACAATCGCTACTGTTTAGCGGACTAAGCAGTGGTATCGAAGGCGCTATAAACTCTATGAATACTCTTTTCGAAAAAGAATGTCAACCCGGCTCAAATTAGGGTATGCTGCTCGTCGGCGCAAACAACGTCTTTAACTCCGTAAACCGATAACTCGCTCTATGGCAAGCTAGAATATACTAGCTACACTGCGCTCGCTTCCTATACAATACTTACAATGGATACGCAGAATTTATAATCCGCGACTCTAATATGAGTTTGTTCAGCGAAGAAGGCGTAACTCAAGGTGATGCACTTGCCATGCCACTATACGCCCTCGCAACACTACCCCCCGTAATAAATCAACTGAAATTAGAATCTATAATTATCCTCATTTCAAGGAACCTTTTTTAAAGCCTCAGACAATGTTGGGACAAAATCAGCCAAATAGGCCCTGCATATGGCCTACTTCCCTCAGAACAAAAAGTCCTACCTAATCGTAAACGAGAATGACAAACAACATGCGCAGCAGATATTTAAAGGTATCAACATGACCATAACAACCGGATCACGCTTCCTCGGTAGCTTCATTGGTGAGGGAAACTAAAACTTTGGTAACGGTTAGGCTTTGTTTAAGGTAAAGTATCGGGAATTGGACTTCTACTCTCAGATATATGCAAAGACTCACAACATAGTCCAGTCATTTTACGGACCGCTAGTATGGCGAAATGGAAATAATTGATGGTAGCTGAGTTTCCGAGTGTAAATTGTACATATTAATTCTAGTTGTATACACATAATCCATCAAAAATGAATCAATTAAGTACAGTGTAATCTCACTAATCCGGCACTATTAAAAACCGGAGGGTGCCGGATTATTGGAATGTTGAAAATTACAATATATATTTTTTGTTTACTTAAAAAACCTGGAAATTTTAAAAAATAAGAATAGGCTTTTTTTTTCTTCATCTACACTATTATAAAGTTGTAAAAATGAAATGTCTGTACATTGAAGATATGTTCAAAAAAATGATGGCTATGGACTATTTGGAGGTCTCTAAAACGAAAAATATTTTTTATTTATTTTATGTATGTGTCGTTGCGGCTTCATCACGCAAAATCGGCTAAACGGATTTCAACTATTTTTGGTACACGGGTAGCTGGGTATCTCCAGATGGTTATAGGATATTTTTTACCCGACTACGCTGAAGAAAAAACGAAGGGTTATGACTTTTTCTCCTCCGCGAACGAATTTGCGAGCGCCTTCTAGTATTAATTAAAATTAAAAATATTGTTACGCTTACACATAAAAAACACTATTACAATTTTTAGTGTTAAAAATAATCATTTTTTGACACACATTTTATATACCTACTTCCGGGTCGAAATTTTATTGGATTCATGAATATTGTGTCTTAGAAAATGGTATAAAATTGGAATTCCAAAAATAAACAGGCTGTTTTGGATTAATGTTTGCGAAACCGTAAAATGACTGGAGTGACAAGCCGCCTACACTATTCTCACCAAAGCAGGCAAATAGAGTTCCCATTAAGAGTATTAGAAAACGCTAATCAATCTTTCGACCCTCTAACAAACACACTACGTACCAGCTTTCTACCAAACCTACTAGGAGGCGACGTATCACCGCTAGAAGCCGATTTATTTTCTTTACCTGTTTACCAAGGCGGTCTAGCCATCCCTGCACTTTCTAAAATGACCAACTTAAAAGCTTGTCCACATCCCTTTCATCCGCATAATTGAAAATAAATGTTTGGACCTCACCCAACATCACAAATTCCTTAAAGATGCAAGAATAGAATGCCGGAAAAAGAAGGATTCTTAAGACGATGAACTAATAGGCTCTATTCTAGTCAAACTTTCTCCCACCAAAAAACGAGCAATCGAACGTTCAATTTTCACGAAATCTACGAGTAGAACAAAATATTCCATTTGACTTTCAGTCATACCGACAGGAAAATACCATTTTGACTTATACCCACTAGAATTTAGAGACGCATTGGCCCTACGATACCACAGAACACCTGTCTCCATGCCCAAATCATGTGATGGCTGAGGCAATGATGACTTCAATGTTGACCACGCTGCAAAACGGGTGGGTTAATAACACGCTTGTCGGAACGTGGTCAAAGGACCCATCATCACTGATGGGTTCACGGTGACGGTGGACTTCTTTATTTGACATTCGTGTCGTAGACACCGACGCTCCCTCTTATATCTCACGGCCGGTAGCATCCGTCCTAAAATCCGCCGAAGAAAAGAACAAAGAAAATGATTGAACGCCTGTGAAAAGCGTCATGCAACTTTCACCCCCCTCGTCACATCCGTTGACAGAGTCTTCGCTCCACAAATGTCCGGATTCATCAAACATATCGGTGAAGCCATTGCCGACCGGTGGGACAGAACCCATGGTGTAATAATGGGCTGGCTAAGATCCAAAATTATGATTTCGATAATCCGAGCTACGAGAATGTGTATACGCGGGACACGACAAGGATTAAAATCGATCCAACATTTCTTCGGTTTCAATGACAGTGCAGCCCTGCCTCACCTGTACTCCACCCTGCACTTGCGTCGTCTTATTGTTTATGCTCAATTTTGTTTTTATTATATGATTATTACTAGAAGACGCCCGCAACTTCGCTCGCGGAGGAGAAAAAAAAATTTAACAAAAAAGGAACCGACTTAAATATAAACTAAAAAGCCAAAAATAATCTTTTATGTACGGTACGGATCACATTTGAATCACCTTTTGAAGTCGGTGCCATTCATTTATTACTATTAACACAGATGGCACGCAAGAACCGCGGCGTCGAGCCTTTAGTTATTATCTACCTATATATTTAGTTATAGTAATTCGTATTTTTGTTGAATACAGAACTTTACTTCAGGTTTGGCACCGACTTCCAAAGGTGATTCAAATGTATCATCATCATCATCATCATCATCATCATCATTTCAGCCATAGGACATCCACGCTGGACATAGGCCTCAATGCATTTCCACATGGGCCAGATACAGGCGACCCGCATCCAGCGAGTCCCCGCAACCCTAACCAGGCTGGCCTTCCCACGCTGCGCTTGCCGGTACCTGGTTCCCACTCGAGAACCTTTCTGCCCCAACGGCCATCGGTTCTTCGAACTATGTACCCTGCCCATTGCCACTTCAGTTTGCTTACCCTGTTTGCCACGTTGGTGACCGTGGTTCGTCTACGAATCCCCTCATTTCGATCTCGAAGAGAGATCCCAAGCATAGCCCTTTCTATAGCTCGTTGAGTGACTTTGAGGTTCCTTAGAGACCACGTCTCGGCACCGTAGGTCATCACCGGTAATACGCACTGGTTGTAGACTTTCGTCTGAGGTATCTTAGACGAGAAGACACTTCGCAGTTTCCCAAACGCTACCCATCCGAGTTGGATCCGACAATTAATTTCTTTCTGGAAGTTGGACCTGCCTAACTGGATCGTTTGTCCCATGGAGATAGACGTATTCGTCGACAACTTCGAGGACCGAGTTACTAATCAGTACTGGAGTGGGCACTACATGGAAACTTTTCGTCTTGTCCATGTTCATCTTAAGGCCCACCTGTTGGCATACTCTGTTGAGATCTTCGAGCATCATACCGAGATCCTCCAACGTCTCTGCCATGACCACGATGTCGTCGGCAAACCGAAGGTGCGTGATATAGGCACTCGCTATTAATACTGATGCCGAATGCTTGCCATTACAAGAGCTTGAGGGCGTCTTCCATTGCGTTGGTGAAGAGCTTCGGAGATATTACATCTCCTTGTCTAACACCTCTCCGCAACGGTATCGCCTCCGTAAACTGGTCTTGTAGTCGGACCGACATACTGGCGTTGTTGTAAACACTCCTCAGCACCTCCATATACCGATAATCAATCCGACATCGCTGGAGCGACTGCAGTACTGCCCATGTTTCGACGGAATCAAACTCCACAAACGCTAAGCAAAGTGGCAGATTATACCCCTCGGTTTTTTGTATAACCTACCTCAGCGTGTGTATGTGGTCTATAGTACTGAAGCCTTTTCGAAACCCGGTTTGTTCGGGAGGCTGCAATTCATCAAACCTGCTTGAGAGATGATTCGTGATGACCCTGGAAAACAGCTTGTACACATGGCTTAGAAGCGAGATGGGTCTATTATTCTTGAGCAGCGTTTTAACACCTTTCTGGAAAGGAATAGCACCACCACACTCCGGTTCCATGCCTCTGGCGTGATGCCCTCGAGCACTAAGGTATTGAAGAGCTTCTGAAGGACCTTAAGTACCAGTGTTCCACCCGCTTTTAGAAGCTCTGAAGTGATTATGTCATCACCCGGCGCCTTGTTATTTTTGAGCTGTTTTAGGGCCTACAAGATTTCGTCAATGCTGATGTCCGGGATATCTTCGGTATAGTTTCGGGTAAGCTTGGCTCTCGGGTCTTTGGCCAAGTTATGAACAGATTTGGAAGCCGAGGTATATAATTGCCCATAGAACCTCGATCTCTCTCAACACCTCTGGCTTCGTCGACAGTACACTGCGGTCTTCTGTCTTCAGCTTCATCAGCTGGCTTTACCCAATAGACAGGTCCTTTGCAAACACTTTGGAGCCCTTGTTCCGCTCTATCGTTACTTCCATATGGTTATTATTAAAAACACGATTATCGTGCCACACGGACCAATGGATCCGATGGATTTTTAACTATGTTGTTATTATTCAGTTTGTAGGATTTTCTAATAAAAATAGTAAAACCTGTGTTATTTTTTTCTTAAAACTGAATTAGATTGGATCATTTGTTAATTATTATTATAGAATTAGATTAAAATATACGATTTTTTCACGCCGCCGAGTCAATATGACGCCGGGTAAAATGTGGTCGGCGCACATGACATACATTGACTTATTGACGACTATGATCAAATTTAATACAATTTGATTTTATTAAATTTGATCATAATAATTTTACACGTTGATAAAATTGCATTTTCTAATCGGTTGAGAAATGCGACTTATAGAAGAGAACACAGCCCGACATCCGCTGGACAGACATACCAAAACATTATTGGCCAAGCTGAAACGGTTCACGCTTGATCGGTCAAAAATGAAGAGGCTCATACGTCGCGGGGCGGAAACGCGTATTATTTACGACTTAAATTAAACCGAGACTTCTATTGCACCTAGTCATATTGTAGGCACAGATTTCATGATGGTGCTCGTACTTGTTCACATCTATTTGAAAAAAGTTTGTAGTACAACTACTTGTTTAGAAGTATATGAAGAAAAAAAACCCTTGTGCAGATATTTATGTGTTCAAACACTTATTGCAATACTTGCTCAAATAAATGATCAGGTGAAACGTATATATATTTATGATTATACAGATGTATACGTATCCCTTTAAATACATTTTTTGAAGCCTTGGGAAAAATCATATATTTATGGACTCAACTGTACGTCAACTCAAGAATGACGTCACACACAATTAGTATGGAGCGTTTTCAACGCTCAGTAGGAATACCGAACTTTAACTATCATTTCTGACTCTTCTTTACAGTAAGTACTCTATTTGTATCAACAGTTATTTACACATTTGATCCAAACGAAAATAAAAATCGATTGTCATCTTAAAAAAACACATCACCCATTTATTTGGATAGTTTTGTTGATCCACTTTTGTTTTTTTTTTCAAAAAGGCTCGCGAGGTCTACAGCCTACACTCACAGAACCACTAGTATTACCACCTTATTGTGAAATTACATTATAATCCACATCCTCTTTGCCCTTAAATTTGAGAGTTTAAAAAAGTACCATAATTCCAACCCAGCTTTACCACCTGATTAAATAAAAAATACAAAAAGTCTATATAAAAGCTTGTTCATCCCGGTAAACATTGCCAAATTAATGGTAAGATTAAAAGATTTAAAACTTACAAAATCCAACCCTTAAAGTATTTAGCCACTGGAGACAGCATACGGATGCATTGCTCTGTGCTATAGTAGTAGGGTTTTTTTTTAATTGAGAGCGTTTTAAGAAATTTTTCCGTTGTGCGTTGCACGTGTTTACCTACCTCCCTCTTAAAGATCATGACATATATTTCGTTAATAGTGATACGCCTTGCCATCTCCAGTGGTTTAATACTTCAACCGTACCTGATTGTTGAGTATTGTTAAAGTCACTGATGCACCGAGCGCACACTTACCATCATTAATCTTCCTTTCTCGAACTCTCCGATACAGACCCTCTCCGTGGCTGCAAAAAAAGCGAATTATTAAGGAATTTTTACGATAAAATCTTACCATCGCGGGCTGTTTGTAGGGGTAGTATGTTTTTTTGAAAATCCTGATTGCAGGCGCTACTCGTTTTAAAAGTATATCAGATGATAATATAATTCATATTTTTGAGTGATACTATTTATTGTTCGGCTTGAAAGAACGCAATTCAAAAGATGTGCGATTAATTCATTAATTTTGTACAGTTACTTGCGCACCCTGTGCTGCTCCGGCGTTATGCGGCAATTTATAGCTTGACAAGTCCCCCCCCCGCGACGCCCGCAGACCATCATGGAAGTGTCACGAAAAAACTTGTCAAGCTATAACAAAACATATATCTTTTTGACGCTTTATGTCTACATAGCCCATAGCATTTCCATCATAAGACCTAAACGCCGAGAGGCGAAGACAGTGTGGCTTTGGCAGCTTTGATGCCGGCCAAATTATACTTAAGGATCCGAGCTTTGCATAAACTTCATCATCATTATGCTACGGCCAGACTTGAAGGCGAAGATTCGTGTTCGCGTTGTTTTTTGTGTTTGTCTCGAAATAATTATCAATTTACGGATATAATATCGGAAAAAATGAAATGTTGTCATTTAATGTTCTTTCATGCAATAGGGATGTTGACTGTAAACAAATAAAAAGATAATTTTGATGCGAAATGGTAGTTTCTATGTTAGAAATCCTAAAAAGAAAATCGAACTAAATTTTTTTTAAGGATTTCTATCATAGGAACTACCAATTGGCAACATTTTTTTTATTATTTGAATTACAGTCAACATCCCAATTGGTTTTGAATATATGCGGGAAAACGTGAAGGAAACCTAAATGAAGTCACTAGGTGGATAATGACACAGTGACTGAGCACAAGACAGCAGTAGAGTAAAACCAAACTAATATGAACCCTCTCCACTGAGTCTACCCTACATTTCAATGCATGTTTCATGGGTAAATTCCGGACTCTTGTTGCGATGACGTCACAATAGGGTAATTTGGGAAGTAAATGGAATGGTGTTGAATTAATAGGGAAAATTAGTGTGGTGGTGTTCAACGAAATAAAACGTAATAATAAGGCATTCACGATTAAAATTACTTATAAGTAAATTGATCAAATATCTTTCGTTACAGGACCCTCCGTAACACTAAATGCCCTGCGGTCAGGGTACGTCTTCTTCTCTACTATTGTAAAGTTGTAAAAATGAAATTTCTGAACATTAGAAATATTAAAAAAAAATATCGGACTACTTGGAGGTCACTAAAACGAGAAATATTTTTATTTTATGTATGTTTCGTTGTGGCTTCATCACGCCAAATCAGCTAAGCGGATTTCAACAAATTTTGGTTCACTAGTAGCTAGGTATAGGATTATTTTTACCGGACTAACGCTGAAGAAAATAATAGGGGTAATAATGACTTTCCTTCTAGTGAAGAATATATCCACTTCAAAAAGACAAAGCTTCGTTCCGCTTCGACAGATGTTATATGTGCATACTAGCTACTGCCCGCGACTTCGTTCGCCTTAAATTCGTTAATCGTGTATAAGGGAATTTTTCGGAATAAAAAGTAGCCTATGTCCTTCCCCGGGACTCAAACCATCTCCATACCAAATTTCATCCAAATCGGTTCAGCGGTTTAAGCTTGAAGAGGTAACAGACAGACAGACACAGTTTCGTATTTATTATATTAGTTTAAGTATGGATAATAAGTTTGCGATAATCAAAGTAATTTTATTGAACATACATGTTTTCGGATGGTGTTATTTGTAGAGGCAAGTTTTGTGTTACACCATTTGCAAAATATTTTTTCACTTCTCCTGCTCAAAAAGTACGTCATATTAGCTTCGCGAAGCGAGCTTAAAATAGTACATTTAGCCCCTAGGGTTTAAAAGAAAGCCATATAATCCCATACAAATTTCTATGACACTGAAAAAAAAACTTGCGGCCAGCTGCATACTCCTGACGAATAATTAAAAACAAACAAGCCAACCTGATCAGATTGGCCAAACTTTCTGATTGAATTGCTCAAACTGTACTCTTAGGTTTCATGAAATATACAATTTTAATGTTGTCTTTTTTATTTTCTCACAGTCGATGTGAAAAGCAGAGTGTTTAACACGTGGCTAAAAGCCATTAATGACACTCAGACATATTTGTCCTCGCTCACTTCGTGAGCTCGTCCAAACAATCACTTCGTGTCATAATGGCTTATTTTAGCCCCTTGTCAAACAATCTACTATATTTTGAAAAAGTCCTATTTATCAAGGTGTTTATTACGTCACATTATTTGATTTCAACAGAACTGAACAAATTATGAAGATATAAGCATTTATCGGACAGTGTTACGTGACACATCTTGACACAATCACTGTGACGTGTAGTTGCTAATAAAGCCGACATTATATCTTAGGTCAAAACTTAATTTGGTTATTTAGGTTAAATCTGATAAATTGATGAAGATAATTTAAACTCACTGATTTGTCACCTACGCTGTTTTAAAACGAGGAACTTTTAAAATTGTTTTTTTACATGTAATCAGGATTATTCGGGAAATATTAAGATGTAGTTATATTTAATTTTTAATCCTCTATTAGATACAATCGAAAAAAAACCTGGTTAAAAAAGGAAACATAGTCAATTCACTGTCCAAAGTATCTGGGATTCCTAGATTACTACACAATAGATAAAGGCCCATAATACAAGTGATAACATTATAAGTATGTATAAGATTGATTGATATTGTTATTTTATTGCATTTAACATTAAATATACACTCACCCCAAAATATCGATGGTAAAGCACCACGCCATACACACATCCTATTGAGACAAGTATTTGAATAATTAGCCATACAATGACATTGCACACTTGAGCTTGACCGAACAGCTGCTTTCCATTTTTTATGCACAACATGGATTCTGTGACCATGATTGCTCCGTAAACCCAGCACTGAGTTCCAACCCGCTTGCAGTTAGGGTCTGTGACGTATATGTAATACTGCCTGAAAATAAATGAAAATATTTACATTAGATTATCTACATATTTTAAACTCTTAACTGACAGACAATGCACACAATTTTTGCACAAAAGTTTCTAATAACATATTATTATGTGCGTTTTAAGAGATTATTTTTGGAAATTGATCTCTGAAAGAAGTTGAACGAAAGATAAAGTGCGTAAAGATATCCCATCGCTCACTCTTAAGAGTATTAAACAAAGTAAATATGTAGGTACGGAACGTGCAGTTTGGGTGTGTAATGAGCCGTAAATAATCGTAATAATCTAGTCTAGCAAGTCTCACCTGACTGATGGAGCCACAATAACGCCGATGAGGCACAGCCGGGCTATCACAAGTGGATGAGATGGTGGCATTTCAAAGATATGTTTCAAGAAGAAAGTATTCAACTCAGATATTTGCCAAAATACAACAAGTTGGCCCAATGCGAAAAACCTCATGTAGGTGCAAGTAGGATCCAACCACCGCACAGGGGCCCATTGGACTGGAGTAAATTGCAGAATCGCCCTTTTGATCTTGCCGGTAGTAGACGAAATGTCCCTGGAAACAACACATGCTTTCATAGATAAAATGCAATGCTTTATGGAATTTTGCTAGGTACAAAACAATAGTTAGTTTTGTTTACATTGGTGCAACAAGAAAAAATATATTGCTTTTGTATGTTAAGTATATGCAATTAGTATATTTTGTATATACAGAAGACAATGGGAGTAAAGATACAATAAAATCAACTTAATATATATTTTAATGTGTTATCTGATAATTTTAGTTCATTACTAGAAGGCGCCCGCAATTTCGTACGCGGATGGGGACAACTCATAACCCTCTTTTTTTTCTTCAGCGTAGTCGGGTAATAAGTATCTTATAACCATCTGGAGATACCAGGCTACCCGTGTGCCAAAAATAGTTGAAATCGGTTAAGCCGATTTTGCGTGATGAAGTCACAACGACACATACAAACACATAAAATCCAAAAAACATATTTTTCGTTTTAGTGACCTCCAAATAGTCCGTAACAACCATTTTTTTGAAAAAACCTTCAATGTAAAGACATTTCACTTTGACAACTTTATAATAGTATAGAGAATTGTATGGCAAATAGAGTGTATTCAAAAGTTAAAGTAATATGTAAATAGAGATGTTTACCTTATGCTGACCCACTTATATTCTCTCATTTCTAAAGCTTTACAAATCTTGAGACCGCACCAAATACCAAAACCATTACAGACCAATACGTCAAGTATTACAGAGTCCCACCAGCATTCAAGAAAATTTGGCAGTAAGTGTGCAAATGCGATTTCTGTTATTTCCCACATAATTGATATTGCCCACAATAAGCCGGCATGGCGGAATAGTATGGCTTTAAACATCCAGCCCAGAAAATGTCCCCAGGCAAATACGTCTACGTGAGACCATACTTTTGCGAAACTAATGTCCGAACAATTTACAGCATATTCCTGAAAATAAAAAAGGTTTTGTTTTTTTGGGTTAAATTGGGAAAGTTTGCTTTAAACCACATACGAGGAGCGGCTGAAAAATTCAAAGCCTAAGACATTTTAAAGGTTGTATATGTGTTCATGGTAATTTATTTTGAAATTGCCTTTCTAATGTCTAGACACTAGAAAGGCAATTTCAAAATAAATTATTTAAAAAAAACATGGCATTGTGTTATTATGTTTGGAGATATCGAACGGTCATGTGTGAATTACCAACCAATACTACCAAAATCGAGCACTGTGCTGTAATTAAGTTCCTTACGAAAGTGACAAATAACCCCCACAGTATATTGTGGGGTGACTTGTCGCCTTCCAATTTCTCAAACTTTATTTTTAAATTAATAACTAAAGCGAGATCTATTTTTTTAACACTAATTATATAATAATCTAATAGCAATTTTCGGACTATTTCCGTTCTATCCAGTAACCACCAATATAAGCCGCCCTGAACGGGGGTTGTCTTCGATCGACTTCAGTACAAGTTTAAATAAGTCGCTCCGCTTTTTGACCATGGCATAAGAAGGTCCAGAGGCACCCTAAATATATTATAAATTTTAAATGAACATTGATTAAGGTCTGCGCTTCTTGTGTAACGAAAATACTGACGGCGTTCGATAAAGAACGCCGAGTTGGAACTTCTCAGGCTTTATTCAAATTGCGTGAAAATGATTTCGATAAAGTTTGTTCGCGAACAGTAACTATTGATAATACATGGGTCAGACAGTATTATCCAAAGTGTAAGTATGAATATGGATTCACTGTTTCGGGACTGTGATTGCATTCTCTTAATACATTATTTAGCAAAACTACAATAACAGCACTTTATTATGGCGATCTATTGAAGATAGCTGTGACAAGCCATAGTTTGGCAATTTGGTTTTGCAAGACAAAGACATATCTCTAAAGTTAAAAAATCAGGTCCAAATAAGGCAGAAATTCAAAATGTCGAAAGTATACAGTATCAAATGGTATAATTATCGAATATTTGAATTTGGAAAACCTGAATATCGACAAATAAAATAACGAAAATTTAAATTTCGAACGATTTTAAAGTCAAAATTCTTACTTTCGAAAGGACATATTACAGAATGGTACAACACTGATCTGAACTGAAATCTGAATCTACCCGTGAAATATCGAAAAACGTCGGCTGTTAAAATATCGAAAGTATTTCGAATGGCTTTAAATTAAGATCTACCGCCAAACGTTTGAATTGGTAACCGTAATTTGGTCATGGTATACATGGTCACAATACAAACCTAAACCTAACCTACAGTTTTCGGTTTTTGATCCATTTTGACGCTCCGCTATACATTAAGATCGTTCACTATATAATTTTTCGATATTTTGAACGTTGGTTTTTTGATGGTTGATATTTTTTGTTTCGATATTAACATTCCGTGCATGGCGTGAAGAAACTCGATAAGTCGAAATAAACATTTAAAGAAATTCATTCGATTGTAGATATTTTGAACTTTCGATATTTTAGCCGTTCGTTATTTTTAGTTTTAGGAATTCCAGACGTCGATATAATAATAGTAGATTTAGATCGTTCGATATTAAAATTTTCGATATTCTGACCGTCAACTTTTTGTCATGTTCATTTCACTTGTGTTGCGAGGTATGCCATGAAAGAAGTCAGTTGTGATGAAATTGACCACCCACCACACAGTCTAGATCTAGTCCCTAGTGATTATTTTCTGTTCAGCAAGTTGATGGGAAAGCCATTTGGAAGTAATAAAGAGATGAAGGCGGCTATATAGGAACATTTTGAAGGGCAAAATAAGGAATATATTTTAAACGGCCTAATAACACTGCATATATATTTTTAAAACTTGATCATTCTGGGATTCGCGGAAATGGACTCAAACTCGTGGAATTCTACTTGGAAAATAGAGTACAGTATACCGAATTGATCCAAATATGTAATAGTTCCATAGAAGAAAAAGTATATAAGTAAGAAAGTATGTTAATTTAATATAGGGTACCCCAAGGAAGGGACCACTATTATTTCTTATATATCAGCAATATTATTATGTCTTCTCAGAATCCAATGTTACTTTTCGCTGATGATGGCACTATTTTTGTAGAAACGAACAGCAGTCCTAAGTATGAAAAGGGCATTAACATGGCAATTGAAAGCGTTATTACATGGCTAGAGTTTAATAACTTAAAAATTAACTTAGATAAAACAAATATAATGCAGTTCTCTCAAAATAAAACGATTCCCGAACTAAAACAGCAACATGTCATGGGAGACACACTCTATGGAATTTGCAAGAAGTTGTATAAGTTTCTCTTTTGCTCTGTATAAAATATCCCAATCTTATTGGCTGCATATCACTGTTATGTAAACTCAACTCTGCGGTATGTACAGTCTTATTTTCTGGGATAATTCATTATAAAGAGATATGTTGTTTAGAGCACAGAAACGATGCATTAGAGCAATTTGTAAACTAGGATCCATAGAAAGCTTCAAAGATATTTTAAGGCTCTAAGATTACTGACAATCCATGCTTATATATTTTTGAATGTGGTATGTTTGTGTAAAGTAACCCAAAAAATTTTCCAGTTAAAAAGTAGACACAAGCCTGTAACCTTTGTCAAAGAAAGTATGCACTGCGGGTGAATGTATACAATACTGCCCTAACGAAAAAATAAAATGTTGCTATTGCGCTAAAAATAATTAACAAACTTGAAAACAATGATAAGGTTCAAATATCTTCACTCAAAATTATTGATTGATTTAAGTTGTTATAGTATTAAGGATTATTTTGATGATGAAATTGATGACTGACATTTACAAATTTATCTTTTGCTCAATCTACTTAACATTTTTATAAAGATTATTTTGAATTTTTGAAGTAATTCTTTTTCTATTTCTCACTTTCTCTATCTCAGGATAACAACTTTACAGCCACCCCTCATAAGTGAATAAACAAATAAAATTATTAACATGCATTACCTTGTCCATATCTATGTGAAAGTTACGGAGATTAGGATCAATCCAGTACATTATCTCATACACTGTAGAGTAATTTTGGAATAATAAGAACAATAGAGCAAGTAGGTACAGTACGGACATGCCAAAGACCATCCTCCACAGGGCAGGGTGAGGTCTAGTAAATGGTCCATTTGGAAAAGTGAGCACCGATATTATTAGGAAGAAAAACACTACACAGCATATTCCTGACCATATGTTTTCTTGAATACTTGATTCATCCCTGTAAAAAAAAAAAGTTTGTTTTAATATTATTAACCATTCCTACTTTAAGGGGTTATCATGCAAACCAATATTAGTTATTTAATTAGGTTAGGCTTACATAAAGTAACATAGTGAGTAAACCCAATAAAATGAAAATTTAAACAAAATATTTTTATTTTACTTTAATATTAATATAGAGTATATATACAAGTGCAAATTAACTTGCATCATCGAGTAGCCTCAAGAGACTTAAAATTACATTCTCAGTACTAAAATGAACATCAAATGTGAACACAAAAAATAAAATGATAGAATGATTATTATTACTATCAAATATAGGTAGCATTATCAAATCTTACAGTGTTTAACACTTGGGTCATAATTATTTTTAGTATGAGTTAGCATTATGCGTCTTTCCTGTGGACACCCGAAAGTTAAGGGCTTTAAATACTAATTTTTGTTAGTGCCCTATTAGGCGATGTACAAATTGATTAATACTCTAGATCTAAGCGATAAAAATATCAGTTATATGTACCCAAGCCCTTAACTATTGTGTTGTCCACAGGAAAGACGGCTAAATTCTAGAACCAGTATGACCCACTAACCCTTCATGTATGGTGCCTTAAATTAATTAATGACCAAGGATGAATAAGATTCTGCTCAGATTCATGCCTACATAGTAGAGGTTCATAAAAAACATGCACACTGAAATGTATTAATTCCACTCCCAAAGATAAAAACTGAAATATTATTTATAACACTGTTAAATGGGTATCAAAGTCTATTTCAAACTGTCTCAACCGAAATCCATAGCAATAAAATGTAATAATTGATACATGCAATAATTAGTCTCCTTCACAAATTGATGGGTTAGAACAGTAATGGTTGTACTTAATTGTTGGTAGTGAAGACCAGCTGATGCATGATAGAAGATAAATACTCCAGGGTGGGTCGGAAGTTGGATGCTAAGTCCGCAAGATAATTATTTCTGCTAGTTACATCAGAGCGATTAATTATAAAATTAAGCATGATAATAGGTTTCGAGTACTATAACAACAAATTTACAATACCTTACAAACGCCGTGTAAATAACCGAAGCAATAGATACTGCCAATAGGGTTATAGTATGGGGTTTATAGAAAAATTCTATGGATATGTCATCTACCGGTCGTTCATTAATAGAACTAAAAGCGTCCGCATATTCAGAAGACGGCGTCACACAGGGTCCCGACATTTTTCGCTCCTTCATTATGAGTTATATAATTTACACAATAAATGTATTTCAAACGGTGAAACCAGACAATTCTCAACAGACATCGGGCTAATCAAATATCGAAAATGATATTGAGGGTTGAAGAATGACTTTGACATTGACAGTCCACTCATACTTTTTTTTCATGGTCATAATGTTGCCAAGTAAATCTGCTCTTTCATTAGATCCTCACATTTTATATTAAAATGGTCGCATCTTCGTCAGTAAGGAGAAAAAGATCATGACTATCTTTTTTTCTTCAGCGTAATCGACTAAAAAGTATCTTATAACCATCTGTGGATGCTTGATGGATGCCCAGCTATCCGTGTACCAAAAATAGCTTTGGCGTGATCAACAAACGACACATACAATTATTTTTTGATTCAGTGACCTTCAAATAGTCCGTCTCACTTGACTTTTATATCTACAGGCACATTGGTACCTATTCTAGACATTTCATTTTACAATAGTATCTAAGAATGTGGATGGACGCATAATAGAGGTCATTGGAGTGGACAGATTTTTTAAATAGAATATTATTTGAATAATGGATGTCCCGTCAGTCATTATTAGTTATAGTTAAATTTTTCTAACAATCGTTTTTTGACAGTTCAATCGCGATGGTGCGAAGGCGTAAATGTACTGGGATGACGGCTGTCAAAAAACGATTGTGAGAACAATTAGACTATAGTCTTTGTAGACTTCATTTATAGGGTTCCGTACCTCAAAAGGAAAAAACTTAACCCTTATAGGATCTTTCTTATCAATCTAGTCTAGACACTTTTTCTCAGGAACGCGTGGAGGTATAAAGTTGAAATTAACATCAAATAGTTGTCTGCGATCCCTTAGAGATGAAAAAAAAAAGTTAGTTTAAAGTGATTCTTATGTCTGTCTATGTCAGTAACCCATACAACATGACCTCACAGTAGAGCACTGCTTACATTGGATTCTCAAAGAAACGGCTGTTTTTACCGTTATTTTGTACGGAACCTTCGGTGCGCGAATCCGACTTCCACTTGCCCGGTTTTAAGGTTTACGTATCCAACCCCAGCTATATTCTAACGGAATAATGCCGGGTATTACTAACGTTCTAGTTCTAACCAAGTTATTACTAAGACTCCGCTGACTACTCTACCTTTTGGTCTGTCCGTCACAGGGCTCTAACCTTTAAATGAATATATAGTACAGAATGTGCATTACTGTGACTACTATAATAAAGCATAATAAAACTAAAAAAAGGCAAAAATTGTATGGGGATACAAGAAAGATTTCATACGCGAGTCCCCACTTGCACTTGCCAGTTTTTCACGTTCTTCTCAATTAGAAACAGGGAAACAATAAACAAGATATCAAGATATCGTGTCGCGGAATAAATTTTATAAAGAAATATAATTTATAACTTCCAAATTTCAAGTATAGAGAGCATAAATAGTTCCTTAGATAGATAATAGATACATACATACCGCTTTTATAGTCGGACAGACAGACAAATTCGCACCATAAATATTCGACAACGGCCCAATTTCGCCGCACACTATGTTATTTATTAAATGACTAGCTTCTGCCCGCGACTTCGTCCGCCTTAAATTCGTTTATCGCGCATAAGGGTATTTCTCCGGGATAAAAAGTAGCCTATGTCTTTCCCCGGGACTCTATCTCCATACCAAATTTCCTCCAAATCGGTTCAACGGCTTAAGCGTGAAGAGGTAACAGACAAACAGACAGACAGACACACACGCTTTCGCATTTATAATATTAGTATGGATTACTTATGCCAACATCGATCATTCGACGGGGTTGTCAGTCGTTAATGCTTAGAAGACCATGGTTAAATTGGCCCTCGGACCGGGAGGAGACAACGATCGTTGCTCAGAACCTAAATTTGATTGTTATTCTTGTTACACTTATTTATAGGTCCGTCTATGTTTACAGTAATTCAAACAACCTCTTGTTGTATCAACATAACTATTTTATTTTTCAGTGTAAAGTATACAATAAAATATTAAAGCATTGCATTACAATAATTTAATAATTGCTTTATTTAATTCATAATAAATATGCAGAAATAATATTAATTTGTGTCGATCATGTTTAAAATGCGTAGGTACCTAATAGGTAAGAAATAGATAACTATTTCCTATACAAAGAATATAAAATGACCCACACAAACATATTATACCAGGATTAACTGCCTGAAAAAGGCGCGCAAAATGCCGCTTTCTGTACTAAATATATATATGTATAATATATACTTATTTAATATCTTTGTCGTTACATCACTCGTGGGAAATTTAAACTAAACTGCTGACTGCAATTTTATACAGTGTCATCACATCGTTTAGAAATTCACTTTAATCTTCTAATTATAACTACCAAATTCGTGTTATACAAATAGCATGTCAGTTTAATAAGGCCCCATTCCCATTTAAAAGCTAATAAATATTAATAGACATCCGGTTTTTTTTAAGCACAACATTTATTTTACTTTCTCAGCGCCAAGCAGCGAAGTAACACGGCGTGACTCAGGCGCCATCAGCAATAAAAAAAACTGGAACCTCAAAATAAAATAGTGATTACAACACGAAAAATCGATATGACAGGAATTCGGCGTCTTTGATAAATGCATTTTGAAAGGCAATTGCCGAAGTTACCGTCAGTGGCGCTACTTTCGATGATGTTTGCCGGCTTTGGCACTCAAAAGGCTAAAACAAATTTGATCACTCACCACGAAGCCCTGCCCTTAACTCCGATAAAACTTTAGACATACCTACGCTATAAAATATTAGTTTTTAGGCTTCCGGTAGAATAAAAAATCCCAACTTCATATTGTCTGTGCTGCCACCAATATAAAAGCAATTCATCCTTGTATTAACACTATTTAAGCCCTCGTTAGCTAGGTATATTCCTAACCATTCCAATACTGCAGCAAGCTCTTAGCTTTCAAGGCACTACGAGTAATAATAACAAACAAGAAAGCATCGGGATTCTTTGTAAATTCGGGTTTTTCATTTTAAGATTTTATTAAGTGCGAGTTCATCTTGCTGCAGTTGTAAATAGATAAAGTTTGATTTCGCACTTTAACACTTCCCATATGAAATGACGCCTAGAAATAGGATGACTAAAGCGATGAATATTCCAAATATAGGTGTATAAGTATTATATATTATTTAAATTATAAGCCCATACCCTGCACAGCTTTTCGAAAAGAGGTCAGTGTGACGTCAAGTCTTATGTTTATTTATAAGTTTATATTTTTACGATTATATACAACGCAATGTTCACCGGATCAAGTAGGTATTCGTTTGAAACTTGGCCTACATAGACAATATTATTATCACGCGGTAGATCAGATTTTGTTGAATTTTCACTGATAATTAGGCGATCAAGTCACTGGTAAAGTCAACATAATTACTTTTGAAGTAAATATGCTCAGGTATATCGTTTTCAGCGACCGGTTATCAGGTTTGGGCATTCATTACACTTATATTGGATCCAAAAACTATCTTATTATATTTTATATTTAGAAATGTGCTTTTTCTGTGTAACAATAGCTGATTGAGCGAAAACTAGTAACTAATTATATAGGTACTAATAAGTTAATAATTAAATCACACATTATATTTAAACTAAGTAGTTATTCACAATTGCAGTATTAAAATTGCAGAGGCCCGCACCACGTTAACGACCTATGAAAATTATGAAATCAATGAATAAATGTACAATCTATTGTAAGTTATTGAAGTTCTTCATTCAAAGTATCATATATTATCTTTGATGTTATTATGACTTAGCTCCAAAGGTCTCAACATTTTCGTAGGCCATATCATACCTTACTACATGGGAGTGAGAGCCTCAGTATTTGACTTTAGGCACCTGTGTGAATACATATATGACGCAAACAACACCACGTATACGTGAATATAAAGTGTACAACATGCGGCGCTTGCTTAAAATGCTTAATTTGAACTTGAGTTTTAACAATAGCATAAACCTACGAAATTAAAGGCTATCGTTTAACTTAAATGCAACACGTGAATTAGCGACAGCAAATGACATGGTTTTTAAACCCCGATGAAAACGGAGTATCTTATGTATCTGTGTGTCTATCTGTTTCATCATAGTTCTTGAACAGATGCACCTATTAAAATTTAGTTTTTTGTTTCAAAGGTGACGCCTAAACTAATAAAATCAGTACCACCAATTCGGCTTTCTTCTTTAGAAGTTTCAGGATTTTTTTATCGGTTCACCGATTATTTGTTATTTATTTGAGTTTATGCAGGTAGGTAAGCCCATTTCTGCGACCGACATTTCAAAATGGAAGCAATCAAATTGTTCCGGACTTATTCACTCTGTATTTCTATTCTACATACGTTATACGATAGTCTTTAAATCAATCTTATTTATCTAAATGTACGAACTATTCAATGTGTATACAGTCAAAGCGAAACGCTTTACACGTATGACGGTGTAGAATATTACAGTCTCTTCCTATTTTATTTGAATATTATCTTATTGTATGCAGAGCAATATGTAAGAAAGACGAAACAATAAAAACAAAACAGTTAAAGGGGTTCCATGTATATTCCAATGACCATCGATCCGTTCCACATTCCCAAGTAGCACAGAAGGCATTATAATTAACCATATACTTGGACCTTTATTATGGCAATAGGCAATAAAAAAGATTAATAAAGGTTCCCCCAACATTACAGCCGTAAAATTGAATTAACTTTCACTTATGGTAAAGGCTGCGTACAAGCTGAATAATGGAGAAAAAAAATGTCGTTTTAATGCATTTAGTGTAATTTTGTCTGTTTGTAATGCCATTTTACTGCTTCAAGCATACTTTTATAAAGGTAAAATAATTATAAGAGTAGGTGCATAATGCCAATAATAGACACTCGTTATAAATCCATTTTGATGCTGAATTTTAAAAGATGTAAGTATAACTATTTTTTATGCTTAAAGTTAAAGTCACTGTATGGAGCAATTTTAATGCTGCTATTCAGCTTTAGGCAACTTTTAATTCCTTGAGTTCTATAAAAGAACTTAAAGTGGGATAGAAAACCATTTTAATTCTGGCATGGCAGGTAAAAGACAAATTAAAGCGTCCTGGAGAATCAGTATTTTATTGGAGTTAATATGTCATTTAATATCAGGCTGCTTGATGAACGTCAAAATGCAATAATAATTCCTTCCTTTTTCGACAGCGTAGTCGGGCAAAAGTATTCTATAACCATCTGTGGATACCTAGTTACCGGTGTACCAACAAAAATAATTGTAATCCGTGTAGCGGATTTGCCGTGACGACAACGATACATACAAACATAGCAAAAATATTTTTTTTCGATTCAGTGATGTAAAGCTATGCACAAGGTAATTCTTCTATATATTTTTTAACTAAATACTCATACTCACCATATTCGAGGCATATAAAAAAAATCAATAGAAATGTATATGGATCTTATTAACAGCAAACTTGCCTCTCTAAGATTAAGGGAACAAATAATACTTAAAAATTGCGTCAATTCTATTTTTGTCAGTTAAAAAAACTAAAAAGAAAAAAACAAGTCCAGTACCCTAGAAATTTGTTAAGTTATAATGGAAATCGACGCAAATCTTCCCAAAAACGAGTCCCGACGGTTGAAAATCGCTATGTTCCACGTTAGAATTTATTATTTGTTTTATGTGAGTATCGAATCATGAATTATGAAGCATTTACATTATAATTTAACAAATTTCTAGGGTACTGGACTTGTTTTTTTCCTTTTTTTTTTATTTAGTCGCCCTTTTTGTTATTTTAATAATATATTTTTATTTTATGCTTTTTAGTTAAAATTATAAGTCAGTAAATTTCCCAATCGTGGGGGTTATTCAGAAGCTTGCACAGATTTATTACAATTAAATGAAAATTTAGTGAGAATGGCTTGCTAACCAACTTTAAATCATTATAGTTCGTAACTGGTCATTCAAAATTAAAAATGATAAAAGAAACCTGATAATGATTCTCTAGTCCCTATCCAACGACACCCCCTTCGATGTAGTACGTCGATTTTTTTTTCACAATATAGCGTCTCATTATCGCCATTTTGAGTTTTCATCATTTTCATGTCTTTAGTGACATTCGGACAGTTAAAACGAATCAATTGACGTAAGAATCATCAAAATCGGTCCACGCGTTTGGTCTCTAGAGTGCCAAAAAAAGGGACAAACATACATACATACATATGTACACAGACTGATAAACACATTACCCTCCTTTGCGTCGCGCAGTCGGGTAAAAATACACCATATACGACACTATTACGCTAAAGAACGCTAGAATTCAATTACGGTGCCCTTTTCAGTGCTATACGGCTATAATTATCGTTGTATACTTTCTTAATTCCATTACAATGCTATTTTAATGCCTCTTGGCATCCGTGTAAATACCCTTGAGGCACTAAGATTTGTGCCAAAATCAGCTTTTAAGCACTTAAAATTCTTTTTTACGGCAATTTTATGCTGCTTAAGCATCTTAAAATTCCATTATTCAGCTTTTTGTGCCACTTGGGTTGTCCTCTGTGTGTCGAATTATTTAAGGCAGTTTTAAGTCCCATTTCAATATTCAAATTTGATAGTAGTAAAGAAAAATATTTTACTAAACACTAAATGAAACATTTGAAAATACGTGTAATAAAAGAAGCGGTTACTAAATACCGTATTTTATGGTATATTATTGCGGCCGAGGCTGGGAAAGGAAGGACTGTAACCATGAAAGGTATAAAGGGATAGGGATACGTATGTATAGTGCTTTTCTCAAACACGCAATAAAATGAAATAAATAAGAAATTAAATTAAAAATAATAAAATCAATACACATAATTTAATTTTTTCCAACCTTAACGTTTTCCTTAAATATACATACTTATTCGTTCCTTTCGCCTCCGCACCGGCAGCGCAGCGGCGCTAATAGCGAATAAACAAAAGAAAGTCGCTTTGCTAGTCTAAATCTTCAATTTGTATGAAATTTCATTAAGCACCTCTCATCTCGCCGCACCCACAACGTGAGACTTGGAGGTTACTTCAGGGACACAACGTCAATATTTCATTGCATGTATAAGAATAGTACATTACTGCAGACGCCGGGAAAGAAGGGCTTGCCGGGTGAGTAGGTATAGACGGATAGTGATACGAAGCCGGCAAGCACTTTTCACGGCCAGAGGCATGTATATTGCTTTTCTCAAACATATGCAATGAAATAAAAAAATCCACCACTCAAAAAACTACACGACAAAAGTTTTTTCAATTTTCGCTTCAATCTCTCCATAATGTTTTTTTTTTTTATGGAAGTCGCCTGCATTTCGCTTGAAGTGTTCGAGTAGACCCTATTAGGGCCGTTATACACAACCTCATAACAAGAATCTCAATTTCCATACTAAATAAAATAAGTGCAGAGGATTTTAAATATTGTCCAAGGTCTCTGGTTACGAACGTATAGACAATATTTTAAATTTATTCATCAACATATGAACCATACAGATTTGTGTTCTTAATGTCAGTTCGTGTGTAATAGGCATTAACGCGGATATTTTGGATCCGATAACCATTCAGCCACAAGAAAAAAAAAACGGGTATTTAGTCTGTTCATGAACACAGGCGCCATGTTTACATTAAAAATAAAAAAAAAATACTTCCCGGCCTAGGACTTCAATTTTAAATAAATAAAATAATAAATAAATATCAGGGACAATCTTACACAAATCGACCTAGTCCCAAACTAAGCAAAGCTTGTACTATGGGTACTAGGCGACGATATACATAATAAATAGATAAATTATAATACTTAAATACATAGAAAACATCCAAGACCCAGGAACGAATATTCGTGCTCATCACACAAACACTTGCCCTGGCCGGGATTCGAACCCAGGACCGTCAGCTTCGTAGGCCGTTGTACAACCCACTGAGCCAAACGTGTCGTTATGTATGAAATTCCTTTACTCTAGTTGTTCTACCTCTCAAGTTGGTCCGCCCGAAACGTGATACTTTGAAGCCTGTTTCACCGCACGTAATGACGACATTTCATTGCATGTTTGAGAAATAGTACATTACTACAGAGGTCGGGAGGAAAGGGGTTGCTGGCCGAAGACATATAGACGGCTGAGCAAACCGAGGCCGGATAGTTCTGAGGCGGGCAACCCCATATTTCCCGCCAAGGTATGTATAGTGCTTTTTTCAAACATGCAATGAAATAAACAACAAAAAATCAAAGTTTTATTTTGAATACGCAAAGTGGCAGAATGTCATGATGCCTGTGCCACAAATTTATGTGGAATGGAAATTAAAAAAGAGGACTTTGCCGGCCTAGGCCTGCATGATTTGTATGAAATTCCATTAACGACCTCTTGTCCTAGGTGCACCTGAAACGTCATACTTCGCAGCCTATTATAATAAACATAACATCAATAGTTCATTGCATCATTGAGAAAAGTATTTTTTCTTGGCTGGTAATCCCTGTTTCCCCAGCATCTGCAGTAGTGTACTATTAATTGTACAAAATTGAAAAGGGTAAGAAGTTTGACTGTGACGTCACATGTCTGTATTTTCCAACAAACTTCGCACTAACGGAGCGTTTTGACAAAGGAAAAGAGAAAGTATCACAGCTTAATAGGCTTTACAAGTTTATGAGTAATGGTCGACCAACTTATAGAATATTATTGAAAATTGCTTATATACCGTTGTTGTTGGTTGTGCTAATCAGATAATAAATATAGGTTCATGAACCATGTAAAAATATACAAAAATAAATTAATATAAAAATGGCCGAAATCGTTAAATGTTCGTAGTATGAAACAACAAAAAAAACCTCTTCTCAGTCCGCATTATTGTGATAGGCAACTACGGAACTCTACAATGCATGTGATCCGACACCCACTTGGCCGGGTTTGTTTTTTAAGTGCCGTGAGGTTCGGGTATTTTCACCCCAAGAGATTACATTACCCACCCAAAAAACTCATTTTATTGAATGAATAAATTTCTAAAAACGACAACATGTGATCATCTGTTTTTGTGTAAGTAAGCGTTTGGTTTTGTAGGGTCGAAGTACCCCGACTTTACGGCTTACGGTATCGTACAAATGCTTCATTGTAATTATTAAAAATAAAAGTCTATATTGCTGATGTCGGTGCTAAGCTTGAAGTTGCAGTGGGTCTGGGCTAGGCCACGACTCGCACCACAGACAGCCAAATTAGTTTTTTTAATGTTATATAGACAAGCATTTGACTTCAATCTCACTTGTTGGGAAGTGACGATGGAGCGTGCCGACCTAGTTAGTGGCCATTCACTCTTGTCTTGAAGAGATCCAAGTTATATTGTTCTGGGAACAGTTGTTCGGTTAAATAAGTTCATTGCCACATGAAGCCCCTTAACTGCTGTAGCAGCTTAGTTTCTAAAAACCTCTGGGGCATATTACTGCTGTGTTTTTCCCAGCACGTTTTTTAACGCATGGATTTATAGTAGTGGGGATCTGTGCATTCTTAAGTAGTTTTGTACAATATACGGATAATTACTTTGGCGTAATCGGGATCGTGGCTAATACTCGCCTGTCCCTTGTATTCAGCTTATTAATCCTTATTAAATATTATTAATTGATGTGGTTGTCGTGGACGTGTAAAATTAATATATAAATATTACCAAAATAGTGTTCTAGGAACGCTTTTGGGCCCATTTGAGGTCGTCAGCTCGCGGTTTGCACCCGGTCAAAGTTTCAATGATGTTCTCGAGGGTGGACCAGAAGCGCAGCTTTTCGAGTGGCCAGTTGAGCCAGCCCGTGGTGATGCAGAAGTAAGTCTCGTGCGGCGCCACGTGGTGGATGCGGTGGTGGCGGCGCGGCAGCACCACGTGCCATTCTTGCAGCAGTACCACCCACAGCGGCAGTCCGAAGTACGTGTGCGACCACTTGTGTATCTGAAACGCGGAGATACTCCCATTGTAGATAAAAAAACTCACGACAGAATATTAAAAAAAAATCAATGTCACAGACATCTCAAAACCAAAATGAATGATCGTATTTGTCAGTATATATTAGGTAAGTACGTAAGTACTGTTTTATAATTTATCGTTTGCCGACACAACTATATTAGGATTCCGAGCCAAAAAGGTAAAAAAGGAACCCTTATGGTGGGACTCTGATTGTCTGTCCGACTATAAAAACTACATATACTATCTATTTGAATTTTGGAATAGTGAGCGATGATCTGCCCCAAATGTATTGCAAAGAAAACATTTTAAAACGTATTTAATTTTCTATAAAGAAGTCTAGCTACTAGGTCAAGTAGGGTTTCATATGAAAGGGTTTTAAAGACTTTACGCAATAAAATGTAGTCACGCCTGATCTGGAATATTTTTCTATCAACTGCTTGTTTAGAAACAGCAATTTTTTGAAATAATCAATAGATATAATACTATAAAATAAAGCTACAATCATATTAAAATATATAAGCATGTGGGGGTTTTTGCGTTATACATTCCAACATACTTCAAATTTTTTGTCCTAAATTATTTGACAATGGTCATTCACTTTATACTATAATACCATAATTGTATATGTATTTTAACAAGGTGTTTTACGCTTTTTAGAATAACATCTGACCAAAAACTTACATTAACTGACTGATTTCTACTCAGGGTAGCCAGCAAGACTGTCCATTTCAAGCACTGAAAGTAGTTTTTGTATGGAAGGCCATTAAGTGACAAATATCAGTCAAAATCAAAATATACTAAAGTAATAAATGGTTGTCTATCGTTTGCCCGAATTTCATATGAAATAATCTCTTATGCCCGAATTTCACTTGCCACAATTTTATATTCCATAACGATTCATATGTCATAGTAATCATTTTCCATATTTTCATATGCCATAATTTCATATTCCGTAACGATTCATATGCCATAGTAATCATTTGCCATATTTTCATATGCCTTAATTTTATATTCCATAACGATTCATATGCCGTAGTCATCATTTGCCATATTTTCATATGCCATAATTTTATTTTCCATAAAGATTCGTATGGCATAATAATCATTTGCCATATTTTCATTTGCCCTTACTTTATATTCTATAACGATTCATATGCCATAGTAATCATTTGCCATTTTTTCATATGCCATAATGTTATATTCCATAACGATTCATATGCCACGATAATCATTATAACAATACATTTGCCATAAGTTCCATTTTCCTATTAACAAGTGTTCCAAAATCGTTTGCCAGAAAATTCAAACGTCTTAATAATAGGCATGATGGCGGCGGGGTATGAAAATCAAAATTCTAATTAATCCGTCAGTTAGATTATAAATAAATATTAGACACGTATTTTTTGCAAAAACAATAAAACATACTCAGATAAAACGCCTCCGAATTTTACTAACCTAACCTACAGTTTTCGGTTTTTGACCCATTTTGACGCTCCGCTATACATGGTCACAATACAAACCTTACCTAACCTGACCTACAGTTTTCGGGGTTTGACCCATTTTGACGCTCCGCTCGCTTCGCTCGCTCCGCTATACATGGTCACAATACAAACCTACCCTAACCTAACCTGCAGTTTTCGATTTTGGGCCCATTTTGACTCATATAAAATCAATCATCCAAATTTTTCTTCTACTACCGATTTGTAGCCAGACTCATCACACTTCCGAATTTTTAACTTCATAATTTTTTATATCATAAATTTGTACTTCTACCAACCGAGTTCATAATGAACAGTTTCCAGAACATCGTAATTCATAATGTGGTCACTAAGCTTATGCTTGTACTCATAATGCTAGTTGTCACATTTCTTTCATTCATAACCATAATTTTCAATAAACTTGTCAACCATAACATTTAAACGAGTCCATATTGATCACATAAAATTGATCCTCCGAATCTTTCTTTTACTACCGATTGTAGCCAGAATCATCACTCTTCCAAACTTTTATAAGTATCGTTGTTATGATTCATCATTGAGGGTACTTATTGCTTCGCACTGACGCTACGTCGTCACAACTCGGCCGGCTGTAATAACGTTAAATAGTGAGCAAAATAAACGTTAAATATTGAGTAACAAATTGTAATGTACACAAGGCAACAGGCAAGACTCGATATATACCTCAGCTTTTATTCTAGCAAAACACAATAACCTGCATTAATAGTTCATTTTAATTTGGTGGACTGCATATTAAGTAAGCACTTCTCAGAAAGTTTGTATATTTGTTTATACCGTATGTCTTTTGCTGTTCTTCTGTTATTTTTTTCATATAATCACGGGTACTTCTGATTCTAATAAAGAAAAAACTATTCCTAGTCTCATTTCTAATTTCGTTGTTAAGGTTCCATGTGCATTAAATTATTGCGAGGTAAATGGGAAGTATTGGACAGAACGAAAACAAGATGGAAATTATCGGAACAATAACTAAAATGTGTTTTTTCATTCTTGTAGCTATCACTGCACGTTATTGTAAGTCACAAAATTGACATTTAAAACATATTTTCCTGCTACTTCTTTTTTTCGTAAATCTATTTATCTATCTATCAGCCACGGACGTCCACTGCTGAGCATAGGCCTCTCCTATAGCTCGCCACAGGGTGCGATCCTGCGCAGACCGCATCCACTGACTCCCCGCGACCCTTACGAAGTCATCCGTCCACCCAGTCGGGGGCCGTCCCACGCTGCGCTTTCCTATGCGTGGTCGCCACTCCAGGACTACTGCACCAACAGCCATCCGTTCTCCGGGCTACATGGCCCGCCCATTGCCATTTCAACGATGCAATCCTGTGAGCTATGTCGGTTACCTTGGTTCTTCTGCGGATATCCTCATTTCTGATTCTATCACGTAGAGAAACTCCGAGCATAGCCCTTTCCATTACACGTTGCGTAACTCTCAGCCGCCTTATGAGTCCCATTGTGAACGACCATGTCTCAGTACCGTATGTCATCACTGGCAACACGCACTGTTCGAAGACCTTCATCTTCAAGCACTGGGGTATTTTTGACGAAAAGATATAACGCAGCTTCCCGATTGCTGCCCAGCCGAGTTGGATTCGACGATTGACCTCCTTCTCGAAGTTGGACTTACCTAGCTGGACGATTTGTCCCAGGTATACATTATATACTCATACTCGTCAACAACTTCGAGAGCAGAGCTTCCGACAGCTATCGGGTAAGGTGTGACATGGTCATTCGACATGATTTATGTCTTGTCCATATCCATTTTCAGACCTACCTGCTGGGAGACTGCCGAGGCCTTCGAGCATAGCACTTAATTCCTCCAACGACTCTGCCATGACCACGATATCATCTGCAAATCGAAGGTGAGTGGGGTACTCCCCGTTGATGTTGATGCCAAGTCCGTTCCAATCCAGTAGCTTGAAGGCATCTGCCAACGCAGCAGTAAACAGTTTCGGAGAAATGACGTCTCCCTGTCTTACTCCTCGCTGCAGTTGAATTGGCTCCGAGCTCCGGTCTTGGATGCGGACTGACATAGTGGCGTTTCTGTACAAACACTTCAGCACTTCGATGTATCTATAGTCAATACGGCAACGCTGGAGGGATTGAAGCACAGCCCATGTCTCGATCGAATCGAAGGCTTTTTCATAGTCCACAAACGCTAAGCATAGTGGCCGGTTTTACTCCTCGGTCTTCTGTATAACCTGCCGCAGCGTATGGATGTGGTCTATGGTGCTAAAAACTTTTCGGAATCCGGCTTGTTCGGGAGGCTGGAAGTCGTCAAACCTGTGCGCAAGACGATTCGTATTGACTCTGGAGAACAGCTTATAAACATGGCTCAGGAGCGAGATGGGCCTGTAGTTTTTCAATAGGGTTTTTTCACCTTTCTTGAAGAACAATGTCACCACGCTCCTATTTCAGAGCCATTATAATCTCATACAGGCTGACGTCCGGGATATCTTGCATATAGTGTCGGGTCAGTTTTGATCTTGGGTCTGTATTGAGACAATTAACGGGCTTTTGTGCTGAGGTGTATAACTGTCCATAGAATCCTTCGATCTCTCTCAGAATCTCAGTTTTAGATGAAACAATATTGCCAATATCGGTCCTCAGCTTAGTCAGCTGGCTTTGTCCAATAGACATATCTCTTGCGAAAACTTTAGAGCCTTTGTTCCGCTCAATGGCATTTTTGATACAGGTGGTGTTGAAATGCCTCGTATCGCGTCTGAGAGATTTGAAGATCTGTCTATTTAGCTGTCTGTATACTGACATATCAGCTGAGGACTGCAGTACCATTTCGCGTCTGGTGTCTAAGAGTGTGAGAGTATCTTTGGAAATATTTTTGGTTTTATTTTTGCGTCGGGGCTTGTAAAACTTAGCCCGTTATTGATATCGTCCACAGTAACGCAATCTGCTAGGCATTCGAAACGATTTTCGAGCTAGAGCTGAAAACTTTCGGGGTTTTGGATATCGGAAGGGGTTGGACGGAGGGTTGACTTCATCAATTTCGAACGTTTCAGTGCAAAGTTCAGATTCAACGTGCCTCTGACCATCCTGTGATCACTTCCGGTTTTCACCCTGTTAATCACGGAGACATTGTTGAATATTTGGTTTTTATTCGAAATGAAGGCGATCTCATTTCTTACGGAACCATCGGGACTAATCCAGGTCCACTTCTGTGGGGTCTCTTCTTAAAGAAAGAGTTCATCACATAGAGTCCCTCTTTCTCCATGAAGTCGACCAGCTGCTGCCCCCTGGGATTTCGTGTCCCAAGACCAAAATTCCCTACTCTCTGCTCATCATTTCTTCGTTTGCCCAGCTTTGCGTTAAAGTCCCCCATCAACACCGTGTAGTGGGTTCCGAAAGTTCCATGTATGGCTTTGGAAACATCCTCATACATGGTCTCCACTTCCGTATCAGGGTGTGCTGAAGTTGGTGCGTAAACCTGTATCACCTTCAGCGAAAATCGTTTGGTAATTCTGAGTAAGGTACGCCACCCTCGCCGACACACTCCCGACACAAACCACGTTGTTGACGAGATTCTTGTGGACGATGAACCCGACACCACCTTGGGACAGTTGATCGCCCTCCCGGAAATAGAAAAGGTAGCCAGACTTAAGGGTTATCGTGTCCTCCCCCTTTTCTACGGACTTCTGATAATCCTATGATGTCCCAACGAACCTCCTCTATTGCTTCTTCCAACTCGTCAATCTTCTCGTCGGTCCTCAAGGTGCGTGCGTTATATGTTGCCAGGGCCAGTTGTTGTTTGTGGTAGCCGATAACACAGCGCGTAAATATTGATGAATAATTGTTTTGGTTTCTTGGTGAACCTGAACCATTCGGTTACCCGCAACATAAATCACAATATCACAATTACGAATTAACTGATACTTTGCTAGATTTTTTGCCAAGAACGTAAAAGCAGGACTGAAGTAAAATTAAGTTATACCCCTTTTGTTTTGTCTTATCATTATCTATCTATCCCTAGCGAAGGCATTTTTCATAGGGTTTTTCGACGCGTACCTGAAACCTGAGCGCCTGACCCGTGCATGACCCAAAAAATGCTAATTATATTCTCAACTGCAAATTTTATTTTACTTTACTCAAACCGGAGATAGCACTTTTTAAATTCCCTTATATTCTCTAATACATTTCCAGCTTCGGTTAATATTTCCTTGTAAATTTCTCGGTAACTTACGAGAATTTATGGAAAATTACCGTAATTTATTCACAAGTTTTATTTTTCCTTTAATTAACGATAATTTAATATTGTGATATTATAGTTTATGAAGTCTATTCGCATTTGCTCTACCACAAAGCAGTTTAATTTGACTCTCAGAAAACATACATTTCCTATTTTTCATATCACGAGAATATTACGGAAATATTCTCAGTAAATTTCATTACCGAAAGTTTCCCATATTGGAAACTTTCCGCTTGCCCATCACTACTTAAGATTAAAAAGATAAGCTAAATTTATGGTTAATGAAAGATGTATGTTATAATTATTAACTTAAGCAATAATATTCCAACAACCGAACTTATTTACGTCGCGTATGCAAAATGTACATAGTATTTTAATTTATTTTTTATGAGACGATTGACGGTAAAATTTATAACAAAACAGAAACATTTCATAAACATCTATAGCGTTGCATACAAATGTATAGAACGCTGTAGATACCAGGTGAAAACTTAACTTAACCGGCCAGTTAGGTTAAGTTAAGAGAAAGTTTGTACGGAACCCTCAGTGCGCGAGTCCGACTCGCACTTGGCCGGTTTTTCTAATGTTTTTTATTTTTCAAAATTATGACAAATGATTATAATGGCATAAATGATGAGGAATTATGAACATTATAGAAAATAGATATTGTGAAAAGTGTTATTATGGTATCTAATATTAGAGATGTTGAACATTATATCACTTGAGTCTTACGGCACTCAAAAATTATGGCCTGTAATATTCTAGCCAGTGACCATTATGGGAAATTAATATTATGGCACTCAAAAATTATGGTATGTGATATTATAGCTAATGACCATTATGGCAAATGAATATTATGGCACTCAAAAATTATGGTATGTGATATTATAGCCAGTGACCATTGTGGCAAATTAATATTATGGCACTCAAAAATTATGGTATGTAATATTATAGCCAGAGACCATTATGGAAAATTAATATTATGGCACTCAAATATTATGGTATGTGATATTATAGCCATTGACCACTATGGCAAATGAATGTTATGGCACACAATAATTATGGCATGTGATATTAGGGCAAATGAAGGTTTATAGCCACTGACCATTATGGCAAATGAAATTAGTACAAATGAAATTAAGGCACATGAAGGGATCCCGTAATAAATATCTCCTAACTACACCAAAAAGAAGACAATAAAGCATATGTTGGTTATTGTGAAAAGACAATTTAATAAAGCATAAAAAAAAACTCTTCGAACCCTTGCATAAACTGATATATTAATAATTTTGAGGCTGAAACATACCAAAGACTGACAGAAAATGCTGTATAAAAAATAATAAGTAAGTTAGGATATATGAGACAAAATCTCACAAATAATTATACATTTGAATATGATTGTACTTCTATAGTGTTGCGTCCATGGATTAATAAAAAAGAAATGCTGTTTCTCAACAAGCAGTTGATTGAAAAATATACCAGATCAGGCATGGCCAGATTTTATCATGTAGGGTCGTTGTGGCAACAGTGAGTCAAGTGGGCACACCAGGTCAGCACCATATTGGACAGAAATAATAGGGCAATAGCTGCGTTTTTCTGACATTAGAAGCGCAGGTGCACATGTACCTGTCTATTTTAGTCAGTGCCCCGTTCGGAGCCGCAACGTGCGTTGTGGAAGTAAATTTGTGTTTTGACGGTGCAAAAGTAAAAAAAACCAGGTAAGTTTTGTTGTTTTCTTCTTACATAGCTATTAATCTTATTTACTAAGTTATTGTTTCTATAAAATAAGTCGTTATTAACGTTTCATTTGACGTAACACAGGTATTGCTATCACAGTACAAGTTTCTGTTATGCGTCAAAAATTGAAAATGGCGTGGGGGGTACACGATGGGTCGTTTCCAAAGTGGGCACAGTGAGTCGCGACCTACTGTGTATATCTATCATCGAATGTCTAAATAAAATTAAAATATCTTTTTTTTTCTTACAGAATGCCTAAAAAGCGACTATTGTATAGGAAAATAGTAAACCACTCGGCAGAAGATATGAATGAAGCTCTTTGTTATAATATTGAAGAGTGTATTATCGTGTTTACTTAAATGTTGTTTTGGCTATTTATTGTGATCTCATGTTAAGTTTAATAACTTACTATGTCCTAAGTGTATTCTTAAATATTGATTGCATAATAATTAATAAAAATATATACAATAACCTGTTTCTTTATATTAAAATACCCTTCTGATTCACTGAGGCCTCAAGGTTGACTCATTGTGTCCACCTTTGAGGGCAAAGTGGGTCAATGTCCACTTAAAAAAAAATATTTTTTTTTTTCTAAATCTGGCAGATGTTATTAGAAGACTCCAAATCCAAAGAATAAAATGCAGCTAAATAGCGGATCTTTCTTTCATTTGAGTTTGAAATTAATGGCTTCTATAGTTTCGGAGCTGCGTGCCTCTAAAAAAAAGGTGATCCACTGTTACCACAATGACCCTATAGTCCTTATTTGCACATTTTCCATCTTTTTTTTTATTGTGTTTAAATTCCATTTTATCAAGGAAAACGTGGAAAAGTCTCTTTTAATCACCAGAAATCATTTTAGAATAACCCGGTTTGGTTAAGTTTGCCCCTCATTAAACAATGCTATCTGTGAAGTAGTAAATTGGTTTAATATAAATAATTTATTGCTGAATGAGAAAAAGACTAAATGTGTTAAGTTTGTCACGAGTAACGTAAAACACGAGCAAGCAAGCGTTATGGTTAAAGGTGAAACATTAGATTCTAAGCTCCAATGGTGTCCCCATATTGCTAATCTCTCGAATAGACTGAGTTCTGCAGCTTTTGCACTAAGTAAGATTCGTCAATTAACAGACGTGATAACGGCTCGATTAGTGTATTTCAGTTATTTCCACAGTATTATGTCGTATGGCATCTTACTAAGGGGGCAGTGCTACCGACATTAATACTATATTTGTTCTGCAGAAGCGGGCTGTTCGTGCGATATATAAAATGAACTATAGAGAGTCGCTTAGAGATAAGTTTAAGGACATTAATATAATGACAGTGCATTGTCAATACATTTATGAGAATATTATGTATGTACATAAAAATATTACCGACGTTAAGAAGAACTGTGATATACATAATATAAATACTAGAAATAAGCATAAGCTCGCAGTGCCTGCTACTAGGCTCCATAAAATAAGGAGATCATTCATGGGTAACTGTGTGAGATTTTATAATAAACTTCCTAGCAGCATAACTGAGTTGTCTATTGGTAAATTCAAAAATATTGTGAAACGAAAATTATTTTCTAAAGCTTAGCACACAAGACTACATGAATGATGAAGCCGCGTGGGATTAATGTAAATTATAGCGTCATGTAGGTATATGAATAATTATTTTAACGAATACCTAAGGTATTATTATTATTTTATATTTATTTTAGACACATTCTAGATTATTTATTTTTTATTGACAATCCTTTTGGGATTTATCTTATTGATTATTTTAATTTTAAAAATGATGATTTTATCAATAATATTACACTTAAGTTAAATGATCTGATTAGGTTTTTCTGGGTTTCCCTAATCCTTGCAGCAAATGTTGGATCATATTGTATTTCTCCCAGAAAACATTCATTCTCATGTAACTACATTTCGAAAGTGCTTGTTACTAGGCCTACTTGAATAAAGAATATTTTGATTTGATTTTGATTTGATTTGTATGTGACGCCATAGATACCAGAGTCAAACTTAACTCAACCAGCCAGTTAAGTCGGCATAAGTGAGTTTGTACGGAACCCGGAAGTGCGAATCTGACTCGCGCACCGGGCGAGTCAGATTAGCACTTGACCGGTTTTTTATGAAAAACAAGATTAGTAGTTATTAAAAAAAAACTAGCTTTTTATGGATCCAAATGCTGGAAATATTTGTGTATGGTGATTTTTTCCGGAATGTTTAGTAGGTAACGTTAGATATGTATATGACTATGTGCCACAATCTAAAATACTAACTAAGACTCCTACTAAAATTCCTGAAAAATAAAACTCCAACAATACTGCAGTCAGGTCTTGGATTATAGTGTAGGTAAACACCGTGACATTGCTTTAGCTTTAATTTTTTTTGTACTTAGTCCACTAATTGTGTCTGCGAGCGTATTTTAGTCTAATCATGTTAATCTAACTCCGCTCACTGTAGTGGTCGTAATGACGATTGAAGCTTCTGAAAGGTGCTTCAGACCGCGTCAAGTCACGTAAAATGGATACGATCTCTCGACAATTAACTTATTTATCACACTCATAGCAAATTATATCAGAGTTGTAAATAGGAAATGAATAAACTCACCTGATTAGTCATCGCTACAAATATGCAGCAGAAGTACCAATAAGCAATCCAATGAAATTCTTTGTCAATACTCGGATTGTCGTAAGACAACAGCTGCCATACAATCCGTCCTAACACGGGTATGGTAATAGCGAAGTTGTCACCGTTCGTCTCCACGAAGTCGTGTCGCGTGATTGACGTAGGGTCAATATGGTGTTCACGAAACGGTCTCAGGAAATTCTGAAAGTGACAGATTGTTTTAATGTCTCTACTCTTAGTACTGACATATAAACAAAAACACTACACTTGTAAAACGGAAATTATAATACATTTTTTGCATATTACTGTTAAAAGAAGGTCTTATACAGCTCTGTTTCTGGAATAATCAATATCTAAATATTTGTAATCATATCTTTGTTAAAAGTTTTTAAATCTTATCCTTAACTAGAAGGTGCTCCGCAACTTCGTTCGCGGAGAAATAACATAACCCCTCTTTTTTCTTCAGCGTAGTCGGGTGAATAGTGTCCCTCATAACCATCTGGGGATGCATACTCGTGTACCCAAAAAAGGTTAGAATCCGTTAAGCCGTTTTGGCGTGAACCACAACGACATATAGAAACGAAACATAAAAAAAATTGATTCAGTGACCTCCAAATAGTCAGTTACAATTGTTTTTTATTTGTAATATCGTCAAAGTACAGACATTTTTTTTTTACAATTTTATAATAGTATGGTTGTAGGCTGTTCCGAAAGTTTCTAGCTGCTCTCACTCTATTCATGCGACATATATTGTAAGTACTGGTATAATTATGCGGGTAATTTCAAAACTTATCTGTTGGGTCGAAATTGTGGCCGTAGGTGACCGGATCCATACGGACGAAAGACGCTTGGTTTTTTTAAATTGTATACGACCTATCTTCAGCCTTATCGATTTTTTTTTATGCTACTATGGTGGCAAACAAGCGTACGGCCTGCCTGATGTTAAGCATTCACCGCAGCCTATGAGCGCTTGCAACGCCAGGGGCATTACGTGCGTGTTGTCGACCCTTTAAGAAACTATTCACTCCCCTCTTGAAGAGCCCCATACTGTAACCTCCAGGGAAAACCGCGGCAGGGAGGTCATTCCATATTCGGAGTGTGCGCAGTAGAAAATTCCTTTGATACCGCACGATGCGCGACCATTTTAGTTCCAAGAAGAATATGGGTCACAATAGCAATTTTGTGCTATGACCATTGATTAATTTATACTTTACCACAACTTTATGAATCTTCCCTCTGTCTACCCATGTAATTTGTTTCGATTGCATGAATATAAATGAGAATGAACAGGTGTCGAAAATGGATCTAGGTCGTGAGACCAGGGACTGCACATCATCACAAAAAAAGTATGTCGATAAAATCATTTTTTACAAGAAAAGCAGTAAAACTAAGTTAAGAATTTATCACGGTCAATATCTACTACATTTGGTTGCTAAAATCGTTTTTGGGTATCAAAATAGGCCTTTTTAAGGTTCCTTACCAAAAGAGGTAAAAAAGGTACCCTTATGGTGCGTCTTTGCCTGTCTGTCTGTCCGACTATTAGAGCGCTATATCTCAAAAACTACTTATGCCATCTATTTGAAATTTGGAATATTTATAAACATGGTCAGCCCGCATATATTGCAAAGAAAACATTTTAAAATATATTGTTATTTTATAACTTATCGTATAAAAAACGACGTATGGGGGGAGGGGGGCAAAAATTAAACTCTAGCTACTTGGTCAAGTAGCTAGAGTATCTCCATTTTATCTAAATCGGTTCAGTGGTTAGGCGTGATACAGAAGACACGGATTATTTTCGCATTTATAATATTAGAAAGCATGGTTATAATAAAAGAAAATCAACAACCAATCATTGACGATAAATTACCTTACCTATTAGCCGCAGGCGAAGTTGCGGGCATAAGCTAGTTAGGGTAAACCCGCACTCCGAAATCTCACCGCGTGTTTTGTTTCCGTAGAATTCTGTGACATATGGAAATTATATGAAAATGCACGCACTTGCGAAAATTAAACCGCCTGAAAATATTTCCGCAAACATTCTGTGGTTTGACTCAGTTCACCGCAACGCAGCGCGATTTTAAAATTCTCGTGAACATTTTGGGCACTTTGGAGTTGTAAACTGTATTGTATACCAACTGCGAAAAAAAAAATGCGCAGCGTGAACGGGCTGGGTAGAAACTGACAAAATTCACAAGAAATTAAATTCACCTTGCATTTAGGTTATGAATATGAATCAGTACGGGGGTTATAAACCGCAACAAAAAAAATCACGCGTTGGGATTTCGCAGTGCGAGTTTACCCTAATAGGTAAATATATCTACACATATGTATGTTAAAAGTATTATTCGGATAGATATAACATAATAAAGATAAGTACGTGATTAGATAGAAATATTTTATCAATGAATAGGGAAAACAAAAATACATCATTGCCCAGTTATAGAAAGCATGCAATTGGCATTGTTCACGATTTGTACACCTACATACTTTTGAAAGTATACGTTGACAATGAGTAAATTTAATCAGTTATGGCTTTCCAATGATTTGTAAAATGGTTGAATACTATTTATATTTGTTATATTTTATTTAGTTATATATTATATAGATATACATGTATTTATTTATATTTTATTGATATACTTGTGTTTAGTTCAGTATTTTACATAATTTGTACATGGTGTTAGAGTCTGACTACTTATATTTGTTATATTTTATTTAGTTATATATTATGTAGATATACATGTATTTATTTATATTTTATTGATATACTTGTGTTTAGTTCAGTATTTTACATAATTTGTACATGGTGTTAGAGTCTGACTACTTATATTTGTTATATTTTATTTAGTTATATATTATGTAGATATACATGTATTTATTTATATTTTATTGATATACTTGTGTTTAGTTCTGTATTTTACATAATTTGTACATGGTGTTAGAGTCTGAGTACTATAAATAATACCCAAATTTTTGGCGCGAAATTCATAAAATCTTTGGCTGGTCACACTTTGTGAAGTAGGAATTATAGTTTTGATATTAGAAAATATTTTTAATTTTCTGTGCACACGTAAGGTACCTAAACCTAAGGAAATAAGTAAATAAAATATACGTTGACGTGCACTCAACATCAATGTACAGTACAGTGAACGACAAACACATATGTTCACACTATCTCACCATACACCGTTTTAACAAGGCGAAAAATAAATAAGATCTAACTCGATAATACCATAATATTATTAATCCATCACCAATGTCTGTGGTTAAGAATCGGTGACGTAGCTAACCAAGGGAAAAAAAGACTGGAACTTGTCATGTGTCATGTCAGTTTTATGTTCGTTGTTCCTGAACAACAAACATCAAACTGACATCAAAATGACTTCTGAGCCATGGGCACTACAAGCTTGGGGGCCACGCACACACGGTATTTTGGTAGCGACGCCACTGTATACAATGACTAATGTCAGTAATGACAAAAGTGCTAGTGACCGATATTTATCATCTTTCTACGGCATCATTATAAGGAATACGGATGAGGGATGTTTATGACCATAGTTACGAATCTACAATAACTCCATGCTGGGGTTTAATCATTAGTAATAAGTTTGTATTCCCTTTCAAATATAATTCATCTTCAAACTTTATAACTGGAGGGCTACATGGGCCACCATATACAAAGTCAGTTCAGTTCAGTTTTTAAGGTAAATGGCTTCTATCCATTAGGACAATTTTGCCAGCGTCAAGGTTTAAATCCCAGGGTACGGTTTTATATTAAAAATAATAAAATAATGAGTTAATCCAATATGGACGACAAGAATCTTATACAAAGTCTGTCAAGTCGAATGGTTTACTTACCTTTCACGAGGCTTGCTACGTGTAGGTTAGGTTGCTGCGTTAATGACTTTTTATCAGTTTATTTCGGAAAGCCTATGATACACAATGTTAGAAAGCCTTGGTAGTATAATATCGTCCGCAATCGTCGCCACTGTCGCCAGCTGGTCTGCATGATGGGTTACTGCGATTTCTTTCGTCATAAGTTTGGCGACCCCTTTAAACCGTTATTTATGGCGCTTAAGGTGCGTCCACACTTGTATCATTTGCTCGTATCCGATCACCGTGCCGTGGCATGACGGCGTACTGCGTATCGCGCTGCTTGGACGCTCACTGTCGGCGTGCCGATCATGCCGCACTCGTCCGATATAAGTGTGTGATACGCGTAGCATCATGGATTTCGAGCGATTGGATCGGCGTAACGTCCAAACGCGTGATCGTGACACGTGATCCTGCCACGCGACGTACTATGGGGCGAAACGACGAAAAAGTGGACATTTTTTTTGGGAAAAACGTAATAAAAAAAAATACTAGTCGATAGAAAATTACGTGCAGAACAATAAATGTAGTATACAATTTTTCAAAATAAGGCACATTTAAAGCAGCAAAAAATAAAATGTGTTTTATTTTTGTATGAAACCCAAATTTAGGTACCCTTTTTCAAGGAAACTGCCAGACCTAGAGTTGAAACCTTCAGAATAATATTTTGCTACCTTTTAAGAGTGCGAAACGATAAATAACACAGTATAGTAGGTGCCCGTTTCTTGGCTTAGTCCAATCAAAAAGTCATCAAAATTCGATATTTTTCTTAATTTTTTTTTGTAAACATGATATATTTTCACAATTTTTATTTTTTGATTATAGCAATTAATTGAGACTGATGTTTTATTGACTTTTTTGCTTACTTATCACAGAAAATAAAATAGCATGCATTCAATAAAACTATTTGACTAGTTGGACTCATTAACAACAAGTGTAAAGTATCTTCAAATATTTATATACCTACAATCTACTAATGATGTCATTAATAAAGCCTCCATGCTTATTGCTAAATGAGCACATTATCATCCTTTACTATCATTACTAAATAATGGTTTGCACTAATTGCACATTTGTCCCAGATTATGTGTTGAGTTAAGTGGGGATAACTTAAATTATAATAAAAGGGTAATATTTTTCACCCATAAATTAGCTTCTCGCAAACAACCCTCGTATATTGTTTCTCAGTTAGTATTGTGTAATAACAATATCAAGATGGAAAGCTTAGTTAATAATATTGATTTGTTCAACTTAGTGAAAAATATGGGTTCTATTGAGGACAGTGTAATATTATGTGGATACTTGACGGTCAAATTTAACTTTTCGGAAGAACAGAAAAAACCTTATTTAAAGTTTTGTGAAAAATACTGCATGAACATGAAAAGACAATGCAAAGAGTGTAATCGCACACATGATAATTTCATAAAGAGGAACAGTGACTGGCTGAACAAGGCTATATGTTGGCCAAAAGAAAAATTGACAGAAGACGAAGAAGATTTAGAAGACGTAGAAAATGCTCAGCCAGATGAAAACATTGTGGACCATGCAACACCTTCAACTTCTCGAAAACCTTTTGAAGAACTTTCTGCAAGACAGTAAAAAAGAAGATTAGATCGAATAAGTAAATCCTTATCGACCGAAAAAGTGAATGCAGCTAACCTTACACATTTAACAAATAATACAATACTAATTCAATATACAAGGGTTGTTTGCGAGAAACTAATTTATGGGTGAAAAATATTATCCTTTTATTATCATTCAAGTTATCCCCACTTAACCCAACACATAATCTGGGACAAACTCGTTATATAGCAATGTGCAATTAGTGCAAACCGTTATTTAGTAATGATAGTAAAGGATGATGCTCATTTAGCAATAAGCATGGAGGTTTTATTGATGACATCATTAGTAGATTGTAGGTATACAAATATATGAAGATACTTTACACTTGTTGTTAATGAGTCAAATTAGTCAAACAGTTTTAATGAATGCATGCTATTTTATTTTCTGTGATAGGTAAGCAAGATGCAACCTAGTAGCTTATTTTTTTACGTTTCTACTAAAAAGTAAGCAAAAAAGTCAAAAAAACATCAAACTCTCAATTAATTATTATAACTAAAAAATAAAAATTGTGAAAATAGATCATAAATTTACAAAAAAAAATTAAGAAAAATATCGAATTTTGATGACTTTTTGATTGGACTAAGTCAAGAAACAGGCACCTACTATACTGGGTTATTTATCCTTTAGCACTCTTAAAAGGTAGCAGAATATTATTCTGAAGGTTTCAACCCTGGGTCTTGCTTATTTTCCTTGAAAAAGGGTACCTAAATTTGGGTCCCATACAAAAATAAATCACATTTAATTTTTTGCTGCTTTAAATGTGCCTTATTTTTAAAAATTGTATGCCACATTTATTGTTCTGCACATAATTTTCTATCGACTAGTATTTTTTTTATTACGTTTTTCCCAAAAAAGTACGAAAGTCCACTTTTTCGTCGTTTCGCCCCATAGTGCGAGGATGATTTGATACGGGCAAATGATACAAATGTGGACGCACCTTTAGGTTTTTGAGAAGAAAGTATCTATACTATTATAAAGTTGTTAAAATTAATCCTGAACATTGAAAAAATTAAAAAAATATATTGTGACGTACTATTTGGAGGCCGAAGAATCGAAAAATATTTTTTTTGGATTTATTGTGTTGGTATGTGACGTTGTGACTTCATCACGCCAAATCGGCTAAAAAGATTTCAACTATTTTGGTACACGGGTAGCTGGGTATGTCGAGATGGTTATATGATACTTTTTACGCTGAAGAAAGGCAGGGGTTATGACTTTTACTCCTCCGCTAACGAAATTGTGGGCAATTTCTAGTAAAAGATACAGGTATGATTTTGACACCTAATCTGACATTTAGGTACTTAACTTTATGTTTTCAATATTTATTATTTTGAGTCACTAGCACAACTCACCTTCACCACACTTGCTTAGTCACAATTATGTACTTACACTCGATGATATACCTAATATTCCATTACTTGCCCGCGCTTAACTTGACATACAGGTACATACCTAATATTTATATTGGAGTTAGACCATAGGAAATCGGTCTTGCGAGGAGTTATCGTAATTGTTGGTCTAGACTAGAATTATTAGAGTTAACCACAGCTTAATTACAAAAACCGATAAAGAAACAAATAAAATCATTTCAGTTATGATAATTATTACCCAGAACGTAAATTGTGATGGTAAAAACTGGTATTGATATATTGTATAGGTAGAGCTGGAGCAACTAAAAACTGCAATCGTACTCGTAGGGGTATGAAACGAATAGTGAAAGAAGTGCGCATTAAATGACATTACGTGCCATTTACAAAAGGCTTTTGTTTAACGAATCACCAAATATAGTAAAATATTAAACGATCTCCATAATTAAAACACCATTTTTATGTGAAATTATAGCCAAAATTATAACATATTACTATCTAATTAAAGACAATGTCTCCAAACATATAATTGATGACCCAAAAATAGGTAATGAGCGCCAAAATGTAATGTCCTTTTTTTTTCAACATTATAACCCATAATTATAACATCTTGCTACCTATTAAAACACATGACTCCAAAGGAATAATTGTAAATCTAAAAATGTTATATGACCACCAGTATTTTAACCGAATTTTAATCTAAAATGTCAAGGAAATATTAAAAATCTCATTATTTTAGTAAAGATAATTATGCTATGTAAATCATTATTTCGCCCAAACAGTAAATAATCTCCTTAAATTTTATCCTTTACAAATATATTGTAAGATGCTTACTAAACTGATATTTATGTTCCCTAAATTAAATTACCACTGCCAAAAAACTCACGCACGCAAGGTTTTTGACCCATTTAGACGCTAGGCTCACTTCACTCGCTCCACTGTACATGGTCACAATACAAACCTAACCTAACCTACAGTTTTCGGTTTTTGACCCATTTTGACCCAGAAAATAATAGCATCATTACACTTTATTTGGTAATGCATTAATTTTATGGCAATCATGGTGGTTTATTTAGGTAGAAATAGCGTATTAATTTGCTCGCTAAGATTTGGTGATCATTTACTAAATTTGGTATTTGAATACAATTTAATGCGCGGTCCTTACTAATACAGCTAGTACTATTGTAATGGTGGAATTACTTTTTTGGTGTTCAGTATATTTTTTTGGTAAGAGAGCTTAGTGTATCAAAGTATTTTTTGGTGGTCATTATATTTAACCCCTTTACAAATTATGATTTAGTAGTCATGGTGTAATAAATATAAATACTGGTCAGCACTAGTTCAATAATTAACTGTAACTATTGAAATAAAACAATTTAACGGATTATATCGCGTATATTATCTCATTTTAGTTCCCGACGTTTCGGAAGCTTTCCAGCTTTCCATGGTCACGGGAGGAATTGTTTTATTTCAATGAGTAATAATCGCGGAAACAGAAGAAAATAACTGTAACTACTTTTTAAGTTACTAACGTAACGCTAGGCAGTAATAAATTGGCTAGAATAAAGCAGATGGCACGTTACCGTGAGAACATATACACATGGGTGAGTAAGTCGCTTGACATGAATGTGCAATGTATTATTATTTTACCTTTTTAAGTAACTATTGTACCTACTTGTGTCGGTGCACGTATACCTACGCTGTTCAACCTTTGTCTAGCAAACCGAATATCTTAAATAGCAAAAAGAATACATTTTAAGGAGGCATTATACGTTCATTTGGAATGTCTAATGATTTAGACGTCAGGCATACGAGTAAACACGATGTAAGTTCAGTAGCAGTGGTGGCCTAAAATGCAAGGAAATGATCGATAGAATTAGCGGCAAGTGGCTCAATTGAAATTGTCGCAATTGTGGGTTACAATATGTTATAGCGAGTCAAAAGCACCTGTATTCCCAAACAGTACAGACTTCATGCCTCTTAAGACAATACGGATTTGGTTGGCTTTTAAATTCCTCCACTCTATCACACTTAGGTGCTACATAATACCTATAAAGGGAGGTGTCTGTGTAGGTTGGGTACCCAATGCATAAAGTGATTAAAATTAGCAGTAATCAATCACTCGTAATTCCCTAAAGTGACTTTTTTCATGAGACATGCGTATTAGCTGGTATGGACATGTACCTATTTATTTATTTACACAGTGAGACCTTGACCTCACTACCGGTTCGATAGCAATATAATAGAAAACTATGAAGTGTCTCTTCTGCATTTTTTGCAGCTCAAGTACTTACCATACGTACGTACGTACCATATGACATAGGCAATTTGTGGATTTTTGAAAATTCGATGTACAATGTTAGCAATTAGGTACACTTACAGAATTTAACTAAACGTAGTCGGCTATTCGGACAAACAATTCTATACAACGCAATAATCCCAGTTTTATGGGGTTTAAATCTACTTTGCCTTCATTATTAACCTGACAGCCTGACACTATTCATAACTGCAAACAATTAAAAAAGGATCATATCGACTTCGGTTACTTAATGCGTAGCTTTGTGATTTTAGTGCTAATAGCATAAGCCAAAGTTTGAGATGCAAAAGCAGCTGGATATATCAGTTAAAACCAATTTCCCAAGCCGTGGAATATGAAAATGTGGACTGGCCCAAGCTTCTTAAATCTACTTTGAACAACTCTGTACTCAATCGAAAATAGTTCTCGGGAATTTGTGTCACTGCAGTACTGATTGCGAGCCATGCGAGCAAATGTACAACAACCATAATTTACCCAAATATAGTTTTAGTCGTTACAGCGATAGTTATATTTACAACATCACACGTAATGGTGATTTTAGATACCAACGAAATTGGAGTGAGCATAGTTATATACGCTGAAAGCACAATAACAGAAATATCTAATTACTTTGCCTATAATAGGTAGGTCAACCGCTCCCCAAGTGTCTGCAGCCCAGTGCACAAAACCCGAAGCAAAATCTGCTGTTAGAACACCAGCGATTGCTGCCAATAATAGCGACGCATCAGCGCGAACGTGCCGGGCCATTAGGAGGCCTGCACACGCGCACAATGTGCAACAAACCACCACGCACACCCATTCCTGTAGTCTCTTGCCTGTCAAAACAAAAGTTATTATATATATCTCATGCATTACTATATTTCTGCCCTAGGTTATGGGAACTCGTCATCAAGTGATCCCACCGTAAACTGCGCCTATTCAATTAAGTGAAACGATCTTTCAGTGAGAAGCCAAAACAATATGTATGTATTCGTCAAGATAAAAACTTCTCAATTCGTCTGTTTGTTACGAATGAATGGATGAATGAAGATTTTGCTATGTAACGCGGGGAGAATCACATAAATAATACCCCTAGCTGATCGTTAAATTTTGACAAAATGATAACAATAATTTTAAGACTTATTAAGTTATGTCGTAATTTAGTTCGCTTTACAGAATCTATTTTAATTATAATAGCGGTTATCCACGTCGTAGAAGCCGAATACCGGTCAACAAGTTTCGATCCATTCCGGGACTTTAGTCATGCGCTGGTTCGGCCGCTGCTCTAATCGCGAGACCGGAACATGTCGAGCAGTACTCGGCTTTTAGCACGCAAGTGACCGTTATTGTAATCGAGTGTCACGGTATAGTAGGAGAGCGGCCCGCAAAATATAGAACCGACTTGATACCGCGATGAAATACACAATGGTTTCCCATAAACGATGCGTAGTCCGAATTTGTTAGTCTGCCACGGCGGAACTTGCCGAAAGTAAGAAAAATAAAGTCATTTCCGGTGCGAAAAAGGGGGTGACACTTAACCATCTGATACCGAAATAATAGTTATGGCATCAGTTAGAAATTTACTGGTAGATACAGAACAGCGAAGTCTGCCAGTATTTTTTTGCCGGAAGTGCTCGGCATACGCTGTCAAAGGTGATCATCGGGACCCCTAAATAAACCCATCTGATACCATCATGAAACCAATTCCAGTCGGTGGGTATGAACCCTCATTTCAGGAATATATAAGTCTGCGAAAGCTTTTCCTGCCGAAACACCTTGGCAGACGAGATTAGGTATGCAAAATCCGTGGAACCCGTATTTTGAAATTATATCCTTAACGGACATTTTTATTACTTTATACTTATATTTGTATATGTAGTAGTAGTACTAGTAGTTTTCTTCGGGCTCTTTTAGCAGGCAACTACAGACATTAGGTATTTTATAATGAAATACTCACTCATAGATTGGAACACCCGCACAGTGCGGATTTTGATCGAGTTGGGATCAACCTTTTTTATTTGTTTTATGGATAACGCGGTTAATATAATAACTCCGCGTATAATTCCCATTAACATATCTTGAATAGTTTTTGAGATATTTAGTTTTTTGGAAAACCATAGCATGACACAAGCTTTAGATTTTTTTTCACGGATCTAATATTTACAATTCATTTCAAAATTGTTAGGCTACGATAAAAACGTACAATGATTAATATTTTTTTTAAAACAAGTAATAACCGATTTTCGACCTATTTTGAAATGTATTTTTAAGCTTAAATTATATTTAAATATTAGTCTAGGTTCAAAATTTAAAATTTCTGATTTATTTCGTGGGTTGTGCTACATACATTTTATGTTTCTAGGACAACTGGAAGTAGCCCTACCCGATAGGTTATCCGTGAACAGCAATTTGTATGGTATTAGTAATTATATGTATAATACTAGAAGGCAGCTTCGTTCGCGGCGGGGAAAGTCATAATTCCTCTTGTTTCTTCAGCGTAGACGGGTAAAAAGTATTATATAACCATCTGGAGATACCCAGCTACGAGTGTACCACAAATAGTTGAAATCCGTTTAGCCGATTTGGCATGATGAAGCCACAACGACAATACAAATATACAAAAAAAATCGGTTTAGTGACCTACAAAATAAGAATTTTCGGATATATCTTTTACTTGTATAGTAGTGAAATAAAAAAATTAGGCTTGGCGCCATATTTAACATGGAATGTTATAATTATTCTAAAAATACGTTATCTTTAAAGCAAATCTCTGCTAAACCTCATATAAAAATAATTCATGCACAGTGTCTTTGCCTATTCCCATAGAAATGTTCAGAAACCTAAGTAACGCATTATGTCGAAGTCCTACAAGCATCTTATTTTACAAACTTTTCAATAGGATAAAATTTGGAGATGGTTGGAAAACCGAAAAACCTATTTTTTTTCTTTAAAGCCACAACGTCTACATTGATAAATTGGGTAAAATTTGAGTGTTTTTAGCGAATACCTTAGGATACTATTTTTTCAAAACTTTAGCGACAATAGTATTATACATATTTTTAGCGGTCATTGACCTATCACGAAAAAAAACATATCTCAAAAACGATTCAAGGTAGATAAACGAGAGTTCTACTCAGAGCTTTTATATTAAATCGGACTCGCGCAACGAAGGTTACGTACAAAATATACGCTATACTCGTAAACGGCCGCATTTACGAAAATCCAGTGTTCGATGATATTGTATTGGTTACTGACATACACACAGACATAAAATTATACTGTTTTTAGTATTTGTTGTTATAGCGGTGTAATACATCATCTGTGAAATTTTGTATCTGTCTAGCTATCATCGGTAAATGAGATACAGCCTGGTGACAGACGGACAGTCAAACAGACAGACGGACGGCACAAATTTTCGTTAAAAGTATTTATTAAACTTTATCTTTGTAATTGTTTTTTATATTTCTTGGACATAAAGGTTTAGATAATAGACATATTAAGGGGGGGGCACAATGACAATGAATGCACTTTTGGAGCTATTATTTCAGAAAATGTTTAATATCTCGATTTTTTGTAAAAAGATCTGTCGAAATATGTGCCACGCAATGATATTTGTTGTTTATTATTTAACTATCAAACTAAGCAGCGGCTGACATCTACACTCCAAAACATCAATCTTGTAGTTTTTGAGAAAAAGGCCTGTGATATAGGGACGGTCGAACAAACCCTAAAAATCGGCATGTTTCTAACGAAACCTAACCCACTGCCAGATGACCTAGGAAGTTGAAATTGGGGGGTGGATATAACAATCTATTCATAATATATTTTTTATAAAAATATAATGAGTATTTTGCCAAGTAATTGGTATCAATTACTTAGCAAAATGTAATAATATCCCACCAAAACGTAAATGTAACAAATAAGCCAAGTTCTGATGTTTCACTAAAAGTAGTGATGTGAAAAGGTGCTAAATCAAGCTGTTGGATATTTAAGAAAACTGCGAAATTAGGACTCTATATGAATTAAGCGGCAATTAATTGCTTTTTCTCAAACATGCAATGAAATGTCGTCATTACGTGCGTTATAACAGGCTTCAAAATATCACGTTTCGGGCGGAACGACTCGAAAGAACTGTAAAGGAATTTCATACAAAATTGAAGTCCTAGGCCGGGAAACAATATTTTTTAAATGTTTATTTAAACATGTCGTCAGTGTTCATGAACAGGCTAAACAGCTATATTCTTAAAAAAAACAAGGCTAGACAGCTGTTTTTTTTTCCAGTGGCTGAACGGTTGTCGGACCAAAAATATCCGCAAAAATATGCCTATTACACACGAACTGATATTAAGAACACAAATCTGTATGATTCATTATGTTGATGAATAAATTTAAAATATTGTCTATGTATAAGGAAGTCACCAGAGACCATAAACAATATTTAAAATCCTCTGCAATTATTTTATTTATTATACAGATTACGATTCTTATTATAAAGGTTGTGTATAACGGCCCTAAGGGTCTACTCGAACACTACACACGCAAAATACAGACGACTTCAGTAAAAAAAAAACATTATGGAGGGATTAAAGGAAAAATTTCAAAAACTTTTATCGTGTAGTTTTTTGAGTGTTGTATTTTTTAATTTCATTGCAAATATTTGAGAAAAGCACTATACATGCCTCTGGCCGTGAAAAGTGCTTGCCGGCTTCGTATCACTATCCGGCCTCCCTACGGTCGGCCGTCTATACCTACTCACCCGGCAAGCCCTTCTTTCCCGGCGTCTGCAGTAATGTACTATTACTGTTAACAATCTAGTAAAGTAATAACTAGCACCAGAATTGGAACCTTTTTAGATGTCACTCCTTGTGGTGAAGTTATGAGAATTCGTTTTTTTTTACATTTACATTTTGGCATACGTAAAACGATAAATTATTTCACACTCGCAGATCCTTGTTAACTTAAAAAGGTTTGGAAACAGCAACATAGATTTATACCAAGAAAAGATAGATAAAGTAATCAGTGGAATTCGTTTAAATTCTTCTTACGTTTATATACGGGGCTGGGCTCAGATCAACAACAAATACATATAATGTATATTATTGTTTATCTACTTGTATGGAAGTGGAATCTACACCTAAGAGAAAAGTTTGAGATTCTACTTTTATACACAAGAGGATCTTAAATAAGTGATGTTAGGAAATTGGGCATTAGCTTCGAATTTTCATGAGTCGGTCCAGAGAGTCATGACTCAGCTAATATTCTAATATATAACTTAGAATTTTGTTCCCAAATAATTATACTGAATAATGTCACACAAACTACAAATATTGGTGTTTAGTTTAAAATTCTAGGATGCAGTGTTGTTGCTACACATGCACTTGCTCTGTAATATAATAATAATTGTATACATGGAAATAAAAATGTAATAAGAGAAACGGACTTCTACTTCGCTCTTACTCATTCAAAGAATAAAAAATAAATAATGTACAAACAGCAACACTCTTAAGCGGTCAGCTCAATAGGCCTCTCCGTGGCCACTTAAGTGTATGGCTGTGATGGCACATGCTAACAAATTACATAGAGCTCCCGGAATTATAAATCGTTTCCGATTTGCATGTATTATTTCTCTTAAAATATCGTTACATCATTTACCAAATTCCCAGTAACTAAAGTCAAGAATGGAGAAGTTGTATAACACTTATATATAAAAGTATATAAATAAATATCAAGGACCTTCTTACACAAATCGATCTAGTTCCAAACTAAGCAAAGCTTGTACTATAGGGTACTAGGCGACGATATACATAATATATAGATAAATTATAATACTTAAATACATATAGAAAACATTGAAGACAAGACCCATGAACAAACATTGGTGCTCATCATACAAACACTTGCCCTGGCCGGGATTCGAACCCGGGATCGCTAGCTTCGTAGGCCATTGTACGACCCACTGAGCCAAACGTGTCGTCAGTAGTAGATCAACAAGTCAATGGATTAGAATCCTTTAACAAGTTTTTTATATTGTAAAAATTTCTGCATTTGAAGGCCACTTTGTCAATAAGAAAATATTAATGTACCATTTTATTTTTACTTGTTTTTTTCAAACCTACATAATACGAGGGGAGGGCCGATAGTTCGCGGAATAAAGCAGGAGGTAAAATTATACAAAAACCCTTGCTGCAATCTGGTATGAGAACTCGTTAGAAATTGAATGTTAGTCCATCGCCGTCATTTGTTTTAAAGAAAGATATCGCCCTTCAAACAATTCATTTCGGAATAGACTTGCGACTAATTATAGAGCAAATTGAATATCGTACCCTGATAAAATTTCAATTGAAGCAAGGAAATCCTCCGGAATTTATAATTACCATCTTCGCCTGACGAAAGTGGGTGCTAAGTGGGTACCGAGAATGCTCAAACCGCTGCAGATTCAACAATGAGTTGAATTATTAAGGACACCAAATGATGCTTTAAAATTACCTTTTGTAGCTCTAAAGAGGTACTTAGAAAACTCTCTAATGGCAAAGGCATATTACAGGGTAGAGGACTATTTAACAAACAAAATTGCATGGCTCAAAACAGAAACCAAATTATTTACTTTTACCGGGACACGGTTCTTATAAGGTGGCATATAAAACGTGCGAAGTTGTTAAAAAATATATATATATCTTCTATTTTATACTTTTATAAGTTTTGATATGTTTTCTTGAAGAACTATGCATTGAGTTTATACTTAAAACATATTTAGGATAGGCTAAGTACCAATCTTGTAATAGATAAGATAACAGTTATTTAGAAAAAAATACTGGTTGTGGAATTTGTTTAAATATAATAAAGATGATTATTTCACTATAAAGCAATTTTTAAATCTGTGCGGCGACAAACCTACCCACATATTGGAACGAGTTGACAACATTTATTTTTTTCCCATTTCCGTTAATTGAACACCATTTCGAGAAAAACGCCTCTACAACATAAAAAACATTTATGTATATTTTTACAATTTTATTGACAAAAAATACCTAAAACGGACGTCACACAGTTGATCCGATATTTATTGCCACTATAATAAAGTTTTCTAACGGTTATCCGTTTGACATCTTTCGACGCTCGACACTGTTGCCAGTTCATTTCACGCGAATATCATCTTATATTTTTCGTATATGTTTCCTGCCTTTGATTGCGATCTTTTCAACAACTCGGCATTCCTACGGGTCCGACGGACAGCTCTTGCCAATGATGACGACCTGGCATGTCATTGGACAAATTCTTTAACAACGACTACACTTCTCAATTTTGTTTTGACTTATAATGCAAAGTGCAAAGCTCGGATAAGTATAATTTGGCCGGCATCAGAGGTGCCAACGCCTTACTGTTTTCGCGGACGCTTTATGTTGTAAATGCTATGTAGAAATAAAGCGTCATATCATATCATATCACATATCATATCATTTATTGCGTATCATGTTCATTTTACAATGGATGGTAAGATAGTTATTATCTAGGTAATGAGACCCTGAGGGAATTGCAATTTCTTACATACTAAAACATTATTAATTTAAGATATTATGTACAACTGTTTTACATCCATAAAATGTTGTTTACATGATTATATTCTTATATTCGCATACTAAAAATATTAATGTACGTCTCCAGGGATATGTACCTATTTACATTAAAATTTAACATTTGAAAATAATTCAGTTGATATAATAGAATGATAATTGGACATAATAATAATTAAATTAGTGAAAATTCAATGTCAGTGTTCATTTTAATTTATCATTTAAATAATCGTGAACAGTGTAGTAACATTTCGATATTAATAATTGTTTCAATTTTTTAATAAACTTTATTTCAGAAATTTCATTGGTCAGTGAATTCGGTAATTATTATATACTAGCTTCTGCACGCGACTTTGTCCGCCTTAAATTCGTTTATCGCCGATAAGGGTATTTTTTCGGGATAAAAAGTAGCCTATGTCCTTCCCCGGGATCCAAACTATCTCCATACCAAATTTCATCCAAATCGGTTCAGCGGTTTAAGCGTGAAGAGGTAACAGACAGACAGATAGACAGACACACTTTCGCATTTATAATATTAGTATGGATTTTTATGGCCATGACGTAGGTTGTTTGAATGTAGTGTTAGTTTAGATGCCGGCAGTAGTTTGTTTTTGTTTGTTTTTGTATCACAGAGTATTACTTGTGGGAAGTTCATGTCTTTTCTTAAATATACTTTTTTGTTGTGTAACGAATTTACACATTTCGAGTATATAGTTGCACGGCAGCGTAAGAATTTTATGATGCTGAAACTGGAAGTGTGGCTTGCATGTCTGTGTTATCAATATTTGTCATTATTCTGATGAGTTTCTTTTGTTGGGTAAACACGGAGGAGGACTCTGTACTGTTTCCCAAAAGAATAATACCATAGGTAAGCCATGAGTTGGCATAGGCACAGTATGTGGCAAGCGCCGTTTTTGCAAATTTGTAGTCTTTTTTATTTCACGTAGCGCATATGCGGAACTCGATATTTTTCCCCTTACTTTTTTTACGTGACCTTTCTAATTCATGTGTTTGTCTGAAACTAGTCCTGAAAAGGGGAATTCATCTACAACTTCTTGTGGAATATTATTATTTGTAAAGTTTATGTCTAAGGGGGCTTTTTGATAAGGTTGGAATTTCATTAATTTAGTTTTATTGTAATTAATTTCGAGGTTATGGTCGTCCATCCAGTTTGTAAATCCTTTTCTGGCAATGAAAAGTTTATCCACCTGGTTCATCAAAATATTCAGTGTATTAGAGGGAAAGATTTGCAGATTGAATTATTTTTAAATACTTATAATATTTATATCTTATGTATAACTGAACACTGGCTAACTTGCAATGAGATAATGCCCCAATTCAATAATCACCAGGTGGGTAGTTCGTTCACCAGACTTAGTTCCATACATGGTGGGTCGATAATTATATTAAATAGTCAATTGAAATTTAAGGAACGTAAGGACATCCTTGTCTGTTGAACGGACCATAGAATTAAATGCAGTAGAATTAGAGCAATTTATTGTAGTTTGTGGGTATAGGCCGCCATTAAGTAATTTCGATGTTTTTCAAACTATTATGGAATATGTGCTTTTTAAGATATCGCGTACTCGTAAAAAATTACTTATTTGCGGCGATTTCAATGTAAATCTTTCGGAAGATTCAAAACTAAGTATTAGATTGTTGAATCTATTCTTTTCGTTTAAGCCACGTATTTATGGAACCTACTAGGGTGACCGATACCAGCGCCACCTGTATTGATAACATTTTCACTGATATTTCTCCTTCTAAACAAAGTATAATCAGTAAATTTGAATCAGAGCAATTAGGCCAATTAATGGTATTTGAGATATTAAGGGAAAATATAGTGAAAAAACAAATTACTTTTGTACCGGTAACCACAGACCGTGTGGAAAGAATGAAGCAACATTTGGTTCAGGCGCTACCCGTTCTGAAATGAGTCCTAATCACATGTATGATTCATTCTTTACAACTTTTATGAAACATTATAAAACAATATTTACTTCCAAATCCGTCGTGACTGGCGGTGCACCAGTATTTAGCGAATGGGCTACTGCGGACTTACACAAACGTAGACAAGCACTGTATGCCACGAAAGAGGAACGGCGGTTTAATACGAGTAACGAATTTAATGAACATGTAAAGCAATATTCGAAACAATTCAAAATTGATTGTCATATTGCCAAACCTAATTATTTATCCTAGAAAATCAAAAATAGTTCTAACATTATCAAAACCACCTGGAAAGTGATTAATGCGGAGACTGGTAGACCGAGGCACGCAATTAGTGATCTAGAATTTAAAATTGATGGCAAAATTATAGATTCTAGTTTAGATGTAGCAACAGAATTTGAAAATTTCTTCACCGATATACCAGTATCCACAACAAAGTGTTTAAATTCACCACCTTCGTCTGCCGTTATGTTGTTAAAAAAAGGTCCCAGAATGTAGTCAGGACTTTTATTTTGAACATGTCAGCCCTTCACATGTAGTAAAGGCATTTCAATCAATTAATCTCAAAAAAACAATGATTTATGGGGCGTCTCAGTCCATGCTGTCAAATCCCTAATAGAAGTCATAGCGCCTGACTTGGCAGATATATTCAATAACAGTGTTGACTGTGGTGAGTTTCCTGATCTGATGAAACATAGCAAAATAACTCCTTTATTTAAATCAGGTAGTACCTCTGACCCCACTAACTTTAGACCAATATCTGTACTACCTACATTTAGTAAAATTCTTGAAAAACTAATTTTATATCAATTGTTAAAACATTTTACTTTGAACAATTTGATACATAGTAAGCAATTCGGTTTTACGCGGGGTCATTCGACATCCAACGCCGGAGTTGAGCTCGTAAAACACATTTTCGATGCATGGGAGGAATCGCGAGATGCTTTAGGTATCTTCTGTGATTTATCTAAGGCCTTCGATTGCGTTAATCATGAGACACTGATCAGGAAGCTACTCTACTACGGAGTTAAAGGATCAGCACTAATTTTATTAGTCTTATTTAAAATGGTAGAATACAAAGGGTTGACGTGAATGGAAAGCGATCGCGATCACCAGGGTCATAAGTCTCTATGGGTGTGCCGCAGGGATCAATATTGGGACCTTTCCTGTTCCTTATTTATATAAACGACTTGCCACACCTCGTAAAGACCCACCATGAGATAAGTTTGTTTGCAGATGATACGTCTCTAATTTTCAAAGTCGTACGAAATCAATGATCCCACAATGACGTAAACAATGCTATCTGTGAAGTAGTAAATTGGTTTAATGAAAATAATTTATTGTTGAATGAGAAAAAGACTAAATGTGTTAAGTTTGTCACGAGTAACGTAAAACACGAGCAAGCAAGCGTGATTGTTAAAGGTGAGGAACTGGAACTAGTTAATAGTACAGTCTTTCTCGGTATAACATTAGATTCAAAGCTCCAATGGGGTGCCCATATTGCTAATCTCTCGAATAGACTGAGTTCTGCAGCTTTTGCACTAAGTAAGATTCGTCAATTAACAGACGTGATAACGGCTCGATTAGTGTATTTCAGTTATTTCCACAGTATTATGTCGTATGGCATCTTACTATGGGGCAGTGCTTTCCACATTAATACTATATTTGTTCTGCAGAAGCGGGCTGTTCGTGCGATACATAACATGAAACATAGTAACTCGCTTAGAGATAAGTTTAAGGACATTAATATAATGACCATGCATTGTCAATACATTTATGAGAATATTATGTATGTACATAAAAATATTACCCACTTTAAGAAGAACTGTGATATACATAATATAAATACTAGAAATAAGCATAAGCTCGCAGTGCCTGCTACTAGGCTCCATAAAATAAGATCATTCATGGGTAACTGTGTGAGGCTTTATAATAAACTTCCTAGCAGCATAAGTGAGTTGTCTATTGGTAAATATAAAAATATTGTGAAACGAAAATTATTTTCTAAAGCTTATTATAAGACACAAGACAAGATGAATGTTAAAGCCGCGTGGGATTAAAGTAAATTATAGCGTCATGTAGGTATATGTATAATTATTTTAACGAATACCTAAGGTATTATTATTATTTTAATATTAATTGTTTTATATGTACTCTGACATTTAGAATTATATTCTAGACACATTCTAGAGTATATTTTTTTCTTTTTTATTGACAATCCTCTTGGGATTTATCTTATTGATTATTTTAATTTTTATAATGATGATTTTATCAATAATATTATACTGAAGTTAAATGATCTGATTAGGTTTTTCTGGGCTTTCCCTAATCCTTGCAGCAAATGTTGGATCATATTGTATGTCTCCCAGCAAACATTCACTCTCATGTAACTGACATTTCGAAAGTGCTTGTAACTAGGCCTTCTTGAATAAGGCATTATTCCACAAGAGGTCAAAGCACATTCATGTGCGGTGTTATTTTCGCAGGAAAAATATTATAAGGAGTAACATAGAGTTAAAATATCCACAATCTTTGGAAATGCCCGCAGACGTTCTTACGAAAGGCCTTGTTGCTAATAAACATTATACATTTGTTTGTTAGGACTTTCATCATATTCATTTTATTGTTTTAGACTTTTTAGGGTTCCGTAGCGAAAATCCTTACGCCGGTCTGTATGTCACAGACCTACTTGAATAAATAATATTTTGATTGATTGATTGATTGTAATTTTAGCTAATAGAGAGTGAAGTCAAAATTATATGTGTTTTGACTTTTTAGGAAAACTTGATGCTTTACCATCACACTCTTTGTGATTTTTAAAGTGAATTTTTCCAGTAAAAAACTATATTCTTGTAAATACAAAGATCTAAATAATGAAAAAAATTCCAGACTCCAACTGGATTTGATGACACGTTTGGCTCAGTGAGTTGTACAACGACCTACAAAGGTGGCCGTCCCAGGTTCAAATCCCGGCCAGGGCAAGTGTATGAATGATGAGCATGAATGTATGTTCATGGATCTTGGATGTTTTTCTATGTATTTAAGTATCATAATTTGTCTATATACTGTGTATATCGTCGCCTAGCACCCATAGTCCATACAAGCTTTGCTTAGTTTGGGACTAGGTCGATTTGTGTAAGATTGTCCCTGTCTTATTTATTTATCTATCTATACAGTCAATATTGAATAAATCGCATCACTTCAGTTCATTTATTAAGGCTTCTGTCCATTAGGATCCGTCCAAGATAGACAAGAATCCATCGCACCACTTATGAAAGCGTATTGTTTTCAAATTTTGATGTTTATCGTGTGTGACTTCGTGACAACTGCGGTCACTGTAAAACTGTTTAAGTGCACTAAAATTTCAAGTAGTTTCTCTTATTACAAATAGTTTTGTCATGTCCGCCTGTCCGTCCGTAATATGTCACAGACATTTTACTCAAAAATAGAAGATGTTCATCGATCTGGAGTATAGGTGTCTTGTGTAAGCAAGGATGTAAGTGCCGTGGAGATACATTCTTCCATTCCAGAAAATTTTACATTTTTTGCTTGGTAAACTTCAGAGATAAAGGGTATTTTATCCACATTTTCCTTAATAAAACGAAAATTAATCACAACAAAAAAAATCGAGCGTGTGCAAATCAAGACCTTTCATATGATATCCTACTTGACCTAGTGGCGGGACTTTTAATTTTTACCCACCCTCATATTGGTTGTATTTTTAGAAAATCAAGGTATATTTTACAATGTTTCCTTTGCAATACATGTGGGCTGGCCATGTCTATAAATATTCCAAATTTCAAATAGATAGCATAAATATTTCCTGTTACGCATTTCAATAAAACCCTACTTGTCTTAGATTTCAGTAGGTTTTACTCAGAATCAAGAGCACTACCAATTCCACGAATTTAAAAAAATACCTATTAAAATGTATGAAAAATCATATTGTTAGGTTCATGACTCTCTTACAAAATGTACACAATCTCACAAATATCTTTTATTCATACATTTTATAAGTACCAAAATCTATATAGTAAACAACAGAGAGACAAGAAGTGGGGTTACTTTTATGACAATGCTGTTTTATCTAAGTGATTTTGAGATGAAGGGTGCTGATCCTTAAAGCAGTTAGTCAAGTTTTATCAGATAGATTATAGCAAAGAAACTTATGGGCCATTCATAAATTTACATTATAAGAGACAGTCCCATAAATTCCGTCCTCCGAATCAGGCTTCACATAAAAAAACTAATTTCAAGGTCTATAACTTAAAACTCATATGATGATAACATAAAGAGTAAATATAAATGTCCTTAATATGTCAATATCATTTAAGTCAGTGTGATTAATAATTTGACAAAATCCTCATCACAATACACACACTATATCAGAAACAAACATCTTATACCTTTATGAGAGTAAATTTTCCAAAACACTCGGTTCATTAAAACCAGATGAAATTCTATCTAGAATTTGCTGTATGCAGTTTATTATGGGATCACTTCATAATGTAGTTTTAGTGGGATTAGAAATACATTGTTTTAATTAATGTTTAATTATGGTATGCAGTAAGCACATAATTATATGACTAACCTGGACTGTAGAGTTCAGCCAGTTCCTGCGCCCCTTTGTGCCGTGGGCCCCACCGTGGCTGTTTACCCACTTCACTAGAGAGCTGCGTGTTGGCATTCGGGTCGTCTTCGGACATGGAGTGTTCCAGGATTTCTCGCTCGGTTTTCACAGGTGCTAATAATGTTGTTGCCATTGTGCTAGCATATTCGAATTGTTCACAACTCAGGCCACTTAGCCCATCGCGTTTGGCGCAAGGCGGAATCGGCAGTGGTAGAGCCATTGCTCTTTATTTATTATCAAAAAGTCGTTTTTATAAAGCAATTCTATATAAAATCCCACTCGTCTGTCGTAAAGGACGTTACATTAGTTATCGGTATATCAGTGTATTATCTATTTTACGTCGCTTAGATAAGTTATGACTTTTCATTTGGACTTATTATATAGCTTGCAATCACTCACGGCCGAACAACCGATGACAATGACAAACAAACGACAGTATTCGTCTGTGCTAGTATCTCTAGTAGTTTGTGTGCAAACGACATACCGGAGTAATCAAATGACAGGAGTATGGAGTATAGAAATCAAAGGAGAATAATCCCTGTATGTGTATCCAAACCCCAGTGTCCGTCAAAAGACATTAAATTGGTGGCGCCACATTAGCAACTGCGTATACTACATTGCCATAGTAAATAAAAAATCAGAACGATGCAAGAAAAATAATTTTAAATGCGATTGAATTTGAAATTGAATTGTTGTTTACACCCTGTATATTAATTAAAAAACCAGCCAAGAGCATTTCAGACCATGCTCAGTGAAGGGTCCCACAGCCGTTCATACGAAAAAATGTACTACAGACAGATCGATAAAAAATCGATATGAAAAAGTACACTAGCAATAGAGCGTCTCTCCACAACAATTTATGCAACTTTCGGAGCGATATTTTCCAGAAATATCCACTAAATCCATTTTTTTTGTAGCAACCTCAATATTAATTTAAAAGTATTGTCGAGATATGTGTAACACATTGATATTTACTGAAAAATAAATTTCATCAAGTTAGATCTGGATTTTGAGTAAAATGTCTGTGACATACAGACGGGCGTAAGGATTTTCGCTACGGAACCCTAAAAAGTCTAAAACAATAAAATTAATATGATGAAAGTCCTAACAAACAAATGTATAATGTTTATTAGCAACAAGGCCTTTCGTAAGAACGTCTGCGGGCATTTCCAAAGATTGTGGATATTTTAACTCTATGTTACTCCTTATAATATTTTTCCTGCGAAAATAACACCGCACATGAATGTGCTTTGACCTCTTGTGGAATAATGCCTTATTCAAGAAGGCCTAGTTACAAGCACTTGCGAATTGTCAGGTACAGTACATTAGAGAAGTGTTTACTGGGAGAGATACAATATGATCCAACATTTGTGGTAAGGATTAGGAAAAACCCAGAAAAACCTAATCAGATCATTAAACTTAAGAATAATATTATTCATAAAAATTATCATTTTCAAAAATAAAATAATTATTAACATAAATCCCAAATGGATTTTCAATAAAAATAAAAATCTAGAATGTGTCTAGAATAAAATTCTAAATGCCCGAGTACATGAAACAATTAAGATTAAAATAATAAAAATACTTCCAAAAGGTATTCCTTAAAAAAATTATAAACATACCTACATGACGCTATAATTTACATTAATCCCACGCGGCTTTATCATTCATATACTCTTGTGTGGTATAATAAGATTTAGAAATTAATTTTCGTTTTACAATATTTTTGAATTTACCAATAGACAGCTCACTTATGCTGCTAGGAAGTTTATTATAAAACTTCACACAGTTACCTATGAATGATCGCCTTATTTTATGGAGCCTAGTAGCAGGCACTGCGAGCATATGCTTATTTCTAGTATTAATATTATGTATATCACAGTTCCTCTTAAAGTGGGTAATATTTTTATGTACATACATAATATTCTCATAAATGTATTGACAATGCACTGTCATTATATTAATGTCCTTAAACTTATCTCTAAGCGAGTCTCTATAGTTCATTTTATATATCGCACGAACAGCTCGTTTCTGCAGAACAAATATAGTATTAATGTCGGAAGCACTGTCCCATAGTAGGATGCCATACGACATAATACTGTGGAAATAACTGAAACACACTAATCGAGCCGTTATCACGTCTGTTAATTGGCGAATCTTACTTAGTGCAAAAGCTGCAGAACTCAGTCTATTCGAGAGATTAGCAATATGGGGACCCCATTGGAGCTTTGAATCTAATGTTATACCGAGAAAGACTGTACTATTAACTAGTTCCAGTTCCTCACCTTTAACAATCACGCTTGCTTGCTCGTGTTTTACGTTACTCGTGACAAACTTGACACATTTAGTCTTTTTCTCATTCAACAATAAATTATTTACATTAAACCAATTTACTACTTCACAAATTGCATTATTTACGTCATTGTAGGATCGTTGATTTCGTACGACTTTGAAAAATAGAGAAGTATCATCTGCAAACAGAACTATATCATGGAGGGTCTTTACGAGGTGTGGCAAGTCGTTTATGTACATAAGGAACAGGAAAGGTCCCAATATTGATCCCTGCGGCACACCCATAGAGACTAATGATCCCGGTGATCGCTTTCCATTCACGTCAACCTTTTGTATTCTACCATTTAAATAAGACTAATAAATTTAGTGCTGATCCTTTAACTCCGTAGTGGTGTAGCTTTCTGATCAGTGTCTCATGATTAACGCAATCGAAGGCCTTAGATAAATCACAGAAGTAAAATCAACGGATGACGGCCAACGACTGACTTTAATCTTTAATACCATCATAGATACTGTTTTTTTACCTGCCACACAACACAATAATACTATCTTGCTACTCTAGCACCATTGTGGACGGATTTGGAACTATTATTTACTGCTTTCCACTGGAGACTTTTTTGTCTGTTTTCCTAAATGATATTGGTCTCCTTACCTTTTCTATACTCAATGGACGTTCAAGTAGTAAGGCAAGGAAAGGCTGTGCACTACAGCCTGAGGGGCTACTCCGAAATCCGAAAACGAAGTTTTTAACGTGCTGTCCCTCTCGCTCCCACGTCATGCTGTATTTGAGTGATCGGGATGGCGACATACGAACTTCGTTTTTCGAATTTCGGAGTAGTCCCTCTGTACATTTGACAGCTAATTCCATGTCCGAATTTGAAGCATCCCCAGCGGTCAGTGAGTCTGCAATTGAACTTATTTTGACGTAACGTAATTATTCCAAGTTGGTCACATCGATAATTTCTGTATCAATTTTTAAACAAACCAATCATTAAAATATAGCTTTATTTAAAATGCAGTCTTCGTTTTCTATACTGGCTTATGTGAATCGCTTTAAAGTCGCCTTTTTTATTCCATACAAATGAATATTGCCGAAGTCAGCATTTCACGCTTGAGTCGTTATGTGTCGTCGAGTTCGATATGTGTCGTTCTCAGGCAAAAGGGCCCGGATTGTCGTTCCTAGTTTCCGAGATATTGCGAGTTTTATAATTCAGTCCGAATCCGAAATTGATTGAGATTGATTTGTTCAAAATGAACTCGTATCATTTAAAATTAAAATGTGGAATTAATAAATTTCAACGATTGAACGATAACTTGGAAAAAAAACACGTTCAAAGTCACAGACTAACAAGAGATATGTTCAAAGTCAAATAACTAGGGTACCTGATACTCCTGATAGCCGTACTCGTCGTTGATATTTATTATTGTACAATTAGATTGTAGGTGGGTGGCCGGCTTAAATTCGGTCGTCAGTCGGGCTACTTTTTAAGGCGGCTGTAACAGTAGCTAATCTTATATATTTTCGGTTTCAAAATCTCGCAAAGATATTGAATACAATAATAAACCAGAGGAACATGGAAACACTATTAATTATTATGAACTAGAATAAAAGACTTGTAGTTAATTACCCACGATCACCTAAACGGAGAGAGACACAGGTATGTGATAGAATGAGACAGTAAACTACTTATTTACCTTTGACTAATTCTAAAAAAATCTTTTCACTAATTTTAACTAGGTAACGCAGTTTTGAAGACAGGAAAAATATCTTAGGATTTAAAACTTAACTTAGATAAAATATTTTATTAATAAACATGATAAATATAAGCGCGAAAATTAAAGCTTATATATACCTATCGGCGGGTCTAAGGCTGGATAATATACCTACGTACATAGCACAACGTATGAGGTAACGGAAATAAGATCGCCAGAACGAACACACTCTCTATCGTCCATCTAAAAATATACCTGCGCGTTATTTTGATCATTCTTGTTTCTGTTCCCTTTCCGATTTGCTCGAAGTTTTACTCTTCGCAAGTGTTCGATTTATAAGAGTATATTTACCATTACTTACTTAAGAACTGTGCGTAGCAAAAACAAAGCAAGGTAATCAGAAGTAAGAAGTTTATGAAAACATATCTTTTTTTCCTATTAGATAATTAACTCGTACAATTCGTTATTCGTCTACTAGGTAGTTATATCTGAAATTTCGGCTCCTGCTCTCTCGTTCACCCGACATAAACTGAAATATTTCATGTTATATTTTATTAATTTCTGTCTGTAATGACAGCGGTGTTAAAGTATTAATTATTAGTGCGTCTCTTTATTTAATATTAAGCAGTGTACCCGTTTGAGTTGGCTCACTTAGCGGCACTACATAGCTGCCACTAGTAAACAGTCGCAACTGTTGCACCGCACATTCCTTACGGATTTATTCTTATTCTGTATTTGCAATAAGAGCGAAGGGGGCCACATGTACAAGAAGTACTAGCATACGTACCCGGTGGCGAGGCGTCAGGAAAATTACAAGAGAACGCATATTTAAGTAAGAAGGTGGTTGTTAGCCTTTCCTTGGGCAACCCGGTGGGAATCAGCTTATATGGACCCCACACCACTGATAGCTGGGTCAATTTGTTATTTTGTTGTAGTTTTTTTTATTTAGTGCGATTTGGGTGAAAATTGGTACTAACATAGAGTTCATCGTTCTGTATACGAAAAACATAATTTCCCGATATGTCCAACAAAAGTTGTATGAAAACTTCCATTGATTTACGAAATCCACATACTTTTTTCACCCAAATCGATCGAAATAAAAAAAAAGTACAACAAAATAAAAATTGGCCCAGCTACCTAAATATGGACAGACTTTAAGTCCGCTCACAAATAATGTGCAGCCATTTGAGTGGTTAACTTAAGACAGACAAGTGTTTTCCGGCTGGTGGCCGGCCGGCGTTGGCAGCGGCATTTATCATATGAAAAATAATGATTTGATATACGTCAACAAAGTGCCTCATTCTATGACCACAGCATAACTTTAATATGAACAGAATCGGGAATGTAATTCGCAATTTACCCATTTAACATAGCTAAATAGCCATTGAGAATACACAGCAAAGTTTATAGACCTTTAATTCTCAAGAAGGTATAGAAATCTCTCATTTCTTAAGACGGGCTAGAAATAGACCCTTCATTTTCTCAAACTCGAATCTGGACACCGGTGCTTTTTCTAATTATTAACTTTTTAGTCAGATAGGATATTGCGAAAGTATTTAGAGAATAAAGCTGGATGATGTACCATAAGAAGCCTGAGGGGCTACTCCGAAACCCGAAGCTCGTATGGCGAAAACATGAGAGTGCGAGCGTCGGCACGTTACGAACTGCGAATTCAAAGTGTCGGAGTAACCCCTCTGAAAGTCCCCTTTTACCTATTAATTTAATCCAATGTGTGTGGTTTAATTGTCTATATAATTACGAATTATCACAACAAAGCGGGGCTTAATCGCTTTTATATATATAGTTATGCTTTATTTTGGTATTCTTCCACTTTTCGGACGTCGCGAAAGATGAGACTGGAATCAACCGCGAAATTTCAAAATTTAGCTGCGTTGTGCGATTAATATCTAGCTCATACAGCTAGATATTAACAAATTTGAATGCTTTTCTCATAAACTAATAACTTATTAATCAATGACACAGGCAATGAATTTGTATAACTGATCTTGCTCATACAGGCACACCGCAGCCATATTTTGAAATTTCGCGGTTGATTCCAGTCTCAACTTTCATTAGTCAGACTCTTAAGTCCTGTTTTGTTTTAATCAAGTTGTGAAAATCGTGTAGGCAAGTTTAAATCAATGATCCTTAAGAGTCCCCGGCAAGCTCAGCCGAATTTCACCTAACCATACAAACGGAGTTTCGTTCTCATTTTAAAACTACGTCTTGCATTGTAACGAAACTTTGCATATACAATGATCCCATTTTTTGTTTACTAACATCCTATGGACCATTAAGTTGTCTGAAAATAAAGAGATTTCTTTTTAACATTTTTTTTAATGACATGAGGTATATCTAGCCTGTCATTAGTTTACTTGGCTCCAGTTTATAAAACATACGAAGTACACCAAAAACAATTAGCTGTATTTTTTTTACTATGGTATCTGAAGCTACATAAAGTAATTACAGGCCTGCATATAAATAAATAAATATTACAGGAATTTTTTTTACACAAATCGAACTAGTCCCATTGTAAGCTCAATAAGGCTTGTGTTATGGGTACTAGACGTCGATATATTTAATAGATATATTACTTATATACATAGAAAACATCCAAGACTCAGGTACAAATATTTATGCTCATCACACAAATATTTGCCCTTACCGGGATTTGAACCCAGGACCTCAGCTTCGCAGGCAACGTTACTCCCACTGAGCTAAACCGGTCGTCAAAACATATACCTTAACTTATTTTGAGTACAAAGTTTCAGAGCTAACTAGCTAGTCGTTTTAAAATGGGAGCGTAACTACGTTTGTATGGAGAACCGAGCTTACCGTGGACTCTTAAATAAACGGTTCTAAAACTCTTATTTTTAATTCAAGACCAAAAACTGACAGTTCTTATCTTGCTTATTTCATCAATAAACATTATTTCATAAAAATATGAATGAGAAATCGTGCAAACAGTAATATTAGGGCAAGTTTTATTGATAAAAATACTAACACTTAAACCAGTATGCACTATGCAGTGATCACAGCGAAAGTGCGCCCGTTGACGTTAAATTTTGGTCTTGAATTAAAAATCAGAGTTATACATATTAAAACCATGTCAATTGTTGATTTCCAGATAAATAACAAAAAATGTCGCGATACAAACAACCGAAGCAGCTTGAGAGTTTAGCTTTGAGCAGACTTGGTGACTGGATAGCAGTACAAGCCGAGCTTCTGATGGTGCCCATCGCGGCGGAGGCACAACGCGATACGACCATCGCTCAAATATCGCTATCACGCCACATTCACAATATTCGTAAATATTTAGATTACAATGTTCCGTGGATGGTTCATGATTTGTTAGTGACTGAAGCTATAAGAGCACTATCCACACTTTTGGAAAATACTAAAAAGGCACAGTTCCGAGGATCAATGGGGAAGTTCGTCAGCAAAATGAACGTTATCGTGAGAATGACGGAGACATTGTTTACTAGAAATTTGACTTTTGTTTCAATTGACAAAATACCAAAAATGATGCGAAGCGTTTTCTATTCAAAATTGCAAATGCTCTCGGGGCTCATTTACCTAAACCTCGGATCTCTCTCTGGAGGGTGGAAAACCGCTGATATGGAAGGATCAATAATTGAAGCGCTGAAGGAGCTTCACACTCTCAAATACTTGACAATAAATTACGACTGTACAGATAACATTTTACAGTGCATCGTAGAAAATTGTAAGAAGCTGGAAAAGTTAGATATATCTAGCTCTAAATGTGTTACAAATGAAAGCATAAACATTATGGCCGAAATATTAAATTTGAAAAGTATTCAGTTATACAGAACATCTGTAACTTATGAAGGTTTTGCAAGATTACTCATTAAGAGTAAAAATCTAGAAGATATAGGCCGCTGTGACGATATTGGTAAAGTTCTAGAATACATTGATTTGACAACTTCTTCCGCTAGACCATTTCAATTGAAAACTTACGTCAGTCGATACGCTCCAGCGAACCACCTGCAGTTAGCTGTAGATATGTGTCCAGATATAAAAAGCATGACTGTGTTCCACAACGCTGTGCACGGCGACTTAATGATGCTCATAGGTCTTAAAGACTTGTGTGAACTCAAGTTATTATCATGCGACTTCTATGGGGATCAAGTTAAACAAGTACTCCAGGTAAAAGGTTGTAATATCTTACACCTACACCTTGAGCATGTGGATCAAATAGATTTAAATGCCTTAATGTACATCAGTCAAATGTGTCCTCTCCTGGAAAATTTTACCCTCTATAATTGTACGTTAATACCGCATACGTCGTTATATACGAAAAAACTAGAGTTATTGCCATTTCGAAATTTGAAAAAGTTTACGTGTGTTGCTGCTTGCAGTGATGATCAGTTATCTTTTGTTCTAACTAACTGCTTAAATGTACAATATATTCACCTAGGCACAGCTGTGAATCTTACTGATGAATTCATATTTAAGCTTTTAGATAAAAATCCACTGATACATTTGAAAGAGTTCCGAATTATGCAATCTGACTTTTTAACTATGGTATCGGTTGAGAGGATTATTCAGAGTTGTATGAGCCTAGAAATACTGGTTGAGTTGGAAAGTTGGACTTTATTAACGGAGAGTGACCGTGAATATCTTAGAAATTACATTAAAGTTAGTAATTTCAATATTGACATTGCACCTACTAGGAGGTATGATATTTGATTGCATTCTGTACACTACTGAGAGTTGGTGATACTGATGATACTTCATTATATATATTAAGCGCTGCAACTCAACAGACTGATAAAAAATAATGTTTATATTGCAAAAAAAATGCCCACATTGGTATTTCTTATCTGTACATACCATGGGTGGTGCATTTTGTCTTAAACCTGTCTTGCATAATTTGTTACTTCAAGTTTAACTCCACAGCCTACATAAATATTATCAGTGACCATGTATAATTGCACAAAACATTTCTTTCATCACAGTTTCTCGGTCACATATTAGTCTCATTAAAATCAGAAATTTATATACAGGGTGTCCCAAGAAGTAGTGATATACTGAAGCTGGGACGTAGAGGACCTAGCGGGCTATCTAAATCACCCCCATGTATGTTCCGCGATTTTTCGTATTTTCGGAGTTGACTTTTTTTTTAATTCTTCACCTATCGCCGAGTACGATAAGATTTTAAGTTATGGTGACGTGAATTATTACGGTAGATGCTTGATTTTTTTTGTGTGCTAAGCTGATAGATAGGCCAATTCAGTATGGTAACATTTACTATCGTTAGATCTTTGAACGGAATAAAAAAAAATTAAATGCCAAGAATGATAAAATTACCCAATATGTTCACAACTTCAAGGGGCTTTAAAAAGATAAAATCACATAAAAAAATACCGTTTGGCTTTTAAAAACTTGCTCTATCTATCAGGTAGCTACCCTGAAAATTTCATTTTATTATTCATAAGACTTCAATCAAAAAATTGAAATCTAAATGTGGTAAGTGCAAAATTTTAATTTACATGATGATTAATACAAACAAAGTAAAACCAATTACAAGGTGTTTAATTCAGGGACCGGTCCCGTATCCCATTCGAGGGTTTTTGAAGGGGTATTTCGTTCGACTTTGCTAACCAAAGCCGTTCCCGTTTAAAACCCCTTCATAAGGCTTTTTAAACGACTTTTAATACGGATATCGGTATACCAAACGGATTCTTGATACCCTTTGCTAAGCGCTTAAAAAGTCGTTCGAACTGCTTACCTCTTGGAGGGGCTTCCCTTATAACGCTTGTGCCATTTTGATCCTTGTAACCATAAAAATAAGAGCAATATTTCAGTATTTACGTTGTAGGCGTTTCGCGCGGTGTAATGTGTATCGGCACGCGCCTTGACGTTCTTTGATAATGCCGCTAGCCGCCGTCGCTTGCGATAGAAAGTATCTTATCAAATCGTAATAAGGTTTAATTCGTTCGTCGTTATCATCCTCTGTTTCTAGGACATATATTCCCATCCTACTCCTCCTAGTACTAAAAAATAAATAAAATTAGTAGGTATACCGAAATTGTTGGTAGCTTTTTTATTTTGATTTAAGTCTGCAGACACGCGCGTCGACGCTGTCATCCCGTTTTACCGGCATGTTTTCTCAGATTAAAACTGTAAAAATATGCTCTTATTTTAAAATACTTACCTCATGTTATCACTATTATATCAGACACTTTGTCGTACGTACACCAGACAAACTATACAGGGTGTCCCAAGAAGTAGTGATATACTGAAGCTGGGACGTAGAGGACCTAGAGGGCTATCTAAATCACCCCCATGTATGTTCCGCGATTTTTCGTATTTTCGGAGTTATGACTTTTTTTTAATTTTTCACCTATCGCCGAGTACGATGAGATTTTTATTTATGGTGACGTGAATTATTGCGGTAGATGCTTGATTTTTTTGTGTGCTGAGCTGACAGATAGGCCAATTCAGTATGGTAACATTTACTATCGTTAGATCTTTGAATGGAATAAAAAAAAAATGCCAAGAATGATAAAATTATCCAATATGTTCACAACTTCAAGGGGCTTTAAAAAGATAAAATCACATAAAAAAAAATTACCGTTTGGCTTTTAAAAACTTGCTCTATCAGGTAGCTACCCTGAAAATTTCATTTTATTATTCATAAGGCTTCAATCAAAAAATTGAAATCTAAATGTGGTAAGTGCAAAATTAATTAACTTTGGATTTTCAATTGCCCATGAGTGAGAATTGTGCATATTAAAATTCCATTGCGTCTAAAGTGGGATTGAATAAAATCCCAATTTTGAAAAATTTAAAATCCAAATTTAAAAAGGAAATCGACATTCCAAGAACACTTTAGTGCTAACCTTTGGTCTGGCATACTTAACGGTCAGCTAATCGGGCCCTTTCAGCTGCCAGACCGCTTGGGCGGCAATCACTTTTTAAATGTTCTACGCGTCGATCTGCCCCTGCTGTTAGAAGATGTGGACTTGGAGACACGCAGAAGCATAGTACTGCAGTGTGATGGTGCATCATGCCATTTTGCATTGGACGTAAGAAACTATTTCAATCAAAGATACCCTGAAAGATGGATTGGTCGTTGCGGCCGGGGTGACGCCTGCCTTATAGCCTGGCCTCCACGGTCCTCCGACCTAAACCCCATTGATTTTTTTGTATGGGTATACTACAGACCTCGTCTACTCAAGAGAATGCCGCAATTTGGACGAGTTAACCCGGAAATTGAGAGTAGCAGAAGAAACCATTAAAAATAATAGAAGTGCATTCAGACGTTTAAAAGACAACTTTTTTCGGCGATGTCGCACTTGCATTGAGCAACAGGGGGGCCATTTTGGAAAAAAATCTTGTAATTAAACACCTTGTAATTGGTTTTACTTTGTTTGTATTAATCATCATGTAAATTAAAATTTTGCACTTACCACATTTAGATTTAATTTTTTTGATTGAAGCCTTATGAATAATAAAATGAAATTTTCAGGGTAGCTACCTGATAGATAGAGCAAGTTTTTAAAAGCCAAACGGTAATTTTTTTTAATGTTATTTTATCTTTTTAATGCCCCTTGAAGTTGTGAACATACTGGGTAATTTTATCATTCTTGGCATTTAATTTTTTTTTATTCCATTCAAAGATCTATCGATAGTAAATGTTACCATACTGAATTGGCCTATCTATCAGCTTAGCACACAAAAAAAATCAAGCATCTACCAAAATAATTCACGTCACCATAAATTAAAATCTCATAGTACTCGGCGATAGGTGAAGAATTAAAAAAAAAGTCATAACTCCGAAAATACTAAAAATTGCGGAACATACATGGGGGTGATTTAGATAGCCCTCTAGGTCCTCTACGTCCCAGCTTCAGTATATCACTACTTCTTGGGACTCCCTGTATATTAATTAAAAAGGAACTATCTCTTTTGGGACCTTATTATAACAAATTATCATACTTTTGTTTATTCAGTACATATTGAATGCAAATACAACTTTTTCAGTATAAACTGGTTTATCATAAGCATTTCTTTGGATCATTTGCTTCTGTTGTTGATGCGTCAGGTACAAGGGCAAACATGTAAACTGGGTATAAACCATTTGGAAAATTGGTTTGCTTACACTGTTTTATCCTCTTCAATTTAGCTTTGCCAAAGATTTTTATAAATTCTTTTAGTGGTCTTGTAACCGATGAGTCTGCCTCATCTTTGTCTACTTTCCCAGACGATGTAACATTCTCTTTGATAATAATAACTCCATTCTCAGCAAGTGCGTTTCTGTAAAAAAACAATGAAGTATCCCATTACTCTTATACTTGTAAAATTTTAAATTTGGTTTATTACATAGAGTAAAACCAATCTTAAACTGAATGCCACTCTGCCAACCAACCTTTGACACAGGCATCCATATATAGGGTAAACTCAGTGAAGGGGTGTTCTTTTTAAGATTGGTTTTACTCTACTCACGTTCGAAATAGGTAATCAACTTCTAGAACTGGTAAACATAACTGGAAGATATTGTATGTTGAGATAAAATAAATAAACAGCTTGCATTTTAACACTGAGTTTTTTTTTATTTTAAAACAATGTGTACATCCCAAAATAGCCAGCATCTGCAAGATATTTTAGTACAATCAAAACTTCAACTATTGGAACTAGTCAGTTCAGTTTTCAAGTTAATGGCTTCTGTCCATAAGAAACTAGTCTTATGGACTTATGGTCACTTGTGAAGTAGGATTAGGTGCAGTCCGTGGAGATTTAGTAACAATAGGGCTCGGGCCATAGTATAGGTTTAATTTATTGCTAGAAGCATGAGCATGTAAAGGACCTCAATCTAAGTTACACTCATCACTTAGAGAGTAATTAATAGTTGAAGAATATAAGCTATTAAATATATGCATTAATAGTTGTAACTATCATATAATTTACCTGCATAGGGTTAAATACATAAGCAAATCTTCATCCTTCAAATAACCTAAGACCCACTGGTTCCAAATCATGTCATATTTTTTCTGTGGTCGAAATTCTTGTAAGCTCACTTTATACAAATCTCCTAATTTGTCTGCATCATCTCCAACATACTCTCTAATGGTATTAATGAACTTTTCGTCTGGTTCAACAACATCCACAGAGTGAAACTGAGGTATTAGTAAATACTTTGTTATTCTTCCGATGCCGGCACCGCAATCAAGAACTAAATTAGTAGATGGTGGTTTTTCTGAAGAGAGAATAGACTGTAGAAACAATCTCGATCCTTGAATATCTACATCGGAAATAAAGCCAAAACCTCCAAGTACACCATCAACGGTAGCAGGAATTTCGGACCAGTATTCTAAAGCTTTCTCATAGCATATACTTTCTTCTGAATCTGTCATCCTTTTTGGTAGACACTTAAACGCAGGATAACCAAGTTCAACTTTGTAAGTCCCAGGGTTGTATAAAAAGCTGAACAGTTATTACATGTGTTTGAGATTCAGATCATCTCAAAATAATAAGTAGATTTCTAACACTTCATAATATCATATGGTTTGTACAGTACAAGATTTTTATAGACTTATCACAGAGTACTTTGTTATATATTGAGACTTATGACGTTCAGTTCACTACGTTTTAAAGACATTTAGCAATTTTTTTTTTAATTTGTTTATGACCAGGGAATCAATGTCCTTCAGTCGAAATCATAAGTGTTATATTAAAAAATAAAATAAAAAAACAATCCGTCGAATTGAGAACCTCCTCCTTTTTTTGAAAGTCGGTTAAAAATAGAATAACAGATAGAAACTAATAAATGAAAAATAAGATTAATGCACAATTGTATTCCTAAACCCGCTTACACCTTTGTCGATCCTATCCGATCCGATCCTAATTATCGGATAAAATTGGACAATGTATTGTGCAACAGATTCCAATTTTTAGGATCTGAGCACAATATACTATCCGATTTTTCCGATAATTAGGATCGGATCGGAAAGTCTACACCAGCTTAATAGAGAGATTTTGACAATTTACACCTTCGATCCGATCCTAATTATCGATAGCGTATTGTGCTCAGGTCCTAAAAATTGGGATCTGTTGCACACTACATTATCTGATTTTATCCGATAATTAGGATGGGATCGGACAGCAGTCCTACTACGAAACCCGAAAAACGAAGTTCGTAACGTGCTGTCCGTCTCGCTCTCATGTTATACTGTATTTGACTGAGCGGGAGGGCGCCATACGAACTTCGTTTTTCGAATTTCGGAGTAGCCCCTCAGGATCGAAGGTCTCGAACGGGTTTAATATAGTAACTTACAATAATTAGAAAAACACAAAAACAGAGGAGCTACTCCGAAATTCGAAAAACGAAGTTCGTATGGCGCCATCCCGCTCAGTCAAATACAGTATAACATGAGAGCGAGAGGGAGAGCACGTTACGAACTTCGTTTTTCGGGTTTCGTAGTAGGCCCTCTGAGGTGCTACTTCGAAACCCGAAAAACGAAGTTCGTAATGTGCAGTCCCGGTCGCTCTTATGTTATACTGTATTTGACGGAGTGGGATAGCGCCATACGAACTTCGTTTTTCGAATTTTGGAGTAGCCCCTTTGAAAAATCTGAGGGGCTACTCCGAAACCTAAAAAACAAAGTTCTTAACGTGCTGTCCTTCTCGCTCTAATGACATGCTGTATTTGAGTGAGCGGAGTGGCGCCATACCATATAGTAGAGGTTACTCCGAAACTCGAAATTCGAAGTTCGTAACATGCCGTCCCTCTAGCTCTCTAACAAGAGTGTTAAGTTGTATTTGAGTGAGCGGAATAGCGCCATAGGATCTTCGTTTTTCGGGTTACGGAGTAGCCCTTCAGGATATTTGGCAATACTGAAGGCTATTCCGAAACTCAAAAATTGAAGTTCGTAACGTGCTGTCTCTGTCGCTCTCAAGGTATGCTGTATTTGAGCGAGCGGGTTGGCGTCACACGAACTTCGTTTTTTGGATTTCGGAGTAGACCCTCTGAATTTGACTTGGATACGTTCGAAATTTTTTCGCATTGATGCATGATAAGACGGTTTCACATTATATTTATTGCATTTTTCGGAGTCCAAGCGTTTGGTTTTTAAGGAACTTATGCCATTGTTGGAACGATAATATACAATTAGCTTAAAATTTAATTTGTTAGACGATTATTTAATACCATAACAAAGTTATTCCTTGGAATCTCGCATGAGAGTTGATAAAATAAATGTACTGAATGAACATTACTTTGCTTATGTTGGCAGGACATTAATTGGCAACACTTTATTAGACGGTCTTTTACGTTCTTTAGGTCAACTTTCATGGTGACAGAGGGAGGATTTTTTTGAAGATTCCAAAATGGTGCGTGAATTATAACTAAAATCTGTTTAAACTACAGTGATCTTATTACTAATCACGATTTTTATCCACTATATATATATCTTGTGTTATTTGCATGCCCAAAGAGTGTATATTTTCAGTAATTGTACGGTGTGATTAATCGCTGTTCAGCAACTATAATTGTCTTTAAGTGCCTTGGTTCCTTAAATTGATTTATTAGTAGCTTATCAGGCTCCAAAATGCTATTTCATGTTTTGATAAAATTATTGTGTTCAACGTTCTACTTTTGTTTTGGTTATAACCTCAAACATTGCTATATAAAACATGGGTCCTATCCTGATTTTTGCAGAGTATATCTGTTCACGAGTAAAAGGTAAATGTTTTTACAGGGTAAGGTCAAGTGCTCAGAACTGCGTACGAAGGACAAGAAGGAGCTCTTCAAACAACTGGAAGAGCTGAAAACTGAGTTGACTAATCTCAGAGTAGCCAAAGTGACTGGAGGAGCAGCTTCCAAGTTGTCCAAAATGTAAGTGTGTGTACCCTACTTTATCTTTCACTTGGAAAAATCTCGATTCAATTTAGGTAATTCAGTGTTGGTGCTTTCCCCCTATGCTATATAAACAAAAGAAGATTGACAATGTTTGGACTGAATAGTGTCCAGAGATGACAATACCTCTAACGAGTTCCTTGCGTTACTTTCTATTAGAAAAAACATTTTTAAAACTGAACCAACAGAAAAAAAAACATTAATTTTTGTTTTAAGGTTAAGCAAGCAAGCGCTTTTGGATTTACTTTGCACTTTTTATTTTTGGTTAGGAGTGATTGTCAAATGCATAAAACTTTGAGCATACACAATGCCTACAGTGGTGACAAGCTGTCATGCCTACACCGCCAATTGGAATGTGGCACAAGACCATATATTATTACTACACATGTTGTTTAAAACATGGTTTGCAAAGATACCTACTGGCTGTTGCACGCACGTTTTGCCGAATTTGTCTACACAGATGTGCAAAATGTGTCACTGCATTGAGAAGATAGGTTCTCTCTTGATCACTGTATTGCTCATATCTCTCGCTTCTCGCAGTAGATCTAAAGGCTGTATTATATCTGATTGAACTGTTAATTTGTTGTTCCACGCCTCTTTTTCTCGTATTTCATCATAATTCAATAATCAAATTATTTAATGAAGCTAATGATGGTTTCTACAAAATCTTCAGTGTATCTGTAAATAACCTGTTTTATTGTAGTTTTATTTTAAGGGTAGAAATATCATGCAGTAAAATTCAGTTACAGACACTTGGTATGAAATGCAATGCCCTTTATACTTAAAAATATTATTTATAACAACAGGGTTTCCTCCATTATCAGTGCTGAGTATTAGTGTAAAGAAGATAGATTAAATCCATTCATTCAGCGTAACCGAGTGTTGCAAGCAACGGTTGGCACCCGTGCCAGTCTATGCCGAAATGCTCACGGAGTAGACTGAAGTTAAGAATGTGCTCGCCTGCATCATATGTCTATATCTGACTCACTCTTGCTCCAAATAATAAGAGCAAGTGACAAACATTGTTTTTCGCTCCACTCGCTTATATGCTGAACAAGACGTACCGGTGCCCTGTACAATTCCTCCATACTAATATGTAGTATAGATGACAATGACGACGATTAGAACTGTACTGTTAGTACCTTTTTTAATTTAGTTCCCAAAAAAACCTTTTTTTTTTCATAACTCCTTACTGGGATAGAAGTTAATTCGCTTTAATATATAGTCTAGTGTTAGCCTAAGGAGCATTATGCACTGTGCGTTTAGTATGAGCAGCACTTGGTCCAACTCCAATACAAAGTTGTCTATCTTCTTTTCAAAATTGATGATTTTAGCAAGTACCATTAAAACATGAGGACTGACCATCTCCAATATGTACAATGTCATCTATGTATAAGATTTGTTTTTACAATTTTTCAATTTTGCAAGCATGACAATATGTACAATGTCATCTATGTATAAGATTTTTTTTTTACAATTATTCAATTTTGCAAGCATGACACAGTATTTAGATATTGGGATTTATTTATTATCAGCTATTTGCGAACTAATTGTTTTTATAGTATGTTTCTTTATTAAATTATAACATGTTTAAATGTTTAATTTTAAAGCGCCATCTAATTTTTGCCAGAATATCCTTCATGATCCATAGTATGGCAACTGTCAGTCCTCTTGTTTCAATGGTCCTTGATTTTAGTAAGTTAATTGTTACATGGGGAGGCACCATCTCCAAAATAACATTAATTGTAGGTATATATTGTACTAGCTTATGCCTGCAACTTTGTCCGCAACTGTTTGGTATAGGTGAAAAACTTAAGTAAGTCATCTGTTGTATGTAGTAGTAGCGTATCCGTATAGGCAACTTGACGTTCCATATGAGAAAAATGACAGGTTAGATATCAATTTTGTACACTACTACATACTAGAGGGGCTTCACTTAAGTTTTTTACCTATAATTTATTGTTAATGTCCGTTTGGTTTGTTTTTATGAAGGAAATTAATATCCATATACATTGAATTTTTTGAATTATAAAATGTATGAAACTCATCATCTGTACCTTTAAAAAGTGTTTTGTTGTCCATTAATAGTAGTTTATGCAATTGATACATAATGAGAAGCCTTAAAACATGAGTCTGGTTGTATGTATCAAGCGTCAGTGAGTTTCATAATAGGAACACACAAGTGTTTTAAGGCCTAATTATGTATAGATGAATACACTACTTTTTCACATCAAAGTTGTGTCTTTGTTCATTCTCGAATTTAAAAATCTTTGTAGTATGCCTTCTTATATTTGGCTTCAGGAATTACGATTTAAAGTAGGTTAGCAAGCCATTCTCACTAAATTTTCATTTAATTGTAATAAATTTGTGCAAACTTCTCAATAACCCCCACGATAAAAATTGCGAAATTTACCGACTTTTATAATTTTAACTAAAATGTATAAATTAAAAATAATAATTAAAAAAGCAATAAACCCGACTGCATAAAAAAACTAAAAAGAAAAAACAAGTTCCCATTGTTGGGAAGATTTGCGTAAACCTAGATTTCTTATGGGTCCCAACTGTTTAAAATCGCTATGTTCCATATTAGAATTTATTATTTGTTTTATGTGAGTATTGATCATGAATCATGAAACATTTCTATTATAACTTAGCAAATTTCTAGGGTACAGGACTACTTTTTTTATTTTTTTTAGCAGTCGGGTTTTTTGTTTTTTTTAATTATTATTCACCATCTCTAGTTATGACACTTGCCACAATAAGAAATTTTTTTTTTATATTTATTAAATTTATTCCTCGTTGAATTGAGCTTAAGGCACTATTAGTCTTAATAGCTTCTGCCGGCGACGTCGTCTGCCTTAAATTCGTTTATCGCGGATAAGGGTATTTTTCCGGGATAAAAAGTACCCTATGTCCTTCCCTGGGACTAAAACTATCTCCATACCAAATTTCATCCAACTCGGTTCAGCTGTTTAAGTGTGAAGAGTTAGTATGGAATAATAGAACTTGCTTTCTGTAGAATGACACTTGGAATGAAGTAGTTTTGTTTCATTAAAATCAGTGGCTTAAATTAAAAATAATTTAAAAATACAAAATATGTTCCCAGTAATTAGCAAATATTATAGTTTGATGAAATATCATTTCACATTTTTGTTTTTAGTATATCATATTATAACATATCTATATTATTATAAAGTTGTAAAAATCAAATGTCTGTACATTGAAGATATTTTCAAGGGAGGTCATTAAAACGAAAAATATGTTTTTTTTATTTTTTGTATGTTTGTATGTGTCGTTGTGGCTTCATCACGCAAAATCGGCTAAACGGATTTCAACTATTTTTGGTACACGGGTATTTCCAGATGGTTATAGGATACTTTTTATCTGACTACGCAAAAGAAAAAAAGAGGGGTTATGACTTTTCTCCTCCGCGAACGAAGTTGCGGGCACCTTCTAGTTAATACATAAAACGTTTTCATCTTGAAATCGATTACGAAATCAGTTTGAAAAATATCGTTTTGACAGATTCGAGAAAGTTTAACGTATGAAACCCCCGTATTTAAGGTTAATAAGGTCTACCGGCCTTGAAATTTTTTATGAAATTACAAGCAAATATCAGTTTTAGCTAATTGAGTATGGGAGAAAGATCTACCTTTGTCTAATAATTAATCTTATTTGTAAGTGATTAAGATTGAATATTTATTGCTCCTGTTTACATACTACAGTGTGTGGTAAACGAAAATAGTGATGTGAATGTTATTTTTTACGATACAATATCGATGAGAAATGAATTTTATCTATACTATTATAAAGATGTAGCAATGAAATGTTTGTATGTGTCGTTGTGGCTCAGCACGCTAAATCGGCTAAACGGATTTCATCTATTTTTGGTACATGGGTAGCTACATCTCCAGATGCTTATAGGAGACTTTTTACCCGACTATGCTAAAGAAAAAAAGAGGGCTCATGACTTTTTTCTACCCCGCGAAGGAAGTTGCGGGGCGCCTTCTGATATTTATTCCTATTATGAATCCCTATTTAAACATATAATTTATAAACATTTTACATCATTTGTGGTCAACTTGGGAAAAAAAACCATTTACCTTTTTCAAAATTTTATTCTTATTTGTTTTATTTTATGAGTGAATAGGTAAAATCTGTTGTCTCCTGTTTTCCAGGAACCATCCTAATATAAAGTTAGTTGGAGATATTCCATGTAAAATTTATATACTCGCAGTAGCAGCAATAAGTTATTTGTAGTATATTTATAGCACCATAATAATTTATTTTACCTTGTAATCCAGTAGCATATTTTGATATATTATTAATAACCGGTTTGGCTCAGCGGAAGTAACTTTGCCTGTGAAGCTGGAGGTCCTGAGTTCAAATCCCGGTAAGGGCAAATATTTGTGAAATGCATATAAATATTTGTTCCAGAGTCTTGTATGTTTTCTATATATATAAGTAAATGATATCTATTAAACATATCATTGCCAAGTACCCATAACACAAACCTTAATTGAGCTTACCATGGGACTAGTTCGATATGTGTAAAATTGTCCTGTAATATTTATTTATGTGTAAAGTAGGTAATTCCATGAGTTGCGCTATCTATGACGTCTAGAAAAATATATCGATGCGATATTCTCCAGACACTCGAAAGCCCACTTAATTGGTTTGATTACGCCTACACCCATAGTTTGAAATTGTGTCCGCATATAGTTTTTACTGCATTAGTGTGATATTTTAACTTAGTGTTTTGGTATTGTTTTAGTGTGGGTGCGTAGTTACGAGACGAGATTGGGGGTTAGGGGGGTGAGGTAGCACACATAAAGTGTGCTACCTCACCCCCCTCAAAAAAGATTATTTTGCTAGGAAATTTGTAGCAAAGCATACTCCATTACTAAATACTCCAAAGCAAAATCAAATGACAACATTAATAGCGGCAATTTGATCCTCTGTCAAAACGAATGTTTTTTTTATTGTAGACAAACAATATATAAGTCCTTATTCTCATATTACTTGCGATCAAATGTTGTGCAGTTTATATTTAAAAAACATAGTGTATTGACGTTTCGTATCGATAACTGTTTTAATATTCTATGGATTCTAGAATAGAGATCCACTCGAGTTATTATGACAGCTGTTCCAAATTTAATCTCGTAACCTTAGAAAAATCGATACTGAAATAATATTAAAGTGCAAATTTTACATAACTACCAAAGACAAGAAAATTCTCATAGTAAAATTGGTTGTAATAATAATAATAATCGTGGTTATTTCCTACGTTTTCTGAACGCATTTTAGACCACTAATGATATGTGCGTACAAGAGTTCATAAGGTGCTACTAGTCAAATTATTATGCAAAAAACTTAAAAATACATTTCTCGCTCCTATCAATTTGTTAATGATGTTACAGTGGCCACATTTTCTGTGAACATTTCAAGTGTCTATCTATACCGTTTACGAGTTAGAGGCCTGTAACATATAAATGGACAGACGGGCAGACATTCTATTAACGGTAGAACTTCTCTTAGTTTTTAACAAAGAGTCCATTAGTGAAGTAGATGGTATCAATAAATCGTAATTTCCACATATTAACTTTCAATCCCTATTAAACCCCCTTAAAAGATGAGTTTTAAATATGAAGATCCCAAAGATTCAGATGACCTACTTATAAAAAAAAAACATTCCCCATGCTAACTTTCAACACCAATTTTATACCCTCATGAGGGAAGAATCATTTAAAGCAGTGATATTATTTTAATTAAAATTTATTATGTTAAGTTTCAGACATCCTACTTTAAAAAAAGTTCCCCATATTAAATTGCAACCCCAATAAGCTCCTTAGGGGATGAATATTGAAATAATTGTAAACTAAGTTGTCTAAACAACATTACTGGAAAGATTCGTTGAGATTCATTCAGTAGCTTTGAAAATTAAGAGGGACGTACATACATCAAACTTTCACGTTTATAATAGTTAAACGATAGATTGAGTGGTGTTTAACATTATTTTTTACTCTTAACTCTGTACCGTTCTTTTTTAATAGCGTACAATTTCGTACATTTCTCGTTTTTTTTTTCATGTTAGTCTGAATTGCCGCTAGAAAGTATGATGCATTAAAATAGATGGCTGACAAATATTTTTGATTTACAGCCGTGTTGTGAGGAAAGCTATTGCCCGAGTATACATTGTATACCACCAGAAGATGAAGGTTAATCTGCGTAACCACTACAAGAACAAGAAGTACAAGCCCCTTGACCTGAGGCCTAAGAAGACCCGCGCCATGCGCAAGGCTCTCACGAAACATGAAGCCAAGATCAAGACCAGGAAAGAGATCAGAAAGAAGTCTCTCTTCCCACCAAGGGTGTATGCTGTGAAGGCTTAATAAAATCACTTAAATATACGAGTCTTTCATTATAAACTGTATGGAAGAAAGGAGATTCTCAATTCACCAGTTTCTTTTTTTTAAGTATATGTATGTTCACTGATGTCTTAAAGACTATTTATCCCATTTCTTTATAATTTTTTTGTTTGAAATAAGGTTATCTCCAAGGTGATTCCATTTTTTTTGGTGAAAATCTATCTTGAGTTCCATGAGGAATCGAAGGAACGAAGAAATTATCAAGGCATCTCTATAGCAATATATATATTTATATAAACACCACACCGATTTCGGCCACGGCGACCGCTTTAACTCTCTAATACTGAAAGTCTGTGTTTTAAGTATACTACAGGTAGTTGCCTGGCTATGCTCGTGTGGCTCACATAGCCAATTTTAGTCGTGAAGACTCGGGCACGTGAGCACACCTTTTATATAATAGCTGATATCTGCTGGTGGTCGGGCTTTCAGCTCTTCCCGCGTAACGTCTAAATCAGTCTTTCTCAAAGTGGGCGATAACGCCCCCTTGTAGGCGCTGGAGGCATAGAGGGGGGCGTTAAGGGGCCCAGAAAAAATTGGGGGTAATATAGCACTATAATTAAATTAATTTAAAGTTATAGTGGTTTATAAGTAAAAAAATCAGGGGGCGCTGAAAAACAATTTATTTTTAAAGTGGGCTGTAGACAAAATAAGTTTGGGAACCTCTGGTCTAAATTAATAAGTCTACGGGATTCATACTTATGTTTCTTTAAAAAAAAAAACTCCATTTTGGGTGGTCGGTAGCCCGATTCTCCCGTTGCATGGGATCTATGTTAGTATTTCATATGACGCTTAAGCACAACTTTATACCGAAGGAGTTGCCCGCCATGCTTTCGCTTGCCTTCCTCAAATTCTGAGTAAAAGATGCGCTTATAGCCACCCGACCCTTGGGCATCCTTGAAACGTGACCGCTACTGCGAAGTTGTCGTCGCATGAGGTAGACTTCAATTCCACCCACATTGGCTCTCCGTAAAACTTCGGTGTTCCTCACGCTGTCGGACCAACTGAGCTTTAAGATTTCACGCAGGCATTTTAGGTAGAATCGATCTAGGGTGCGGATGTGAAGACGGTACACGGTGCACGTCTCAGAGGAGTACAGAATATTGGGCAACACAACAGCCATATATATGGAGAACTTTATGGCTAACTTCAGGTCATGTGAGCGGAAGAAAACCTTGGTATTCAACTTACCGAATGCTTCAGCGGCAGCACCGATTCTGCTGTTGATCTCTGCGTCAAGGTCACACATAGAAGTTACTGTACTCCCCAGGTAACGGGACTTGGCGACCTGCTTCAGTACGTCTTCGCCAAGTTTTACAGTGTCTCGCAACCATGAACGTCAAGCGACATTACTTTCGTCGTCTTGACACTGATTTTCAGGCCATACTTGCAGCAATACTCATGAAATCGTAAAATCGTGTCAGAAGCTGCTTAAGGTCACCGGGAGATTCCGCAAAGAAGCATAGATCGTCCGCATACATAATGTCAGAGATCAACGCGTACGAAAATTTGGTGCGTGCTACCTACCTGGTTAGGTTGAAGATGTTGCCATCGGTGCGGAACTGAATGCGAATTCCATTTTCTGGGATTTGGTCTCTGTAAGACATCGCGGACAACAACTGCGAAGATTGCTGCGAAGTATAGGACAAAGAGGGTGGGCGCCAAGACGCACCTTTGCTTAACCCACAGGTAACGGGGAATGAGCTGGTCTCATCACCATCCAAAGTGGATGGTGATATCAATATCAGTATTTTAAGAAACAAGTTGAGCATTTGCAATCAGATAATATAAATTTGTTAAGGGGAACTGATAAAGAAGACCACAGAATACTATCAGAACTCCTCAATGATAAGTGGTTTTCGGGTGGGTATAAAATATCTCGATTACGTTAGTTAGGCTACTTCATGTAAGCACAATTTTAAGTTCTCGCATGGTATGTACCATTGAACTGGATGATGGAGCCGGAAGTTAGGCTCCGGATCTTCGTAATTAATATTAATATTGTATGGGTGAGGAACAGTGGATCATTGCCCATTATTAAGATAAATAATGTCTTGTTTGCAGTTTTATTATTAGGCCACCTTTAAATTCGTCCTATGAGAAAGATATAAATCTACTTTTTCTCTAAAATATAGGCAATGACCCACGTTCCCCACCGATCTAGTATCTATTGCTCCCCACCCTCCCCTACTACCCGTTTTTGGGCTTATTGATATAGATTTTAGTAACTAAGTAAGTTAATTGTTACGCGGGTGGCATCAACTCCAAAACTACATTCATTGTATAAGGTGAGTTCGGTAAACGTTTGCAGGTAGGTTCACATGATGTTGGGTTTAAATTTTTTTTCGGCTTGTGAATACGTTACGTTCACAATTAAAATGTCATAATGATAAGAATAAAATACTCTATAGTAATTTTTTTTTTATCTTAGACGTGAAGGTGAGTCAGTAACAAGTGTTTAAATTAAGAAAACAACATTTTTTCGATATAGCCAATTTCTACGCGGTGGTGTTTGTTATGTTTATAATTATTAAAATCAGTAACACATACTCTTGACATGAGACCATTGACTGGCTGTCATTTATTCAAGGAGTCTATACTACTACAACATCTCCCTTCCTTTACAAAAACAAAATAATAAAATAACAATCTTAATAAAAATAATAACAACAGAAGCAAACCTGCATCGCACACATATCTTTCCTCCTATTTATACATCAAATCCATATCTCTGGGGCGGACGCACTAGACGCCCGCTCCTAGTCACGCCGACGGTACCACCTGCTGCACCCACACCCTGTGCGGAATCATGGGTTTCCGCTGATGAGCGTGCTGCGACCTCGTCTGAATTAGTTACGATGGGATCAAGATAACTGTATTTTTGCGTTATTACTGGACTTTTTTTCAAAGTTGACCAAGACGAGCCCAGTTGTCTTTGCAAGATTTGAGCCCTATTTCTGCGGTATGTGCGTCCGTTTTCACTCGTAATCCAGTATGAACGGTCACCACGCGCGACGTCTACTACCCGCGCCTGCCGTTATCCCGCATGCGAACTGGCTCGCCAGAACGTAGCTTGGGCAGCACTTTAGTGCCACGATCGTAGTAATTCTTGACTTGGATGATATTTTCTTCGCGTTTTTTCTGAACCAAAGCCGGTTGAATCACTTCTGGTCGTAAGATCCGTGGTTGGAAGTCGTGTTCTCAATCTACGACCCATTATTAGCTGTGCTGGTGAGTAATCTTCCCCTGATATAGGAGTATTTCTAAAATTTAATAGCGCCAATTGCCAATCCGTCTTGTCTTCCTGTGCCTTAGCAAACAGTTTTTTCACTGGCTTTACGTTGCGCTCAACCAATCCATACGAACGAGGGTACAACGGTGAGCTTGTCACATGTTCGAAGTCATAATACCTCGAAAACTCCTCGAATTCCTGTGCAGACTTGCAGAGAACTGTGGGCCGTTATCTGTTACTACCTTCCGAGGAATCCCTAATCGGCCAAAAAAGTTTTTCATATGCATAATTATAGTGCCGCTCGTCAGACTATTCAAAGACGCTACTTCCACGAATTTCGAGTAGTAGTCTACGACGGTTAAATAGTGTTTTCTTTGAAACTCGAAAAGGTCTGCGGCAAGCACACTCCAGGGTAAACTGGGTATAGGATGTGGTCGTAGTGGCTCACGCGCTGGCGCCGCGCGGTGGCGTTGACAAGGTTCGCAGCGCTGCACCACCTGTTCGATATCAGCACCCATGCCCGGCCACCAGACTAGGTCTCTCTAGCTCGGCGTTTACATTTTTCGATTCCAAAATGTCCCTCATGAATCAGCAGAAGTACTTCTTTTTGTAACATACTTGGAATCACTATTTGGTGATTTCGAAATACTATTCCGTCTATCACATGTATATCGTCTCGAATCGTCCAATAAGGTCTCGTCACATCTTTTGTTTTATTTTTTCTACTAGGCCAGCCACTCAAGTAGTACTCCTTTACATGCTTTAGAATTTCATCTTTGTTAGTTTTCTCCCTAATTTTGGCCAATTTTTCCTTTGATACATTTAGACACTCCATTAAAGTGTTGACGTGTATAGTAACATCTGCATGCACGTCGTCGTCTGATCCCTTCTCAGAGGGCGCACGAGATAAGGTGTCCGCTAAGAACATTATACACACACATAACACACGGAAAAAAACGTTTCCGTAAATACATTTATTTCGGAGACAGTGATGTATTTTAGAACAGTTACGTTTTAGGCGAAAAGCGTTTTTTGACCAGCTGCCAGGTGCGTTTTAGACCACTTGCTACTTAGCCTAGCTACGTTTTAGACCAGTTGCTACCCAGACCACTTGCTACTTAGCCCAGCTGCTTTTTAGACGAAGTGATACTAACCCGGCTCTATTTACAAATAGTATGTATTTAAATAAATAATGTCGCCTGTATCCCTCACAGTACCATTCTCATCAGCACCATTTCAATTTGTGACTCTGAAGTAGCTTAGCTATTTTAATAGAGTTGTATTTTGTCGCCAGTCGCCACCCGTAAATCACTTATCGTTGAGTACTTCCAACAATTTATTTTCACCAATTTACACTTTCTGAATGCAATGACGCAACTCTGAACAGGTATCGGGTAAGAGTCGAACATGAACACATTGTTCATGAAAAAAAATACAGAATTTAGTATAATACTAATTTTATCACAAAAATCCCATGCAGACATCATAGAATTACTTTATCATTAATATAACTACAATCAAATTTGGTTAAATGGTAAATGTACTCATTTACAACTGCTTTTCTTGTTTGAAAGACTAGACATATGAATGACAGCAGAAATATAATCCCAAGATTTTAAGTGTTGGTAGGTATAGCAATATTTGGCAAATTATATTTGTAATGTTGTGTAGTGTATGTAGATTATGAGCCCATCAATACTTCCATACAGTCCACAAGGTCCCATTCCACATAGAAAGCCATGTATTTACCAATTATTATGGAAGATTAAAAATACACCAGCAAATTGTTGAGACTTATATAAGCGACATTAGTATTAAGTATCAAAAACTTAAAAACAAAAATGTTTTTAACAAAATGTGCAAGTAAATCAATGATAGAAAAACACAATAGAGTTGGAAAACATTTCTTTAGCGGAAAAGTGACTTGCCAAACAACAGTTTAGGATTAACAGGCAAGTTTATTATCATGCATACGCTAATGTTTGACAAATTAGAATATGATAGTCTCATGCATTTTCTGTTAATCCTTTTAACTTGCGCAAATACTGAAAGCCATATTGGTTTACAAATTTTCTTATAATTCTTCATGTTTTTGTTTCTTGCGGTGAGGAAAAGACCAAAATTCAGAACCTAACCCTCGGACATCTCTCTCTCGTTTAGCAAATGCAGTAAAAGATGAAACACAATTTCCAATGAAATAATTAGCTTGCCCAAGAATTGCCAAGTCCATGTGCGGGTTTGAGGGCTGTAGGTGTAAAATAGATACACCTAATCTATGCAGAGCATTTCTTAAGTCATCAGTCATGTGATTTGAATCAGAAGCAACAAAGATATACTTTATATCATTCAGTCTCTTTAGAACTCTCTTGATTTGTCTGAAATTAAAAAAAGTAATTGCAATTATAAATTTAAGTTAGCAAGCAGTCATGATATTCCAGGAATGTGTCATGTCCTTATGTGGCTCATTAACTTTTTTTGTATTAGGTGGAAGATATATCCTTAATATTGATATGTGATAATTATTTCATATAATGGAAAATGTAATGTTTACTGTTTTAATTTCAGGAGTAAGTAAATTAATAAATATCATACTTAATGATTTCGGATTTTTCTGGTAGGCACATGGATACTGTTAGTGGCCCTCTTTCATTCTTGTATCCTACACATTGTGGAGCAGCAAATAATGTAGGGCTGTCCTTCACATGTTGACAAGCCCTTGCCCAGTCCTGACCGTTTCGAAGATGTATGCCAAGGAAACCACCTCCGCTCATATTTTTTTTAATAAACTGTTTGGATCTTGTGGCTATGTCATCACTCCACTGCAAATGTTTCTGCAAATGCCTATTCTCACTTTGTACAGGAAAACTGGCTGGAGCACCTGAAAAATGATTTCATGTGATAAAAATAATTCATTTTTTAAAATTACCATCAAATACTGATTTTGCCAAAAATTACCTGTAAAGGCTAGCACAGGCCAATTTGAAGCTGAATATTTTAGTTGCCACTTTTCAATCATGTCACTGTTGGCTGCATCATAATTCAAGGGCCCATAGAACTCTGATCCCGCAAATTCAATATTAAAGGTATCCCAGAATGGACCAAAAGGGTTTCCAGATTTAGCATTGCAACTGTTTTCTAGTTCTCCTGTTCTTTGTGTATAACAGAATGCTATCCTTTTCTCACTTGGCCAGATGGACGGTGCAATTTCAGACATGAAACGTTCCATTGTAATCACCTTGTGATACTGACTTAACTCATCAGTTTTAAAATAAGTATCAAATGGAACTTGTCTAGATCTGGGGTCTCCATATCTGTACTCAACCCATGGAGGTAAGACCAAAGTTCTATTCACGGCTTTACTAAATGCTAAGACGCCCAGAAAATGATCAGCTTGATTACCAAACCTTCCTGTAAATAATGACATGATTAGAATGGTTTGTCCAACCTACTACCCGTTTTTGGGCTTATTGATATAGATTTTAGTAACTAAGTAAGTTAATTGTTACGCGGGTGGCATCAACTCCAAAACTACATTCATTGTATAAGGTGAGTTCGGTAAACGTTTGCAGGTAGGTTCACATGATGTTGGGTTTAAATTTTTTTTCGGCTTGTGAATACGTTACGTTCACAATTAAAATGTCATAATGATAAGAATAAAATACTCTATAGTAATTTTTTTTTTATCTTAGACGTGAAGGTGAGTCAGTAACAAGTGTTTAAATTAAGAAAACAACATTTTTTCGATATAGCCAATTTCTACGCGGTGGTGTTTGTTATGTTTATAATTATTAAAATCAGTAACACATACTCTTGACATGAGACCATTGACTGGCTGTCATTTATTCAAGGAGTCTATACTACTACAACATCTCCCTTCCTTTACAAAAACAAAATAATAAAATAACAATCTTAATAAAAATAATAACAACAGAAGCAAACCTGCATCGCACACATATCTTTCCTCCTATTTATACATCAAATCCATATCTCTGGGGCGGACGCACTAGACGCCCGCTCCTAGTCACGCCGACGGTACCACCTGCTGCACCCACACCCTGTGCGGAATCATGGGTTTCCGCTGATGAGCGTGCTGCGACCTCGTCTGAATTAGTTACGATGGGATCAAGATAACTGTATTTTTGCGTTATTACTGGACTTTTTTTCAAAGTTGACCAAGACGAGCCCAGTTGTCTTTGCAAGATTTGAGCCCTATTTCTGCGGTATGTGCGTCCGTTTTCACTCGTAATCCAGTATGAACGGTCACCACGCGCGACGTCTACTACCCGCGCCTGCCGTTATCCCGCATGCGAACTGGCTCGCCAGAACGTAGCTTGGGCAGCACTTTAGTGCCACGATCGTAGTAATTCTTGACTTGGATGATATTTTCTTCGCGTTTTTTCTGAACCAAAGCCGGTTGAATCACTTCTGGTCGTAAGATCCGTGGTTGGAAGTCGTGTTCTCAATCTACGACCCATTATTAGCTGTGCTGGTGAGTAATCTTCCCCTGATATAGGAGTATTTCTAAAATTTAATAGCGCCAATTGCCAATCCGTCTTGTCTTCCTGTGCCTTAGCAAACAGTTTTTTCACTGGCTTTACGTTGCGCTCAACCAATCCATACGAACGAGGGTACAACGGTGAGCTTGTCACATGTTCGAAGTCATAATACCTCGAAAACTCCTCGAATTCCTGTGCAGACTTGCAGAGAACTGTGGGCCGTTATCTGTTACTACCTTCCGAGGAATCCCTAATCGGCCAAAAAAGTTTTTCATATGCATAATTATAGTGCCGCTCGTCAGACTATTCAAAGACGCTACTTCCACGAATTTCGAGTAGTAGTCTACGACGGTTAAATAGTGTTTTCTTTGAAACTCGAAAAGGTCTGCGGCAAGCACACTCCAGGGTAAACTGGGTATAGGATGTGGTCGTAGTGGCTCACGCGCTGGCGCCGCGCGGTGGCGTTGACAAGGTTCGCAGCGCTGCACCACCTGTTCGATATCAGCACCCATGCCCGGCCACCAGACTAGGTCTCTCTAGCTCGGCGTTTACATTTTTCGATTCCAAAATGTCCCTCATGAATCAGCAGAAGTACTTCTTTTTGTAACATACTTGGAATCACTATTTGGTGATTTCGAAATACTATTCCGTCTATCACATGTATATCGTCTCGAATCGTCCAATAAGGTCTCGTCACATCTTTTGTTTTATTTTTTCTACTAGGCCAGCCACTCAAGTAGTACTCCTTTACATGCTTTAGAATTTCATCTTTGTTAGTTTTCTCCCTAATTTTGGCCAATTTTTCCTTTGATACATTTAGACACTCCATTAAAGTGTTGACGTGTATAGTAACATCTGCATGCACGTCGTCGTCTGATCCCTTCTCAGAGGGCGCACGAGATAAGGTGTCCGCTAAGAACATTATACACACACATAACACACGGAAAAAAACGTTTCCGTAAATACATTTATTTCGGAGACAGTGATGTATTTTAGAACAGTTACGTTTTAGGCGAAAAGCGTTTTTAGACCAGCTGCCAGGTGCGTTTTAGACCACTTGCTACTTAGCCTAGCTACGTTTTAGACCAGTTGCTACCCAGACCACTTGCTACTTAGCCCAGCTGCTTTTTAGACGAAGTGATACTAACCCGGCTCTATTTACAAATAGTATGTATTTAAATAAATAATGTCGCCTGTATCCCTCACAGTACCATTCTCATCAGCACCATTTCAATTTGTGACTCTGAAGTAGCTTAGCTATTTTAATAGAGTTGTATTTTGTCGCCAGTCGCCACCCGTAAATCACTTATCGTTGAGTACTTCCAACAATTTATTTTCACCAATTTACACTTTCTGAATGCAATGACGCAACTCTGAACAGGTATCGGGTAAGAGTCGAACATGAACACATTGTTCATGAAAAAAAATACAGAATTTAGTATAATACTAATTTTATCACAAAAATCCCATGCAGACATCATAGAATTACTTTATCATTAATATAACTACAATCAAATTTGGTTAAATGGTAAATGTACTCATTTACAACTGCTTTTCTTGTTTGAAAGACTAGACATATGAATGACAGCAGAAATATAATCCCAAGATTTTAAGTTTTGGTAGGTATAGCAATATTTGGCAAATTATATTTGTAATGTTGTGTAGTGTATGTAGATTATGAGCCCATCAATACTTCCATACAGTCCACAAGGTCCCATTCCACATAGAAAGCCATGTATTTACCAATTATTATGGAAGATTAAAAATACACCAGCAAATTGTTGAGACTTATATAAGCGACATTAGTATTAAGTATCAAAAACTTAAAAACAAAAATGTTTTTAACAAAATGTGCAAGTAAATCAATGATAGAAAAACACAATAGAGTTGGAAAACATTTCTTTAGCGGAAAAGTGACTTGCCAAACAACAGTTTAGGATTAACAGGCAAGTTTATTATCATGCATACGCTAATGTTTGACAAATTAGAATATGATAGTCTCATGCATTTTCTGTTAATCCTTTTAACTTGCGCAAATACTGAAAGCCATATTGGTTTACAAATTTTCTTATAATTCTTCATGTTTTTGTTTCTTGCGGTGAGGAAAAGACCAAAATTCAGAACCTAACCCTCGGACATCTCTCTCTCGTTTAGCAAATGCAGTAAAAGATGAAACACAATTTCCAATGAAATAATTAGCTTGCCCAAGAATTGCCAAGTCCATGTGCGGGTTTGAGGGCTGTAGGTGTAAAATAGATACACCTAATCTATGCAGAGCATTTCTTAAGTCATCAGTCATGTGATTTGAATCAGAAGCAACAAAGATATACTTTATATCATTCAGTCTCTTTAGAACTCTCTTGATTTGTCTGAAATTAAAAAAAGTAATTGCAATTATAAATTTAAGTTAGCAAGCAGTCATGATATTCCAGGAATGTGTCATGTCCTTATGTGGCTCATTAACTTTTTTTGTATTAGGTGGAAGATATATCCTTAATATTGATATGTGATAATTATTTCATATAATGGAAAATGTAATGTTTACTGTTTTAATTTCAGGAGTAAGTAAATTAATAAATATCATACTTAATGATTTCGGATTTTTCTGGTAGGCACATGGATACTGTTAGTGGCCCTCTTTCATTCTTGTATCCTACACATTGTGGAGCAGCAAATAATGTAGGGCTGTCCTTCACATGTTGACAAGCCCTTGCCCAGTCCTGACCGTTTCGAAGATGTATGCCAAGGAAACCACCTCCGCTCATATTTTTTTTAATAAACTGTTTGGATCTTGTGGCTATGTCATCACTCCACTGCAAATGTTTCTGCAAATGCCTATTCTCACTTTGTACAGGAAAACTGGCTGGAGCACCTGAAAAATGATTTCATGTGATAAAAATAATTCATTTTTTAAAATTACCATCAAATACTGATTTTGCCAAAAATTACCTGTAAAGGCTAGCACAGGCCAATTTGAAGCTGAATATTTTAGTTGCCACTTTTCAATCATGTCACTGTTGGCTGCATCATAATTCAAGGGCCCATAGAACTCTGATCCCGCAAATTCAATATTAAAGGTATCCCAGAATGGACCAAAAGGGTTTCCAGATTTAGCATTGCAACTGTTTTCTAGTTCTCCTGTTCTTTGTGTATAACAGAATGCTATCCTTTTCTCACTTGGCCAGATGGACGGTGCAATTTCAGACATGAAACGTTCCATTGTAATCACCTTGTGATACTGACTTAACTCATCAGTTTTAAAATAAGTATCAAATGGAACTTGTCTAGATCTGGGGTCTCCATATCTGTACTCAACCCATGGAGGTAAGACCAAAGTTCTATTCACGGCTTTACTAAATGCTAAGACGCCCAGAAAATGATCAGCTTGATTACCAAACCTTCCTGTAAATAATGACATGATTAGAATGGTTTGTCCAAGTTAGGGTTACTGCGCCGCCAATCCCAACAGTCTGCAATTCACGCATCGAAACCACTAAAGCCAGAGGGTGTCCTACCAGTTACCTCGAAAACATGTTAATGTTTTATGCAAAGGAAACAAGTTATGAATGAAACATTTGTATCAAAAACAACTAACGAGTGCCGGTCAAATATTTTAGAAAGAAAACTACTTACCCATGCAAGAACAATATTATGTTAAGTAACCATTATTACAACTAAATATAGTAACAGTTAACAAGAGTAGGTATTAACAATTTTCTAAAAATAGTTTATTTTAATGTTTCAAAGAAAACAAGTAACGAATGAAACGACTGTATCAAAAACAACTAACGAGTGCCGGTAAAACATTTTAGAAAGGAAAATGCTTACCCATGCAAGGACAATATGTCAAGTAACCAGTATTACAACTGACTATAGTAACAATTAACAAGGGTATTAACAATTTTCTAAACATAGCTTATGTAAATATTGAGGAAACAAACTTTTATTTAACTCGAGAGTAGTAAATAGAACAATGTACTTTTTGACGTAAAATAAGGTGATGCATACACATACGTTGCATGAATCGGTTGTGTGTGTTCCGATTCCGACGTTCTATTGTAAATTCTGTCCTTGCCGTCGCTCTCGTTGTCTGTGGTGTGGCATGATGACTGAGGGGCTACTCCGCAATTCGAAAAACGAAGTTCGTATGGCGCCATCCCGCTCAGTCAAATACAGTGTAACATGAGAGCGAGAGGGACAGCACGTTACGAACTTCGTTTTTCGGGTTTCGTAGTAGGCCCTCTGTACAGTACTAAAAAAAGATGAGCAATGACAGTTTCTATGATAGATAGCCTAAATAAAAAAAATGAGTTCGGTACCTTGCGTATAGCTTGTTTTATAAGCCTTTAAAGTTGGGTGGGAAAGTCAATTTTTAAAGTATGAACATATTAAGAACATGAAACCGTTTCAATAAACGCAATAATAAACATATCTGCAGAACAAAGTTCTTAATTTCCTCATACAAGCACAGAATATAGTACATTTCGATGCTAGCATAGAAATGTCATTACAGAATGACATTTCCGCACGTGTATTGAACGACGTTTTTTAATATAGATGCGAAAAAATAAGAAAAACAACAAGATCATCATCATTTTCACCATCATCATCACTGTCTCCATCATCATCATCAGAATCATCATCATCACCACCATCACCACCATCATGATCATCACCTGCATCATCACCATAACCAACACCATCATCATCATCATCATCATCAATCAGTAGTCATCAATTGGAACAAGTATAAATTTTAAAACATTGGAAAAGTAAATACTCGTAGCACTAGTTCGCGAAAACCAACTTTGCGCACGCAAAACAGCTACGTTAAGTAGCACTTTTTGAGCAACTGTACGAGTATTAAGAAGTTAATATAAAAGGTAGTCCAAGTAGGTTTTCTCAAACATGCAATGAAATGTCGTCATTACGTGCGTTAAAATAGGCTTCAAAGTATCACGTTTCGGGCGGAACAACTTCAGAGAACTGTAAAGGAATTTCATACAAAATTGAAGGCCTAGGCCGCGAAGTATTTTTTTTTTTTTTTAATTTTAATGTAAACATGGCGTCTGTGTTCATGAACAGGCTAAACAGCTGAAATGTATTTTTTAATTTTATTTCTAGTGGCTGAATGGTGACCAAAAATATCCGCGTTAATGTCTATTACACACGAACTGAAATAAAGAACACAAATCTGTATGGTCCATATGTTGATGAATAAATTTAAAATATTGTCTATGCGTAAGTCACCAGAGACCATAGACAATATTAGAAATCCTCTGCATTTATTTTATTTTTTATAGAAATTAAGATTCTTATTATCAGGTTGTGTATAACGGCCCTAATAGGGTGTACTCGAACACTACACACGCGAAATACGAACGACTTCCGTAAAAAAAATCCATTATGGTGGGATTGGAGGGAAAATTGAAAAAACCTTAGTCGTGTAGTTTTTTGAGTGGTGTATTTTTTAATTCCATTGCATATGTTAGAGAAATGCACTATACATGCCTCGGGCCGTGAAAAGTGCTTGCCGGCTTCGTATCACTATCCGGCCTCCCTAAGGTCGGCCTTCTATACCTACTCACCCGGCAAGCCCTTCTTTCCCGGCGTCTGCAGTAATGTACTATTTTTGGGAAATTCCAAAAATGTGATTTTAACATTGTTGTATCTCGGTGACTTTCGATGAGATTGAAGTAATTTTTGCACCAATGTTTCTAATATTGGGAGGTCGTTCTATAACATGCCACAGATTAAAGTTGTCAAAAATTGACAACATCCCACCTCAGGCACCTCAAATTGATTGCCTTCCTCACGTGATGACCTAATGGGTTACTCCAAACCTCAAAATTCGTGCCGTCCCCCTCGCTCTCGTGTTTAATTGGAACTAATATTTGAGTAAGCAAAGTGGTGCCCAAAGAGAATATAATCACTACGTTTTAGCGGTGCCATACCACAGATTATGTAATAGTTCTTAGAACAGATACTAATGTCTTTATATAAAAAAAAAAAAATAGTAATAAATTAATGGTTTGGCACCGACTTCAAAAGGTGATTCAAAAGTGATCCGTACCGCACATAAAAGATTATTTATGGCTTTTTAGTTTATTTTGAAGTCGATTCTTTTTTTATATAAAAAAAATATTTTTTGCTTTTTAGTGTTTGATTTTAGTAGTGATATAAAGTATTTTGTAGAGCCCAGAATGGGAAGATTGAGGAGGCACTTTGCACGCATCTCGAGTCTTTGGAAGTAAGAAATGTAAAAGTTGGTTAGTTCATTGTACCTTCTATCATCAGCTCAGCATGAAATGATGACAACCAGAGGAAAATAACTGATAACTTTAGAAAAATGTATACAAAACATTGTTAGTGCCTATAATATTTGAGGGTTTATCTCGATATCCCTGGTATTTCATCATCTGATCCTGACTTAGTGATAAAGGAGACTACTTCAGGGACACACTATAAAGAATATGACTAACAGTCTTAACGCATGCAACTTCAGCATGATGAGATGATAACTACCATATGCAAATACTTAAATAACTTAAGGAAATATATGAAAAACGTCAAAAGTGCCTATAAAATTTGAGGATTGCCCTCGATTTCCCTGGGATCCCATCATCAGATCCCAACTTGGTGGCAATGGCACCACCTCAAGAGTATATCCTTTCAAATAAAAAAAGAATTTTTAAAGTCGGTCACAATTGGCGCAGTAATCGGTGAACATACATAAAAAAATCTCGCGCATACCTACCGCTTTACATACCTACTTTATTTTACAATGGAGTGACCTTGAACGCGCGTCATTGGCCGCATGTGCCGGCCAAACGACGGTTGGGTTGACACCGTATAGAAACTTTTTTTATAAATAGTTGAGTGAAATAAAAAACGTTTTATTTTTTGAAATAATTTTAATGTATTATTTGTAGTCTACAATTGCTTTACTTAAATGTAGTGTTAAATGTTTTTTTTCTTCTTTAAAAGTTCAGTTATTAAATAAAAGCGTGGCGAAAAATCTACATATGATGAATAATTTTAGTAAGTATTCGAATGAAATTGTGTTGTAGGTATAATTAACATAATTTAAATATATATCCCGACGACAGTACTACATACAGTTTGGTAGGTGCCTACCTATCTTCGTTATTTATAACATATATATCTAAATAACGTAATATTGTATAATAGTGTAAAAGTAGCATTACAAACTTGGAATTAGTCACTAGACATAAGTTATTTTAAAATATTCTGTTCACGCGTTTATTTCTCGCGAGTGCATTCCAGCCCTTCCAAAAGGTGATAAGTCCCTGTAGCAACGACAATGTTTACGCCTTTTCTTAGGCCGTGCAATGCAAAACTTAATTTTTTGTACTTTTTATGGGCCCTTTGTACGCCGCATCTACCAGTTTGACCTATTGTGGCAATATCTTAGTTAGTAAGTAAATTATTAATTGCTAGACAGGGATAAATATATTATAAACATGAAATCAATACCAACAACTAAATAATTTGGACACAATGGCAGTGGCAGAGTAAACTTGCTGGAGGCTCGCGGTGCAAAATTACAGAGACTCAAGTAGGCCTTAAAAAAATATTATATTAAGTAGGTAAGTTAGTAACCTTTCATCATCTGTCGGCAGACCAAAAAAGGATAAGTGTCTATTAGTTTTATTATTTTATTGCATCCCACAACACTGCAGTGAATCGAATTCTTACGCAACGATGTCATTTCTATACTCGTAACTTATATTGTGCGAGTGGCGCGCGTGTGACGACCAACTAGCTCACGTACCGCCGGCGGCGCGCAAAGCGTAGGTATAATTCTGGGTTCCCACGGTACAGATTAATAGCACTGGCCATACGAACTTTGGTTACTATCACGGCGGCCACTGCACGGCAAAATTCTACTGTTTGGTATAGTTGAATTATCGAGAAGATGGAATTGCATTTGTAGTGGTTGTACCGTTTGCAACAAAAGGAATAATTTTCTCTTAACTTAATAAAATGACATACCCAAGAAGTGGAATAAGTAGTAGTCTTCTGTTTTTTTCTTTTATTCGCTATCATGTTCTTCATCTGAGCTGTCACAAGTATTGATAATAAAATTGTCTGTTATTTGATCCATTTCTCCTTCCTGACATCGATATTTATTTTCTTCACTTTCGACGTGGTGACAAATATTTTCCCAGTCCTCAGCAGTGATGGTATTCATTCGTTCAGTTGCTAAACTCATAATGCCTTGCATGTTTAATGAAACGTTTCTTTTTGCTACATATCCTTTTACCATGGACCAAATATTTTCGATCGGATTGAATGTCGGGTGATACGGTGGCAATCGTAATGCGGAGTGGCCATGTTCTTTTAAAATTTCATCTATGTGGTACTCGCGAAACCGCTCTTTATTTTGTTTAATTAATTTATACAAACTGGTTTTGTACATCAACCGGTTATACGAAATGTTGTGTTCTGTCAACCAATCCATCATTTCTTGTTTATTAGAATTTGACGTTGGAGCACGATTCAAAAGTTTGTTGTGATAGGACGCATTATCCACGATAAGTACGCTATTCGGTTTGAGGTTCGGTATTAATTTTTCTTTTAACCATTTTTCGTAGTTGACAAAGTTCATCTGGTCATGGTAATCTCCCGTTTTTTGGTTTGCCTTAAACATTAACAAAGCGTTGGGAATAAAACCATCTTTTCCTCCTGCGTGCACTATTATTAACCGCTGGCCTGTACTGATTTGTTTTTTTACACCAAATTCTGTTCCATCGGTCCAAGCTTCTCCGGACACATGTGAAGTGTGGATGTAGGTTTCATCAGTATAAACTAGTGGTCTATCTTGAGATCGATATTCCGCAATTTTGATAAGGTAATTTATTCTTAGCAGTCGTATGTTGTGTTTGTCCATTAATATTTTTGGGTTATCCTCGGTCTTTTTCCAAATTGTATATAGTTCTCCGGATGACTTCCTGATCAAAATCGTCTACTGCTGATGACGGACTAGGACGCAACTTTTTATTCTTCGGGGAGGTGAATTTCTTTGTTGTTGCGAATTTCTCGCTGTTGCTCTCAGTCACATTGTTATAAACAGTAGAGAGACAAACACCTGTAGCTTTTTCAACTAACTGGGCAGCGGTGTAAGGCAAGTTTAAATTTTTCGTCAGTTCATTTTCAAAATATTTATAACAGTTGAAAATTATTTGCTTACTTTGATTCTCAATAGGACCAAAATTACTTACAGCCATATTTTTTTTAAATATAGAATTTATTCGTAGTCGTACGGGCGGACACAATAATTAATTGGGAATACAATCAAATCAGATGTAAAAATATACGCACAACGTAAATAATATTGACAATTACACACTGACATTATTTTTGTTTTAGTTCTTCGATATATATATATATATATATAACAACCTCTTTGTATGCTGATAGTACAAGAAAATAGAAAATTCAAATATAGAATGCCTGTAAACAATACTACTACATATGCAATTCCACGCTCTCGATGATTCAACTATAGCACCGTAAGTCTTTTACTAGAGTCTGGCAATTGAAAGATGAGAATGGAATCAACTGCGAAATTTGAAAACGTAGCTGCAGTGTGCATGTATGAGCTAGATATAAAAAACATTAAATACTTTTCTCATTAGTCATTACCTATTAACTTAATAATTAATGACAAAGCAATGAATTTGTTTATATCTAGCTCATACAGGGACACTGCAGCCACATTTTTAAATTTCGCGGTTGATTCCATTCTCATTTTTAGGGTTCCGTACGAAAACAGTAAAAAAAGAACTCTTATGCTGTGACTCTGTCTGTCTGTCCGACAATTAAAGCACCATATCTCAAAAACTACTAATGCTATGCATTTGTAATTTGGAATATTTATAAATATGGTCAGCACACATGTATTGAGAAAGAAACATTATACAAATATATTTTTATTTTCTAAAAATACGACCAGTATGAGGGACAAAAATGAAGTCTAGTCACTAGGCCAAGTAGGTATCATATGAAAGTGCTTGATCTGTACATTTTGATCAATTTTTTTTATTGTGCTTAAATTTTGTTTTATTAAGGACAATGTGGAAAAAAAATACCATGCCCCTTCAATATGAATATACCCGAAAATTATAACCATCTATATATCTGTCTTACTTTTTTTTTAATCACCAAAAAATGCAAGTTTGTACGGAACCCTCGGTGCGCGGGTCAGACTCGCACTTCACCGGTTTTTTTTTTCATTTGCCAGACTCTACCCTATATGTTTTCGTCATCTATCGGTTGGCCCAAAATTCATATCGCGGGAAATTTGTATCTTCATGGATTTTTCCTCGAACCATCAATTATTACTAACACCTTCACAAAATATTTGTTTCAATAAAATAACTTCTTAGCAATATGTGATCGGTTTCATTAAAACAGGTTACATAAATAAGTACAAAACAAGATTTTTAAATATATTTCATTTATTTTAAGCTAATCCAGAAAAGAAATCAGATGCATTTTTAACACTACTGGATGGTAAATTATTACTCATGTCTTTTTTCTTATTTTGTTTTTGACCCACATCAATAATAGAGTCAATAGTTTCAAAATAGGATATATTCCAAAATTTAACATCATTGTCATGAGAGCATGAAGCTATGTAGCAGCCATCATGGCTTATATCCAGGCACTCTACTGGCAGACGGTGCTGACCCACTATGCCTAATTGTTTCTGTGGGAACATATGGGCTGCTCGCAGGATGCCATCTTCACCAGATGTTACTACAATGTTCTGCGTTATTGGTACCATACAGGAAATCGTGTGTTTTTGGCCAATGTATTCATCACTGTGGAAACCAAATTCTTTCCAGTTAAACAAGTACATTTTGCCTTTTGAAGAACCAACCAATAACTTGGTGTCCGATCGAAACAATCCCATGCAGGTTAATTCTGAATCATAATCTTCTGAAGTCGAGTAGATTTTGCTGGAACAATAAATATGACGTGTAAACTACACAGCATAGAAAATAATAATACAGTTCTTAAGCATTAAAGTAGTACCACGAATATAAGTCATATCGGCAATCTTCGGCAACGCCGACAAGTGCTAAGAAGTACCGAATGAATCCGAACGTGTGACCATTTCAATAAAGACCTTGTTGCACTATACGTACGGTACATATGCAATGACAGGTGAACTCGTGCTAGGGAATGTAATAACCGGTAAAATTTCATAACCGCGTATTCTATCAGTTACGATCTAAAAATAACCGATAACCGGTTAAAACCGGTTATATCGAATTTTTTCAGAAACCGTAGAGAAATTTGTCTGTTGCTTTCATATTAAGAGGATATACTAGCTAGCAAAAGGCCTTTTGGAATTAGGTACTTTTAAAAACTACTGCGATCGCATCGCCTCCAATCCCCCGTATTACAGTGCAAAAGGGACAACTGCAGTTCGGAACGATCTGACCTAAAAAAATTAGCCATAACAGGGTTTCGTAGTACCCTATTTCCTCTTTCAAAACTGGACTAATTTTAGTTTTTCTTTTACATATGTTATAAAGAGGGCTTCGGCTATGCTTCTATGTTTTCTGTTTTTTCTTTTATATTCATTAAATTTGTTTGCTGAACGTGTTCTTGTGCCGCAGGATGGTGGAATTTTTTGCAGCTTTAGAGGGCCTCTAATTCTAAAAATAAACAAATTATTAAGAATAATAAAACATAGGGGCATGGCACAGGTAAGTAGTGATTATATTTATAAAAAAAAATGCTCTAAGACAATTATCCAGGAAGGAAACGGGGGATTACGTTTGTATGGAGGAACGGCCACAAGTATGTCCTCTTCGCAACGAACTTTAGTAACAGTAGCTTTGGGATGATAATAATAAACTTTTAGAATTTCAACTTGATTAATACTTAAATAAATCTTGACATAACTAGAAAATTAAAAATTTTAATAACCCCCGACTTGTTCCACTAAAAGCTGAATATCTTGGAGACGCTTGCTCTGATTTTTATCAAACAAAGCTAAGAACACTCGGGATAAAATTATCTATGACAAAAAAAAAACCGCACTCAAATCGGTCCATCCGTATGGGCGCTACGATGCCACAGACAGATACACAGATACACAGTCACAGAGTCATAGACACGTTAAACTTATAACACCCCACTTTTTAGTCGGGATTTAAAAAAATAATGTAAAATCAATGCATCCAATGTGTATAATGAATGACTTAGCCTTGCGGTTTAAAACGCACGATCAGCATCAACGTTGACAATAACTGTTGGTAAGATTTAGGTAAAGACTCCGTTAGGTGCCATTTTCTTTAAAGCCGGTTAAATCATTTCTGGTATGCAGTTTTTTTACTAGAAAACGATGTCGCTATGATGATAGATGATGTTACAGTTGACGGTGTGGCATCGGCTGCCAACTAGGTAGAGCTTCCCATGCAGTTATAATTATTTTTAAATATTTATAACATAAATAAATAAAGTTCTTGGTGCTTCTTCGTTTCAACGAAGAGATGATACCGCAATGATTGTAAAATTCTAATCTATTAGATTGCACCGCAAGCACTGAATATCGTTTTACCAAATTAGTATGATCATTTTGATTTATTTCTTCCAAATATTCAATAGGAAACTGATAGCGCCTGAAACACTTGTAGAACTTTCCTAATATGTGAGGGAGTTTAGTAAAACGTCCCACTTTGTCGATTCTAGTTTCGGAGTTACAGGCAGTTTAGTGAAATATGGCAAAACCTACCGAAAATCGAGGTTCAATGAAAACTGATAGAACATACTGTAATAAACCTATGATTTTGATGTCGACCCATAAATTACCAATTTAAGCACCTTTTTAGGCCTCAAAGTTTAGTGCCCAGCGTCCCACTTTGTCGAATACCGAAAAAAAACGTTGATATCATATTTGTGCCTGTTATAGGGAAACATTTCTACTTTGTCGATATGGAGTTATGAGTAGTTTGTAATATAACAAAGCATAAGCTATTTTTCGGTAAAAAAAATATGTCTCTAAGTGCTATAGCTATTTTTTTTAATTCTTAAAACTTACAAAGGTGAAATCGCGACAATTGAGAAAACGTTGGTTAAAGTTTGGGACCGCTAAACCACACTTGTACTGTGAAGTTATGGAGTGGTTAGTATCAAATGAATTGGCATACTTTAAGGATTTCAAATTAGTCAAAATCATACATGTAACCTTAGTAGTTTGAATATTACGGAGGCTTGAACATAAAAACAGAACGAAAATATGTCAATCCTGAATAAGGGTTTATTTTCTATATTTATAACACGACCCGCAGGTTCATCATTAAAGTTGTATTTATAAATGTATTCTCATGCTAAAAAAGACAGAAATAATTCTATGGATCCCTTTATTTAGTTATTATGACAAAAAGTTAATAAAAATGAATTGAAAAGTAAAGCATAAAAAAATACGAATTAAAAATTGAAGATTGTTTGACAAGGGGCTAAAATATGCCGTCATGACCATATAATCGCTTTTAGCCACGTGTTAAACACTCTGCTTCTCACTTCGACTGCGAGCAAATAAAAAAGACTTAACATTAAAATTGTATATTTCATGAAAACTAAAAGTACAGTTTGAGCAATTATATCAGAAAGTTTGGCGAATCCCTAGGGGCTAAATGTACTCGTTTAGTCTCGCTTCGCGAAGCTAATATGACGTACTTTTTGAGCAGGAGAAAAGAAAAATACGAAATATGAATAGAAGGGTTGGGGAACCATCGATAATGGACTTTTTTATCGATGATTCCGCTAAATAAAAAACAGTACCTATTATTTAAAAAAATATAATTAATCGATAGATATTCAATAACATTTAAATAAATAGTAACTCGAAAAACATTACACCTATGTTTTAAAAGCTGATTTTATACTTGTTGTAATTTTTTTGCGTATGTCCATACGAACGAAACCAAACAGACAAAGTGGAACACTAAACTTGAGTCGGAAATAAATTCCGTTCTAATTCCGTAAAAAAAGATCAAACAAACAACATTAGTATCAATGATTATTAGATTATCAATAACAAACCTTTATCTCATACATAAAATGGAATAAATATACCAAACACTTTTCACTGAACAAGCACTCAAGTTTAATAAATCGACAAAGTGGGACGCTACCTATAAAATATCACTAAACTTTATAATGCATAAAAAAGTACTTAAAATTTGATATTAATACTTTTTATGCTTGATAAGTGTGATTTTTAAGTAATCTTATGTTATAATAAAATAAATCACTTGCCATTTGTATTTTTTTATGCTGTACTTTTCAATTCAGTTTTTCTTAACTTTTTGATATAATAAATAACTAAAGGGATCCATAGAATTATTTCTGTCTTTTTTAGCATGAGAATACATTTATAAATACAACTTTAATGATAAATCTGCGTGTCATGTTATAAATATAGAAAATAAACCCATATTTAGGATTGACATATTTTCTCTTTTTATGTTCAAGCCTCCGTAACATACATACAAACTACTAAGGTTACATACATGATTTTGACTAATTTGAAATCCTTAAAGTATGCCAATTCATTTGATCGTACTAACCACTCCATAACTTCAAAGTACAAGTGTGTTTTTTGCCGTCCCAAACTTTAACTAACGTTTTCTCAATTGTCGCATTTTCACTTGCAAATTTTAAGAATTTAAAAAAATTACTATAGCACCTAGAGACATATCGTTCACCAAAAGATAGCGTATGATCTGTAGTATTAGGAACTACTCATAACTCCATATCGACAAAGTGGGACCTTTTCCCAAAAACAGTTACATATATACCTAAAATATGTAAATATAAACTATACTCAAACTCACAGACAAATGACTTAAAAAATGAAAAAATAAACATATAATGTACCAAATGTATCTATAAAAAATAACCGAACCGGGTTTCTAATTGATAACCGGGTATTTCAATTGATCAATATGGGCGGTTATAACCGGTTTCGGTTAAAACCGGTATGCATGCACTAACTCGTGCTCTCGCTCATGGCGACTGACGCGGCGCCAGACAAAATGGCGGGTGCCGGCGTCACGCGCAAAATTTTGGCCAATGGGCGTTGAAGATTTTACCCGCGCAAACACGCTGCCTTATAATTGGTTAATCTGTTTTCAATAAATGCTTTCTGCGCAGGTACATCGTTGTAGCTTATATTTGTGGTGCTACTGCAACTCCTACCAGAAATAATTGGCACATAGAAAACGACGAAACTGAAAATACACATACTTCGTCCCTATTGGGTCACATAAAAACGCAACTGAGATTATAAAATGCAAATAATTAAATAGAAATACCATTTACCTTCCCTTCAAGTCAATAGATGTCAGTACACCATCCCCACCAGCACACACCAAATATTTCCTTGCATCGTTAGTAATCATATCTGCCACATGTTCTTCACCAATTTTTATACTTAAAATGGCATCAGGCTTCCTCATGTCCCAAAGCTTGACAGTACCCCCGTCATCTCCTGAAATTTCGAGTCTTTGTTTAAACGGTACTCAGAGTCAGACATGTTGTGGTAATAAGAGACTTTTGTAACTGGTGTAATCAAAGAGCTAACACAGTATTTTTTTACAAGCTTTTATTTAACTTGCAATGTATGTTTGTTCGGGTAGTATCTTGCAAGTTAAAGTTGACCTACTTCCCGGTTTCGAATTGAGCTAAAATTTGGCATACTCACGAAAGTTTGGTGACAACGCAATAGTATGATACCATCGAGATGATCTGATGATGGAGCAGGAAGGTGGTCATAGGAACTCTGTAATAAAGTAACGCAATGCTACCGAGTTTGGGCTCTTTAGAATCGTCTCGATTAGTAGTTAAGTGATGTCCAAATAAAAGTACAGTCAACAATGAAAGCTTGTCACAAGAATGAATTTTTGACAGAAACTTATTATATATATTAGTCTCAGACACGCCAACTTCACGCGATACAAATACAAACAAATCATGTGTGTGAAGTTGTCTGATTTGTCAAAACCATGCCAAAAAACGGCTTTACAAGATTGTTTGTAATGTCATGTCTATCTTTTTTCTTGGTCGGAGATGTTAGTTGCACGTAACCATATATAGTTACAATATCACCTGTTACAATTTTGTTTTCATCCAAACTTAACAGGGAATAGACAGGCTCCTCATGTGCATTTTCATAGTTCTTTATTAAATTTCCTGTTTCAACGTCTGTGACCATTATAGCTTTATCCTGGAAATGCAAAATTATTGAAACATTAATATTTTATGACCCCTGTATCCCCGTTTATGTTTACATTAAAACTGAAAAAAAAAGTGAAATTTCGACATAATTTCAATTTCTGCATAGATAAGAACAGATGAGTAACATGGACTCATTTGCAAAATAAGTTTTAATATAATAACACTACTTAATAATTTATATTGAAATAATTATGGCAAACAATTGCTTGAAGAGAATATAGTACCTGAGTCTATGTACGTAATAGAGCGACATTGTCTAAGGTAATATGCCTTTATAATGGCTTTATTACTAAATAAATAGTGTTACTGTCAACAGTAATTTTCAATAAAACGAATTTTTTGAAAGAGTAAATTACAATGGAGAATTTCAACTGAATGTCGGCTTTGTGACACCATCCATTGAAATTGTTTTGTTGGTAATTTGGTTACAAAGTCTAAAAGTGGACATGGGTATTGTTTCTTTGGTTTATCCGGCCGCTGATTACGAAAACAACAACGATTTTAAAATCCGACGTGGCGGACGTGAAATACTATCGCCCCTGTCGGGGTGCGATGGGGTTGAAATGTGAAAATATCAATAAGGGTGTCGTTTTTATGGTTTTCAGGGACGTTAATTACGAAAATGGCATCGATTTTGAAATCTGCCGGGGTGTGACGGGTTGAAATGTTTTAATATCAATATGGATGTCGTTTTTATGGTGTTTTGGCACGTTAATTACGAAAATGGCATTGATTTTGAAATCCAATTTAGTGGACGTCAAATATCATCTCCGTGTTGGTGTGCGATGGGGTTGAAATGTCAAAATATCAATATGGGTGTCGTTTTTATGGTTTTTAAGGACGATAATTACAAAAATGGCATTCTTTTTGAAATCTGCCGGGGTGTGACGGGATTGAAATGCCTAAATATCAATATGGATGACGTTTTTAAGGTTTTTTGGCACGTTAATTACGAAAATAGCATTGATTTTGAAATCCAACGTAGCGGACGTGAAATATCATCTCTCTGTTGGTGTGCGATGGGGATGAAATGTGAAAATATCAATATAGGTGTCATTTTTATAGTCTTGTGGGACGTTAATTACAATACATTCAAGGAGAGGTAAACAACAGGCGGTCTCATCGCTAAACAGCTATCTCTTCCAGACAACCTTTGGGTAGTGAAAACACCGAGGTTTCATAGAAAAAAAATTGAGTTAGGGAATATTTTGTGTCCTCCCCTTCCCTCTATTTTCTAAACCGTAAGTCGTAAAACAATTAAAAATGTTAAAGTTAATAAATACTTTCAACGAAAATTGTGTGCAATGCGATCGGATATACGGTTTTTGAGATATTGCCGAAAAACTCCGCTTCTCAACAAAAGGACGTAAGCCGCATGAAGATACGCTCTTTTGCTGGTCTGTAGTGCTTATTTTTGTAGTAACGGCTGCGGAACCGTACACTAAGCATGCTCTTAGCTGGTTTTTAAATTCAAAATTACCCCGAATTTGACGCGAGTGAAACCACGGGCAAAAGTTTCTATTCAAGAGTAGAAATCTGCTTTAATCATAATCTCTTAGAAGTAGTAAGTCATTGCCGGCGTAACAATTCAACAATTATTGCAATCATTTCTTCAAAAAATATAAGAAACTGCCTTCACCAAAACGTCGTATACCGAGTCTTCCAGAAAGTAACAAATACTCTTTCGAAAACCGCATCTAAATCGGTTCAGCCAAACGCGAGATAATCGCGGAAAAACATACATTCCTACATAAGGGTCAAACTGAGAACCTCCTTTTTTGTAGACGGTTAAAAATTACATTTAGTACGCGTGCGAAGCCGCGGGCAAAAGCTAGTCATAGATATTTTCATAGTGTCATGTCATACGGTATTCTGGTTTGGGGCAAAGCATCTGATATACAGACAATATTTGTGCTACAAAAAAGAGTGATTCATTCTATGTATAACCTGAATTCCCGTGACTCATTAAGAGAACTTTTTAAAGACATCAACATATAAACCGTAGCGTCCCAATATATTTATGAGAATGTTATTTGTGTTATTAAGAACCTAGACTCTTTTACTAAGAATTCAGATATCCACAATAGGGAATATGCATGAATTTTAATTTTTGCTTTATTAAAAGCTTATTCATGTAACAAAAAGTAGACAAAAACAATTTTTCAAATAACTATAAAAATACCCAAGATATAAGCCATCAAACATTTTATTCTGTCTTTTTCTAGTAAAACAGTATTTAATATGAAGCTTATATGACCGTAGTAGACTGTGACGTAACAGTCTATGTCGGATCTCTGTCAAATCGCTGTCTAATTAGTAGTTTTAAATGTTTATATCATGCGTATTTCTTGGCCGATTTTAATTTTAATTTCACTTTTTGGAATAGTTTTACGGTATTTTGATATTTCGTTAAGAAAAGAAATGAAAAAATGTCATGCATGTTCCCTATTTTAATAATAATAATTATTATTATTTATTTCAGATATTACAATCCATATTAATTGTTAGTAAAAAATAGAAAATAGAAGAGCTTATATCTATGTTAGTATTGTCACTAATAATAATTAAATAAAGGTACTTAATGATTAATTTATTGGACATGAGCCCAAGTGGAGTTTCGTCCAATGCTCAAACAATGGGCCGTCTACCCTACCAGCAATAACGGCTACGAGGCTGTTGCGGCTGCCACGGATACGGCGCCACAGGGATGCGATTCGTTTGCGTATGATGGCCTGGAAAGTATCTACGCTTGCCTCAACGAACATCCCTGAAGCACTACAGTATCGTGGCAGCCCATCATGGGCCTGTAACCGTTATTGTATTGGCAGTATGCTTATGCTTTAAACAAAGTTGTCTTAACGTTTTTGGTACACCTTGCGAACCTACGGGCCTGCATGTTACACCTGACTGACAGTGCCCTACGCGCTTAATACTAGAAACAAAAACTTAATCGCAATTATAAAGTTCCGCGTTCGTAAAGTAGTCAAATCATTTGTAGGCCAAAACGATTTCAAAATCTGAAATTAAAATTTAAATCGGCCAAGAAACACGCAAGATGTAGGCATTTTAAACTCCTAATTAGACGGCGATTTGACAGAGAGGTCCGACATGTACTGTTGCGTCATAGTCTACGCCGGCCATATAAACTCCATATTTAATTCCGTTTTGCTAGAAAGAGATAGAATGAAATGTTTGATGGCTTATATCTTCGTTATTTTGATAGTTATTCGAGAAATTATTTTGTCTACTGTTTGTTACATGAATGAGCTTTTAATAAAGCAAAAATTAAAATTCATATTCCCTATTGCAATAATCTACAGATGAGGCTTTAAAATTACCGTTTCTAACTCTCAAAAAGTACTTAAAAGCGTCTCTAATGGCAAAGGCATATTATAGGGTAGAGGACTATTTAACGGACAAAAATGCATGGCCCAAAACAGAACTTGAGAATCTCTGAGAGAAGGATTTAAAGGGATAAATATTATTACAGTAGCTTAACAGAGGCGTGGCGTTAATAGAACCCGCTTCTCATTGGCTTGCCTACTTTAAGGCATTTTAGTCCTTTATTCTACTGCTTATAAAGAAAATATACTCCACCTACTACTATATAGTATGTTCATACTAGAGGTGATTAAGTATCAGTGGCGTGGCGTGAAACATGTTGTTGGTAAAGCAGGAGTATATTTTCTCTACTGTTTACTTTATAAGCAGTAGAATAAAGTACTAAAATGCCTTAAAGTAGGCAAGCCAATGAGAATCGGGTTCTGTGAACGTCACGCCTCTGTTAAGTACACTTACAGGAATGTAAATTCTCTTAAGAAGGTGTTGATGGTCATGGTCAGAATACATGGAACAAATATAAATGACTTGTTTGTAATAATCCCTTTAAAAGGTATATAAAGAATGCCCTGAAAAAAGGATATTATAGTGTTGAAGAATATTTATAAGACAAAGGTCCATGGCAAGTTATTCTGTCTTGAAAGGCGTCATAACTTATGGCTAGCAAAGACCCGCATGCTGCTTATGGTGTTGCTTCTACTGGTTGTTTCATTTCAATTTTAGTAATTTTATTTTATTGTTCTTTGACATACTGAATACATACTAATTCTATCTAGCCTATAATTTGTATTTGCCTTAGCCGTGACGACTTTTAGCTTAATAGTCACTTTCATCACCGTTAACATCAGCAAACTATACAAATGAATTTTTCGTAAACATAGGGAAAAATCTAGCGGAAAATATCCAGAGAAACTTGCCAATACCTCCTCCACCCAGCAATATCTTATCCCACATACATACATCTAAATCTTTTGTGTTGTTAAATACTAATGAGGAAGAGGTAGAACGGATTATTATGAGCCTAGAAAATGATTCTGCAGTTGGTTGGGATGGTATATCAAATAAAATACTGAAGCAATTTAGACAGATATTAGTTCCACATCTCACGTTTATTTTTCAAAAATGCCTCTCTGAGGGAATCTTCCCTAAATGTCTCAAAAAAGCCGTCGTAGTTCCCGTTTTCAAATCCGGCAAAAAAGACCAAGTATCAAACTACAGACCTATTTCGATATTACCATCAACATCTAAGATATTGGAAAAAATTATTAATGACAGACTAGTCCGATATTTAGAGAATCAATCCTTACTATCAGTAGGTCAGTTCGGTTTTAGACCAAAGTTATCAACTGCCGATGCTGTTCATGTTTTGATTAATCACTTAGTACAGGAACTGGATAAGGGCAATCAGACCATAGGAATTTTCCTGGACCTTGCTAAAGCTTTTGACACCGTTTCCACTCGCATCCTACTGCACAAGCTCGAAGCATTAGGTATAAGAGGTACGCAGCTTAAACTTTTTGCACATTATCTAGATGGACGCTCGCAATGCACAAAAATAGATAATATTATTAGTTCTGACCTGGCAAACGCCCCTTACGGGATCCCCCAGGGGAGTATTATCGGTCCTACCCTATTTTTAATTTATATAAATGACCTCTGTAATCTGAAAATCAATAATTGTAAAATTATTTCATACGCTGACGACACTGCCCTACTTTTTTCTGCAAAATCATCAGATGAAGTTTATGTTGACGCGCAACGAGGTTTTAATGAGGTTAACAACTGGCTTCAGCATCATTTGCTAACATTGAATTCAGAGAAAACACATTTCATAAAATTTTCCATGCGAAAATCAAATTCGTCTGCGACTGACCTCCCGCTGTATGCACACAACTGCAAGAATCCCTCAGATGATCAATGTCAATGTCCATGTATAGCTATGACGAACAAGTTAAAATACTTAGGAATTTTAATCGACGGGTCTCTCTCTTTTAGATACCATATAGAAGCTTTATGCAGCAGAGTCCGTAAATTAATATTTATTTTCAAAAAACTATGTTTAGTCGCGGATTCTCAGTTAATCAAAAGAGTGTACTTTGCACTATGTTAATCGGTGATAAGTTACTGCATAACTACCTGGGGTGGCACAGCCAAAACGACAATGCTGAACCTAGAAAGAGCTCAGAGCAATTCTCAAGGTCTCTACTTTCCGTCCTTTTCTTTTTCCCACAAACCTTTTATATAAATCGTGTGAAATTCTGACAGTTCGCCAACTATTTATATTTAACACAGTCCTAAAACAGCATACCAAACTTCCTTACAACTCTGATTATATTAACAAGAGACGTAAAGATACCATTTGCCCTATTATGTATAGTAGACATCCATTCTCCTCAAGATTTTTTCTATTTTTATTTTCCCACTACTATGCAACAGACTTAATGCGAGGTTTGACTTGTTTCCGCTTACTTACCTGACCTGTAAGAAAACACTTTATGTCGCCCTACAAAACATGTCGTACGATGATACAGAGAAGTTATTAACTGTATTAAAGTGATTTTTTTAATTTTATACATTTTATTCCATAGGTTTTAGTTTTTGGTTTATATACTTTTTTTAATTTAAGCACGCATAGATATTGTACCTATACTGTATAATTTCTTAATTTATTCTAATAATTAATAAGGATTATGTTGTTAAACTTTGCATATGAATTAATAATTAATTGTTTGACCTTTTTTTTTTGCCTGAAACACAGGATAATCCTAGTTCAGGCGCGTAACATTGTTATCTAATTATAAGTATGTTTAGCCCGTAGTCATTACAGCTGTACTATGTTTTTAATAAATTTTATTATTATTATTATTACTTTGCTAATGTAATGTTTATATTTTAATTTCTGTCTTTGATGTTTGGAGACACTCTACTCCTCCAAAACATTATGCGTTGACAATGGAGACCTTTTACATCTCTTAAGTTATAGTTTAGACCATGGATACTCTCTACATCTTCATTGAACTTAGTATAATCTTTTTGTATATATACTGTTATTTAAGATAATTGTTATTTTACTTTTTTGACACCTGAAGACCCTTTATATCTCTGTAACTATACCCAGTGTAAACTGTGCCCAGGTATTTGTGTGTTGCATTAGTATTGCCATGAATTATAATATCATTATCCAGATTGAAAATGCCACTATTACTTCCATACTCTCTGATAGTACTAATGCATCAAAATAAGTATACTTACTTTTGCAGTTGTATACATGGTAACCCCTTCTGAATCAAATTCAACATCTCTGCAAGCCTTCAAGTGTAATTCTAATGTCTTTACAAGTTTTGTTTCATTATCATTATATTCATATAATAAAACATCCCCCATTATGTTAGCAAGTGCTATTAAATTTTTAGCAGGATTAAATGATATATCCACAATGAAGTCTTCACAGGTTATAGTGGGTGGGTGATCTCGTGGCTTATTTTTCTCGGCTTTTATTGCCTTCACAACTTCATCTTCATCATCATCTTGACTTTCTGGTTCGTCTGGAGGAGCTTCGTCGCTACTCATGTCTTGGTCATTGTTTCCTGTACTGCCTGAAAACCCAAAGTGTAACTTTGTTACCTAATACCTAAAGTTTAACTCATATGGAAATTACAGATATGATGTATGAGTACATTACTGCAGAAGCTTGCTAAATAGGGGAGTGCCAGCCGAGTAGTTATAATTGGCCGAGTGTTAACGAGGCCATCTAGAGATATGAGGCTGACAATCCCTGTTCGCACCGAGGCTTGTATAGTGCTTTTCTCAAATACGCAATGAAATAAAAAACATTTTTTTTTATATGATAATTTCTTTTTCCTACAAAAATGTTATTTCAATATACATAGTCGTTCGTTCCCCGGTGCGCGGCGCATGCCGGCGCGCGCGGCGGTCGGAGCGAATGGAAACAAGAGAAGGTCGCTTTACAGGCCCTGGCCCGCAATTTCGTTTGAATTATCATCGCGCCGCACCCGAAATGTCAGACTTCGGGGTCTATTATGACGAACACAAAGTCAATATTTCAGTGTATGTTTGAAAAAAATATTTTATACACAGTGAATGTTCGTTATTTTTCCAGTTACACGTAAGAATAACGCTTTACTTTGTAGGTTATTCAATACAGTGCTTACCATTATCATCATCCAACACATTTTCTTCATCGAAATCCTCGCTGGAATCACTGTTACTTTCGTCTTCATCAGAAGAATTCTTCTCAAAACCTTTAAATTCAATAGTCATGTTCAATATATCCGATGTAACGAAAAATGCTCAATGTGATCACAAAACCAAACCTAGACTTGAGCAAAGAGCAATGATTTTGATTTAACTTGTTTGTTTGACTTTGACGTTTCCAACGTTCCACAGACAATATAATCAAATAGACTTCGGACTTATTTCGAAATCTGAGGGGTTACTCCGAAACTCAAAAATCGAAGTTCGTAATGTGCAGTCCCTCTAGCTCTCATGTTATGCAGTATTTGATTGAGCGGGCTGGCGCCATACGAACTTCGTTTTTCGGATTTCGTAGTAACCCCTCTGGCACTTATACAACCTCCTAGGATGCTGCTTAATTAATCTGCAGATTCATTGTACTCTATACTCTATCTAATCATTGAAATTTTGTAGTAAATTAAATATCAGTACGAAAGCATTGTGCTATTATTACTACGTAGTAATAATAGCTCATTGTACGAAAGCGTACATTTATATTTCTGATATCACCGTGCTATTCTATAGCAGTACCATCTATAGCTCTTATCACCTCAAACTAAACTACAATTTCGCTTAGCCTTTACGTTATTGAAAAGCAAAAGTTAATTTTGTGTATCTATCTGTCCATTTTCTGTCAAACAAACAGACAATGTACGTTTTCGCGTTGATATTGGTCTGTGGTTTGGTTATGGTAGATCACTGTTCTTGTCACATATCATGTTCTTTGTAACTTGACAGTAACTCACAGTACCAGGTGGCGCATAGTCGTTGTCTTGCTTAATGTGAACGTACGCGGAAATTTTCCATAGGAGTCTGTTTTTACGTAGTTATAATTCTATAATATTTCAATAGGAATCCTAGAAGCAAAACAAGGTCGACATATACTCTAGCATTTTGCATTTATCTATGTAGCCATATAAATTTGATTTCTTCATCGTTAGTTATTCTGTTTCAGTGTAAAAAAATAAGTTAATAAGAAGATCAAGAAGAGGTAACCTCAGTATGACGAAAGTATGGAAGTGACATGGAGTTAAACACCAGTTGATGCTTACACTTCGATAATCAGTGATATATTCGAGCTATTGCTATCGTGAATTAGTTGTAAAGAGGAAGAAGATTAAGTGTTATCCTTGAAGATAAAATCAAAGGTAAGATATTTAAAAAAATATACTAGTATAGAAACTCCTACTTTGTGTATTGCATTGGAAGATTACTATCGCCATTTAATTTTTGTGAACCATAATTGCTAAACGGATTTAGATGAAAATTAGCATACAGAAAGATTGGGCTATCAATTAAAACAGGGTACTTCATATCCAGTAATACAAGCTGAGCTATAGGTAAATGCTGGTAGGCTATATATCTCAGTCAAAATAACTTCATAGGTAATTGATAGACTCAGGCGTTACTTTGTGGAATTCCATACTAGATTAATGGATTATAGTTCCTTTGCTGTTCCGCGAACCAGTGTCTTTGTTAGATGTGACAATAAATTGTGCTCACATGCGCATATTTTCATGCAGTTTCCATAAAAAAAAAAATATGCATGCCAATATAACAAACCAACACCAAACAGTATAATCCTCAACATGTGTTTTGCCTCTCTACGAGGCATCATCGGGAGATGCAGGATTTGTTGACGGTCCGGCGTCCACCTGATTTTTTCTCGGGTGGATGCTGGACCGTCAACATTTCCATTAATCTAACTTCATTGGAATTGTCTGAATTAAAGCTTAGAGCTTTTAACAAATCTAATGGAGATGACAAGCCAGGTGGGCGAGAGGTTGAGGTAAACATGTACAGCACACTACAGAAATAATATTATATCTATGAACACACAAAATTCAAATAAATCACCTACAAACAAAAAACAACCCACACACTGACAATTTACCATACCTATAAGCTATCCGGAGATTGCAATTACTCGGCAAAGGTTTATGTATTCTTATGGCATCTCCATTAGTTAAATGCTCTAAAAGTTAAAGACTTATGTGACTTTGATTGTAAATCTAAGCTGCTATTCTCTTATTTGCATACAACATCACAAAGCCTACACTACACAATGCCACACATAGTGGACCATTCCTCCCACCTTAATGTCTGATACAATTTATAAAAGGATCCTGTGTGTATTCTTGACCTAGTAGCAAGAGCTAGATTCTTTTATTTTTCAAACTACTTTTCTTGCACTCTAGTTTATTTTTTTCACAGCCAACTTATTTTTTCAAATTAATGAAGTTCTGCACCCGCTTGTATAAGTTCTAGCGCATCAGAAAATACTCTCAAGAGGTTTTCACATGAATGACTTCATGCATGAGCCAGTGGTGTATAAGTGCTGGTGGTAAAGTTTCTGAACCGAGCAGATATGATTCACTATATATATAAATTTTATGTATACCTTTTAAATCCACACACTTAGCCCAATATTTCTCCAATAGCCAGGTACTTGTAGCTGGGTATCCATAGATGTAATTTTCCACACATTAACAAATGCAAACGCGAATATTCAGGTTGCAAATGTTTGAATGTGAATGTGAATGCGAATGTTGAGGAAAACCATTAAAAAACTACACATATGTCATCATTTTTTAACTCTTTAGTGATATAGCAAAAAAAATTAAACAAAAAAGTTGTTATAGAGATTTTATGGTTATTTATTAGTACAAAATTTAACAGCGGTATGTTACACTTTATAAAAAGTAATTTCGTCGCCTTTACATCCATAGGGAGATATCAAAAGGTCTGGTATATAACCATGGTCACACTGAACAATTGTTTGCTCTGAATGCTAGCTTATGGAGCTACCTGATAGTTGCGAGCCCGATCTATCAATTTGTCATGTTTTAATTTAGTTTTCTACCACTAAAGGGTTTTCATCAAGAGAGGAAGGTTTTTTTTTAAGATAGACCTTCAATTGAGCTTTAATTTCAGAGACTATAATGTCCTCAGATTCGGATTCAGCGGAATTCTCACTGTTGCTTGAAGAATCAAGGATGTCTGCCTGATTCCTTATTAGGGTTGCTACTTCTATTTGGAATTAGCAATTTGCATTTTTAAACGCAACATCTCATATGGATGGAAAAATTACCTTTTTTTATTATAACCTGTGCACATATTTTGTAATTTGTAATATACATATAATAAGCCTGTGTACTAGTATAATATTCAGATCTCTAGCATGAAATTAACTTGGTATGGGAAAGCCTTGGGAAAGCTCATACAAACTTCCATCTCCTAATTTAAAGGGTGGCTTAAAGGGGTGACTTACTAAAAATCCTGAAATATGTATTTCATTATTTCTAACAAGGAGGAGTCCCAATCCTAATATCAATAACAGACCTCTAGCATCAAAATTTGCGGAAACCTCAAAATTCCATCCCCTTTGTTTGCGGGGTAAAAGTTCAAATTTTTACTATTTTTTGTTGTTTGTGTACTAATACTAGCTTTTGATGGTCTTAGAATTTTGATGATCATCAGTGAGTGAGTGGCAAAATCGGGGTATTTTTAGATGTCAATAAAATGTAAAGTATAATAGCTATGCAATTGAAACTTTATATGTATGTTTAATAAGTCTACTATTGCCACCATATCCCGAGAATTTAGTTTATCTGGTATAATCCAAAACAAAGTTATGTGGGTTCCAAAAAACGACGAAGCGCTTAGAGAAAAGGTAGGTATATATAGTGCCCTTGCGCTTTGCTTGGCTCGTCTTGGCAGATTTGTTCCCTTTGAATCCCGCACAACCTATCAAAATATAACCGCGTTGAGTCAAAAGCTGTTTATAACATCTACACAGATCAATGGATTATAGTTTTTTTTTTTTTTCTCGGGTGGACGCCGGACCGTCAACATCTCCTGCATCTCCTGATGATGCCTCGTAGAGAGGAAAACACGTGTCGAGGATTATACTGTTTGGTGTTGGTTTGTTGTATTTGCATGCGTATTTTTTTATGGAAACTGCATGAAAATATGCGCATGTGAGCACAATTTATTGTCACATCTAACAAAGACACTAGTTCGCGGAACAGCTAAGGAACTATAATCCATTGATCTAGTATGGAATTCCGCAAAGTAACGCCTGAATCTATCAATTATCTACACAGATGACGAATCCTGGATATTCGCATGTGATCCCGAAAAAAAAATAGTCAACTGTGTTGACTATTGATTCTTACCTTGATATTGAACAAAAGCTACGACTTAACGTACGTACGTAGCAATAATCCTTCGGCTATATTTCCAATTTACAAATAAAAACTAATTGTTGTCTCTAACAATCTTCTTTTTAACATGACAGAATTATTACTGGCCGTCTCAAGTTTCAATATCAGTAAACTATAGAGGCCAATAACTAGCTGTGTGATTTAGTATCTATAGAATCTAGATAAAAATACAGTGTATGTAGCTTGACTCCTCCTCTCTCACTCATCCTGGCGCCATGGTTTCGCTCTTGGCTAATAAATAATTTTAACTGGACCCGGCGTCAAACAAACGAGTTTAATTTATTGTTAAAAAGATTTTTTTTCAGATTTTATATGATTTTCACCTTCTCGGACAATCACAAACAGTGTATTTGTGTCTGTGTTCACACAAATCTTCTTTAAAATATCGTGAATTTAGATTAAGAGTAAATAGCTATTCGACTCCCGCATCGGTAAAGCGGCAACTACTTTCGAGAGGCTTCGTACGAGGGCTTGGGAAAACAGGCATCTTACACTTAAAACGAAGATGCTTGTTTAACACAAAAAAAAAAAAACAATTACAACAAAACATTTCACATGCACTGTCTTCGCAGCATTCTGGGCATCACCTGGAGGGATCGTGTGATAAATAAAAGCTGTACTGGGCACAGGTCAGCTACCCAGTATCACAGCCATGCTCAAGCAGCGGAGGCTGAGGTGGCTGGGCCACGAGCACCGCATGGAAAACACTCGTTTTCCCAGACAGATTCTGCTCGGAGAGGCCGCAGGGGCAAAGAGACCTGTAGGCCGACCCATGCTGCGCTTCAAAGACTGCGCCAAGCTCGTCATGGTTGCTTTTTGAATTCCTAGTAACCAATGGAAAAAGTTGGCCGAGGATCGTGACAAGTGGCGACATCTTGTTTACGAGGGCCAGTCAAAGCACGACGAAACTTGATTTGGGTTGCTGAGGGAGAAACGCACGAGGCGTCACGAGCGGGCTGCCAACCCCCGTCCACCTGGGGGTGTATACACCTGTCGCGAATGTGGCCGAGGGATGCAGTCTCGATAAGACTATTAAGTCACGATCGCAAGGGCTGTCGCGATCGCAATGCTGCTTAAATCATCTGTAATAGATGACAAGGCCTATAATTAAATAGCAATTGCATTAGTTCTCTATCTTCAAAAAGAAAGAAGACAGTCAATTAACGAACTGCGCTGCATGCAAATTTAAGTGCCGTTGTGTTTGTTTTAGATGTCGTACCCGCTCTCTTCTTGATACATCTACCTTGGTGATTTCACAGAAACTATCAGACCAGTTTAAATTGGCATTAATTGGTACAGTCAAGGGCAAAGATAAATATCCACACAAAGTTCCAAAATATGTATACATAAACCTTACTGCCATAGTAATAAGACCTGTCTACATATTTTTGAAACTTTGTCGTGTATACAAGGTAGCTAACGAACTTACATACATATAAAATACTAGGAAGTGCCCGCAACTTTGTTCGCGGAAGAGAACAAGTCATAACCCCTCTTTTTTTCTTCAGCGTAGTCGGGTAAAAAGTATCCTATAACCATCTGGAGGTAACCTCACAACAAAAAGAAACCTCACGACGTTACATTAAATATGACACAGGGGGTTCGGGATAAGGAGCCCGTTTGCATTTACACAAACTCAGTGACACTTTAACCATTACGAAACAGAGGGATTCGGGGGGTAGAGCCCGACGATTGTAACGGACTATTCAGAAGTTACTGAAGCGAAAAATATATTTTTTGGATCTTTGGATTTCTGTATTTTGTATGTGTCGTTGCGGCTTCACCACGCAAAATCGGCTAAACGGATTTTAACTATTTTTGGTACCACGGGTACCTGGGTATCTCCAGATAGTTATAGGATACTTTTTACCCAACAACGCTGAAGAAAAAGGTTATGACTTTTTCTCCTCCGCGACAAAAGTTGCGGGCATCGTCTAGTAACTTCATAAATATGTACATCAAAACAGGAAAATTCGGCTAACTATTTAAAATTCAGCTAACTATTTAAAATCCAGTATTAAGGTAAACGTCCCAGTCCTCGCCGCTGCAGTAGTGGTAGTCATGTATATTTTGAATTACGATAAATAAGATAAGATTAACATTACTTTTATCACAATAATTAAATGATGAGAAATCTTTGTGGTTTTGATATTTCAAACGCCAATTTCGAAATAAATAACTTATTTTCAATTTATGACAAGGTATTTTTGTTTTGACATTGACATAAACAAACAATTAGCAGTATGCTTAAGCTCTGCTTATATTTGGCGAGTTATTAAAGGTACTTTTACGGTAAGTTATACTGATATTTTATAATAAAATTGATAGCATCAGGGGCGGATCGTGAATTTGTGGGGCCATGGGCTATGTAAGTAAGCGGGCCCCACTTAATTAATTGAACTACTCGATTGTTTTTTTTATTTTAATTGTGTTCAATGGGGACTGGGGCCCTTTATATCCTGGGGCCCTGCACTGCAGCCCATATAGCCTTTAAGTAGAACTGGATAGCATATACAGAAACTATTTTTGTTACAAAATGCAAATGTAATTAATGGTGTCCTGAATAAACAAGCTGGCCGTCTATTGGGACTGAAAATCGTCGCAAGTCCTAGTACTCAACAGGACTGGCATTCATTAAGTCTTTCAGTTTACTTCTTTGTCTTAATGTTTGTCAACCCCTTTTGGGTTTCTTTTATGGTTTTTGTCAAAATATTTTGACTTTTGATAGAGTTGTCTGTCTAAATGTTTTTTCTAAACCTGGCGTGTTTGGTAACTCAACTTATTTCAAGCATATAAAATAAAAAAAATATTGCCTCCCATTGTTTACCGCGTTACATTTTCCTAGATCAGTTTTTCACGATGCTTCCAAATACCTACAGAGATCAATTCGAGGGATGAGGAAGATGAGGCCGCAAGTAACTAAAATATGTAGAGTGCAGTGTTTTAGGGGTAATTCTTATTTCAGTACACTCCATGAGATGTTTTGCATGAAACGTGGAGCAGATATAAATTAAATGAATTCGTATATACAAATAAAATAATGTAATCGATTCAAAGTAAATATTTTTATTACAATACGTTTATATTTACAATCATTAAATTTCACAGTCCAGTTTATCATTAAACAGATGTTTTTAAACGTTAAATTACACGGAGATGACCTTTTAGGACTGCCAACAACAATACCTGACATTTACTCGCGTACATTCAACGACGGCCAAGATCCAATCTCATAAATAACACGAAATCGAGTTGTGTATATAAATTAAATGAATTCGTATATACAAATAAAATAATGTAATCGATTCAAAGTAAATATTTTTATTACAATACGTTTATATTTACAATCATTAAATTTCACAGTCCAGTTTATCATTAAACAGATGTTTTTAAACGTTAAATTACACGGAGATGACCTTTTAGGACTGCCAACAACAATACCTGACATTTACTCGCGTACATTCAACGACGGCCAAGATCCAATCTCATAAATAACACGAAATCAAGTTGTGTAGATATTATAAATAAACATAATATCGCGATGTAAATAAATATATTGTGTTGACATGTCGAGCATTCGGACGTTTACCTTACACTGTTGTGATATATCTTCCCTTATTTTTTAGTTTCTCTACATGCTGCTTTAGTGGATATCTTGTTTTAATAATGGTTATCTTGTTTTATGGGGAAATTCCAAGACAGAAACAAAATTTTCTTTGTACAAAATACACTAGTGCTTGCAATTTTCGGTTCTACTGGCGAACGGAATTTTTTTCGACCGTATTTTCTAGAAAATGGTATTCTCACAGTGCCATGTTTGTATATTTTGAAGGCTTCTGTTGTGTACTCAAATGTCAAAATCAGTTTACATTGTAAACACAAACTGTATAAGCTAGCTGCAAAATAATTATTCATCTGCAAGATCACAGACCCACTAGTATACAACATTATATCTCTCGTAGTTAATGCCTCTGTACCGCGTCACGCGAGCACGTTCCTCTGTCCGCCCCGCGGCAGTAGGTACATCCATAAGGCGCACGTGCGCGGTCCACGCGACTCGCGTGACCTACTATTGGCGCGCGGGGTTCGCCGGCGTCACGTGTCGTTCATAGGTATTCTCTGTAGTACAGACTTCACGGCGGGGGCGGATTTCATTTAATTCTCCCCCTGTTTGAAGTGGAAAACTGGCTTCGCTCAGGGGTCCCCAATTATTTTTGCATTACGTAGTCGACTGTTAAAGGAAGCAATTCTTGATAAATAGAGAAACAAATCCTGTCTTAGTGTGCGCTGAGGTTTAGAGAGTTATTAAATGTATTTATTTATCTCTAAACAATCCCATGCTAACTAGTAAGTTGCAGACTTAACGTAACTGGGTTAATACGAGTATTATAGATCGTTTTTATTAAGAAAAATATAATTTTAAAAGGTTTCCGATTTTTTCATTATTTGTGCTAGTTGTGTTAAAAGATCTTGCTGTTTACCAAATTGTATGACTAGGAAACGGGAAGTATCTACTCAATTCGTTTTTGTACTATCAAAACATAATAATGATATTTATATTTTTTGTATTATACGACTATAACGATACTGAAGGGCCCGCACTTAGTTCGCGGAAGAGGAAAAAAGTCCGTCTATTAACAGGCTGTATCTTATGAACCGTGATAGCAAGATAGTTGAAATTCTCACAGATGATGTATTTCTGTTGTCGCTATAACAACAATTGCTAAAAACAGTCTAATTTTATGTGTCTCTGTCTATGTCAGTAACCAATATAAAATGATCGAACAGCGAGTACATTTTTCTTAGCAGTAGAGCTCTGCCAACACTGGATTTTCATAATTACGGCCGTTAGTAGCGTATATTTTCTAGGGAACCCTCGGTCCGCGAGTTCGACTGGCACTCGGCCGGTTTTTTTCTTTATCATAAGGGGTCGTCCACAAATTACGTAACGCAAAATTCTTTAATTTTTTGACCCCCCCCCCCCCCCTCCACCCCTCATGTAACAGGACCGTCACACTCAGCTGGACTCCCCCCCCCCCCCTTCAATTCCGTTACGTAACCAGTGCTTTGTAAAAATCTTTAGGGTAATATTAAGAAAAGAAAGATACTTTTTAATCAAGAATCTGCATTTTTTTATAAAACATTTATGTGTGGTTTCAAGAAATCAAGAAATTTAATCATTACAATTGGTATCGGCTTCGGCGGCGATCGCAATCTTCTGTGGCTATTTTGAACGGTATTATTTTTGGTCCAAATTCTAAATGATCATTTGAAGTGGACGAATTTCAATTTGTACCTCACGACAGTAAATCTATAAAATCGTGCGTGACGTAACGCAAACCTTGACACCCCCCTCCCCCATCGTAACAGGACCGTAAAGCTTGGCCGGACTCCCCCCCCCCCCCTCGCTCCAATTTGCGTTACGTAATTTGTGGACAACCCCTAAGGTAACAGAACACATAAGAGAATAACAGTATATTCCAACCTATGACGCATCGACGCTGTAAGTGTCACGTGTCTATACACCTGCCGGAGTTAATGATGACCGAGAATGGTGATAGGAATTTTACTCGAGCCAATCAAAGTTTCTGTGAAATGTAAAAAAAAATATGTATTTTTATGTGAATGGTATAATAAATTCGAAAGATTGTAACGATGTTGGGATATTTAGTTGTTTATACTCATTGACTAGTAAACCGTCCAATGGATAAAGATGAAAGTTGGCCCACAAATAGATCAATCATCAATTTTCGATATCGAAGATGAAGCCACGGGTATTATTTCACTACGTATGATAATAATCTTTCACTTTGTGTGAATTTCATGGATAAACTAGGTCTAGTTTAAAGACAATAATCCCGCTACAATAAGGCATGTAGTAATTTTTAAAGATATATTGTATGTAGCAGTCGCGTGGCGTCCATGTAAACCGATTCCCACGGGTTGCCCAGGGAAACGCTTATAACCACCGTTTTACTTAAATATGAGTAAATGAATGCGGTTCGGCTTCCCTTGTAATTTTCCTGCCGTCACTGATATGTAGGTACCTCAATCTAGGTAAAAATGCAACTCGCATAAAAACACTCTGTTATCTATCTCCGAGTATCTGTGGAAATGTAACCGCTTCTTCTCATTAAAAAAAATGTACGGCGCCGAGGGTTCCGTACATTTTTTTTAAATTACTCTAACAATGTTATATTACCCGGTTCCGGTTGTGTTAAGTTCGCACCTGATATCTATAGCATTGGATTCAAATGAGGTGCAAACTTAACACACCCGGGTTTTTAAAATAGGTATCATGAAAATTATAAAAAAATGAGCTAGAGACATACATGGTTATAATTTACGTGTAATATTTATGTCTATTTATACAAAATGTGAAGATTTCAATATTTACTTTCGGTAAACTTCGGAAATAAAGGAGGAGGTAGGGTGGGATGGCGTTTTTTTTTCAATAATGTACAGATCAAGCTCTTGCGTCCGCTTTAGCTCAGTGGGAGTAACGTTGCCTGCGAAGCTGAGGTCCTAGGTTCAAATCCCGGTAAGGACAAATATTTTGTGAATTTAAAAAAAAATTGTTCCTGAGTCTTGGAGTTTTCTATGTATATAAGTAATATATCTATTAAATAATCGTCGTCTAGTACCCATAACACAAGCCTTATTGAGCTTACCATGGGACTAGTTCGATTTGTGTAAAATTGTCCCGTAATATTTATTTATTATTTATTTATTCATATGATATACTTCGTGACCTAGCAGCTACACTTTTACTTTTTGCCCCCCCTCATATTCGTCGTTTTTTTTAAATAAAATGTTTTTTTGAATATTTCCTTTATAATACATGTGGGCTGACCATGTTCATAAATATTTGAAAAAGATATCATTAGTAGTTTTTGAGATATGGCGCTTTAATCATCGGACAGACAGACAGACAGAGTCGCACCATAAGGGTTCCTTTTTTACCGTTTTTGGTACGGAACCCTAAAACGGAAGTTCTTAACAGTTTTAGCTTTAACGTATCGATAAAGCAACCCTGACCTAACGTATCAAAAACATTTATTTGAGTTCCATAGTTTCTCTAGTTCAATTCCTTATATTTGTTCGTCACAGGGGATTTAAAAACGCCACTTTATCACTTCAGATACTGCCAACTGTACACAAGTTTGGATGTTTGTTACCTACTCAATAACGCGTAAACCGGTGAACGTAATTAACTTGCCACACAAATATAACAAAAATGGATTAAATCATAGAGTTTGTTAATTTCTGATGACGCGAGTTTTTTTTTGGGTGGAGGGAATCTTCATTGAATACTGACAAGCCGGTCGATCTACGAGAAGTATCACCACGAGTATTACGTGAGTACAGCCTTACGCACTAAAACCTCCCTGGGGAGCGAACTATTCCAGAAGCGCGGTGCTATCGGTGCACACGTCTGTTTGGTGTGCTGTGTTGTTACATGTAGGTATTATTTAGTGAATGAAATAAAGTGTGCGTGACGCCGGGTAAAATGCCGTATTTACAGCGTTTAGTAATTTGTTGCTGCCCTGCAATATGTGACAGGCAGCCACTCCGCAATGAGTGGCGCGCGTGATGATGGTTGAGAGAGTCCATTACTTAAATAGCTAACGTAAAATCTTCTATTTTATACAATTAATAGTAGACCCCGCATATGCTGTCCTGCCCGAATGTTGACTCTCGGATAAAACTTTCCAAATTAACCACAATTCCTTGGGCCTTGGGGTGTTTGTCAATTTGCTGCTCCACATCATCCATGAAGTAGATTTGGAATAATTTCGGATCGGGCATTGTGATGAGTCTCTCAGATCTTAAACGTTGATTGGGAACTACGATCATCTTTATTACAAAGTATTTTAGCTTCTCCAAATCCGCTAGATGGACACTCTGCGCATAGTAAGTTTTCGCTACAGATGCATTTTCCCATCGTATCGGCTACGCATGTAGCGTCTCGGTGGTGAAAGTGTAAAAAAAAACTAGATTCCGACGGCAGCGCCACCTACCGGGGCCGGTGGAAGGATTTTGTGGAAAATATTATTGTACGTGAATAAATTGTCAGACATTAATGACAATGTCTTGAGGTCCCGCTATTAATAAAACTTTCTAGATTCCGACTGCAGCCACCCACCAGGTCGAAAATATAAACCATCCTGAGACCCATTTGAATGCACACAAAAAAACTTTAAAATGGGTCTAATCTTTCGGAAGAACTTCAGAGACATACACGTTACACACGTACAGAATTTTTTTCCGATGGCAGTGCCACCTACTGGGTCTAATTGTAAATCTTAATTATTCAGGGTCCGACTTAAATGCACACAATAAATCACAAAATCCGTTTTTTCATGAAAATGCGATTAACGTCACCTACCAGCCCCTGTATTGCCTAACGCGTTTGACGCTCGCAATCGGAATCAAGTGTCATGATTTTGTATGGGCTATGACAGTTGATTCCGATACCAAGTGTCAAAATTTCGTTAGGCAATAACCCCGCGGGTTCAATTGTATTTTCAAACCAACCAGAGGCCCACCCAAATATACACACAAAGACATTCAATATGATTATGTTAAATCTCTTTGTATACACACAAAATCTTATCCTTATCGGTACTGTCGTTCAGGAGGTTTTAGGTGATCAACACATGTACAGAAGAATTTTATATACTTACTAGCTTCTGCACGCGACTTCGTCCGCCTTAAATTCGTTTATCGCGGATAAGGGTAGTTCCCCGGGACTCAAACTATCTCCATAACAAATTTCATCTAAATCGGTTCAGCGGTTTAAGCGTGAAGAGGTAACAGACAGACAGACACACAGACACACTTTCATTTATAATATTAGTATGGATATAAATTTTATATTTTTTCGGATTTGAAACTAAAAATAACGTTATAAAATGATGGGCTAAATAAATAAAAAAACAGTTGTATAAAAAAAAAAAATCAACATACTATTGAAATAAAACAATTTAACGGATTATATCGCGTATATTATCTCATTTTAGTTCCCGACGTTTCTATATACTATGTTAACATAAACTAATATTAACATATACTATGTTATACATACGGTAAGGGCAAATATTTATGTGATGAGCATAAATATTTGTTCCTGCATGTGTATTAGATCTTTTTCTATGTGTACAAGTAGATATATCTATTAAATATCTTTCATACGATATATTACTTGACCTAGCAACTACACTTTTACTTGACCTAGCAACTACTCATATTCGTAGTTTTTTTAGAAAGTAAAAAAAGAAAGGTATTTAATATTTATTTATAAGGATCCGCCCAGTATTTTGTGTGCTTTTTTTCTGTTCAGTTTCGGAATGTCCGTACGTATGCCACAAGAATTTTACTCAACAACTACAAGATGTACATTGATGGTATTTGGAATATAGGTGTCTTGTGTAAGCCGCTAATTATGTTGATAGTTGAATAATAAATAAACATACTTATTTTCTAATATTTTTTTAGGGTACCTAATAGAATTCTGATTTCATAATTAGAGATAAAGGAAGGTTTTGTATTGTTGCAGATAAAGTATGGAGTGGGTTCTTAAGAGTCCACAGATCCATAGCACATTCAGCAACCTTGGCTTTATGCATGTAGATGGATATCACGTAAACGAAAACTGTAATGGTGAGTACACGGCAATATATATATTACTTTTAACTTTGAATCCAAAGTTCCATAATTTTCACTAATTTACCGTTTGAAATATGATGATTCCTACAATAATGTGGGTAAGACTCAAGTAGATATATGATAATATAATGTAGAAGTAGATGTACTAAAATAAAATGGTAATTAAATAAAATTACTATTGCAGCTGCCCTAGAAACCATATTGCATAATATTCTAACTGAAGACAAGTACCTAAGGGCATACCGAAAGAGCATTAGTTTCGGGCAAAACATACAAAAAGACCTTATACCTCTTTTGATACATGCTAAGGAAGATAAGACCATTGAGTTGCTAGTTAGAATACTGGTCAATTTGTCAATTCCCATAGAATGCCTGTTATCAGTAGAAGTAACATCACAATCGGATTTTGGCTTGCATACAGTGTTTGAAATAAACAAGTTACTCGCATCTACTAAAGCAGCTTTTACTGGTCACCGAGCGACGAAAGTGGTTGTAGAGTTCTTAAAGAAAAATGTGGATCTTGACCAACAAAAACTATCATCCGAACAATGTACAAATATATGCAACAGTCTTTTGTTATTAAGAAATGTACTGCATATACCAGAAGACGTCAACAGCCCAAGTCCAGGCAACAATGGATCTGGACACGCCGTCCAGAATCAGATCCTCTGGAACATTTTTAGCCAAAGCATTGATAAAATCCTTATTAAGCTTATGACTATGCCAGAAGCGGTAAGTGATCAGATCTCCAATTTACAATGTCACGTTGACCTTCCGCATCAAGCAATATGGTATATGTTCCTTTGGCCTAGAAAAACAATACGCAATCGTATGATCAGATCTCTAGCAATACAACAGTTAAACAAAGTTATTAATACTGTTTAACGGTTATGTAAGTTAAGAAAAAATACAATAAATGAAATTAATGATTATAAATCAATCCAAGCACCCACGTGGGTGTCTTTCCAAGTGATTAGTGACTACTGACCACAGACCTTCGGTGTTCATCCCGTGCGTTGTGCTCCACGCGATGGGGTAACGTTAAGGACACGTCTGCGTATGCGCGGGCACGCCGTACCCGCGCCGCGCTACAAGCTTGCTGCTCCCCTGTTTGCTGCCCTACTCGGTCTGTACGATGAATTTCATCTTCATACACTTTTGTGTGACAGGATATATTTTTTTCCAAATGGGTATCGTAACTCCTCTTTTAGTCCTAGAAACATATTTATCCACTCAAGTGCTGCAACTGTAGTTGCATGTCGCCATTTTTATTTCAAATATAAATAGAGTGCAAAGCAAAATCACAAGCACATGAGTGGTTAAATAGGTACATTTTTGAACATTTTGTAAAAATAGCGTACATATTAGAAGGCGGGACATGTCAGCTAATTTTATCGGAAGAAGATAAATGAAAAAATAAGAATACCCAGAAACCTTAAAATGTTTTTAAAAGAACTGTTGCAATATATGCCACACTTTAATATTTACTGAAAATAATCAGCTTCTGTTAAACGTTTTTGAACAATTCGATCAAAAGTTACACAGTATATCAAATAGGCGTACTACCCCAAAAAAATGAGTAAAATCTGTGAATAGAAAACTAATGAGTAAACATTTAAAAATAGCGTTACCTATGAAATTGCCTGAAATTTCACGCCTTTTAATATGCAGTTTATCAAAAACCACAATGTATGTGAAACAGTTGTTTTATAAGTTTTGCCGCACCAACACATTATTTAATATTTATAAAATAAATAACATATAACACAATATGTAAAATATTCTCTGAAATTATCTAATCGGGTTTACAATGTAAATTTGTATTCATAGTCGGTTTAGTAGTGTTGCGATTTTTTTTTCCTGTTGATTGCTTTAGGTTTTAAAGTGAAGGCCAATTCAAATATATTATATAACACGACGTTGAAAGAGATTAGATATGTGTTTTGTATTTATTTTGCATTACAGACCAATTGGGGTGTAACCATGGTACAACTAATCGCATTGCTATACAAAGATCAGCATGTCGTTACATTACACAAGCTTCTTAATGTATGGCTGGAGACTTGTTTCTCCGAGAGTTCTGAGGATAATGAAAGTAACACCTCGCCACCAGATAGAGGTACTCTAATGTTATTCAATAATCATACAATATGCAATATGCAAATTTTCAAATAAAACTAGCTTAAGAACAAATTTTTAGGCAGTGAAGATTCTTCACCTATGTCCACATCAGATCCAACATCGGATTCTTCGGATACTGGTGGTAGCGGGAAATGTAATGATGAGCAAAATTTGGAAAACAATGGATGGGGAGCTTCGTCTGAAGATAACCGCCTTTCGACCGAATTTCAACCGCCGTTGCCTGATAAAAATGACGTCCACATTGGAGACAATGGCGCATCGACCGGTGATGAACATATGAAGTCCGATAGTGTATGACATGTTCCTAATCCTCACAATAATTACTTATCTTATTTCCATCGTAAATATTATTGAAATTCGATTATTGTTCGTTAACTAACATTTGTAGGACGAAAATATGACCTCAGAAGATTCACCAATCATAATCAACAATAATGTACAGCCGGCACAAACTAACAAGAAAACAGTAATGTTGGAAACTTCTGACTGTGGATACGGAACGCAAATTGAAAACCAAGAGTCAATTTCAACTTCAAGTAATGATGATGACGTACCTCCAAAAAAACCGGTTCATCAAAAGCCACACAACCCTAAACAGAGAGTAAATACCAAAGCACGGACTGGTATTACACTGCAAGAACGTAAACGTAAGAAAATAGTTAAGAGAGGAAAAACTAACATGTAAGTAAAGACTACTGTGACTAATTATAAATGTATTCGAAATGTAAAAGAACGCAATTCATCGCATTTCAGTGAAAAATTAATTCGTTATTTCAGCATCAACGTTCAAGGGCTCACACACCAAACACCAACAGATGACGACGTATCCAATATTTTGAAAGAATTTACCGTAGATTTTTTACTGAGAGGCTACAATTCTTTAGTGCAAACCCTGCACACTCAAATTCTTACTAACCTACAGTTGGAAATCGACACGTCACATTTCTTCTGGTTAGTGACATATTTCCTGAAGTTTGCTACCCAAATTGAGCTTGATTTGGAACAGATTTCTTCGGTAATATCTTTCGATATCGTGTCATACTTGACCGCTGAAGGAGTCAACTTATGCGAACAGTTCGAATTGGCAGTTAAGCTAGATAGAAATGACTTGAAGCCGAGTAGCCGCCGATTGCATTTGGTGAGTGTTGATAACGTACAACTCTGACGAAGGTATATAAAAATTATTCCAGTCCCAATAGAGTGACCCAAATTGTTTCATATTGGTGGTCAATCAGGGGTCGGAGAAAAAGTGCGGATGACGTAAAAATGACGTACCTAATCTTGCACACAGGATGATGTTTGTATTTAAAATTTCGTGTGACATTCTTCAATGAGTTGAGAACTAAATCTTTTATGGTGACGTTGTTTGTACAGTCGAGAACTTTAGAATCAATTACATGTGGTCTGCTTGCATTATGCTCTCTAAGAGCACCAACGACATTAACAACATTTTGTTGCGAACGGTCTTTGTGTCATCTACTGTAACATAAATATAGGATTGCCCGATATCTTTTCGTATTTGATTACAGCAAGAGCAGTATACGTGTTTGTCACGTACCTCCAAAAACGGAAAATTGCCTCAATATTCGAGTAAAGATGACATTTTTGTTCATCTGATTGACAATGTGTCAGTCAAAAGCGTACTTACTCATTTCAAGTGGCGATATCATTTAATAAAGACGTTGATAAATGATAAGTGATAATTATTAATGAAAATCAAAAATACTATTTCAAATCATCCTTTAAGTGGTTTGACGTGATCCGCACTTTTTGTCCGACCCCTGGTGGTCATGCTATGAAAAACATAGTCAAAATAATTTTTCTCGAACCATTTTTTTTTCTTAATAATTTTTAATCTAACTTGCTTGGAACGCTGATTTCAGCATAAAATGGCCCATTAAGGCCTACTTTTTTGTATTATTTAGTAAGCAGATTATATATTTTTTTGAAAATTTGACACCGAGTAACTCTAATCTAAAATTTTCACTTCCGACCTTTTCACATCGTGAGTCATTTAATCAATGTTGCAGATTTTTTTAATAAGAAATCTTTTATATAAAAACATTTATGAGTTTTTTAATCCACAAAACTTGAAACTTCTAAACTATTCAATGGGGTATTTTCGGATAGACCTAGGTGCGATGGGAGGGTATCCTGTATACCTAGGTAAATTTTAGGTATAGTGACTTATGCAATAAACGCGTTTTCTCCATTGCATACAGTGGTACAGTGGTACAAGTATAAGTTACAACGATTTACCTGCGTAGAAAGCATTTTTTTGAAAACAGATTAACCAATTATAAGGCAGCGCGTTTGCGCGGGTAGAATCTTCAACGCCCATTGGCCAAAATTTTGCGCGCGACGCCGTCGCCCGCCATTTTGTCTGGTGCCGCGTCAGTAGCCATTAGCGAGAGCACGAGTTCACATATCATTGCACATGTACCGTACGTATCTTATCTTATCTTATATTGATATCAGGGGTCCTTGCGGATACACTTCGACCCAGTGGGATCTTTTGTGTAATTACCCCTTCTTGCTACTCAATGGTTTGTTCTACCATCTCCATAAACCGCATGATAGATGCCATTGGTAGCGTCTGGAATTACTTTGGCTGTGGGTAACCAATACCAAATTCCTTCATTCTCTGTCTGGCGAGGGCTTGACATTCGCATAATATATGTTCCATTGTTTCTGTCTCCTCACCACACATTCTACAATCCGTATTGTCAGAAAGTCCCTGTTTGGCCAGGAGTCCGATTTACGAGTATCACTAAGTCATCTGCATACCCTACCATATAGATACGTCCGCCATTGAGTTCCTCCAACAGTGACTCCACCACCAAGCTCCATAGAGTAGGGGAGAGTACTCCACCGTGTGCACATCTCACAGATCACCCCCACTAGATACGAGTAGCTAATCTTTAATATTTTGTTCGAGACACGACGCCCCGCGTTAAGGGGCATGAACGAGGGACGGCGTGTGCGGTTCGAGCGCTGCCATGGGCTGTTTCAAGGACGCTCGGATTTGTAGTGATGGGGCATATTCATTACAGGCAAAATGGTTGTCGATTCAAAGTATTGTACTCGACATCTACTTAATCAGTAATACTATTATCTTATCTATCATCAATTATCAATGTCATTGATTATTATGAAAGTTAATAAAAAAAAATTACAGCAGGCTGCACATATGTAGAGGATTTCATACTAACCCTTTTTGATGACAGTTTCAAATATAAGGCGTATTGTAATGTTGGGGCAAATCCTGATTATTCTCAGTGTTTTATGGGCACCAGCCGACTTGAAGATTAGTGACAATGGAAATTATAGGCTACAACTGATTTTTTTTTTACAAAGTATGCCTTTTAATCAAAATGAAAGGCGCTTGCCAAGAGGATTCGAAAGAGCCCAAACAACACAACTCTATTTCAAACCAATTCCGAGAACCCTTATACTTCCTCCAAGTCCATCATCAGGTCCATCTTGCAACTTTGGTGCTAACTGTTCTCTAAGAGAATTCAATAAGTCTAAACAGCATAACTCTACATCAAGCCAACACCGAGATCCCTCGTACTTCCTCCAATTGCATAATCAGGTCCATCTTGCGATACGGAGCTAACTGCTTGCCAAGAGGATTCGAAAGAGCCCAAGCAACATTATTCTATCTCAAACGAACTCCGAGATCCCCCATACTGCTCCCAAATCCATTAAAAGGTCCTGTCAGTCTGCCTGTCTATATACTATAGACAAAGGACTATTTGTTTGTCGCAATTGATGTCAGAAGCGTAGATATTGGCGTGCATTTATTTAATTTAAGTAGTCATAATCATCATATATTCACTAAATAAACTAAAGTAAGAGTAACCAACTAAAAAACTAAATACTTCATTGTATGAAATAACTACTCTCAAACTAAAATTAAAAATTTGAAAATACTTCCTTGTATCGCAAATATCGCAATCCCTTTCCGTATTATTTTATTCGATACACACCAAAAATAACTGTGGCACATCACTAGCGCTACACATGATTCCGTTAGAAAGGAATAGCGTAATTGTATTTTACATTTGATCAAAAGGGATGGACATATTTCACTACTTCCTCATGTCCAGTATAAAATGGACTCGCAGCCACTGTTTAATTTAAGTTTTGTACATTGAACTTCATTTACTTGTGGAATGTTATATATTTTTTGTAATTGGATGATCTGCTATCCTTCCCACACCATATTACGCAGCAAGTTAGCATTTTGCCGGAAATGCAATTTTATTCCTTTTTTTGAATTCCCGTACGCACAGGTCGTAAACATGGACGCTACTACACGAGTGGCCGGCCGCGCAATCTTAAGGTGCGTCCACACTTGTATCATTTGCTCGTATCCGATCAACGTGCCGTGGCATGACTGCGTATCGCGCTGCTTTGACGCTCACTGTTGCTGTGCCGATCATGCCGTACTCGTCCGATATAAGTGTGTGATACGCGTAGCAACTTGGATTTCGAGCGATCGGATCGGCGCAACGTCCAAACGCGTGATCGTGACACGCGATCATGCCACGCGACGATGATCTGATACGGGCAAATGATACAAATTTGGACGCACCTTTATATAAGAACAAATCCACAGAAGCGTGGTGAGCGCGAGTTGCACTACATGCTCCGTCTAGTGAAGGTAGTCTGTGGGACATCCTTTTGTTGTTGTGGCCATTAACTAGTCCCCTATTAGGGATGACGTTATTAGCCTAACGTTTAGCATATTTCCAATCCACTTGCATATGGTCGGTTCTATGCCATGTCTTGCAGCTGCTACATCGATCGCTTGGTACATGGTGCGGTCAAACGCTCCCTCCACGTCTAGAAAACCCGCCAGGCACAGTTCATTACCCTCTATTGCCTATTCAGCTCTGGTTGCTACCAGGTGCAACACCGTATCCGTAGACTTCCCTGGTTGATAGGCACACTGTAATTTGTGCAGAGGATGCCTTTTTAATGGGCATCCGTTATGTGTCTGTCCACCAGTTTCTCCACAGTTTTTAGGAAAAACGATGACAGGCTTATAGGTCTGTAGGATAGCATGTCCGTAATCTGCCTTACCCGGTTTAGGCAGGGAAATCACCCTCACCATTCTCCATCCAGTTGTTACCAATATCCTGTTTTAGTTTATCATCACGAGTCACCAAGATAAACAAAACACCATCGAAATTTGTATTTTTTACGACATAAACCAGTTTTTGCTACTTTTCTTAAAAACTATACAACCTATTGAAAAACCCGTTGACAATTTTAAAGTGAACATCATTAATCACTTATAAGTTTTAGTCCCATGTGTAAGCATCGCTTGACAAGGGAGCCTATACCAATTTAACATAGAAAAATAACTTTACGAACCTTTTTTTTCTTTTGATTTATTAAGTATTATAACATTCCAGTCGACAAAAATATAGGCCAAATCCCAAGCTACAATATGTATATTTTTTACGTGGTTTGCAGCTAGAGGAATCATTTTAGATCACTTTTAAAACAGTGAAATTTACCGAAGTTTTCCGGGTAGCCCATTAAGTTGGACATCAAATGAACCGCCTAAAGGCTACTTAAAGTCGAAGTCAGTGGCGGTGGCGATACAGTCATACAAGCCCAAAAGCCGGGCTTGCCCTACTGAAATAGTTATCGTTCAAGATATCTCTCACAAATACATAGTGACTTACAGAGGCAGAAGTCCAATCTGAAAGTTTCCCAACGCGCAATCGACCGTAGCTTTTTAGATATTTAAAGGATAAATCGTCCACAATACCTCGCTGCGCACTCAAACCCACGTACCTGACATTGCAGCAAAAAACGCCAAACGCCAGTGGGTAGGCCTAGTCCTAGCCACGTAAGGCGCATGTCGATGAAATGAAAATTCTATGAAATGTTTGTAGACGAAATGAAAGGATCGTTTATAATAAATACGAGTAGGCTGGAGATTTTTATTTTCTTGGAGGAAATAGTTGCAAAAAACGATAGTCTTTGTTGAAGATTTTTTTTTTAATATTTTGACATTTCGTTATTTGTTAATATTAATCGAAAATCCAAATTGCCAAAATTAAGATGGTGAAGTGGATGTGCGGTGTTATCAGACTATATGAATTCCGTAACGAGTACTTGTACACGATATACCGATAAGCAGCAGTAGGTTGCAATGGTAAGGCCACGTAAAGAGAAGACCACCCGAGTGCGTAGGCAATTTTGCACTACAACTCTCCATCTCTGGTCGAAGACCTAGGGGCAGAAGAAAAACCAGGTGGAAAGATGTAGTGCTAAAGGACATCTCTGAGTGTTAGGTATCCGAAGACGATTTCGAAGACGGAGCGAAGTGGAGAAGATGAGTTCTGAAAGGTGACACCACCACCATATGAGATAGTATACCTCGGAAGAGAGAGAGTATTTGGTCAATTAACTCTTTGTAATTAATGTACTTATATGAGTGTATTTGCGCTGAATTCTTATAATACTCGTACTACTCGTAGGTACATAATACCTATAAACATAGGTACGTGTATATAACACGTTCATTTAAAAATCTTAAAGTTACGTTCGAATTATTCGAATATTCGAGTTGCAAGCCCTATTTGAGGTATAAAAAAAGATTGAAATATTAAAATAACTTATATTATAGTTTCTCATAGTACTTTTCATTAGCCTCTATACATCGTTTCATACGCCTGAACCATGATATGGGTACTCTTTTTGGGAAGGTCATCTACGCCTTGCACGTAAGCATTGCGAGCATTCTCAGGGCTGTAAAATCTCGGAAGTCAGAGTTTGATTTTTTGCACGAGGTAGAAATCGCAAGGAGTAAATCGGGGCTATGTTTCTAATTTCGCGACTCTTCGATTTCAGTAGTCTTCAAATAACTTTTTAACTAAAAGTAAAACCAAGTCCAAAAAGAAAAACCCATTTTTTTTAAACAACTGCATTAATAAAGTTTCTTCAATTTACTTTCAAGTAACCGCTTTTCTATTCAATCTATACGGTATACACAATAAATTTTATATAGGCGTCGTCGGTGCCATCTTAAGAATGTGTAAAATTGACAATTTAAGTTAGTTGTGACACGATAGCACCGGTGCTTACCGTCTGGCTCCATCATCGAATCACTTCGATGGTACCATTCTCATCAGGATTTTCAATTTGCGGTTATGAAGTAGTTAAGCTAATTTAATCGAGATATATCTCGTCAGGAGTTCGAGTGACCTTCTGTGGTCTTCTTCATCAGTTCCACTTCAACAATTTACACTTTCTGAATGGAAATGCTTAATTTGTTTCTTAAAATACCAAAATCGCTTTATTTTGATATGCCTACAATATTTAAGGAGTTCCTTCAATTACTCATGGATACCATATACATTATCAGATCCTCACAAAAATTATATGGAACCAATCTGGATGTACGTTATTTTAAACAAAAAAAGGATTTTGTAAATAATTGATGGAGTTCTGGTGGTAACATACATACATTGAAAACCACCTTCTTTTTTGGGAGTCGGTCAAAGATCTTCAGTAAGAGTGGCCTTGTGCGACGACGCATTGTCATGATCATGTGATGCAAAAAAAACACCGACAAACGAGATTTAGGTCCTGTCAGATTAAAAAAATCAAATACAGCGGGTAAACACATTTCAGTGTCAGCATTCACAGTTTTTTTATCGTCTAAAGGAATAGAAGTCTCATGATCCCTAGTACTACTACTTCGCTCACCTTTCACCTTAGTCGGGGATTCTTCGTCTGGAAACACCCAAACTGTCGATTGCCGCTTAGTTGGTGGATCATATTGAAAAATCCAACTCTCGTCTCCAGTAATGATATCAAAAATATTTACTAGATTGAAAAAAATCCACAATAGAAGTTGTTCGGTCGCGAGTTTAAGGCTTTTAGTTCTGTTTTCATTGGGGTGGGCTTCGCAAATGCAGTGTACAAATTGCACTGCATTTGCGTCTAAAAATCTACCCGAAACCCACCCCAATGAAAACAGAACTAAAAGCCTTAAACTCTCTGACAAATTTATATTAGCATTTTTTGCACCGCGTTACGCGACCATCATTGTGAACATAATTTCGTGACTCCAAGTCAGAAATGTAAAATCACATTAATGGCCCGTGAAGAAATTCTAAGGATACTTTCTATTCGTCTATAAGTCACTTTTGGTTCTTCCTTATGAATATTTTTCACAGCCAACCTTATTTCTTCCGTAACTAAAGCTGCGAGACGGCCACTTCTTTCCTCATGTCATGATAAGTGACCGTCACTATCGGTGCAAAACCTTAACAAAATTCAGTATTGGAAATCCGAGATTCCGATTTAGAGTTAAATTAAACAGTAATCTGCCAATAACAATTCTTATTTTCCTTGGTTGTAAGTTCTGATTTATGTCAGCTTTACAAGTTTTGTTAAAGTTTTTCACCGATAGTGCCGATCAATGATCATGATTTAAGGAAAAAAATGTTTTAATTGAGCAAAATATCTGATTTCCTGATTTTCCCTGGCCTGGCCTGTGGCCTCCGCTGAAGAAGGTCACAAGATAACTCAATAAGTAATCAAGGACGCCGTTTACGTGGAGATAGATGTACTTAGTACTTGTCTGTTCACACAGTTATATAATTCGATTTTATTTCTTTTCAGGTTGTCACAGCTATCAGAGAATTTGTACAGGCTATTGAAGTGTACAAAAAGCACACCCACATTTGTGCCGACGATAGGAAAACTCTAACCACATTACAGAACAGAATGTGTGAGACTGATGAACTACGGTCACTTTTGGTGCTACTTTTGCGTCATTACAACCCGAAATTTCACTCCAAGCAGTACTTACAGGTACCGTATTATGCAATTTATGTTAATTTAACTTCGATGCCATCTAAAGACACTACAAAATATTCAAAATGGTCGATGTTAGTAAATTGTTACCAGCCAAAGAAAAATAGCATCAATTAAGACAATCAGGGGAAATAATTCGTGTAGTTTTCAAAATTGGTAGAGGGTTTCCTTGAGGTGTTCTGATAACCCTCCTTAAAGTCCTCGGGTGTGGGAGCTGTGCTGACGTCAGGATTTCGGTTCAAATGACACTTTTTTCAGTTATTTGCTTTTATCTCGAAAACATTTAAAAATGCTGGCACATTTACTAACAATTTGGTTGTATTCATTTTTATTGTTGGTATGATAGTTTCAAAATAAAAGAGTGTCGAATTTTATAAAACCTCCATAACTTGGGATGCTTTTGGACCTGCTATATTTATCATGCACTTTAAAATCTGGAGTTGAGTTTTGGTCAAGTTATTTATCATATAGTCAAGAGTAGATTAACACCGGATAACCATCGAGGAACATCGCGCGGGTACTGGGGGGAGGAAGTGAAGCTCGATTAGGATGTGCATTATTCAGACCCATATTACTCCAAAAGTATACGTCCAAGCGAAAAAGCTCAGAGGACATTTCCGAATAATTTAAGAGCGACCTATCTATTTCTTTCAGAGAAATTATATTTAAAAAAGTATTCATACAATTTTTTTTAAAATCAATCCCGCATATCAAGGTGCCTGTAACTTCGTTTGCGGAGGAGGAAAAGCCAGTACCCTCTTCTTTACTTATCTATAAATATAATTTCGATTCAGTGGCGCTCAAATAGTAGGCACTATTTGAAGGTCACTGAATAGAAATTATATTCTTTAATGTACAGACATTCGTTTTTACAACTATATAAATTAATTTTTAATAGTATTGTGTCGAACGTAGGTTACTTGTTAGTAAATTAAAGTTATTGTTTTATTTTTTGTGCATTTTTTTGGTGTCCGTTTTATTTATCCGACAAGCCCACAGCTTGCATACATTACGGGGGTCATGCCGAAAGAATGGATGGATTCGCCAAGCTTTGCTCGATAATATCAAATGAATACACCAACATAAACGCATGTTATTTACTTACTTATAAATTCCAAATGAAGACATTCGGAAAATCGGAATAGTATTTTATTCCTGATTAATTCTGGCGTTAATTTGCCGCAACGATGGAGCTCACGCCTTCTCACGGACCCGATTTCGAATGTTTTAGTTTAATAAACGTCTCCACCATGCCTTCTGATTTTACGCCTTTCCAAAATTTAAGAAAATTAATAGGTAGGCGGTTTGAAAACAAAGAAATTGACCGGGTTGCTTATAAGTATGAAACTTCAAATGCGTTTAAAGAAGAGTGGTCGGAGGTACTTTCCAAGGGGTTAGACGAATGGAAAAGTGTCTACGTGTTAATAGTGAATAGTTTGAAAAATAGATACCAGTTACACAAGTAAAAAATAATCAACTCAGTAATTTTAGGGTACTGGCTTTCTTTTGGCATGGCCCGGAGATCTGGTGCCTACATTCCGGCTCTATAGCGCTAGCTTAACTTAATCCAGATATTTTATCACCACCTGTAAATCACCTGTGTTCTTTTTCATTGGTTCCATTCCACTTAACCAATTTATATTTCCTGAATACAAATACTTGACTTATGTCTAAATATATATAAATACCTATAATATTTGAGGAGTTCCTTCGATATCTCATGGATTTCATAAAAAGTAACAAACAGATAAACAAATTGAGAACCCTCCTCCGATTTGGGAGTCGGTTAAAAACTGCAAATATATATATTGGAGAGTTGCGTACAGTCAGCATCAAATAGTTCTTGACACCCAATGTCGCCAAATAGTTCGGTACACATCTCCATAGGCCAGTTGGAATAAGATTGTGTTCCAAACTATTTGGCGACTTCGGGTGTCGCTGTTTATTTAATGCTGACTCTACTACAAGTGATGACGGCAGTAATTTTGAAATTTATTGGTGACTTAGGTAGAGCAGGCGAGGTGAGATCGCGTGATTACGTAACTGCGTAATTTTATCGTCCAGCAGTCAAACGGTTGTGTAATTGTAAGGATAAACAAAATACCTGCGTCATTTTTGAATTTATATTTCTTATATAAATGTCTCAAGGACTAAGACTTAACAGCTAGCTGTTTGAGTTATGATTTTCATCCTGACGTCAATTTACATAAGCTTTCCAAATAGCCGTTTTATTTCGGTGGCCAACCGAACCGAATGATTTGCAGTCCAGTTGTTCGTATGTACCATTCCAACTGTATGTATCATTGCAGTAAGGCGTTCGTAAACATTTAAACACTTGAGTTAAGTTCAAATCCAGTCGAGTGTCGAAAAAGGTGAGGGTAGAATTTAATGGAAATTTAACAGGTTGTTTGGGGATACACTAGGAAGGCTATCCTAAGTATTTGACCTCTGAAATGTCTGTCTCAGAACATAAATGACACAACACATATATACCTATACCTACTAGAAAAATCTCACGTATCATTAATGTTTAAAATAAACTTTTAAACAAAAAAATAAAACCGACTCCAAAAAAACTAAAAAGCAAAAAATAACGCCATAATTCAGTTTCTTCAAATTACTTACAAGTAACCGTTTGTATACTCAATCTATACAGTATATACAATTAATCTTATTTTGGCGTCGGTGCCATATAAAGAATGTGTAAAATATTGAAAAAAGACGTTTTTAGTAAGTTGTGACACGATGGCACCGACTCCAAAATAACATTAATTGTGTATACTGTATAGATTGAGTATACAAACGGTTACTTGTAAGTAATTTGAAGAAACTGAATTATGGCGTTATTTTTTACTTTTTAGTTTTTTTGGAGTCGGTTTTATTTTTTTGTTTAAAAGTTTATTTATTTTACACTTTTTAGTTAATTGTTACTTAAAAGTGTATCTCGTGACGATTCGAACAAGCCCAAACACGGCTAGGATACATTATTTTATTACATAGATCTGGTGCCTACCTTCCGGCTCCATCATCAAATCAATTCGATGGTACCATTCTCATCAGGAACATTTAAATTTGTGACTATGACTATGAAGTTGCTTAGCTAAATTAATCAAGATATTTTGTCGCCACCCGTAAATCATTTATCATCGAGGAGTTCCGATGGCATTCTGTGGTCTTCTGCATCAATTCCACTTCACCAATTTACACTTTCTGCATGCAAATGCTTATTATGTGTCTTATATTATCAAAATCGCTATATGTATGCCTACAATATTTGAGGAGTTCCTTCAATTCCTCATGGATTCCATCATCAGATCTTCACCAAAATTAAATGGGACCAACTAGAAAGTAGGTACCTTCTATAAAACCAAAAAAAAATGTTGAAATCGGTCAAATAGTCTTTGAGTAATCGGTGAACATCCATAAAAAAAAAAAAAAAACATTCCGTCGAATTGAAAACCTCCTCCTTTTTTTGGAAGTCGGTTAAAAAATTCAACAGTGTATACAGAAAAAAGTAAATATCTTTTAAAATTATAAATATCAATAGCATGGTTTCAGATTCTCAAATATTATGTTTCACCTTACAGAGTCAATTATTAGAAATACCTATCAACAAACTTAAAAAAGAATGCTATGTTACTTAACATTATCATCATATGATCAGGCAGACGTTATATACGTACAGATAGCACCACTACAAAAAATCATTTTTTTTTAATTATATTTCGTCCTCGTTGGTTTCGATAATTGTCACTGAGCATTAATTAACATTATCATATAATTTGTCGCCCTTTATTTTATTTTATTTCGATTGCCACATTCATTAAAATTATCATCTAATGATCATGTAGAATTGTAGATGTTATGTTACGTACCTACACATAAAAAAACAACAATTTTGGAAACAGTTATATTAAGGGGATGCATCGAAAATTTAAGCTACTATGTAGCGCATTTTTTGCCAAATCTAGTCTATAAATCAGGCTGGTTTTCAGATATGTGTTCCTTGACTATATATATAACCTATTCAGTCATTAACGCGGAAACATGTTTAATGAAAATTTCCTCGATAGAAAAGTTATCCGAAAACGCGTCTTCATTTCCCGTTTTTTGTCTAGTTTGTTCAAACGACAGATTAATAAACGTCTAAATTATGTTAAAATGTCATTCTTCCCTTTATCTTTTAAGTGATTAACTTAAATTTTAACAAAACATAATAAAATCTTTGATTTCAAAGTACTTTTACATCTGGCGCTTACGCCAAAAAACCCCAAGCATGTATGTATTAGCTTTCTCTTTCCTTGATGCGCGCGAGCAACAAATGCGTCCCTTATTACAAATCACGCTTATTGGCTGGCTCCGCATTTGGGACGTGATTTACGAATGACGAATTAGCCCCTTAAGTCATCATCAAAATATTATCACATGTTCAGGTAGGTGTTAAGACACATAGTTTGCACTAGAAACTGATTGCATTATCTCGCTCAGGAGCTCGACCCGGTCACAAAGCCTCGCGGCCATAAAATATTACCTGAAAATTTAGCGGACTATTAGCACTTAACCATTTCTTACGTGGTAATTTTACTGAGTTTGTTATATTAGTTCAGTTTCGGAATTTATGATATTGAATGTGTCCCAGTTCCGAAATTGTAATATGGGAAAAATGGTCAGAAATTCCGGATTTCCGGAATGGAAGCCCTATATATGTAATATCTGTGTGATTATAATAGGACATCGTCATAGGTTTTCCAAAACGTTGATATCGATGAGTGATTAACAAAGAAATGATGGTAACAAATATTTACGCTTTTTTACTTTTTAAGAAATTGAGTCACTTTGTTTGGCTGTATCTCCAATCTCCCAAGAACTATGTTAAATTTTCCGAAATTTTTGCCAAATGGTAGCCAAAATATGCTTAGTTTAAGAAATAAATATCAAAAACAGGAATTAATAATATAAATTAATAGGTACTATATAAATTTTGAAGTTATCGACGTTTAACCTACCGGGAACCTCAAAACGTATTGAAAATAACTTAGTTTCAAAAAATGTATCTTAACAATTTATTTATTTATTTAAACTTTATTGCACAATTGAAAAATGTACAAATGGCGGACTTAATCTCTACAATCATCAAACAATCATCATTATATATATTTAAGAGCTAGGCTTGTCGGTGGAGTAATTTCCAGCTTATTCTACATTTCGCTTTTTCTTTTACTTTATATGATGAAACATTTATAAACATTTCTTAACTATACTGATGATTTTTTGTAAATATAAAATTTTCTCCCCCTTGTAACTTTGTATCTATAAGAAACACAGAATAAATACTCTAACAAAAAATAATTGCAATTTTATTGTCTTTATACTTCTCATAGATACTTTTGACATGAAGTCAACTGTTGAAGCATTATGTAATAAAGAACCAATTTTGGCCCCTTCAATTCAAGATGCCGGCTGACGCTGTGAGCCCAGAAGGTTGAAAATTTGCATTTTTCATGACTAGCCTATACTTAAGCAATACAAATTAAAACATTATCTACACCACCTTTTTAGGGCAAAGCTTCTTTTTTCTGCCCACTGATTGGATTACTAGAGTATCCCCAAACAACCTGATAAAGTTCTATTAAGTTAGAAATACTTTCCCGGTAATACTACTTAGCTGCTGGACTATTAAGCCTTTAGACAGAACTTTGTGTGCAAAATCCGAACCCTCTTGCCTGTTACGTTGTATTTGATATCGGCTGTATTCCTAGCTATGAAAACTACGCTATAGTTGGTGATTATTTAATTCTGATATTTAACATTTTGTACAGGACCTCATTGTTACGAACCACATACTGTTGACTTTATTGGATAACGCTATAAGAAGCCCAGACTATACCGGCTCTACAAATATAGCAGAACACATTAAACAGTACGTATACGTATCTTCCCTATCATATGCATACATAAATTATATATTATGACAGCGTATCCTTTACGGCGTGCGCGTGAGCTTGATCTTTTATATTGTGTCGGTATGTTAAGTAGCAGCTTTTTATACTTCTCTTATCGAACTACATAATATATAAAGCCATCACCAAAGTTGTGTTAGCTGCCCCTGTATAGGTAGTCTGATATATTTTTTGATCTTTAATTCACAGGTTTGCAACTCCCGAAATAATGTATCAATACGGGTTACTCCTGGAGGACTATGCGGTCAACGGTGAATTCATCAACGACTGCGTTTTTACTGTAATGCACCACGTGGGCGGAGAGTTGGACAGCTTGATATGTCTATTCCAACCGAATATATTAAAGACATTCACTTGTATATGGAAGTCCGAATTTGAAATATGTGACGTAAGTACAAAGACCCCACAGTAAACGAGGTATATACAGTTCCGGTGTATATATTGGCGCTTTCAACTAAATAAAATAATTGGTACACAAAAAATGTTAACATATTCATATTAGACTGTTTTACAGGATTGGTCCGATCTTATAGAGTACGTGATAAATACGTTCATAAAGAAGCCGCAAGCATTGTTAAGCGTTGCTAATTTTAGACTGAATACAGAGACTTTTGACGATGAGAAATTGTTAACTGCACAGCCAACTGTGGTTGCTCCAGTAAAAGAAGAAATCCATGCTGCACGCGAAATGGTAAAGAAAAAATCTGTACACAGCAGTGCGAGCCATTCTTCGAGAGAAAAGTATGCATTTTTCCTGATGGAGTTATTACTTATACGTCACCGCATTGTGCATATTTTATTTAGTAATCGATAAACGTGTAGAAACAAATATTTTCGAGTATTCTCTAATGTTTTTCGACACCCTAATTGCGGTACACGCTTGAAATTTTCCTAAACTTAAGAAATTTGAAATAGTTATACGAGTGGACAGCTCAAATGAATTAAAAATGAAAAAAAAATGTCAATTTGTTACTTTTTCAATTTTTTATTCGTTTTATTAAGGAAATTGTGGAAAATAAATACATTCTGTTCCGCCTCCCTCCCTGCTTCTCCGGAGGTTATCAAGCATAAATTCCAAAATTTTCTGGAATTATATGAATATTACCAAAAAAATATAACTATGTATATTCTGTGTTATATGAGACGCCACGGAATAAGTGAAAGTTTGTACGGATCCTTCGGACTTGGTCGGTTGTTTTTAAGAAAGGCTAAGAGGAAATAAAATAATACATGAAATAAATAAAATATTGTTTTGTTAGGCCTGGCACTATTTTAAACTGTTTATAGCCCCAGTAGTGTCATTGACCCGATTAGGGCTCAGGCCTCAAATGTCCGTTTTCGTAAAATGTTCTTTTCCCCAAATATCTGCATTCTCACATAGTTACTTAAAAAAGTTATTTTCCCAAAATATTTGCTGTCCATAATGTCAGCACGTCAGTGGTTTAATTTCTGCTTGACATTGTGAGAATGCAGATATTTGGGGAAAAGAACATTTCACGAAGAAAATTAGAAAGGGATGTATGAAAGAGCGTGAAAACCAATTTTCACATTCGTCTTATCAGTTTCTGTTCGTCACTATAGTAATTAAATTAGTCACTATTGTATGCTACAGTCTAAGCCTTTAGCGACAGAATATATTTTGTGAAAATGAGTACCATTAGTGATGATGAAAATTTTAGTTGAAAAGGACGGTCAAATTCCTCAGATTTAAGAGTCTCCGGTAAGCTCGGTTCTCCATACTAACGTGAGACGCTTTCATTTTAAAAGTACTAGCTAGTTTGCGCTGAAACATTGTACTTAGAGTAAGTTAAGGTATGCATATACCAGGCCTGTAATTAGTTTATGTAGCTTGAGATACCATAGTAAAAAAAAAACAGTGAATTTAAGTTTTTCATACTAAACTTACTTTTGCTGTATTTCGTTTGTTTTTATAAACTGGAGCCGTATAAACTATTTTTGCAGGCCTAGATACCTCATAACATTTTATATGCAATGTCCTGTTACAATCCGACACGTAGTTTTAAAATGAGAACGAAACTGCCGGGGCTGTTAAATGAACGTGTTTCAGTTGAAGGATAAATCAATCACCAACTAAGGGTCGACATTGATCAATGTCTGATTCTGGTGATTTATCCTAATCCATAGTATTTACTATACTATAATATTATAAATGCGAAAGTGTGTCTGTTTGTTACCTCTTCACGCTTAAACCGCTGATCCTGATATCTTCTAGGACTCAAACTATCATCTGATGATGATAGTTTGAGTCCCGGGGACGGACATAGGCTACTTTTTATCCCGGAAAAATACCTTTATCCGCGATAAACGAATTTAAGGCGGACGAAGTCGCGGGCAGAAGCTAGTAACTTTATAAATTATTCACAAATAATAATTTATTTGCATATTCAACGTAATTAACCGTTGACGATTTCTTCTTCTTCAATTTAAGAGCTACGATCTTGTCGGTGTAGCAATCGCCAGCCGCTTCTTTCTTGGCCTTCCTCCTTCACTTCTTGGTAAGACATGACTTTAACCTTTTTTTTTATTTGCTCAAAGTAATTTCGTCTTGGCCTTCCTCTACCTCGCTTTCCTTCGATCTTTCCTTCTATGATATTTTGGAGGAAAAAGTCATGTCTTAACAAATGGCCTATCATATTTCCTCTTCTATTTTCTATTAGTGTTAGTATTTCCCTTTTCTCTCCTATCCTATTCAAGACCTCTTCATTTGATATTTTTTCCGTCCAGCTTATGCCTTCCATCCTCCTCCAGCACCACATTTCAAACGCCTCCAACCTCTCCCTATATTTCTGTATCAGGGTCCACGTTTCGCTGCCATACAATGCTACACTCCGTACATATGATTTTATAAACTGTTTTCTGGTTTTCGTTGAGATTTTGGATCTAAATATGTTTTTTTTTTGTTGCTAAATGCCTGTTTGGCCATAGCTATTCTAGCATATCATCTTGACTACATACTTGACGACTATAATACTACCTAAATATTAGAAATGTTCAACTTGTTCAATTCTTATGTTATTTAATTTGATTGGTCTATCTTTTGACTTCGTTTTTGATGCAGTAAGGATTTTAGTTTTGTTTATGTGGATTTTTAATTCAAGTTCCTTAAATATTAAATCCATCGTGTTAAGTAGTTTTTTCCAATTGAGTAGCATTTTCAGCTAGTGCTGCTATGTCGTCTGCAAAACGTATAAAAAATATTGTATGGCCGTTAAATTTTACTGACCCTTGAGCCTCTTCGGTTACTTTAGTTATGGCGGACTCTATAAATAAATTAAATATAAGCGGTTGACTATTTATTCGACGACAATTTCTTCTTGGCTAAATTAATCAAACTCATTCGATTAATATAATTATTCAATATTTTGTATTTATCGTCATCGCGATTAAATTGGTTAATGTTATTCGTTACTAGATTAATTTTTGTCTATCATTGGTGTTAATATCAGTCAGACTAATGATTTAATTTTAACTTTCAGGTGGACTGAAGATGAGTTATCGTCTTTAAGTTGGAATTATCTGCAATGCAACACTCTCCCGGACGTGGTTGGAGAAATACAAAAATGTTTGAAAGAAGATGGCACTGCCAAATCCAGGGATTCAGTGATCAAGGAATTATATAAGCAAAATATTATAAGCAAAGAAGAATTCGAGAAGCTGTCCAAAAGCGAAGTTAAGACTGAAAAGAGTGGCGGAGATTCGACGCAGGTTAACAAGGAAATTAGAGACGTAGAAATTGGAAAGCTGTGTGAGCAATTAAGACAGGATGGCAAAACTAAATGTTTTGACTGGGTCCAACAAGTTTTACTTGAAACTTGTTACGCCAAGCTGCAGATCGAGAAGATTTATCTTAAAGGAATCTGTTCTGCGATGGATCCAACGGAGAACAGTCAGTTTAAGTTATTGAAACAAGAGATTAACGGCTCGCCCGTCATGTCGCCTGTATCTTACCACGCTCTTCGTAAGTAACGAATTTATTTTCATATACATTTTTTAACTTAATCATAAGTAAGCACCTGAAAACAAAGTTGGATACTGAGGTAAAAACTAATCAAGATACATGATTAGGAGCGTGAGATTGAATCATTGTGCTTGGCCCTTATCTACTGTCTCTACTGATACGAGGGTTGCTACTTATATATCCGGAAACAAAAAAACAAACAAACGTACACGGCTGAAAATAGTTTTATTGTTTTTCAAAGTATTCCCCTTGATGATCTATGCACTTTTGCATTCGCGTGAACCAATTTTTAAAGCACTTCTGCCACTCCGCCTGAGGTACCTCCATAACGTGTTGTTTGAATGCGTCGACAGCATCTTCAGCGGTCGAAAATCGTTGACCGCGTAATTTATTCTTTATATTTGGAAATAAATAAAAATCGTTGGGTGCCAAGTCAGGGCTGTACGGCGGATGACCCGTTAATTCCACATTTTGACCCTCCAAAAATAGAGTTGTTTCGCGTGACGTATGACAGCTGGCATTGTCATGATGAAGAATGATTCTTCGTCGCTGGTTAGTTTTACGAATTTGTTCAAATACTTCCGGTAAGCAAATGGTCGTGTACCACTCTGAATTAACCGTTCTACGGTTTTCTAGTGGCACTGTAGCTACATGGCCATTAATACCGAAGAAGCAGGCCACCATTTGTTTCAATGTACTTTTTGCACGAGTAACTTTCGTAGGGTTCGGCTCATTTTGAAACACCCATACCGTTGATTGTTGCTTCGTTTCGGGATCGTATGCATAGATCCAGGATTCGTCACCTGTATAGATGTTATAAACGGCTTTTGAGTCACCACGGTTATATTTTTTTAACATTTTATTGCACCATTCGACGCGAGCATGTTTTTGCTCATTTGTTAAGTTGTGGGGTATCCAACGCGAACAAATTTTTTTTACAGCCAAATAATTATGTAATATGCTATTAATGCTGGTCATAGAAATACCCAGAGTCGCCTCTATCTCGCGGTACGTAACATGTCGGTCGTCCATTATAAGTTTTCGCACAGCCTCGATATTTTGTTGTACAACGACCGATTTCGGGCGACCTGCCTTAACTTCGTCCGTAAGCATACTACGTCCACGATTGAACTCACTAAACCAGTGATACACAGTAGTTTTAGATGGGGCTTCATCACCAAAAGTTGAAGTTAGTTGATCTATGCACTGTTGTTGCGTTAAACCACGCCGAAAATCATAATAAATCATAGCACGAATATTTTCACGAGTGAGTTCCATTCTTGCTGCGAGATGACATTTAAAACCCGTCAAAAACAAAACACGAGCGTTAATAAGGAAGAAAAAATATACCTTATATACTTAAAAAAGTTCAAATTTTACCATGGCGGTCAAGTATGCTATTTAAGAAGATTGTAATCCCGGTTTCCGGATATATAAATAGCAGCCCTCGTACTGATTCTATTCTGTCAACTAGCGATGGGCGACTTTGAATGATTTTAGAAGTCGGATAACTAGTTACTATTTATGTTATTCGAATAACAAAATAGTAGTGTATTAATCACTACAGTCGAATGAATCTTCGACTTTCGACTTCGATTGCTATACGATGAGGCGAGTACCGCTAAGTAGCGATGGGCGACTTTGAATGATACGAGTAGAATTTATCAATTTTTAAGTTGTCTAACTGCCGGCGCTGGCGATGGTATGGCGTGTGGCCTCGACCCGAGTCGTTTCGGGCCAGTTCGATAATCTTCGTTTTTATCGACAAGTTTTGACTTCATTCGAATGAATCTCGACTATTGAACTTAAAGTCGAATGATTCGACTAGAATCATTCAAAGTCGCCCATCACTACTGTTATAGGTAGTTTCACGAGAGTTGACGTGAATGTATGATTACACACACAGCTACATGAAGTACTGATAGCAAAAAAATAAAAAAGCGAATGAATGAATTTGTAAATAAGAAAGCTTAATTATATTTGTATAAGGTATTAAAAATAGTAAAAAAAAACATTAAAAGTATAATTATAAACCATAGCCATTTGGCATATCTTCATATGATTCGTTAACTCTTGAATGCATAATCATGCATAAATGCATTAAGTAGGTAAGTACTACTGAATTGACACGAGTAAAAATCTACGTCAATTTGAGACTTTGTCAAATCGTCACAAAGTCTCAAATTGTCATGAATCTCTAATTAAGTCATTTCAGAAATCAAACGCATGATATGTCATGCATCTAGGGGTTAAGATTGATTACAAGGTTATGGTTTCCGATTAAATCATCAATCATAGGTTCCATTATCCGGTATCTTTCTTCTTTTTCTTTGGTTTGTACGATTAATATTATATTCATATACCTACACATATCTGACCTTTATTTATTCAAATAACCAATTTATTTAAATAAAATCAGTCATGATCTTTTATTTTCTTTTTTGTTTGAAGTCGATGAATTGTTGTTTATAATTCTTAACAAAATAGTTAAATGAAACTTTTGGTCTATTTTACAATTTTTTTTACTGTTGAACTTGCTATCGGTACAATATAAGAACACTAATTTCAAAATCCCATCAATCATGTGCGTGAACTCAGGTCACGTGGAACTAGCTATAACATAGAGAATATATCTGTTCCATTTTGTTTTCATGTATGGCTGTATTCCTACTTTTCCTACAATATGCATACTTTCATTCACAATAAAAAAATAATGTGTAATATGTAATTAAGTACCTACTCTATGAAATTTATTTATGAATTTGGTAGTATTTTAACAAATTTCACATCGGACAGACAGAATTATATACCTACACAATTGAAAGATAATGATTTATGTAAACGCACGAGGGTGGTCCCAGAAGCAGCCAGCCTAACAAAGATAACACTAGTGGTTCTGTGAGCTGAAGACCTCACGGGTTTGTTTCAAAATGGTTGAATTTTGTTATTTTATTATTTTTTAACCCATGGGGGTTGAATTGAAATCGTGGCCGTTTTAATATAACTAAACTTAATCGCGTTCATATCGGTGTTTATTAAATTACCCCGACGTTTCGACATCTTGGTCAGTGCCTTTTATAATTGTCTCTTATCATTGGCCTTTGACATTTGTCGTTTGACGTTTGACATTGGACATTTGATATTTGACACTGGACATTGGACATGTGACATTCCCCCATTTCCCCCATTCTCCCATTTCCTCCATTCGTCCATTCGTTCATTTCCCCCATTCTCCCGTTGCCCCATTTCCCCATTCAATGTTACGACATGTAAATGCATGAAACGCACAGGCCATACATTTTATACCTGACATAGGGTTAGTAAAGTCTTATAACCGCCTTTTTTTTCAGCCTTTCATTATAATCAGAGTTCAAGATACAGTGGACGGAACGTAAATTTGTACCAAATCAGTGCTGACCACTTTCTTGAATTTTTTTTTACGTTTTCAACCCATATCTCCGCCATTTTCTCCCACATCACCGCCGGGACACTATTAACGCAATACACTTTTCCCAGCAATATTCAATAGCTTAAATACCCTGTTTATAGTGATCAGTGTCAAGCTTCTCAAGGTAGCAATCAGCCATTCATGTAACAAACAGTAGACAAAAATAATTTTTCGAATAACTATAAAAATAACCAAGATATAAGCCATCAAACATTTCATTATATCTCTTTCTAGCAAAACGGAATTTAATATGGAGTTTATATGGCCGGCGTAGACTATGACGTAACAGTACATGTCGGACCTCTCTGTCAAAACGCCGTCTAATTAGCAGTTTCAAATGCCTATATCTTGCGTGTTTCTTGGCCGATTTAAATTTTAATTTCAGATTTTGATATCGTTTATACAGTATTTTGATATTTAGTTAAGAAAAGCGATACAGAAAATTCATGCATGTACCCTATTAAAACAAAGCAGCGCGGCCAACTCTTTCAAGTTCACGAACAAAAGGTATACTAGGGGCTACTTATGAATATTATCAGTCTTTCAGTTCATTTATTACATATATATATACCTATAAAAGGGCCGACCTTGTAGGCAAATAATTAACTCAATATTTTTTCACTGAACACAGCTTTAAAAACCTTTCTTTTGTATTAAATATCTTTAAAATATTTTCTTCTGGCTCCGCGATTATTACTCATTTAAATAAAATATCTTTATCAATATGTATTATAAAATGTCATTAACAGAATTAATACAAAATCCCCCAGTTGCTAGGGTCTGCCTATTTTGTTTTTTACTGTCATAAAAAATACATTTAGCTATACATCATATTCGCTAGTTTTATCTAAAATCACAATCACAGATTATATAGAAAACAAAAGAATGCCATTCAAAATATAACTCAAGTATGATTCAAATAAAAATAAACCCCGTTCGTCCCGTACACAATATAGTAACAATTTGTTTTTCAATAATATTCCTTATTGCACTGGAGTCCTTATCGGAATGAGGTTGGAGTTGAAACAATTCTACTCCAAGCGGAGCGGGCGCCCCGGGCGGGTCGGCCCGACGAGTATTCAAACCCGATCGGGGCCCAGATCTGCAGATCCGGACACGAACGCAGACATGGCTACGTATTAAGGCGTGTTCGTGAAATTCGGGACGTTAGCACCCGCCGGGGTTAAGGATACGGGGCTACGGTTCGACGTATAGTACGGATATCAGGAGCCCTAGTTTAGACCACGCGGGGTGTGTTCTTACAGTATGAAATTACCTACATTACACTATTTCCATGGCAGCTAGCAGCCGTAAGTCCACCCGGTTCCGTGGGTAGCCTAAGCGTATGTACGGGAATCTCCGTCACTTTACACTGGTACTTACCATTGCGTCAGCATGTTTAATCCTCCCGCTGTACAAATCCACCACGCTTTCCCATAGAGTAAGTTGCCACACACCGGTTACTGGGGAAATCGTAAAATTATGATATATAGCCAGGGTCTATAGGTGGAGGATAATATATGTACAAAATAGTATTTTATGCAATCGTTATATAATGTATGCTTTTCGGTCGAGTACTGCTGAGTGGCCTAATTAAGGTACGAGACTTAAAAAAGCTAATTTTATAACTTGTATACGATACTTTTTCTACGAGTAGGTATCGTCATCATCACCATCATCATCATCATCTTCATCATCATCATCATCATCTTCACCATCATCATCACCCATGAAGACTTTACTTTCCTAAAAGGACAGATTTTTTTTATATATTTGCATTAAAACGAGTCTTCTTAAACAAAGAAATTTTATTTTTCGCAACCAGTTCTATTTTTGAAATCATTATAATGCATTCAAAGTGTTGGCTTATGTTATGAAACAAGTGTTGGCTTATGAATATATCAGTTTAGTTGGAAGTGCCATAGAGTATCCGACATTGAAAAGTATGCTATTAAAGTTTAGTCTATGAAGTTAAAGGGATTAAAGTCGACGAGTAGAAAAAATATATTTTATGTGCCCACAAGACCGATTAAATTTGGAGGGTTCGCTCTGTAATTTTAATAATACCTCAATAATTGACGTTTGATTTCAATAGCTTTTTTTGTTTTTCAGTCCTTAACCAGTCTGTGCCGTTGGTGCCGTGGAATTGCGAGCAAGCTTCAATGTGCAAGGATTTAAAGTTTTTACAACTATTGCATAAACTGGGTTTCCAAATGCCGGTTGATACCGGTAAAGTGTTTATAAGGATACCGCACGTGTGGTCAGCTGACGATTTGTATCAAGTGGCTGGTAGAGTAGGCGTTATTGACACAAGTAAGTTATCACTTTTCTTTATCAAGTGCGTGTCAAGGACAAACAAGTGTGGGCTTATAGTATTTTAAAAGAATATCCTAAGGGGACGAATAATAAACAATGAATGAATATCGCCTGTGATATGTAGGTATGTACTACTACTACTGCTAAACACAATCAAAGCACATCAGCGTTCAGCACTATCTACGGCTCATCTTGCTCTCTCACTGGGTCTTAAGTTAGAAGTTATAACCAGAGACGGAGTAACGTCATTACTCGCAATATTATGGACATGACTCCAAAGTTAATTAATAGGTTAATTAATTTATTAATTACTTGAAATTAGATTTGAATTCATAGTTCATAGTTCTTTATTTACTATCATGTACATTCAATTCCTGGAGATAACAATTTAAACATGCTTTCAAAATAATTACCTTAGTAATGTTATATTTTATTATAATGAACAAATTTTCTAGTTAATATATACGATCGATAAATATAAAATTTTCGTAAGAAAATATTTTGACATTGACATTCGCATTCTAAATAATGGCATTTTTTTACTGACGCCTACTAAAATATCGTCAGTTTAAAAACGAGCTCATGATTAAAGTTTAAACGAATAGAATGCGACTTCGAAATGGTATATTATCATCGTTTATGATGTTATAAATTCGAATAAGTATGTAGGTACTAAATTAAATATATGTTTCTTTTATTTTCAGGGAATAAAGAAATATGTTAATGCCGTTGTTATTTGAACTTTAAGGAATGGTGTCGGAAGTTTCTCTTGAAACATCATTAGTTAAAAAAATCGCTGAATGTTGGGATTAAGTAGTCGGTCTTGAGATAAAGACTTTAAGACTGTCACTCAATACTTAGAAGATGAAATAAACTCTGAATTGTACGGGCATAATAATATTCCTGCTAAGCTACTTAAGCTTGTTGAAATAAAACAATTTAACGGATTATATCGCGTATATTATCTCATTTTAACTTAAGCTTGCTCCATTAATATCAGTGGATTGCGAGCGGAGTTTTTCAGCACTTAAGTATATTTTTGATATAAAAAGGAATAGGCTGACCACAGAAAATTTGATAAAATACTGTTTATTTATATTAATAAATCTGCATTATATGACATCTTGGTATTATTTATTTGTTGGGAATCAAATGAAATCTCCTGAGATTTAATTTGAATAAACTAAATAGTTAAGCAATAAATTTATTGATTAACTATTGAGTTAATTTTGGAGTCATGTTCACAATATTGCGAGGAATGACGTTACTTCGTCCGATCCCTGGTTAAAACTATCAAACCCCGCCCTATATACAAGTAAGCACCTAGTAATTCCCTTTCTTTTTTACAACCTTTTATTTAACTTGCAATATAGATTGTATGTTCAAGTGCAATCTTGCAAGTTAAAGTTGACCTACTTCCCGGTTTCCAATTGAGCTAAAATGTGGCATACTGATGTAAGTTTGGTGACAATGCAATAGTATGATACTATCGAGCTTATCTGATGATGAAGCAGGATGGTGGTCATAGTAACACTGTAATAAAATAATTCAATCCTACCGAGTTTGGGCTCTTTAGAATCTTCTGGGTGTGTTAGTTGATGGATGTTCAAAGAAAAGTACAGCCGGCAATAAAAGCTTCTCACAAAAATTTAAATATTGACAGAAACTTTTGGTATTTTAGATAAGCTGAAATTCTCTATCAGCGATATCCTCGACAGCGGAACTCCGAATACAACTCAGCAGGGTAACTCGACGATACCAACAGATCTCACTAAAGAAGTAACAGCGTGTATCCCCAGTCCAGATAACTTTTATCAAATACACAAACAGAAGCATCTCGCGGCTATAGTGAACTTTACGCCCAGGTAAGAATTGTTGATAATGTTAAGACGCTATTTTATTTAAACAAAGCCATTCAACCCCTCACATGCAGTTATTCTAAATATTGGAAACAGGTAATTATAAGCTTGGGAATCTCTGGCTAAACGTCTTATGACGTAAAGCATTTTATATCTCACTTTTGGGTCCTTTACGGCTGTATTGAGCGAGTGATAAAAACAAAAAGATTATCCCTTGTGTTAAAAATTAAAAGACTAATGTGTATGACGTGGAGAGTAGTGATTGTGACGGTTTGAATAAAGTACGTTATTGTCAGTAAAAAATATGATAAGGTGAGTTCGGCAAAGTATCGGACGAATTTAGGTAGGTTGACATGATGTTGGGTTTAATTTTTTTTCTCGGCTTGTGAATACGTTACGTAAACAAAGAAAATGACAAAATGATAAGAATTAAATACACTATATTTTTTTTTCATGTTCCTAGACGTGAACGTGAGTCAGTAACGAGTGTTTAAATTAAGAAAACAAATATTTTTCGACATGGTCAATTTCTACGCAGTAGTGTAAGAACGGACGGGCCTCTAAAATCGTCTATATTGCTGGTAGCAAAGAGTTTACAATAGGGAAATATCAGTTTTTACCCTCTGAAAAATATATACTAAAATTGGCCAGATAGTGTTACTAACCGTAATTTCGGACAAGATTTTTACTTTTTGTGTCGATCTTACCACGCGCCTGAAATTAAAGAAATTGTGTACCTCAAACTTTCGACTTGGGGTTTAATGAACTTATCTTGGGGTTAATAAACTTATCTTGGGGTTAATGAATCCAATTACATCAAGAAGTGTAGTAGCCTAGGCGGAGATGAGGATATTTATAATAGTAGTTTATGCAACCGATAAATAATGAGGGGTATTAAAACACGAGTGTGGTTTTCTGAACCAAACCGTAGGCGAGTTTTATAATAAGATCACACGAGTGTTTAAAGACCTAATTATGTACACTTGCACTAGTTAACAGAGGCGTGTTGAATTACAAGGGAAGCCGAAGCGTACTCATGTTTAAAGAAAAAGGTGGTTATAAGCCTTTTCTTGGGCAACCTTGTGGGAATCGGCTTATATGGACGCCACGCCACTGCTAGTTTATCTATATTCATATATTAAATCCTCTTTAATGAGTTCCAAGTGCAACCATTGAGCCAGGAATTATGTTTACCGAGATAACCCATCTCATAACTTCATCATACATGATCAAGTTATGATCCGCCGCGCGGCGAGCGCGCCGGTTATCTCGGATATCATGCCGTTTTGAGAATGTCAACATTTAGTATTGAAAAGCTGATCGTGTGACCTATGGTTTTTGGACACATTTAAAAGGAATTACCATATGGGTGTAGATCAGTTATTTTAAAGTATTGTGGAGCCTATCTAAAATTAATACGACTATTTGAGTCAGTTGCGTTTTTAATCACCATAATCAAATAAAAAACAAACGGTGGTAATAAGTATTGGTAATTATCGCACCTTAAATATAGTTATATTATATAAAAGCGGGTTGAGCATACTTTAATATAATTGCAGGCTGGTCAGGCTGTACAGTGTACATACACATTTGCTGCTCGTGAGCGCTGAACGACTCACATAAGTACTTGCAGACAATAGGCTTGTACTTACACCTTTTTACACGTGTATGACCAACCTGCTTTTTATGATGAGTATCATTTAAACTTATGATATTTTAATCAATATAAAACCAGCATTCATATATACACATATATATATAAATAAATAAATTACTAACTTTATATATATTTACAATATAAAACAAGAACGTAACGTTTTATCATGTAGATTTCTCTGTTTCAAATAAGAATCAAATTACATGTTGTTAGGAGTCAGATTTATTCTTGATGACCCGTAAGTGCAAAGTTTGAGAAACCCTGACAGTTTAAGGGCGGATGATTTTCATCCGGTCTTTGCCAACTTCGGGTGAGACCGGATCTTAGCCTACAGTAGACGCATTCCAATTTCAATTATATAGTTTTATCACAAATTTAATAAAAATAGGATGGACTCAGTAAAATAAACTAAAAATGCTTCTACTTACCTATTATTTCCAAAAACTCTTGAAGGGGTAGTTTCGGACACAACACAAAACTGCATTTTTTTACAATTTTACTTTATTGCGCATAAAGCACGACTCGCTAGTCCGAGCAACAAGTGCAAATTGAAGAGGGATGCAGGTCAAAATAGCGCATCAGGTCATCTTGCCAGCGGCAGCGTTAAAAAAAGTCACCGCAATAAGCGTATATTTAAGCCATACGTTCTTACCCGGTGTCCGATCTTAGTCGAACTCACCTTAGAATGTCTAGTAGTAGGTAATTAGAAAAGAAAGGGGTACAAAAGGCAGATTTAATGGCATACTCATATCATGAATTGCCTACATACAATGAATGCTAAAAAGGCTACGTTATCCCGTTGTTAGAATACAACGTGTTAACGTATAAACGATGATGAAAGTTTCGTTAGCTGTATTTAGTTTTTAGGGTTCCGTGCCCAAAGAATTCCATTACTACGCCTCCGCTCCGCTGTCTGACTGTCTGTCACAGCGTTCTAACTCTTGAACCGTGTAGGTCGTAGTAGGTCGTAATTTTTTTCGTAATATTTTGAATCAGAATATCTTTTTCTCACACATGGATGTACATCCTAGGAAATGACGCCCTTATTTTCGCGATAACGGGCCCCAGACGGCTAAATTTCATGGTTGAATATTTGTTCCAATTTCAAATTGGAAAGATCATAACATAATGAAATTTCATAAAAAATTGGCTTAGGCTAGCAATGTGATCGTCTTTTGTTTGAATTTCTTTTTTCTCCCATTGAGTAGGTATCTACATATGAAAAAAAATATTGAGAATGTATAATATATTACGTAAACGTAAAAAAAACGAAATTTCTAAGAGCTGCTTTGTGTACCTATATATATTTATGTACGTATGTATGTCCATATATATCCGTATATATGTATGTATGTCCGTATGTATGTCTTTCGGTCTGTTTGTCTGTCTCGCGTTGTCTCGCATTGTTTCACCTTTTCTATTGTGTTGCCTGTGTCTCTAAAGTGTATACATATGTCCTTGGATTTATTTGAGAAATGCACTATTCATACATGCCTCAGCGTGAAAAGGGATTCCCGCCTCGTATCCCGATTCGTACCTATTCTATGCCTACTTGGCTGGCAACCCCTATTTTCCGGCTTCTGCGGTAAAGTACTATTGGACTGTAACAGTTGCCCCTTGAATTTTCACAAAGTGTGATTACTATAGTCGTAATAAGTAATAGAAACAAAACAAAGTTAACAATTAAAGGATCCACACCCTGGAGAATCCTTCGTACGCGAGCCCAAGGTGCACTCGTCCACCAAGACCGTTTTAGTACCTTATACCCTTTCGTCCTGTGTGACCATAGAGAACCCGTTATATTTTAACTGGTTGATAATATAAATTAAGTGGTATCTAATGTTTACAGGCCAGGTTCGTCCTTCTACTCTGAAGTCCAGCACGAAGCCAACAAACGTTGTTGGCTGGAAGTAGTCCAACAGTCCCAAGAGTTGAAATTGACTTGTGCCGTAGGAAGGTAAGACTTTTTAAATCTAAATTAACAATTAATTCCGATAATGTTGTCTAACGGTTTAAGCCTCTAATCCATGGACCACGAACGCTGCAAATACCTCCGAATTTTTATATTTATATATTTATAATAAATAAAAATAATACGATATTTTTATATTATTACCGTACATCAATTTAAAGCCTAATTTTTTCCATTTAAGAAATAGTGATTTTAAAAAAAGGCGTCGCAATTTTTTTTACCTGCCTCTGTGACCTTGAGACAAACATACTATAAAAATACGCACAAGAGGCAAGTGGAAAATGGTTCTCTATCGTTTGCCCGAATTTCATATGAAATAATCTCTTATGCCCGAATTTCACTTGCCATAATTTTATATTCCATAACGATTCATATGCTATAGTAATCATTTGCCATATTTTCATATGCCATTATTTCATATTCCATAACGATTCATATGCCATAGTAATTATTTGCCATATTTTCATATGCCTTAATTTTATATTCCATAACGATTCATATGCCATAGTCATCATTTGCCATATTTTCATTTGCCCTTTCTTTATATTCCATAACGATTCATATGCCATAGTAATCATTTGCCATATTTTCATATGCCATAATTTTATATTCCATAACGATTCAAATGCCATAGTAATCATTTGCCATATTTTCATATGCCATAATTTTATATTCCATAACGATTCATATGCCATAGTAATCATTTGCCATAATTTTATATTCCATAACGATTCATATGCCATAGTAATCATTTGCCATATTTTCATATGCCATAATTTTATATTCCATAACGATTCATGTGCCATAGTAATCATTTGCCATATTTACATATGCCATAATTTTATATTCCATAACGATTCATATGCCATAATAATCATTTGCCATATTGTTAGGTGCCATAACAATACATTTGCCATAAATTTAATTTTCTCCAACTTGCTCGGAAATGTTCCCATTAATGTAGTAAAAACACACCGTGAAGTCCATCGTTATTTACGTTGATACGATTACCAATTTTTTAAAAAAGTGGCATTATTTATGTTTACATTAAGTATGTTTTTTTTAATGTTGTGCGTTTAGGAATTGCCAATTCAACTAAAAGTAATAATGTATATATTTATTTTAACTACTGGTATGGGTTTTCTTAATATTTATTTTCATTACTATATTTAATCTGGAACCAAATATACAATTCGGACCCAAAACTTTTAACTGTAATATCCTTAAATAAATTAAGGCGGGAACGTGAATTTCATTTTGTCAAAGAGTTTCTGTCGTGTTATTTTTACGAAAATAAGTTACATAAACATATGTCAAATTTCCTCGCATATTTGGAGAATAGCAGTATACATGCCTCGGCAGGAATGTAATTTCGTGGATTCGTATCTATTGACACCGTACTCATCCACGAAATGACTTTTCCCGGCCTCTGCAGTAATATACTATTTCCCTATTAACAAGTATTGAAACGCCTTAATAATAGGCATGATGGCGGGGTATGAAAATCAAAATTCTTATTAATCCGTCAGTTAGATTATAAAAAAAAACTCTGATGGTCATAATACAAACCTATCCTAACCTACAGTTTTTTATTTTGGGCCCATTTTGACTCAAAAAAAATCGATCATCCGAATTTTTCTTCTACTAGCGATTCGTAGCCAGAATCATCACTCTTCCGAATTTTTTAACTTTATATTTTTTATATCATTAATTTGTACTACTACCAACCGAGTTCATAATAAACAGTTTCCAGAACATCATAATTCATAATGTCATCACTAAGGTTATGCTTGTACTCATAATACTAGTTGACTCATTTCTTTCATACATAACCATAATTTTCAATAAACTTGTCAACCATAACATTTAAACGGGTGGACCCGTTGACTCACATAAAATTGATCCTCCGAATCTTTCTTTTACTACCGATTGTAGCCAGAATCATCACTTCCAAATTTTTATATGTATCGTTGTAATGATTCATCATTGAGGGTACATCATAATTCATAATGTCATCACTAAGGTTATGCTTGTACTCATAATACCAGATGACTCATTTCTTTCATACATAACCATAATTTTCAATAAACTTGTAAACTAGGAAGACTTAATTCAAGGGGGGCATTAAGGGCGCTAACCCTGATGCTGGTCAGCGACAGGCAAATGAAGCTATGGATAACGCCATAGCCGGCACTTATTATGCTTCGGAGGTGGCCGCAAGTAGTCTAAAAGTAGAAACCGACAGCCATGTACTATCTCGGTTTAATACGTATGTTTCTGGATCAAGAAAGTAAAAAATATAATGGTCGCTACGGTAAATCGTTTGACCTATCCAAATCGTAAATAATATTCTTTTCAAAACGATTATTGCAAGTAGATTAAACACACCACTTTCGGCATCACCAGAGAATCCTCAAACTGAAACTTTTTATTGCAAACACATATAATAACATAAAAATAAACATCATAATATGCACCCTGCAAGGGCACAGCAAATAACTTAATTCTAATACATTAGTATACTATTATACCTAATTACTTAGTCTAACTAAATTCAACATGTATCTTCAAAAAAATCTTGTAGTGAATAGTAACTTTTTTCTAATAAAAATTGCTCTATTGCTTGTTTAAATAATTTATGATTTTCTATGCTTTTTATAGCTGCTGGTATCTTGTTATAGATTTTAACACACATCATATGTGGCCCTGTATTAAATATTTTTAAGTTAGAACACTTGGTATTAGGTAGAGCTAAATATTTTTTGTTGCTCAAAGTCAGCCGTTTTGAGTGGTAATCAGCTAGTGGGAAAAACTTATCGTGCGTCCTTACAAAATTGCAGGCTTCGTAAATATATATGGATGTAAGCGTTAGAATTCCAAGTTTTTTAAAAAAGGGTCTACAACTTTGCATACTAATAATATTAGCCAGGATTCTGATAGCTTTTTTTTGTACGATAAACAAATCATTGGCATTGGTACTATTGCCCCATAGCAATATACCATATCTTAATAAAGAGTGCGCGTATGCATAATATGCGGGTTTGACAGTTTTTAGGTCTGTTGTGTTTTTTAGTTCATATAAGGCATATAGGAATCTGAATAATTTACTTGTTACTTTATATAAGTGGTCCTTCCAATTTATATGAGAATCGATGTTTACTCCTAGTAGCGAAAAGGTGTCTAAAACTTCTAATTTGTTATTATCAAATGTAAAGTTAATGTTTAGAGGTTGTTTTTGATAGGGTTTGAAAACCATCAACTTAGTTTTTAGGAGGTTTAATTCTAGATTATGGTCGGCTTAAGATAACTCTCGCCAAAGCATGGAAAAACAACAGAAATGTCATCGGCGAATAGGGCGCTAGTGGTGTGTATTATTTTTGGCAAGTCCTTAATATAGATTAAAAGTAATTAGCATTCCAGCACACTGCCCTGTGGGATCGATCGAGTAACATATTGTAGCGTTGATTTTATTTGAGATATTAGTCCGGACTGTTTATTGTGGTACTGTATTTCCACATACTGCACTCGGTTTTTGAGATATGACTTAAACCATTTGTGTACAGTCCCTCTTACTCCAATACCGTTTAATTTCTTCAATAGAATTGAAATAAAACAATTTAACGGATTATTTCGTTTTTATTTCAATGAGTAATAATCGCGGAAACAGAAGAAAATATTATTCTTCAATAGAACTTCATAATACACTCTATCATATGCTTTACTCATATCGAGTATTATACCAACAGCATATTGTCTGTTGTTTATTATTTCCAGTATTTGGTTGATATATTTATAGACTGCTAGGGTTGTGGAGTGTTTTTTCCGGAAACCATTTTGGCTTTCGTTAAAGATTGAGTACTTTTCGCAGAAGGCATACAAACATTTTGACATGGCAGATTCCAATATTTTTGAAAAGGTTGGTAAGAGAGCTATAGGCCGATAGTTGTTGCAGTCAGTTTCTTTTCCCTTTTTATAAATAGGCTTGATTATTGATAGTTTAAGAGAATCGGGTATAACGCCCTCTGAGAAAGATTGATTTATTAGAGTTGTTAAAGGCTGAGCCAACTCATCTGCACATTTCTTTATAAGAGCGGGTGGTAGTTCGTCATAACCAAAGCTGTATTTGTTTTTTAAGTTGCGAATGATGCTGTGAGTCTCCCGTTCATGAACTGGCTGTAAGTAGAGTGAGTTTATGGTAGGAGAGAGAACGGAGTGATTGGATGCACTCATGTCGCTTGCGGCCGTACCAATCTCGGCGCCCACAGATATAAAAAAATCGTTGAACGAATTCGCTATGACATTCGGGTCGTTCGTTACGGAGTTTTTGATCTTTAATGTAACGTTTTCTCTTTTCTTTTTTGGCAATTTATTTGTTCGTTCTTTATCTATGTACCACATTGTTTTAGTAATATTATCAGTGGTTTTGACTTTTCGAATATATTGTAGCTTTTTAGATTTTGCTACAGTCTTTTTAAGTAACTTTTCGTAACGTTTATAATAATTATTTAAAGTCGGATTTTTACTTTTGGATACGAGTACTTTTAGCTGTCTTTTATTTTTAACCGACTTCCAAAAAAAGGAGGTTCTCAATTCGACGGTTTTTTTTATGGATGTTTTTTATTGGATGTTCACCGATTACTCGAAGACTATTCGACCGATTTCAAATATTTTTTTTTGGTTTCATAGATGGTACTTTCTAGTTAGTCCCATTTAATTTTGGTAACGATCTGATGATGGAATCCATGAGGAATTGAAGGAACTCCTGAAATATTGTAGGCATACATATAGCGATTTTGGTATTATAAGAAACATAATAAGCATTTGCATTCAAAAAGTGTAAATTGGTGAAGTGGAACTGATGCAGAAGACCACAGAATGCCATCGGAACTCCTCAATGATAAATGATTTACGGGTGGCTACAAAATATCTTGATTAATTTAGCTAAGCAACTTCATAGTCACAAATTTAAATGTTCCTGATGAGAATGGTACCATCGAATTGATTTGATGATGGAGCCGGAAGGTAGGCACCAGATCTATGTAATAAAATAATGTATCCTAGCCGTGTTTGGGCTTGTTCGAATCGTCACGAGATACACTTTTAAGTAATGATTCACTAAAAAGTGTAAAATAAATAAACTTTTAAACCGACGAGTATATACAATTAATGTTATTTTGGAGTCGGTGCCATCGTGTCACAACTTACTAAAACCGTCCATTTTCAATACTTTACACATTCTTTATATGGCACCGACGCCAAAATAAGATTAATTGTATATACTGTATAGATTGAGTATTCAAACGGTTACTTGTAAGTAATTTGAAGAAACTGAATTATGGCGTTATTTTTTTACTTTTTAGTTTTTTTGGAGTCGGTTTTACTTTTTTGTTTAAAAGTTTATTTTTACATGACGTTCTTATGCCAGTGGTCAGCCAAGTCTTTTTATTAATTTGGTGTTTGATTTTGACCAGTGTTTTGGGAATACATATTTCTAAAGCACTGTGTATAGCTATAATAAACGAGGTGAAGTTGTCGTTAATGTTTTTCTCACTGTCTATTAATTAATTCCAATTTAGGTCCGATAAGTAGGATTTAAAAATTTGCATATTGCCGGCCGTAAATTTTCTTTTGTAGCTATACCAGGTTTTCCTCTCATGTGGTAAAGGTTTTTTGCTATTTGTTACTACATACACAATACCCTTGTGATCTGAAAAACCTTATTCTTTAACAGATAGTACATTGGTTTCATCATGGAAATTTGTAAATAACAGGTCTATACATGTCGAGCTTTCTTCAGTAACTCGCGTAGGCTCATTCACAATTTGCTTAAAATTATAACGTTTAAAAATATTGATAAGCGCCGCTGAAGACGGACATTTTCCTAAAACATCTACATTGAAGTCGCCACCAATGACAACATTTTTCTTTGAATCTTTTACAGTAACAAGTTTTAAAAGCTTTTCTAATGTTTCATAAAATAAAATTGGATTCCTTTGGCTGTTCGGCCAATATACAACAATGAGTAATAAATTTAAATGAGGAATTTCAGTTGCACAGGTTTCAAATATATACTCAGTAGTAAAACTTATAATGTCCTTGCGCTCCACAAAGGGTATGCCAACCTGGAGGAACACACACACCGCCGCCTCGATGAGTCCTTCTATTGAACATTGAAGTAGCTTTGTAGCCTTCTAATTGTAGTAAGTCAATTTTTTCTTGTGTGATCCAGGTTTCTGATAGACAAATTGCATTTATTTTTCTATCGTTTTCAGTTGCCGCATCTATTAGGTGGCGTTTATTTATAATACTTCTAATATTTTGGTACAGCATCTTGAAGTTATAACTTGTTTCGGCTCCGAAAAAAGTGTTGGCTTTGTTGTGCTGAAGCAGGAGGCATATGCTGACCCGTTGTGGTATTTGCTGATGTTATCGTTATATAATCCGATATTTTCTTTTGTACACTTTACATTTCTGTAATTTTAAGCGGCTGTGTTGTGAAGTGATCTTTTATATTCCTTTGTACGCTTTTCGTTGGGTTTTCCACAGGCACTCGATGCTGTTGTTTTTCCTGGGACGCAATAAAAGCCCCTATGTCTTAAACTATATTGGGCATTCCTAGATTATTGAGCTTTCCTGTCTTGTCGGAAAACATGCTTAGAGTTAGGTCAAGATTGGAGTCGAAAGTGTAGTGCCTATCCTGAAAGGGTACATCGCTACGTAAGTAAGAGTTAAATGTCTACTTTATAATTATAATTTGGCTTACCACATATATAGGTGGGGCACACTAAAATTATATTTGTGTGGGTAATAGGACTAAGCACATTGGTGATATGCTTCACTAAGTTTAAATAGTCTCTATTTTGCTGCAGGTCTCCTTCGCCGATTAGAATTACACAGTAATCTCTCAATGTAAGAGTTGAAAGTTTATTTTCAATCTGACGTAGCTGTTCCCTTATTCCTCCTCCAGGCGATTTGAAGTGGCAGAAGTTAAATGTTTCGAGGGAGGAGTATAGATAGTCTTCAACAATCCTTGTGATATTAACGGTTTCGTTACTGCTCAATAATATCAATTTATTTTTTGTCAAATCTTTGATCTGATTTTTTTTGTGACCATGACCGTGGTGGGGATTGTGGTAATTAGAGTTGCTACTCGAGGCTATATTTTCTTCGGGTGAGGCTTCAGGGGTTGATTTCAGTTGTTCGTTGGATTGTCGAGACGTGGGGAGCCCGGGACCACCGGGGATTCCGCGCAGATGGGCATTTCAAAGCTTCGCGAATGCGGCACAGAGTTACGCCTTGCTAAGGTTTTTTTAATGGTGTTGATTTTCGCGGCAACTGTACAGATCCGTTACCACTATACAGTGTTTTATACAGATCTTTTTTTTTTTTACTTGTCACATAGAATTTTCTTGTACTCTATAATTTCTGTACTTAGGCGGTCGATTTCCGCATGGGCACTTTCAAGCTGGCTGCTGAGATCAGTAATTTCTAACTTGAGTTCTGTCACCTATGGATCTTCTATGTTGGACATTCTCGGCAGACTTTTTGAGGAAGCATCTAAAAAGGACGACAAATTCGTGTCAAATGCATCCTCGTAAAATGTAAGTAAGACACACAATTACACATTAGCACACCAATATTGTTTTTTTGGCAAAATACTCACAATATTTATCTTAGCCTTACACGCTACTATTTTGTAAATAATGAATAAATAAAGCAAATTTTTGAAAAGAAACCATTATATTGTTAAAAAATGACATTGAGAACTGCATTGAGAACGTTGAACAAAATCCGGTACCAAACCGGTTCGTTTAAAAAAAGTGTCTCTGAAAGTCTGTGAGTTTAGCAGTCGATTTTTTTGCGCTAGTAGTCCATATAGGTAGCTATGTTTTAAAGTAAAAATAAATTGCTATTACTAAAAACTTAAGTCACAAAAAATAAATACGATTTTAATTTAAATACGATTATTTCGAAATTGCGGCGTCGTAGCTTCCCTGTGCATGATTTACCCTGGCCACAATGCAAAATTTAATGTTACATTCATAAAAATATATAAAAGATTTCTTTTAATACCCGCATTACCGGTAATTTTACTCGGATCGCATTTTTTTAAAAGTTTTATTGCTAGGCTCGTGGGAGTTTTACTCTTGCATTAGTATTACATTGCACGGTGATTCCGCTCCCGTACAAGGGCGGCCATAAATACCTCAACTCCAAAAAAAGCCATTTTTTCGATTTTAAACTATAAAGGGTTATTATACAAGCATGAAATATATCATTAATAACATTTTTAGACATTTATAATAAACTTGTGTGACTATTTTTATTAAAAAAATATCTGTAGTCAAAACCATTTTATAAAACGTTATTATTTTAAACATAAAGCCATTAGATAAAAAAAATTTGTAATTAATGAAAACATAAATGAAACAGCATACTACATAAATAATAAAAATATTTATTTCAAGACTATTTACATATATACAAATAAGGTTATATTAAAACAAAGCGATTACTTACTATTTATACATTCAATATTACCTACTTACTATTTACACACAACAAGTCCAATACAGATTTAGACAAAGAACTTTTTTTTTTAACATGTAACCTTCTCAAACTTGATATTAGGGGATCTGAGTGAAGAAGAAGTCGATTAATCAAATCAGTATTAGTCAAAACGCGGTTCATTTTTCGTGTGTGATCTAGTTGTAATGCTTTATAGTATTTGTTACTCGCTTCAGCTGCTTCTTCAGACAGTTCTCCTATAGACAGTAGGCCGTGATTGATAATGTCAGCACCATGAATCAAAATTTTGTGGACAGAAGCAGGCAAATAGTACCATGGATATTCGGCAACTAATTGCCGTGCAGTTTCTAAAGCGAAATCTCTGAATTTTGTCGCATCAATGTTATATCCCGAATTGATACACTGAAGTACAGTCCAACAACGATCTAGGAGATCCTTCTTAATACCCGTAATTTCAGCTGAAATATCTGAGCTTGAGAAGAACCGCCTAGCAGTGTTGCCATCGTTCGATGTCCCGCTTCCGCCACTTTTGGGTTTATCGATAATAAGACCTAACTTTTCCCTAAATTGCGATTGTATAAGTTTTTTTTTTCAGCTACAAGTCGTTTATCGCTATCAGACCTAGCTTGCCATTTCTTAACCTCTAACTTGTAAGCGAGATGAATGAAATATTCAAAAAATCGGATCAATGCGTGAAGTGGAGACATGCCATATTCATATTTACTTTCGTCAGTTGCTTTGCACAAACATACATCAATTTGATTCATCTCACTTGGTAAAGCTTTACATATATAACATCTAGTTGAAGAAACATCACTAAGTGCATTACACACCTTACCATCGACCATAGTAAGTTGTAAGCTATGATTAATTGTGTATTCGCATGCATTTGTCTTGAAGATAGTCGGTTGCAAGTTACTTATTTTCTGTTTGAAATAAGTCTCCTCTTCAACTGATACTGCAGTTGTTTCCTTAAAAAACTGAAAGCGAATAGGTCTGCAGTATCGAGTTGAAGAAGGACGAGGATTTTTCCACAAAATGATTGAGTTTTCCTTATTATCCGGGTTTAAAATAAGTTGAAGCGGTACATATGAAGTAACAAACAAGCTACTATCCACAAGAGAAGAATCTGAGAAAGTTTGTTTGTATTCGCTATGTCCTGTACTACCATCAAATCCCCATTTCCCAACCAAAGATATTTTATTTAAAGACTGGTCAGGTATTTTATCTAAAATATCTTTTTGAGACTCAAGAATCCGAGTGGCAGTGTGATCTAACAAACTCTGAAGTTCGACTTCGGCTGATGATTCAGTAACGGCTACAGTTGTAGGGTAACATCTCTTTTTAGCCTTTACAATGCGTTGATAGGAAGGCATACAATCTTTCAGTACATTATTATGTATAAAATTCTTAATTAATAGATATTGCTTTCTAGAAATCTTACCTTCTGCAATAAGTGACAAAACTTTGTTTTCGTCGACTTTTGTAGAAGTTAAGCTGGAATCAGCAGAAGCATTGAGCAGTGTATTTACAGCAGACTCGTCAAAATTAGATAGTTCCGCCAGTCTCCTTCTTTTAGTGCGTTTACTACTTTCATTAAAGTTTTTCCTCGGACGGCCACGAGAAGTGGAAGGGGAGGGGTCGACGTTATCATTCTGCTGAGAAATACGCTGCTCGATACTTTGGATCACATCAATGTATTCTACATCATTAAGCCACTCTGCATATTTATGTAGAAATATAGACTTTGTACATCTTGTTTTTTTCCAATAACATGCAATTCGTTTACATAAATTCCTTATTTTAACCCTTAAATTCTCTATGCCAATATTTTCGATGTTATCCGAAATAATTGATGTTTCCGTCAGTGTAGTAAAAACATGTTGAAATTTTTCTGTATCAGTTCCTTGTCCAGAGTGCCAAATATCAAAAACACTACGTTTCGAAATAGAACACCTTAAAAATGTACCTAAAACAAAGATAAAAACATTTTTTAAAAATCGGATTTTTTTCGGCTACCCTACTCTTGTTCTTTGAAACCCCTTTTACCTAAGAAGAGGTCAAAAAAGGTCGATGAAAGTTACAGCCCTTATTAAGGACACTTCCATCTATAACATAATATATGTGTCAAGTGCGGCAAACCTCGGCATCAGAGTATAACTCTCAATGAAATCATACTTCTTAAAAATTAATCGTAAACGACAGACCTCTACTAGAAAATTATTTTAAAATATAAGCACGCATATTTATATATAAAACATAATTGAAAAATAAAGTACATACCCTCTTCTTGGATTTCCATAATAATACCACGTGGACACACGCAAATAATAATAATAGTACACAATAACAAAGTGATTAAGTTGCGGCGACAAAAACACACTACTAATTAGGGTCGAGATGCGTTCACTTTCGTTGCACAAAAGTAAATGATAATAGTACTTTATTGCTGTGCTATGTATAGTATTTAGAAGATTGTCTATCGGTGAATCATTTTACTTACTTTTTAGTCCAGGATACGCTCATGACTTTTTTCGATTTATGGCCTACGGCGGAATCACTGTGCATTGCGCCATTCCATAATTCAATAAAATCAGGCTATTCCCAAATGAGGGTCAAAAAACACTGTGCGAAATGATTTGAATAATTTTGACGGAAATAAAATCGACATGATTTTATTCTCACGAATTCTTATTCAAATCATAATTTTATTCTTGAGCGCCCAACACTGGGGGTAACTTTATCTTGTTCATCGCGTGGTTTTTTATATGAATCGCAATCCCTTTTAAGCTATGTCAACTCAATTATTATTTTTTTGTTTATAAACATGTTTATCTTCTGGGTTAATTTTCGTCTTTATATGTGGAACTGGAATTAAAAATGAGATTAGTAATTTTTATTTAAGGGGACGTGCCGCAATTATATTATAAATATGTATTGTTGCTTATTACAATGTTTTAAAATGTTTTTTGGGAATTTAAAAAAATCAAATCTTGAAGTATTTTTGTTTAAATTGAGAGCAATGTGTACTGTCGACATATACAAAAATAGTTCTATTCTATCGCATATTATTATTATAAGAATTAAATTATTATTTTAATAATTGAAAATTAAAATTAATGTGGTGGTAACTACTGGGAATTTTTTTCCCACCTGTTACCACTAAAGGAATTGGTGGTAACAAGTGGGAAAAAAAATCCCACCTGTTACCGCTGGCAACAAGTTGGTGGTAACAGGTGGGAATAACCCGAGTGGATAAGCATGGAGCGGCATGAAGCAAGCCAGAACTGCACTAGAGGGCTATGGTTTTGATGCCACATAACAGTTGCGTAACATTATGATATTGTTTTGTTGACAAACGTATAAAATTAATCTGTTTATGAAATTTATTATACAAAAAACATATTAAAGAATATCTGCATTACAGATGAAAAAAATACGATATGAAGAAAAAACACTTACAAAAGAGCGTATCGCTCCGGCACTTGCAAATTTTTTCGTAGTTTTTGAACATACCGTTTAGGGGGGGGGGGCACAATTTCTACTCCTTTCGGAGCGAATATTTCCGAGAATATTCACTTAATCAAAATTTTTTTTAGAAACCACAAATGTTTTTAGAAGAACTGTCGAATGATGTGCAGTTTCGGTTACATGTATGGAGTACCCCCCCTAGAATTTTTTATTTTTTATTTAACTATTAAACTAAGTAGCAGCTTACACAACACACCTATGTTCCAAATCTCATCAATGTGCATGTTATAGTTTTTGAGTAAAATGCTTGTGACATACGGACGGACGGACGGACATGACGAAACTATTAAGAGTTCCGTTATTGCCAATTTGGCCACGGAATCTTAAAAATGACGCCCATTTTTGATAACTCAAAGAAGAATGCTGCCAATCCTAACCGAAGCCTTATATCGTGCCGCACCTAGAGATCTTTCTATGCACAACAACTCGTAATCCAACTTATGTAAATTAGCGAATGCAATCGGTTAACTGTCGGTTAAAACTCGGTTTTTCCCTTAATAAAAATAACTGATTGCATTCCCTAGTGTAGCGGTAGTAGCTTCCAATCCCAGGAATTTTCGTATGGGTAATATTCTGTGGGATCCTGGGATTAAATTGGAAGCCTAACTGTTTGCTTCAGTGGCCTAGACGACGTCGAAGTGCTGCTGGAGCGGCCGCCGGCGAAGGCGACGGCGGCGCACGTGTTGCCCGTGCTCGTACCGCCGCAGGGCTCCTCGCTCTTCACCGCTCAGCTCTCGGAGCTGGAAGACAACAACAGGTACCTGCTATTGTTGTCGCGTCTGATTGTTTTAGAAGGTTGGGGTTCGATCCGAAACTCCCGCCATTTTAACAGTTCACAAGCTATAGCACCGATTTAAAACGCCCTCGTCAGGAGTAACATGGAAGCTGCTTCTATAGTTTGGTACCCTCGAGTCTACTTTAGTCTTATTTCTAGAGAAAGTTCAGAAAACGTTACTTAGATTTTTATATAAAACTAGAAGGCGCCCGCAACTTAGTCCGCGAAGGAGAAAAAGTCATAACCCCTCTTTTTTTCGACAGCGTAGTGGGTTCAAAATGATTCTATAACCAAGCTACCCGTGTACCATAAATAGTTGAAATCTGTCCATCCGATTTGGCGTGATGAATCCACAACGACACATATGAACATACAAAAAATTAACACAAACATTAAAAAAAAAAAACAAAGGTCCCGACGAATTGAGAACCTCCTCCTTTTTAACACTCTTTTATAAGGTCGACCTGTATGTAACTAACTATGTAATGGAATCTAAGGTAACTTATTTAACCACCTTCCAAGGATCGTAGCGTCATGAAAATTGGCAGATGTATGTAGTTCTGATGACAATACAATAATATGATAATGTCAAACTGATCCGATGATGGAGCCGGAAGATATGAACTGGAACTTTAAGATGGAACATCGTATCATAGCTGTGTTTGGATTTGGTAGAAAAGTCTTGTAAAGCGTATTTTTCTAGTGTTTTTTAAACTATTAATTTTTTGGGAGGCGGTTAAAAATGTTTTTCGATTCAGTGTCCTCCAAATAGTCCGTTACAATAGTATTTTATATAATATATTAAACTAGCTTCTACCCGCGACTTCGTCCGCCTTAAATTCGTTTAACGGTATTTTTCGGGATAAAAAGTAGCCTATCTCCATACCAAATTTCATCCAAATCGGTTCAGCGGTTTAAGCGTGAAGAGGTAACAGACCGACCCACACTTTCGCATTTATAATATTAGTATGGATGTACAGCCATTCCATTTTTACAACTTTGTAATATAGTATAGAAGACGTTCAGATGCCCGTTTCTATATTTTACAAAATTCTTTCAAGGAGTATTGGGGGTTCAATTCTCTGGAAGTAAGGCGTAATAATAGGCTTCTGAGGGTTGCCTGTACAATTTTACGAGGTGACGACGCCCGCTTGAAATTTGTATACAGGGTAGTACTTCTGCAAATCCCCTGGCTATCGAGAATATGTTTCCGCCCACGCCACGCCATAGGCACTTACTCGCTGCACTAGGGGCGCGCACCGTTACTTGCATAAGCAAGCCTTTAGTTCGAGCTCTGCACTGTCTCAATGCCAGCATTTATTTGACTGAGATATTTTTGCAAGCAGCTAGATTAGTGTATCTTAAGGAATGCTTAGGGTTTTGTGAGGACGAACGTCGTAGTTCTATTTTATAGAAGCATGTATTGTTATTTTTAGGCATCGGAAATTCGGATGCTTTTACACCTAAACTTCGGCATCAGTACCTACACCGCGTAGATGTTGACTAGCATGGAAGCGGACTCTATTTAATTTTACTAACAATATTTCTGGGATTTACCGGCATACGGGAAATTAGTATAACATCAATAGGTACATAAGTATCAAGGTATTAAAAAAACTATTTTAGAAGTTCCTGTTTACAAAATTGTATTTAATTCACATGTGTTTCATTTAACTAATAGACATTTAACGTCATAAGCTAAATAATTTAAAATGGCCCTTTTCAGGACGTTTTGTGTAATGCCGGGTTCCCCGGAATTGAAAATTTAAAATGTTATTTTTAAGAAGCTGACTCCATACTTGCTTAGCCTTTTCCCGGATTTAGCTAGTTGTGGGTATAAAAGCATCCGAATTTTCTGTCTATAAACTGGTTTTTAGATTAATTATCACATTTTTATATATATATTGTTATTCACAGTAATTTAGTTTTTACTGTTAAGCTGTGTAATTATTTGTAAATAAATAAATAGATAAATCTCCCAACTTTACAACTACGGGACAAAGTACTTGACGCCGGTATATTTACGAGGGTTGCTACTTATATATCCGGAAACAAAAAAACAAACAAACGTACACGGCTGAAAATAGTTTTATTGTTTTTCAAAGTATTCCCCTTGATGATCTATGCACTTTTGCATTCGCGTGAACCAATTTTTAAAGCACTTCTGCCACTCCGCCTGAGGTACCTCCATAACGTGTTGTTTGAATGCGTCGACAGCATCTTCAGCGGTCGAAAATCGTTGACCGCGTAATTTATTTTTTATATTTGGAAATAAATAAAAATCGTTGGGTGCCAAGTCAGGGCTGTACGGCGGATGACCCGTTAATTCCACATTTTGACCCTCCAAAAATAGAGTTGTTTCGCGTGACGTATGACAGCTGGCATTGTCATGATGAAGAATGATTCTTCGTCGCTGGTTAGTTTTACGAATTTGTTCAAATACTTCCGGTAAGCAAATGGTCGTGTACCACTCTGAATTAACCGTTCTACGGTTTTCTAGTGGCACTGTAGCTACATGGCCATTAATACCGAAGAAGCAGGCCACCATTTGTTTCAATGTACTTTTTGCACGAGTAACTTTCGTAGGGTTCGGCTCATTTTGAAACACCCATACCGTTGATTGTTGCTTCGTTTCGGGATCGTATGCATAGATCCAGGATTCGTCACCTGTATAGATGTTATAAACGGCTTTTGAGTCACCACGGTTATATTTTTTTAACATTTTATTGCACCATTCGACGCGAGCATGTTTTTGCTCATTTGTTAAGTTGTGGGGTATCCAACGCGAACAAATTTTTTTTACAGCCAAATAATTATGTAATATGCTATTAATGCTGGTCATAGAAATACCCAGAGTCGCCTCTATCTCGCGGTACGTAACATGTCGGTCGTCCATTATAAGTTTTCGCACAGCCTCGATATTTTGTTGTACAACGACCGATTTCGGGCGACCTGCCTTAACTTCGTCCGTAAGCATACTACGTCCACGATTGAACTCACTAAACCAGTGATACACAGTAGTTTTAGATGGGGCTTCATCACCAAAAGTTGAAGTTAGTTGATCTATGCACTGTTGTTGCGTTAAACCACGCCGAAAATCATAATAAATCATAGCACGAATATTTTCACGAGTGAGTTCCATTCTTGCTGCGAGATGACATTTAAAACCCGTCAAAAACAAAACACGAGCGTTAATAAGGAAGAAAAAATATACCTTATATACTTAAAAAAGTTCAAATTTTACCATGGCGGTCAAATATGCTATTTAAGAAGATTGTAATCCCGGTTTCCGGATATATAAATAGCAGCCCTCGTACAAACAGCCAAACATTGACGCTCATAACGCAGATATTACTTGACCTTATCGGGATGTGAACCCTTCAGCTTCGCAGGCAACGCTGAGCTAAACCGGCTGTCATATACTACTCAACCATAGCATTAAGTTAAGTGGTGCCTAAAATATCCTGATTGCACCTGTGATATTTTCCGGTGCACGAACACCGGACTTCGTTTGGATAAAATTTCAATTTTTTTTGTTTTTCTCACTGCAGATGTCAATTATTAACAAAACAACATTTTTTTTCGTTCAAGCCTATGGTATTAGCGTAGTAGTAAAAGCGTTCAAGCGCATAACGAGATATATAGTTTGTATACAATTAGCTGACATCTGATTCATCAATGTTCATATTTTATCAATTAGGAGGTTAGTTTTGTTTTTTTTGCGATGAATGGAAAATAACCTATTTATTTATGGGCAAATTTGTTTCATTTATAGCGTTAGCGAAACAGCATCTGTGGCATCAGACCTCACTCGCATGTACGTCTCGGATGAAGACGAGAAGCTGGAACTGGCGCTGCGGCCGATTGTCATAGTGAAACCCATTGTCGAGGAGAAGTACGCCGAGTCCGGCGCCGGCAAGCGCCCCAGGGTCTACGCACCCTCCTTCTGAGAACAAACCATCTTCCACACCATAGTCCTAGAGTCACAGTGAGGCGAGGGTGGCGAGGCGTTCAACTTAGGGCGAGTTGCATCGTCGAATTAATTAACCTTAAATATTTTATTCTAGGGATTTTAACTTAACGTACCTTACGATTTGAAATAACCTCACCCTTACACGACCAGGAGCGGGTCATACCGCGATTAAGCCACGCATGTACAAAAATACCTCTATTTTTTTTTACCATGTCAGTAGAATAATATGGTTCTGTTGACACCTCGCCGATTCTCGTATACCAGTACCAGAAAATGTTACTTATTTGCATAGAATATAGGTTTAATTAATTGAATGTTTTGGGTATTGTAAAGTGTATGTGTTAAGATTATTATTGAAGTTTAATTTAAAATGATATAATTGATGTTTACTTTAATAAAATTTGATATACTTAGTTTGATAACTTGCGGCATTATTATTCGTGACACTGTTTTGAAGATGTGATTGGGTTTATCAACTTTTTCTGTACCTCGTTGCCATGGTTACATCTCCTGAGTCAAACTTTTAAACTACGATTTTAAAATTTTAAATAATAGAACGACAACAAAAATGATTGTTTCTCGCACTGAAGCAATCAGTATGGGAGGCTCGCAAACTATAATAATGCCAATAAAAATCCACAACGATGCAAGAAAAATCATTATGAACACGATCGAGTATTTATTTACATCAGAGGGAAGATATAAAAATGTCTTGTAATTGGTTGTTGACGTCATAGTATCTTGCTACTCTTGCGCCATTGTGGGCGAATTTGGAACTATTATTTACTGCTTTCGGCTGCACACTTAACGTCTCTTTTCCTTATATATGAGTTAGTCGTCCTTACCTCTATGCTCCATGTAGGCCTCAAGGGCACATTCACATGGCTGATTTTACAATAAACAGAAAATATTCACAATCTAGATAATGACATTAAAGTGCATAGCAATATTAATGCAACAGACAAATACCTGGGCACAATTTACAGGGAGATGTATATTGTCTCCAGGTCCATTAATTTAACCTATGCTTACAGAGATGTAAAGGGTCTCTCTAGGTCAAAAAAAGGAAAGGTAAATAATAATAAAGAACAGTATATGTAAACAGAAAGCTTACACGAAGGTTAATGGAGATGCAGAGAGTCTCCGTTGTCAAAAGTTTAAATTAGGAGATGTAAAAGGTCACCGTGGTGAAGACATACTGTTTTGGAGGTGTAAAGTGTCTCCAAGCGACAATATTACATTAGAGAAATGACTCTTAAGCTAACATCAGTCATCACAACTTACTATACATAACAAGTATGTATTCAGTATCTCAAACAACCATATAAAAAAAACTAAATTTTTAATGAAAAAGCCAGTATCAGCAAGGACATAAGCGACGCGCAGGCCTCTCCTGAGCACTGGCCTTAAGTTATGACGCCTTTCGAGACGGAATAACTGGCGATGGACCTTTGTCTCCTAAATATTCTTCAACTCTATAATATCCTTTTTTTAAGGAGAAGATTATTCAATCTTCATATACAATGTAAAGGGACTGTGATGCATTTCAATGCTTCTAGGGGTACTTTGTTGTAAAATTGCCCACAAAGGATATTCTCACTTTCTGGAGACGAAACTTGGGAAGAAGTAATTTATCTTTGTTACGTGTATTCCGACCATGAACATCAGACAGCTTCTTAAAAGAGTTTACGTCTCTGTAAGTGTACATAATCTAGTATGTATTGTGAAGCTAGTGTAAGAATATTTATCTCTTTAAATCGTTTTCTCAGCGATTCTTGAGATCCTAGGATATATTTAGATCTGATCCCTCTCTTTTTGTAGAACGGAAATGGTTTCAATGTTTGCTGCTTTACCCCAGATCAATATACCTACCTACCGTAAGACATAATACTATGGAATAACACGTTGGTGAATAGGGTAGTTTCCCGGGTAAAAAAATATTCTCATTAGTCCGTCTGTTACATTATCAAAATATATTAAATCAAACAAAAAAAGACAAAGATAAAGCGCGTCAAACTTTAGGAGTGGGGGCGCATGACGTCAGGGGCTATATCTTCATCATTTCTTGTTTAATTGACAAAAGAAAAAATACGTGTCCAATATTTTCTGATAATCTAAGTGACGGACTAATTATATTTTTTTAGGACAAACCTATTGTCTGATTCGTCTTACTGCATAAGCGGCAGAGCGTAGTCTATTTGCCAACACCGATATATGAGGCTCCATTGCGGGTATCGATCCAGCGTAAGCCCCAGGAAAATTGTGTCGTCAACAAGGTCTAATTTCTCTCCACTTAAAGTAATTGTAGTTTCGAATTGGGCAAAGACAATTTTACACATTTCGTTTTCTTTGCGTTAAGTAGCATATTATTTGCTGTAAACCATTCCAGTACTCCTTTCAGAGTTTCATTGACATGACTATATTTACTCAGCTTCATATCAATTTCAAAAATCAATGAGGTATCATCAGGAAATAAAACTATCTCACATTTATGGAAGGTCATTTATATAAACAAGAAAGAGCAATTGACCCTTGCGGTACTCCCAAGTTTTACAACTGAACCACTTGATTCAATTCGGTTAGCAAGAACTTTCTGGATTCTTCGGCTTAGGTAGGACATGACAAGGTTTCATGCATTTGGCGATAGGCCGTAGTGCTTCAATTTGTGCACGAGTGTATCGTGATCTACACAGTCAAACGCTTTAGAGAGTAAATCCTAACTGTTGACTGTGTAGTAATTCATTTTTATTAAAATGTCGTAGCAACTGGTTTAAAATTATCCTTTCCGACACTTTACTACGAAGTGGTAGTTCAGTACAGATATTGGTCTAAAGTTCCCAAGATCATCCTTGCTTCCAGATTGAAATAAGGAAACAACTTTAGTACTTTACTTCATCAAATCAGGGAACACACTCGTCTGTAGGAGTATAGACATTAAACAAATCGTCTAGATGAGGTGCTATTACATCAATGATATATTGCATAACCTTAACATAAATGCCCCAAAGGCCCTAAGTTTTCCTTAACTTTCAAGCTTTGAGTATTTTTATGATCTCATGGGGAGCTGTTTATTGATATGTAGTTCTCTACAGAAGAGTTCAAATATTGCGTAGTGTTTACAATTTATGCTACTACCGGAGCGATTATTTCCGAAAACATTACTATTTAAATCATTTTTTTTATTGAAAAGCTATTCGCTGCCTAGGACTTACTATATGGGGTATATAAAACACTACAACGAACAGTTGTAACATAACTTTATTTTGTAATAATGATACCTGAATAATTAATTATACAAATATGAAAGTACGTTTGCGACATAGTATGAAGTTGTTCAGCTAGGCGCAAGTTTTTAAACACTCGTTAAATTACACTTACACATCTAGTAACAATCAGTATTAAATTACATTACATACAGCACTCACAGCAACACATAACACCTTACCTACGAATTTGTGGGAACAATGACATTGCATTAAATTTGAGAAACTAATGCAACAGCAACCTACCTACTTATAAGTAGCTCTTAATTGGATTGTACTTTGATTCGTCATAACTATGTCCGTCCTCGCTGGCATACTCATGGTGTCCTCCGACAGGAGCATCATAGGAGCTACTCGGAGCCCCCAGGGAGTAGTCATTTCCGGGGCCCGCCAAATGCTGGTTTCCATAATTGAATCCCCCTACGTGTATGTCTTCTGATAACGGCGCGTACGAGTGGCCAGGCCCAGAAGGCGCGTCTTGAGCGGGACCTTCTTGGACCTGGTAAGAGTCCCCGTGGTTTTCCGGCCCGGCAGCGTTTTCGTGATGGGGTCTGAGCTCAATTTTCCTCTCCTTCGGCAACTGGATGACATGTGGCACATGAACGGGATACGGCTTATTCACTTGCACCGGGTAGGGCACTTTCTCTATCACCTTCACCGGGTATGGCACCGGAATCTTAACCGCGATAGTTTTAGTTATTTTTATAACTTTGACCGGGGTTTCGTGTGCTTCCGTGTGTTGGCCCAAGTCTTGGAGTTCAGTTTCATAGTTCTCCACTGGGATTATATGGGAGGCATGGTGAGAAGCAAGGCTATATGTGCAGCACAGTAAAAATATTATCAGTTTCTGAAACAAAGGATTACATGTTTAGCGTCATCTTAAATGGGCGAGAAAGTTTCTCTATATAATTCACAAAATTTGAAACATGATTTTCACTCATTAACACAACAAAAGGGGCTTAATCGCATATAAATATGATTTATTTAATTCCCCATCATTGGTCAGTTGTTGTGTTGTGATAATGAGACATACGTACAGTCACCTTTAATATTATTATCTGCCACAACAAAGCGCGCATAAATATATGACACGACTCTATTTTTAGAGCCGTTAGGACGTGTTAGATTTTTTCGTCCGCTTTGCTATGGCAGATAATGCGGCTGACTACTTACTACACAAGTTAAGGAAACTATTAATCTTGATTGGTACCATGGTAAAATGATCAATAGTAGGTATGTATTCTTTTATTGATTTTCTGCAACACTTAATTATCAGTACATGGAATGGAATATCTACCTCGTTATGTTTGGTGGTTAGGACATTAAATATATGTAAAAGGAAAGCCAAAATTAACGATAAAGGTAAACCCATTTATTGTACATTTTTACATTTTTTGTTTTACACAAGGTCTTATTAAATGGGTCTACTACATAATTTCTTATCGGAACGTAATAATACATGTTCATGGAATATTAATGTAATTCCAGCCGGGGAAGGTTGGCCACAACTGAAATATGGCGTCAAAAAGCAAAAAAACTATGGCTAGCGATCCCGGAGTTCTCTTAATCATTTTGCTTTGCCCGTTTACATCGTTTTAAGGATATGAACTGTAACATCGCTTTCGCTCTTAAGTAAGTTAATTAAAGATATACAAAAATTTTAATAAATTTACTAACCGTCATTTCGTCTCTTTGCTCACGTACGCCCAAGCTCTTTCTAAGCCACAGAATGACAACAAGAGCAATGGTTGCCTTATATATCGGGCATTCCCTGCATCGAGAGACAGGCTGCTGCGACTGCGTTCTGCGTTTACTTTCTTCAGACCATTCGCCAGTTCCGCAGTGCCGGCCACTTCGCGCGCTACACTCTATTGCTGTCGTAACTTCGCGCAATTCATCTTTCCCAACTGCTTATGTAATGTAACTCGATTGATTTTGTTTGCTCTACTAGTTCCGTTGTAGGTAGTAGGCTTCGACATCAAAAAAGCCGAACCTATTAAGTGATATATTGCCTTACGGCGTAATTGTTACAGTGGGCAGGAAAAATATATGCATGTATGTTTTTGTTACATATGTATACATTTTTTACTACCGTTGATAGCGTTGTTAATACAGACCAGCGACTATGTAAGGGATCGACGATGTAGCTGGCTGGTCCAGTAATCGCTTATACACCTTATACACCCTTACCTTGAAGATATTCTAAGCTACACTAGTCAGGAAATACTGACCTGACGAGGAGCCAATTGCATATATGCACCAGTGGCGTGAGTGGCGTGGCGTCCACATAAGCTGATTCCCACCGGATTGCCCAAGGAGAGGCCACCTTTTTCTTTAAATATGAGTTAGTGAATACGATTTGGCTTCGTTTGTAATTCTCCTGAGCATGCTTCTGATCTTTCAGTGTCACGTTCTTAGCAATTATTATCGGTATCAGAGTTGAGGTGAATGATTAGTTGATTACATACACACAGCTGCATAGTATACTAATGGGAAAAATAGTAGCTAAAGAATGGGATTTATGTATACGACTGATTGCATTTAACGATTGATTCCCCATACAAACTTTCACCTCCTTAGGGGATCATTTCCGGGATAGAAACTACCCTATTTCATTCCCAGGATCTCAAGCTATCTTCATAGTAAATATTATCAGTCAATCTCAATATTGCGTGGTGGCGAGCTACGGTGTGCAGACAGTGTCGGAGTCGGAATACTTACCTATATATAATATAACTATACCGAACACCTACATACGGCTTGGTACAACATTTAAAGCCGCTCGACCGCGAACCTCTGCGGTTGGTGGCACAACACCTCTCCGATCGGTTTTAATTTGACCGCCCGTTAATTTTCTAATAGGTATCTACAGGAGACCTATCTACAAGACGGTGCCCACGAGGAATACGAAACTTTTACGTTTAACCACGCATTTCTGAGGTCATGAGGAGTAAAAAATGTCATGAACCCAAGTGAAATTTGGCAAAAAAATTTTGTTTATCGATTTTTGTACATAAAAATAATTTCAAATTTTGGAGTATTCTCTCTGGTTTTAACCGCAAAATCTAGGTATAACACATTTCATTTCGCAACTAGTCCGAGTTTACTGTAGAAATAATGACAAAAACGTAGTTCACCAAGAATCATTCGTCTATCTATAGATCTTACCGACTGACTAAATTAGGCAATAGATAGGTACTTGTTACCGTATTTTGTTTATTTTTATTTTTTTACTATATCGGCGGTTCTGGTCAATGACATAACACCGCTAACTGGTATTAGTGGTAAATGCGCCGAGCCACCAATCTCGTAACAGTGAATGAGGTAGGTAGACTTTGTAGAATAACGATGATTGCTCGGTACTGGTGTGTTGTTCTGAAAATTCGCGTTCAACCGCCTTAAGTTCGTCCCTAGACCAGGAATCGGCAACCGGAGATCGAGACGGGCAAGTCGGAATATTCAAAAATAACAATTTACAAAATTTTAAAGAGCTACAATTTTTCTTCTTGCCAACAATAAATGTACTTTTTTATAATAAAAACTAATCTACAGAGCCGCAGCTTCACATCCAAAGAGACGCATGTGGCTTGCAAGCCGCAGGTCCGCCGACCCCTGAACTAGACCTAGACACGAAAAGTACCTATTGGTACATGTTCCAGATGACTCGTTGAAATTGAAAATATAGGTAATGGTCCGTCTAGCGGCTTGTCGAAACTGGCTTAACGCGTCCACTGTCCCCGTGGCCCGTACGCTGTCATAAGTTCCAGTGCGCATCCAGTATGGAAAAGTGACCCGACAATGGAGGCATGGACTCTTGACGAGCAATTCCGTAGCCAAAATGGTAAAAACGGAACCCTTATAGTTCTGTCGTATCCGTCCCTTCGCCCGTACGTATGCATATGTCACAGGCACTTCAAGCTTGTAACAGAAGCTGATTATTGTTTTCCATTTTTTAAAAACTAAGGTTTCAATATTTTTTATTTATTTAGTGAATATTTCGATATAATCGATCCGCAAGTTGCATAAATTGTGTTCCTCTATCGTCTATAAACTGTAGGTAAATGTCCAAAAAATATCAAAAATATTAGAAAGCTTGTTAAATACCTTCAACGAAAACTATTTTCATAATTCAAAAAAGTATTGCCGAAAAACTGCGCTTCTCAACAAAAAGACGTAAGTACCTAAAGATACGCTCTTTTGCTGGTGCACTTTCTCACATTCATATTTTTTTCATCTATAGTGCTTTTTTTTATTTATCCCTCTGGAACCGTGCTTTATACCGGGAGAAAAACTATTCTATATCCTTTCTAGAATCTCAAAATTCATTTGAATTGGTTCAGCAGTTTAAGCGTGAAGAGGTAACAGACAGATCCTTTCGGAATTATAATATTAGTATGTATGGACTAGGGACTCCTCAGATTATGTATTAAATAAATAATCAGCGGGGATGACTACCACTTCCTATTAGGTGGCTCCTCAGCTCTTAAGCCTCTAAGTTGTATGTATACGTTAGCAAAATGTTTTATTCAGTATCAGACTTTGACGTAATTTGTAGGTAAGCGATGACGATGACGACAACTAGAAAACAGAGGGGCTAATACTCTGAAATTCGATATTCGAAGTTTGTATAGCGTCATCCCTCTCGCTCTTATGTAAAACTGTGTTTGAGTGAGCCAGATGGCGCGATACGAACTTTGAATATCGAATTTCAGAGTATTAGCCCCTCTGTTTTCTAGTTGTCGTCATCGTCATCGCTTACCTACATTAATTACGCTACACTGTCTGCTAGGTGAACTGTGATTTTATGTCCTCCGTTTTTATGACATGGTTCACACTGCCATTTCATCTTTCTGCTAAAATTAAACCGTATCGTATCGTATATGTGAACAATGTAAATGTTGTTTTGTTAGCTTGAAATAAAAACAAAATAACGATGCTTTGTTCCCATGCGAGTTCGATTAATAGATATAATATCGTAGGTATAAATAAAATTATTAGTAAAAAAATGTTGATTACTTTGGCTTACTTATCTAAGCTATTGACATTTTTAACCGACTTCTAAAAAAGGAGGAGGTTCTCAATTCGGTTGTCTTTTTTTTAATTTTTTTTTTATGTTTGTTACCTCAGAACTCCGTCATTTACACGACGATTTGGAAAATTATTTTTTGTTCATGAGTAGGATATCCAAATTGGTCCGGATTTCGGTATTTATTACAGCAGTTTAAGCATTTACATTTGAAAATCACCATTTAGTGGAGAGAAACCAGTGATGAAGACACCAACCATCAGTTACCACTGAGGGCTCTACAAGTGTTATTTAATTCGCGGATCGCGAGTCGATTTGGAAAATTATTTTTTCGGTTAGGAGTACGAATCTCCAAGTTGGTCCCATAAAATTTTGATGATGATCTGATGATGAGATCGATGAGAAATCGAAGGAATTCCTCAAATATTATGGGCAAACCTATGGTGATTTCGGTGTTTATTAAAGAAGAACAAGCATTTACACTCAAAAATCATCATTTGGTGAAGAGAAACTGATGATGAAGACACAAGCCACCAGTCACTAATAAGAGCTCAACCAGTGTTATTTAATTCACTAATCGCAATATAATTATTTATCATAGTTTGCTTAGAGACAGAAGTTAGTTAAGATCAGGGTAGCAAAGTGGAGCTGATAGTGGAGAACCAGAGAACTCCTTAACGGTTAAGAGTTACAGGATAATTCATAAAAAATACATGTATTATAGGTAGGTACGTTAAGACTGTTAGTCATATTCTTTATAGTGTGTCTCTGAGGTAGTCTCCTTATCACCAAGTCAGGATCTGATGTTCGGATCCCAGGGAAATCGAGAGAAACCCTCAAATATTATAGGCACTAACAATGTTTTGTATATATTTTTCTAAAGTTATTCAGTTATTTTCGTCTGCTTGTCTTCATTTAATGATGCTGAGCTGATGATGGAAGGTACAAGTCCTTATTAACGGTCAATAGTTGCGAGATATTTTCTTAAATATTATGTGTAAGTTGAGACTGTTAGCCGTATTCTTTTTTAACCAGCAAGCTACTGGACTTAAACATTTTGTCAATCCTTATAATTTAGATTATTATTTACAATCAAATCCGCCTCAATCTTCCCATTCGGGGCTCTAAAAAATACTTTATATCACTAAAATCCATCACTAAAAGCCAAAATTTTTTTTTTTTAATAAAAGAATAACCGACTTCAAAATAAACTAATAAGCCAAAAATAATCTTTTATGTACGGTACGGATCACATTTGAATCACCTTTTGAAGTCGATGCCAAAACCTGAAGTAAAGTTCTGTATTCAGCAAAAATATGAATTACTATAACTAAATCTATAGGTAGGTAGTAACTTAAGGCTCGCCGTTGCGGTTCTTGCGTGCGTTAATGGTGTTTAAGTTCCGACTTCAAAAGGTGTTTCAATGTGATCCGTACCGTAGATAAAAGATTATTTTTGGCTTTTTAGTTTATTTTGAAGTCGGTTCTTTTTTATTTTAATTTTTTTTTCTTATGTGATTTACAACCTTTTTTGTACGTCGATATTAACAGTGAAAAAGTAGTAACATAATGCAACGAGCGTGGAGTATGAGATTACATATAGTTAATCTCCTCGACAGTTCTTTGTTAATTTATTCTGGACTTAAAGTAACAGGGAATCACTGGTAGGTATAAGAGTGGATCAACATTTTTGTTGTTATTCTGCCCCGTAACTCAGAACACCATAGACACACTTATCTATAAAAAGGCTTCTAATTATAATATAGATTTAGACCCATTTTATTACACTTTATTATTTTCAGGAAACGTAAGCATAATAACTTAAAAATATGTCGTTTGACAGAAACAGAGCGACCCAAGTTACCACTTTTGGCCACATCAAGCGTTGCGATCGTTTTTGCTTTCCCTATACGACCTCTGCACCCAGCCAAAAAAGATACAGACGACATGGGACCTTGAATGGATTAGTCTATTATAGAGTCAGTGTGCAAAGAGAAGAGTCGTAGGATTTGAGGACGCGCCAGTGCTATTATATGTTTTGTAGAGATGGACCGACTATGGATTTGGCCGACTAATCAGCCGACTAGTCGGCAACGCTGATTTGGGTTCGGTTAAGTTCGGGTGCAATCGGAAACGTTCGTTTCAGTTCGCTAGTCGCGCCTCGTGCCACTCTTCATGTATTCATGTTTTGACAAATGCGTTTTGTTTACGTTTTACTGATTTACTTGTTACACCAATTTAATTAAAAAAAACATGATAAACAGTGAAATTATCCAACTGTTTTGTAGACAAACAAAAACCCAGATGCAAACACAATATTCGAATCCCATACAATTGCCCGCCGGCCTTCAGAGCCAGGGAATATTCCATTCTTGAATCTTTATTCTCACTTATTAAAAATAAATATTCCAAGAAGACTACACAAAAAAGTCCCCTCTTGTTGAGATTCGAACCGGCGGCATTAATATTTTTCAAACGAAACTTTGCGAAAAACTGATATACTTATAAAAACGCCACAATAACAATCTTGTATCTCTTACCCAACCAGCAAAATAGTCCATTAAGAAATCATTTTATCACTAAAGAGTCCTATTAAAGCGTTATTAAGGTTTTCGTTATAACCATGTGTTTTATAAAAGCAACTTATCACTTTTCAGCTGTATAATATTATACAGCACTTTAGTACTGTTTAATAGTGATGTAAACGTTTACATTACAGTCCTAAATCATGCCTTTAACGCTGCACTATAAATGATTCTGTTATAGTACTAAAGATCTTCCTTGTCCTATTAAAGGAACATATATTACCGTTTTAAGGCAAATATGTGTTATTGTCGCTTCCAAATGAGTATTATAGTGCAAGTACTATAATTGTTAAAAGAATACTATTATAGGATAATAATGTACTATTATTGATTTCTTTAACACTGTTATGTATCGGATTTGTGAAATAAAGATTTCCAAATAGCTACTATAGGACAGATACTATAGTTGCCCCGAGGACACTGTTAAAACACTAAAAAGTCTTGAAATCATTGTTTTGGTAACTGTTACGTCTCATAGTTGAATTAAAGAGTTTGAAATACTTTTAGTGGGCCTTTCTGATATATAAAAGTAGCATTTGACCACTTATAATCAGCCAAAATGTCCAATAGTAGAATTTAAAGTGTTTTTTTAGAACAAGACAGAAATTTTGGTGTATGGTACTATCCTCTAACCACGTTGTTCTTTGAAAAGTAAAAAAATGGATTTAAAAGACCGGAAAAGATTCAAGAGGAGTGGTGCATTTAGAAATAAGGTTAAGAAGAAATACCAGTAATCGTCAGCTTTCACACGTAATGTTACGACCATTGACAACAGTAACCTTCAAACTGAAGCGAACGAAGCAAGGCCGGGTTCCGTACAAAATAATAATACGAATGAAACCACCCCAGCAAGGAATGTTTCTGGCCAAGATTCCGTAGTTATGATTAGTGACGTTATAAATAGTGATCAAAAGTGTAGTGATTTTTCTGACTTGAAGTGAAGACGACTTCACGGAAGAAAAAGACGAAGAATTTCGTGACACCCTAAAAAAATGGGCCTTGGAGTCGAACATTCCTCATGAAGCTATAAAAGTCTATCTCAGATAATAAATAAGCGTTTGCCAAACGTTTTACCTAAGGATCCACGAACTCTGTTGAACACATGTACAAAAATATCTATCATTCCTTTAGGTGGTGGCCATTACTGGCATAATGGTTTGGCAAATATTTTGAGAAAGTATCTGACAATTCTTCCAGACGCGCCAGACAATATTTCACTTAATATTAACATCGATGGAATGTGTAATTTTCCAAGGCCATTCCAAATCAGATTGGCGCATAAAATCATCTTTTCGTAAAACGCAGTCATAATCCATCTTACTGTACGTACTGGAAAAGAAAAAAAAAATATTGAACTTGGATCTTGGTATAAGTAGGTACCCAATAATTTGTTAATAATACAATTACTTGTGAAAAGTGATGCTGTAACATACATTGCAAATTATATAAATATATGGAAGGAACATGTACCACCAAATAATATCATAATGACATCAAAGGTTTCTTATACGGTTTAACAGGTGTCAAGGAACCCTATTTTTGTCATGGCGGCAAATGACTGTACTGATAGATGTTATATTATAGAAAGCTTATAGTAAGCACGAAGACACTTTTATACCAGCGATCGAGAAATGTATATATTTTCGTGATTTTAATTTCATAAATATTAATAATTAAGGGGGCGCATGAAAATTTTGTTTATAATACTAGTATACTTTGTACGTAAATCTTCAATCGCAAGTAAAAATGGGAGTCTAAGACAATAACACTAATTTCAGAAACAGTGAGGAGCCATTATGCTTTAAATGTGTAGTTCAATCAATTTACGCACCAAGGAGTCTGTTTTTCTGTTTTTTATTTATTTTTAGTTCCGAGCAGTACGCACCGTCTCACAACTCAGATCAACTTTACGGATGAACTATAATAGCTCCCTGATCTCTAATATAGGACTGAAAAGTCCATTAACAGAACTCTGATTACTTTTTTGTGATGTAAATGGCTCAACAATCACTGTTAAAACCTTAAAAAGTGTTACACTTCGCTGTTTTAGTATAACTATAGCACTAAAATGTGATGTATGGAGCCACAATAACACTGTTATGTCACGAAATTGCGAGATAACTGTGCCAAAACGTTTACATCAACGTTATAGGACATGTATGAAACACTAATTAGTGTTTCTGGAAACGTTCTATGGACTTTTATAGTACTTACTTGTGCTAGTTGGGTAATAATAGCTATTGCGCGATAGATGGCGCTCGGCGGTCGCAAAATATCCGAAATATCGATGCTGTCCACTGCCACACCGAGACCGCTAAAACGCAGCTGTTTTTCCTTACAGAGACTCAAATCAGATGTCCCATAGACGCGGTATATCTTTAATGCGAGGCAGGGTGCACTCTGGAGCTCATGCTCCTACCCGGTGCCGGAGTTTGTGTTGAAGCTCGCAATGACATTGCATTAAGCGTGTCAAAAATCTTAAGGAATACAGTTGTGGGTGAAGTCCAAAAAGTTGGACCATTGTTAGTCGCAGTTAAGAGTCCCCGGTAAGCTCGGTTCCCCATACAAACGTAGTTACGCTCTCATTTTAAAGCGATTAGCTAGTTTGCTCTGAAACATTGTACTTAGAATAAGTTAAGGTATATGCAGGCATGTAATTAGTATATGTAGCTTCATATACTATAGTAAAAAAATACAACGAATTTAAGTTTTTCATACAAAACGTGTTTTTACTGTATTTCGTTTGTTTTTATAAACTGGAGTCATATACTTAAACTAATTGCAGGTATAGGCCTATATTTATGAGGTATACATATATAGATATGTATACCTCATAACATTGTATAACCAAAGTTTCGTTACAATCCAAGACGTTTTAAAATGAGAACGAAACTCCGTTTGTATAGGAAGGTGAAATTGGGCCGAGCTTGCCGGGGACTCTTTACTTTAAGAAACCCGACGCAAGTGAATTCGCCGCACAGCGGAAACGTTCATAGAAAATTTAATTTCATGAGTTAAAATGTCCAACTTTTTGAACTCAACCCTTATTCTGTTCCGTGGATTTGGGTGGAAACAGGAGTAGCAGAGGCGTGGCGCCAGAAGGGTCCATAGTGGCTCTCATAAAAAATTTATTCCTATTTTTTATTTCACTACCGATTTTTCTTCCTAACAATCACTCTTCATAATTTTTTTCCTCATACTTTTTTCTTCATACTTTTATTTTACTACCATCGGAACTCATAACAGTCAGTTATCATACTTTTTTCTTAATAATGTCATTACTAAGAAATGTTAAACCTCTTTTTTTTTTCATAACTGTTTTACTTCATAACAGACAATTATCATAATTTTCCTATTCATATAAGCAAGCCTATTTTCGGGACGAAAAAAAAAAATAACCTCGAAGGCCAGGCGGAAGCTACGCTTCGCTCCCGCCTGACCTTCTAACCTAACCCGGCCACGTCGGATCTGCTCTGAAAGGTTTTGCTCGCTCGCTCGTTCAAATTTTGTAATCCAATCTATTTTCCTGGTAGTGGTTCAAATATTAGTATGAACAAGGTGTATGAGAGTTGATTTTATGAGTTTTGATGATTATGAATTCGGATGATTATGAATTCTGATGATTATGAGTTAGATTAGTAGTGTAAGAAAATATATGAAAAAAAATATTAGTATAAACAAGTTCTATGATTAGTGATCATATGAGTTCTGATGATTATGAGTTTCGATCGTTAGTATTAAAAAAAATTATGAAGAGTGATCATTATGATATAAAATAGTATGAGAAATATTTTCGGACTTCAGATAATAGGACTTAAAAAGTTATGGGAGAAAATACGCACCCCGCCAGAAACATGACAAGGGCAGCCGAAGCGAATAAATTTACTCATACTCAAAGAAAAAGGTAATTATTAGCTTTTCCTTGGGCAACCCGCCACTGAGGAGTAGGACAGATTGTCTACGCGTGTGTCTACCGCTCGCACAGTGGAGACCCGGAGACAACAAGACTGTTCACATATTATAGTGAGGCAGCCGATGAGGCTTGGTAAAGGTATCCTACGGCGGCGGAGTTAGTCATAATGGGGTCTTTAACGCACACCATCAATCAGGAATGTTTGTTTCCATACCAGATGACCGACAATGCAAGGATCGGCGCGCAATTTTACTATATCGCTAAATCCCGCCAGTTTGTCAGCTGTGCCTCTGATGTAGAGACACACACAGCCAACTGGTTGAGCCTTCTGCTGACTTCAGACCCAGACCAATACTCGTTGTCGGTAAGTGTGTTGTTAATGTAACACCGACTCAAACAAAGCGATTTGCTTCTACATCCTTCAGATTGATGTCCGAATGAGGACGGCTAAAGAGTGGAACTCTCTTTCAGCATACCTTTTCCCAGAACAATATAACTTGGATCTCTTCAAGACCAAGGTGCATAGACAATAACTAGGTAAAAGGTAATCAAGCTAGGTGAGATTGAAGTAGGGATGCCATCCGTCCGGGTTTCCCCGGATTTGTCCTAGTTTAGAGGCCGTCCGGGGATCGTCCGGGCGGGTTTTCAACTTGTGTCCGGGTAAAACTAGGATACTTTTTGTATACGGAAAGCTTTATTAAACTGAATAAAATCATTCATGTCCGGGGAAAATGCAATTTACTCCAAATATTCAAGGTTTTTAAAGCTTTTGTCCGGGTTCGGCTATCATCAACATGGCAGCCCTAGATTGAAGTCAAATGATTGCCTCTCTATATCTCATCAAAAAAATACTCGTATCTAATGAATTAGTTCACCTAATTATGGATTTTTCTGTGGGTACAATGGTCTGGTGATGGCACCATTAATGGACGAGTACCTAATCATGATATTTTTGACGTGATAATGACTTATAAATCGATGAACGCCGCGCCGGCTGCACGCACGTATATGTGTCACGAGCCGCTCGAGACAAAGAGCCGAGCGTTAGGCTTGTGACGCATCTTTCTCACTCCCACGTTATGAACATGAGGATGAAGATGAATATGAATATGAAGGTGAGGATGAGGATGATGATTTTTATGTAATTTCATTAAATAAACGAATAGTAAAAACAAAATGACGTAAATGTAAATAGTAGGTACGTTACTGCAGAAGATGAGAAATAGGGGATTGCCGGCCGAGTGTTAACGTGGCGACGAGGCTGACAATCCCAGTTCGCGCCGAGGCTTGTATAGTTCTTTTCTTAAATAAATCCAAGGAAATAACACAAATGTTCAACTAATTAAAAACCATTCGTTTTAGGTATAATCCATATAAGTATTTGTTTTTGATGTGATAACGTCTTATAAATCAATGAACGCCGACTGCACGCACGAAAAAGTATAAATAAATAAATACAAATATCAGGGACAATCTTACACAAATCGACCTAGTCCCAAACTAAGCAAAGCTTCTACTATGGGTACTAGCATGACTCATTGTCACGTTCCATGTGAAAGCGAGAGCTCGGAACAAGTGATAGAGGCACGATCGGCCTAAGACTGCTTCTCTTCCACGTGATCACGCAAAATTATCGTACGTAAACCGACTTTAGAGACAACCAAATTCTTCATAAATCCAAATTTTAAGCAAGGTATATTTTTAAACTAATTATAGGTAATAATTCAGGTAACTGAATGTTCGTAACTGGTAAAGTCCATCAACGATGGGCCATAAAGCATACTGAATCTTTGCTGTCCATTATTGGCTACTACTGTACCTAACATGTCCATGATTGATACCGTCACCCTACGTGTAAGTTATCTCGACTTGACTGTTGTGTATCTGTTGGAAGTGGAGAAAAGTTTAATAATATAACCTAACCTGAGCGCCAACGGTTGCGCAAAAGGGAACAAGCTAACGGCGAGGACAAAGATCTACCTTGGCAATATCTGAGAGAGGGCACAATGCTGATCAATGAAACTGGAGGAGGAGGAGAGGTTAGGACTACGTACTCTCGTGATCTGAACCGAAAATCGAACCGCGTACTCTTGAGTGGCTGCTTCGAAGTTAGATGGTCCGCACTTGATGGTCGATGGTCGTATTCAGCAGTCACAATAAAATGTTTAGTGCGTGCAGCCATCTAGTTTTATCTTAAGTCGTCGCCACGCATTCCACTTTAATCAATGAAATAAAAGAAATAGAGCATTAATTAAGATTTAATGACAATAAACATAATCATAGAAACATAATACACAGCATATTTTTGTCTAAGTTTAAACCCTCATCCGGTCCGATAGGACTCTCACTATCGATCCAGTGCCGCCCACACTGTAAACCTTCTCATGCCACAGGAGCAGATGTCCACTGGACCCTTCGGATGGGTACTCAAAGCCTCTGTAGATATATTTCATCAGTATGTCAATGTAATCCTGGGATAGGTTCGCCACAGCTTCTTCAATTTGTGCAGACTTAATGGCCAGTAATACTTTCAAAGTCAGTGTAAGGGCATTGTCCTGTAAACAATAAATATTCGTTAAATATCATAAAATCATAGATGTAGATTTATTTAAACTTCATTGCACCTTCCTGGATTCCCGGATCTCCCAGTTCTTAGTGTAAGCTAATCCATTTTGAGGGTTGCATAGTCAACGAGCCCTTATATATACGCCTTGTCCGTCTGTCTGTCCTTTCGCGGCTTAGCTCCGTGATCATTAGTACTAGAAAGCTGATTTTGGTATGAGTGTATGTATCACGCCGATAAAACGGTAAAATAAAAACTGAAATAGAAAACTTTTTTTAGGTACCTGTCGTACATCTAAAGTGGGGGTAAATTATTTCTTTCGTTTAAACACTAGTGTGTGTGTTGTCCACAAGGGGTCCAATAGGGGTCTCCAAACATTATTTTTGGATAAAGTCAGCAGTTTTGTAAATATTCGCTCCGGAAATCAAAAAATAGATATTTACAGCCACACATCAATACACGGTAACCTTGTCTAATAGCAAAACTAAATCATCGTTTTAAAAAAAAATATATCACTTTCCTAAAAGGAACTTTTTTTAGTTTTAATTGCCAACTCAAAGAATATACCACTAATTTGGTGTAGTGGAGTTCATGATTCATAATCGTTTATTTAACTTTCACCTCTACTATGTAATATTTAATCAATTTTATTAATACTAAATATAAGAGGTAACATCAACAATAATAAAATACTATACTTTCTTAGGACCCGTAATATTAATCATACATAAAGAAAGCTAATCAGTAATCACATCACATTGCACTTTAAATAATAGGTAAGATACATAATATAATGATAATAATAATAACATTAATTTAAAAACATGTTTTTCTTTTTTGGCCATAGAAACATAATTATCCATTAATCAAAATTAACATCTCAAAGAAAAATTAAGAATGACATCGTTCTTTTGAAGCTTAACTAGATCTAGATCATATTGCCTCTTAAAAATATTTTTCTTAACTTAATTTTTACCAAATTAGATACAGCTTTCTTGGGTTGGGTAGTCCGTATGTATGTCTGTTTTGGCGTTTCTTCAGTCTCTTTGGGCCTACCGGATCCGGTAAATTTTTACCGGATCCGCCGGACCGGATTGCAATCCCTAGTTCTAGCCAACAAATATTAATTATCATAAAATTCTATAAAGATGTATTTTTACTTGTTTTAAAAATACCTTAATATCGGTAGTTTTACTTAATATCCTGACTGGATATACATATTATACAAACGGTATAGTTTCAAAATTCACTTTAATCAGTCTTCAATCAGTCAGTAATAGCAAATATTTTAAGTATGGGTTTACGCAGGTATAATTATCAAATATGCTCACATAGTTTAACGAAAATCGGTTGGTACATGCGACCTGTAAATCAGACCAGCCGGACAGATATCTGCCGAACAGACAGCCATACGAAAACATTTTTTCCCAAGCTAAACGCAGACACCTCGCTCGCTCGGTCAAAATACATCCACCAGTCAGCTGACGAGTCCAGAGATCACTTAAGCGCAATAAAAACTCAAATCATGGGTCTGTCTCGTATAAAATACTACGTAGTAATTTATAGCATAAATCAAATATAATATATACGTTCGTTTTGCAAAATGTGCAGATAAGCTAGATTTTTAGATAAAGTCGAGGTCAAAACTTTTTGAGGTTTTTAGTTTACTTCTGCTGTCTATGCCTAGTTATCTATACTATTTATTGTGGCGGTCAATGGCAGCAAAATCGGTAAGTGCATTCCGTAATCAAAATTATTGCTATGACTGCCAGGAAAACCTAACTTGGTTATGGTAATTGTTGAGCATCGTAAATAAATAACAATAGGGACTTTGCTCATCTCTCTCTACAATCCATGAAAGAGGGCCTAGTTTCTCTTTACTTAAACAAGCATTTTGCAGACGGGATGATTTGCGAAAGGGACACCGTCCGTTTTGGGAATGGGACATTTATAAAAGGGACAAAGGGACACTTTGTGCATCGGACTGCGCTCCACAGACTACCTCAACTAGACAGAGCATGTAAGGCGACTCGCGCTTACCGCGCTTATGTGTTTTTGGTCAGGTATAAGATCGCGCGGCCGGCCACTCGTTTAGTAGCGTCCATGTTTACGTACAGGTCCGTGAAAAAATTTAAAAAAGGAAATAAATAAAATTCCGGTCCAAAAATGGTGTGTTGCAGCATAGAATGGTGTGGGAGGGATGACAGATTTTCTAACTATAAAAAAGATGGCATAACATTCCAAAGGTAAATCAAATTAATTGAATGAAACGTAAATTAAACGATGCCTGCGATGCGAGTCCATTTTATACTGGCCACTAAGAAGTACTGAAATATTTCTGTCCCTTTTGATCGAATGCAAAACACAACTAGGTCAATTAGGCTATTCTTTTGTAACGAAAGCACGTGCAGCGCTACTGAAGTGCCACAGGTTAGTTACGGTGTGTATCGAGTTCAATAACAAGGAAAGGGATTGCAATACAAGGAAATATTATTTTTAGAAACATAAATTCGTTACTAATATTTAATTTTTTATTTGTAATTTTAGTTTTAGAGTAGTTATTTCGTAGAATGAAGTAAGAGTATTTAGTTTTTTAGTTGTGAACTACTTCCAGTTTAGTTTCATTAGTGAATATATTATGATGATAATGATTAATAATATCAACATTTAAAAATAATAAATAATGTCAATATCTACGCTTTTAATTTAGACATCTCAAAAAGATAGATAGTCTGTAGATATATAAACAGACAGATTTGAAAGCAGTATGATGGATCTCAGAGTCTGATTGAGATAAATTTATGTATGTTTGTACCCTCTTGGCGAGCAGTTTGTAACAGTATCGCAAGATAGACCTGATGATGGACTTGGAGAAATTATGAGGCATATCTAAGTTTGATGTTTGGGAAGATTATCTGTCTCTTTCCTTTCAATACAATGTGAGAAAGACGGGTGATGCTATGTTCCTTAACAAGCAAAGTCGCGGAGAGTTGTGTTAAACCGGCAGCCCTTAACATACAGCACACATGCAGCCACAAATGGTTATTTTCGTTTTTTACCTTCTCAATGTTTGGAATATGGGACATCCGGGGCCGGGACACTAGGTCATTTTTGGTACATTTTTTAACAACATTAAATACAGGACTGAAGTATGAAAACCAGACCTATATATAATATAGTATTGAATAGAGAAAGAGAGCGTATTTCGGAGACTGCTTGTCAGAAAGGCAAAAGAATTTAACATGAAGCCAGCATGATGCATTAATAATTATTTTGCAAAAAAAGTGCATCAGAATTTTAGCAAATATAGACCAAATGGAGTCATGCAAACCTTATTTCATCAAATATCAAATACTAACTGTTACGTCCATGTATATGTTTGAATCATGTCATTTTGTTAGGAAACACCTGAACTTATACTCGCCCAAAGATACAACTCAAATTAAAAGAAATGATTGCAATATTAATAAACTGATAATGCCATTTTCGAAACTTATAACAAGAGAAAGTAAATAAAAGCTTGTATTTTATCAGGTATCATTTTAAAACTCACCTTTACTTGTTGGTTTGAAGAACCTATTGGTGCATTGTCCAAAACAGTTTTGAGTGCTTCATTATATTTGCCTGTATATTTAGAGTTAAGGAATATGCATATTTTTATAAGAACTTTTGAATAAGCTGTGACACCTATTCTTATCATAACTATACTATGATCATAGGACAAGAATTAAATGCATTTAATAAGACTTTTTGTTTCCTCCTCTTAGGCTTTTTAGCATAAAACTTTAACTTAACTTATCGTGGTACTATGATATCATGCATTTTGTCATCAAATGTTATTATATCAAAAGAATAGCGGATGATTCATCATATATGATTAGAAAATTGTACTTAAACATAAAAAATTAAAGAGTTTCCATAATAACTATTGTGTTGTATCATAAATAGGTGTTTGTATTGAAAAGGATATTGATTCAATAATGCACTGACTTCCCCTTCATCGGGACCTGTGGGAATTGCTTGTTCGGCTTCATCTTCTTTAAAGTTGTCTTCATTGTATTGATCGATGTCTATCTTACGAAAAGCAGAACTCGAAGTATTTTTAGCCATCTTATCTCTTCAACACCAAGAAATATCCTTTTATAAATAAAAATCGTTATGTATTTTTTCTGAAAAAAAAGAACTAATCGTACTATCTACGCAAGCCCAACCCAAGTACCAAGTACACTACACTACACTACACGTCACGTTGATAGCTGTCCAATTATACGCTTTTGATTTTGTTACATTTTTTACACTTCACGTTACGGATATAATATTTGAATAATAAAACATCGTTGTATAAAATATAATGAAACAATGGCGTTACTATCTTTATTTATTTTAAATTAAACTTATAAACTTAACTTTAAAAAAAAAATACAACATATAAATCCATTACTACGACTTGGACTATACGGTTCAACTGTCAAGTTGACGTTAATTTTTATAAAACATTTTTTATTTTTATTTATTAGGAGCATTGGCAACGGAATTTTCGAGAGGTTGGAAAAAGGTTCCTGTCAATAGCAAGTCCGGTGAAAATTCAAATTTGATTTTATTAATTTGTTAGCATATCCAGTTTGCTGCTCTGTAATTTAGTTTTCCGTTTGTATATTCTTTCATTTTGTACATTCATTTTATTTAAGCGGCTGGCTTAGTAATTTTTTTACAATGTCCTCTGACTCGGAGCCGCCAGATCCTGGCGGCAGCGAGTATGAGCCGTGTGAGGATTCGCCTAGGCCAGTTAAAGTTGGGAGCCAACGGCCGATAAAGAGAGGCGCTGAAGATAGTCGCGAAGATCCTATTCACCCTAAAAAACCTGCGATTCATTCTTCACAACAACCATCCATCCAAACCGCATTTACTCACCCAGATTTTGAGGAAGTACGCAATAGGTATGCTGAATCTGATGTTGGACCTTTAGTGATCAATTTTCAAAAAAATATGTCTGATCCATCGTCTGGAATCACCTTAAGGGCCACTAATTTTGGCCATTTTCTTTACAAAAATAACATTCCTGGCATAATAAAAGATGGAGTGAAACGAGTTGGTCGAAATCGGTTTGCAGTGGAGTTCGAGTCCGCGCATCATGCCAACAATTGCCTTGCCCATCCTGCCTTAGTGACAGCCAATTTCTGTGCTGCTATCCCATCGTTTTGTGTGACTAGAATGGGTATAGTTCGCAATATCGCAACAGACTGGTCGATGGAAGAAGTTGTCCTAAATTTGTCAGTTCCGTCTGGGTTTGGTAGGGTTATCAAGGCCCACCGGCTGAGTCTGAAGATAATGGGTGAGAATAATTCTATACAATGGGTTCCGACTCAGACAGTTGTTCTTACTTTCTCCGGCCGCATTTTGCCGCCTCATGTATACTGCTTCTACAATAGCCTCCCTGTAGAATGTTACTTATACCCGACTATACAGTGCAACAATTGTTGCAGATTTGGACACGTTAAAGCACAATGCCGATCTAAATCGCGATGTTATAAGTGCGGGGAAAACCATGAAGGATTTTCGTGTACGGTGACAGCATTTTCCTGCCTGTTTTGCTCAGGAAATCATTGTGCCAATAATCAGGCTTGTCCTGAGCATCACAGACAGCGAAATATAAAATTGGCTATGTCTCAGGACAATTTATCTTACATGGAAGCTGCAGCTCGCTATCCCGGTGTCAGAAGGTCTTTTGCGGAAACTCCATACGCTTCTTCTCCTCGCGTTCAATTGTCTGAACCTTCACCTCCTTCACGTTCCGTATCTCAACCTCCGTCGCAATATAACTCTCAATCCTTCCGCAGAACTATGCCTACACCTCGTAGATCTCCTCCTTCTTCTCCTCATCACAATAGCTATGACAGGTTGGCTCATGCCAATATTGTTCAGGACCCGCAATCTATGCTTCCTAATGGTTGTGCTCTCCAAAATCAGGATTCTTGTAACAACGATAATTTAATTGAATTACTCAGGTCTCTCATCCTTATTATTTCTAAGTGTTCTAACACTGAACCGAACATCATGCGTGAAAAACTATTCGATCTCGTCTCACTATTTTGATCCCGCAATGGCTCAAACGATTCTACAATGGAACTGTCGCAGCATTCGAAATAAAAAATCGGATGTAACTTTTCTTGTCAATAAATATAACCCATGTCTTCTTGCCATCCAGGAGACATGGTTAAGACCTGACTCTATTTTTAGAGTTCCGGGATTTGCATGCCTGCGGGATGACAGAGGGGATGGGCATGGCGGTGCAGCTATCTTGGTTGCCCGTTCTGTCACCTTTTCACAAATTCCTCTTCCTGCTCACAGTGACTACATTCGTGCGGTTGCTGTTAGAGTGAATAATATTTCTTTTCTTTCCATCTATATTTCTGACCCTCACGTGGCTGTAATGCCTGAATTATCGTTAATTATTTCATCACTCCCTCCTCCTTGTTTAATTCTTGGAGACTTTAACATACATCACATATCGTGGGGCTCCTACTACTGTGATTGTGTTTCCGCTTCGTTTCTTGACATTGTTGACTTTTTTGATTTGTGTATTCTTAATGATGGATTTCCCACGAGGCGTGTAACTCCCTTGCAGGATCCCAGAAGCGCTGTGGACATTTCTTTATCGTCGGCCTCTGTATCTTCTAGGGTTTTCTGGCGTATTCTCCCTACTACTTTTGGTAGTGACCATTTCCCAATCCTTTTGTCCTTTCCTGACCCAGTTCCGTCGTTCTGCCAAGCCCCTCGACTGAAATATCAAATAACTAAAGCTGATTGGCCATTATATAGTTTTACCTTGTATAGTGAAATTACCCGTATTTCAGCCCCTACTGTAGGTAATGTAATTGATGTATACAATGATTTTAATAAAGCTGTTTTGTGCTCGGCTGATAAAGCCATTCCCCGAAAGAAAAAACATTCTAGTAAAATTTGAAAAAAAAAGACTGTTTGGTTGCTGTTAGGAAGCGTAAAGAGGCTGAAGTTTTACTCTCTTCGAATTTTAATAGGGATAATTACGACAATTATCTTAAAGTTTCAGCAGATACTTCTAAATTCCTCTTAAATAAAAAGAAAAATGGCTGGCAAAAGTTTTGTGAAAGTCTTTCCCCGTCTACGCCTTCTGCTTTGGTCTGGAAGGGCATCAATCGTTTTCGCGGCGCTTTTACGCCTTATTCAATTCTACAAGCGAAAGACCCCTCTGATTGGGTAGAGACATTTGCGCAGAAGTTAGCGCCTCCTTCTATTTCCTCTCTTGAGGAAGTTACCCCTGTGACTCCATTGAATCAAGGCCCAACTAGTTACTTTGATAGTCCATTTTCATATGAAGAATTTTTAACAGCTACCAATCATCTCAAGGATTCCTCTCCTGGTGTGGATGGAATTCCATATTCTTTTATTTTGCGCGCCAGTTCCGACTCCAAACAGTTCTTCCTTAAAATTTTGTATAATATATTTTTATCGGTAGTTCCTTCGGAAGACTGGAAAACTCAGATTATTGTTCCCATTCTAAAACCTGGTAAGCTTAGTAACGATCCTTCTGGTTACCGCCCTATTGCCCTTTCCTCTACTTTGGCAAAAATTTTGGAACATCTCATTAAAAATAGATTACAGTGGATAGCAGAAAGCAAGGGTATATTGGCAAAAAGCCAGTTTGGGTTTCGTAAGAGCCTTGGTACAATGGACAGTCTGGCTATCTTTACCACAGACATACGAATCGCTTTTTCAAACTCTAAGGCAGTAGTTGGTGTCTTTTTAGACGTCGCTTCGGCGTATGACAATGTTCTTCTCCCTAAACTTAGGCAAAAACTGCATAATTTGGAGTTCCCCGAGAGGCTCGTTAATTTTACCATCAATTTTCTTCTCTCTAGATCTATATTAATTAATATTGGCAATATTTCTCTGCCAGCTAGGGTAATATGGAAGGGTCTTCCACAAGGCTCAATTTTAAGTCCGCTTTTGTACAGCCTTTATACTTATATTTGGAATTATCGGTAAATCCTTTTTGTAGTGTTCTTCAATACGCTGACGATATTTGTTTATATTCCTCAGTCTCTAGTATTTCCGATGCCGTCCCTCGGCTTAATTCGGCACTCAATTATTTAAGTATTTGGTTGGAACATCATGGACTATCTTTTTCGATATCAAAGAGTTCAGTAGTCGTGTTCACCCGTAAAAGACGTGTTCTGGATATTTTGGTAAGCTGTAACGGGGTTCCTATTCCTGTTTCAGATCCGGTTAAATTTCTAGGCGTCATCTTTGATTCCAAGTTATCTGGAATTCATCATCTCATCAATGCAGCCCAGAAAAGTGAGAAAAAATAAACATCATTCGATCTCTTTCTGGTGTATGATGGGGTTCCCATCCGTATTGTCAAAAATTAGTGTATAATGCTTTAGTTCGCAGTCACCTTGATTATGGTTCTTTTCTCCTGGAACCTTGTAATAAAGCGGCATTAAGTTCTTTGGACAAAATTAAATCTAAAAGTCTTCGCATTGTTATTGGTGCCATGCGATCTTCTCCTATTAATGCTCTCCAAATTGAATGTGTAGAGCCTCCACTTCATTTGAGAAGACAATATTTATCAGATCGGTTTATTTTTAAAATTATTCAATCTGCTTCTCATCCTCTTATTCCAAAACTTCAGCTTCTTTCCAGATTAGTTACTACTTCTAGTTACTGGTTTCACTAAAATAGTCCCTGTCTTGTAAAAAATTACCTTAAATTTACTCGGCTTCCATGCCCGGTATATCAATGTAGGCTTAATCCCATATTTGAGACTTCATATGAGGCAATTATCTTTCGTCCTGGTGTTCTTACTGATTTGGGAATTGATAAAGATAGTATTTGTGCGAATTCTCTTTTAAATAAAGCTATTGATAAGCATTGGTCTAATTGGATTTGTATTTATACGAATGCTTCCCAGTTGTCTGAACAGGGCCCGGTGGGGTCTGCCGTGTGGATTCCTAGATTTAATGTTATTCTTAGTTTTAAATTACCTTCTTACTCGTCTATTTTTACGGGCGAGGCGCTAGCAATTTTGGAATCACTTAAATATGTAGATTCACATAACCTAAATAACTGTGTGATCTTTTCTGATTCGAAGAGCTCTCTTCAGGCTATTTTAGCGAATCAATTGCGTTCTAAGGTAAAATTTTCACTTATTCTAGAAATAAAACGAGTTCTTTACTGTCTTTCTAACAAAGGTGTTAGGGTCTCATTAGCCTGGATACCTAGTCACGTGGGTATTCGTGGTAATGAGATTGCGGACCAGTGCGCTAAGGATGCAGTCGTTAGTGGTTGTCTATCAGCATATAGATGTTACGCTCACGATTTGGTTTCTCTAGCCAAGACTCGTCTCGACGATGAATGGTTTACAGAATGGGCCCGATCTAGACAGACTAAAGGTTTTCATTACTCTGATGTCCAGGATTATATTCCAGTAAGACCTTGGTTTTTCCGATATCGCGAGGCTAATAAAAAAGTGACTTCCTCCATTTGCAGATTACGATTGGGCCACTCGTGTTCCCCCGTTTTCCTGTTCAAAATACATGTTAAAGACAATTCGTTGTATGAGTGCGGTTTGGATGAGGGTACTTTGGAACATATATTTTTCGAGTGCAAAAGATTATCTTCATCTCTCTATGATCTTCTTCCTCCTTTCATCCCTCGCCCTGTAAATTTCAAGTCATTACTTCGTTTAGTTTTCACTCCATTCATCTCCATTTTATCAGATTTTATCAGAAATAGCAATATTACACTTTAGTTTTTTCTTTCGCGTATCTTTCCATTAATATCATTTTTTTCTAGATCAGCATTCTAGTTTGCATTTTGTTTTGGCGATTTTATTCGATGCTATAATTTATATCCGTAAAATTTATACCTTGGTGTTTTCAAAACTTGACTCCGAGCAGTATCAAAACGAAGACAACCTACTTCCTAATAATTGACTGAAGTGAATTCGGAAAACTGACATTATACATATTGTGGTGCTGTTAGCTTAATAGTGATGTAATATTTATATTTTATTTTTCGTCTTTTACATTTGGAGAAACTTTATACTTCCTTTCTTTACACTTCCAAAACTTAATATGTAATTTCAACTAAGTATTAACTTTATTTTATATGCTGTTCGTTTCTTGTTTTTTGACGGCTAGACACCATCAATGTATAGGTTAAGTTTATTATAATCTAATGGACCCGTAGCCGTAGACAATATTCATCTCTCTGTAAAGTGTGCACTGGTATTTGATTGTTGCATTAATTTAATATTGTTATAACCTACAATAAGAATATGTAGAATGTGAATGTTTTTCGGTTTATTGTAAAATCAGATATGTAAAAGTGCTCTTGAGGCCAAGTTGCAGAATAAAGATTTGAATTTTATCGAAATAGAAATTGTTTCTCATAAAACAAGTTATACTATCGAACTCAATTTATTTTTAGGGTTCCGTAACCAAAATAGAATCCTTATAGTTTCATCAAGTTTGTTCGTCTGTCAATCCTTCCTTCCGTTCGTCCGTCCGTCCTTCCATCCATCCGTCCGTCCGTATGTCACAGGCATTTTACTCAAAAACTACAAGACGTATATGGATGAAATTTGGAGTATAAGTGTCTTATGTAAGCCGCTACTTAGTTTAATAGTTAAATGACAAAAAAATATTTTTAGGGGGACCACTCCATACATGTAACCGAATATGTCAAAAATGTTTTTAACAAATATCAATGTGTAACATATGTCGACAGTTCTTTTAAAAACATTTCTAGGTTAATAAAGTACTCTATTTTTACTTAGTGATATTTTCGGAAATGATTTTTCCGAAATTAGCGTAAATTGTGTCCCCTCCCTCTATTTTCTAAACGTTATGTCCAAAATATATGAAAAGAATCACAAAGATCAAGCTTGATAAATACTTTTAAGAAAATATATTTTCTACATGATCGGATAGAGTCTGGTAAGTGAAAGAGGAGACTGGAATCTGGAATGGAAGGAATATAGCTGCAGTGTGCCTGTATTAGCTAGAGTTAAACAAATTCATTGATTTTGTTATCAATTAATAAGATGGAGCGTTCTTTGGAACAGTCGAAAAATGTGATTTTAACATAGTTGTACCTCAGTTAGTTTTGAGGTCACAGTAGTATTTTCTGCAACATACAACCGCAAAATTTGTCAACATTCCATTGTATTTTTATTTAAATACAGTCAAAAACCCTATTGCTACTTGCAAGCCGGGCTGCAGTGCAGGTACATGAATGGGATCTTTTAATCAGTGTCATGTAATTTACACTAGCAACACTGTTGCCTACTGCTTAGCTTAGGCGTCAAAGAAATGAGAGAGAATATATAATCACTGCTTGTTAGGCGTTGTCAGATAGTTGTGAAATAATGTAATTATGTATTGGTGGTGTGAATAATATTATATTGTTGGTAGAATTCATCTACGTCAGTGCCGTGTTATTTGCGTATTGTTAAAAGTACCTGTTCAACGAGTTCTGATAAAGCACCTTCGTATTCTCCCATTCTAAACCCCTAAATTTTGCCACAATGACAATGGGCGATGAACTGCCTGTCACTTCTTTGGTTTTGCCTGTTCTTATTCGTCCTGTGTTAACCCAGGTTTGTAAGAAATTAAAAATTGAGTAACAAGATACCATGAAACTGCTTGCGATTGTGTTAATTACTAGCAGTGACGTTGATAAGCGTCAAGGCTGTTAATCGCAATAACTTCAACATTTTACATTTCAGTTGGAGAAATATGATTTGGGTGCTTCTCAAACTTTACGAGCTGCTCTTACGAAGGCCGAAGCGGCTGTTCCGGGGCTTAATTATGATTTGGTGGCTGGGATAATGCGTCGAGCCGATATACCTGTCAACATGAACGAAAGTTTGTTACGCTTGCAGGGAGCCCTCACAGAAGCTGAATGTAAATATTTAGAGCAGAATTGTCGTTAGAGTATTCAATAAGATATTCTTCAGTGGTCTAAACTGTTCTATATCAAATAATATGCTTAGTGTATATCTAAATTAAGCTCAGAATCTTGAAAGTGTTTGGCATACATACCCATTTTTGGCGAGGGCAGTACATGGCATAATAATAGTTTTAATAGCATAGCTATGTGATAGTAATGTGAGCCACTTTGTAAAGGAGTACCTGTTGTTGCTACTTTACTGTGTTGTTATGTGTAACTGCATGGTTGAATTTCTAATGCAATTTTCTGTATGTTGCTTTGTGGATTTAGCCATAGCATGGATTTAGTATAGACAATTAGGGCAGATATATTTTATAGGTCTGCATCCTAAGCCCATTCACTTTACAGCCCTATAAGTTGAATCTGAGAGGTTGCCCTACATCTAGGGGTGAGTCAGGTTTCACAACCTCTGCACCCCTCAGGCCCTGCCTCTCAACACTATTGCCGAATGGGCCATATCCTTTCTTTTCCCAGACTGCCTCTCTTCCCAACTATTTAATTTATGAATTCACATTTTTCTCTGAAACGAAAACAAATTTAGATTTTCCTTAACGACTGTGTGCAACCTATTACGTTAGATTAGGTACATCTTTTAAATTTTACAGTATCCGAAAAAAACTGTGGGGAACATAATTATTAAACAGGACTGTCACACTTAGCTGGACCCCCCTCCCCTTCAATTCCATTATGTAACAAGTGCTTTGTAAAAATCTTTAGGGTAATATTCAGAAAAGAAAGATAAGTGGTATAGATACTTTTTAATCAAGAATCTGCATTTTTAAATTAAACATTAAAGTGTGGTTTCAAGGAATCAATTAATTTAATCATTACAATCGGTATCAGCTTCGGCAGCAATCACATCTTCTGTGCCTATTTTGAATGGTATTATTTTTGGTCTAAATTCTAAATGGTCAATTCAAGTGGACGAATTTCCTTTGTACCTAATGACAGTAAATCTATAAAATCGTACGTGCCGTAACGCAAACCTTGACACCCCTCCTCCCCCAAAGTAACAAGACTGTAACGCTTGGCTGGACTCCCCCCCTCCCTCCAATTTGTGTTACGTAATTTGTGGACGACCCCTTAGTAACTTTTAGTAACCCCCCAACATGCCCTAGGGTAAATCACATACATATATATACTCCAATTATTAAGTTACTATCAATATGATAATTAGTTGTTTTCATTATTTTGTACTAATACATGGACTACATACATTTCAGGTGCTGATTTAAGGTTGAATCGGTCAGAAGAGGCCTTCCAAGAATTAAATAAAAAATCCACTTCATTAAAGAAAATCTTAAGCCGCATTCCTGATGAAATTACTGATAGAAAGACATTCCTTGAAACCATAAAGTGAGTTCCAATCAGTAAGAGAATAAAAGGGATAACTTTTAAATTGGGGTTGGTGCAACTGGCTTTTAGGATTCTGTAGCCAAAATGGCAAAGACACTTTACACTTGTTGTTAATGAGTCAAATTAATCAAATAGTTTTAATGAATGCATGCTATTTTATTTTTCGTGATAGGTAAGCAAGTTGCAACCTAGTAGCTTATTTATTTACACATATTTACTAAAAAGTAAGTAAAAAATTCAATAAAACATCAAACTCTCAATTAATTAGAATTAGAAAGAAATAGTTGATAGTGTCAAATTTCTCGGTGTACATATTGACACAAGACTAAACTGGAAAGAGGAACTTGAGGTTGTAGAACACTCCATTTCTTCGGCTTGTTATGCTTTGAAAAGCCTTAGGGACAAGCTCTCTATTGAACAGCTTAAGACTGTTTATTATGCGTTAGTAGAGTCTAAGTTACGTTATAGTGTTAAGCTCTGGGGTCATAGTTTTAAGTATAACGTTAATAGAGCCTTTGTCATTCAAAAAAGGGCAATACGGACAATCATGTGTATTCCCCAGTGGATTTCTTGTCAAAGCTATTTTACAGAATTGGGCTTACTGACAGTCCCTTCCCTGTACGTCCTTGTGTTGCTTACTGATTTTGTTAAAACGCTGTCAAAGCATGAGTCACTTGATGAACAAAAATTGCGTCTACAAACGCGAACAAATAATGTCAAGCAAAGCTTTTTCCCGAAACTCAAAGTCGCTCAGCACTCTGCTAAATATCAAGCTGTAAATTTATTTAACAAACTTCCCACCGAATTAAAAGTTATTACTAGTCATAAGTTGTTTAGTGGAAAATTAAAGATATTTTTATTGAGAGCGTGTTTCTACAGTATTGAGGAAACCTTCATCAAAAATAACTAGTATTATTAAGTTTGTGATGTGTAGTTGAATACTAATTAAATAGTCTATAAATAGCGATTAAGCTAACTTTGTCACATTTTATTTATTGTAAGTTCATTTTATTGTATTTCAAACACAATCTCTGTATTGTTTCTGAATAAAAATCATATCATATCAAAAATCAAATCATATCAATTGTTATAACTAAAAAATAAAAATTGTGAAACTATAACATGTTTACAAAAAAAAAAAAAATGAGAAATATCGAATTTTGATGACTTTTTGATTGGACTAAGCCAAGAAACGGGCACCTACTATACTAGGTTATTTATCGTTTCGCACTCTTAAAAGGTAGCAGAACATTATTTTGAAAGTTTCAACTCTAGGTCTCGCTTAGTTTCCTTGAAAAAGGGTACCTAAATTTGGGTCCCATACATAAAAAATACATTTTGTTTTTTGCTGCTTTAAATGTGCCTTATTTTGAAAATTTGTATACCACATTTATTGTTCTGCACATCATTTTCTATCGACTAGTATTTTTTTTATTACGTTTTTCCCAAAAAAGTACGAATGTCCACTTTTTCGTCGTTTCGCGCTATAGTGCATCTGTCCATATGTCACAGGCATTTTATTACTCAAAAACTAATAGATGTACAATGATGAAATTTGGAGTATAGGTGTCTTGTATATAAATAAAAAGTTAGCTAATTTTAATGTATGGCACATAGTTCGACGGGACATTTAAAATCATTTATCATCATATACATTTTTTATTTCAAATTACAATTATAAATTACAAAAATTTAACTAAATTAACTAACCTATGGTGTCTCTCAGGTCGCTGCCCTGTGGTAGCGTGCCCATAAGGCCGGTCATATTTCCCCGCTGGATGGCAATGCTAATCCTTTGGCCGAGGAATAAGCCGACTTTATGGTCTGCAATAAAATAAACATTAAGTTATTGACACAAAGGTCATAGTTGGCTTTCCATAGTAAGTCGGCCCTTACATCAAAAGGGCTCGGGTATTTGTGAGTTGATGTAAGTGCTGACTTAGTATGGAAACCTGACTATGGCCTTTGAAATAATAAAATGTAACATGATAGCCCTTATTTCGTATGGATATTGCCATACTAACATACGAGCCCTATCACGAAATACCCGCGCGCGGTACTGAGGGCTTGTCCCGCGCGTGCATCCGAATAATTATACAACTTTTAATAATAGGGTTGTTGACTAATCTCAAAATTTGTAAAATTTTTATAAGAACCTGATAAAATAAGCAAAATAAAGAAATCAGTCAAAATTTCGAGTTCGATGTCTTACGTGTAGCTCGTTCTATGAGCATTTAAAGTTGAGTGGGAAAATTCATTTTTAAAGTATGAAAATATAAAAAACTAATAATACCATTGAATAACCCCCTTTTCATAAACGCAAGTTTTAACATAGCTGCAGAATAAAGTTCTTAATTTGCCCATACAATGTATATTATTAATAATTCAACAAAGTCATTGTGTTTTCCCTGAAAGTTTGTTAAAAAGCATGGTATAAATAAGAAATGATTTACATATCAACAGTGTAGAGGACAAATGGAATCAGCGATGTTGTTGAATATTATTAAACTCCACTGAGCTGTTGATTATCCCATTTCTCCTTTCCATTGTCGATATGTATGTTTAGAGCTCAAACTTATGACTGAATACTACTGTTGCTAATAATAATAAAATATTCCTTTATACTCTAGTTTGATGCCACTAAACAAAAAATAAAGAAACTGACTTTACTAAACTAAAAATATGAATGGTCTCTTAAAGATGCATGTGGAGTCAGAAGATAAACTTCAAGTACACATATTTTTGCTATTACCAAATAAGAAAATAGATTTTATTTTTCTCCATACATGCACTTAAATTTCCACACAATAAAAACAGTGTCTGGCAAACCGAAGACCTTGAACATCAGTAATACACAGAATAGAGTGATGATGATGACTAGAATATATTGAACAGATTTATGATATTTTTTATTCGTAAACTGAGCAGCGGTTGTCCCCGGTATCACCTGATGATAAGTGACTGAATACTGGGTCGAGGATGTAGTTTGCTGGTTCACTAACTTGCCTTGAACAGACCCAAATTAGAATTTTCAGGAAATACACACAACCGAAGCGAGTTCCATCCTAGCAAAAGATTACATACATAGTAGCTTTTAACAAACAAATGTTTTAAATGTTCCAGAGAGATTGCATCAGCTATCAAGAAGCTGCTTGATGCTGTCAATGAGGTGTCTCAGTACACACCTGGGCCAGGGAAACAAGTGCTGGAGCAAAGAAAAAGGGAATTTGTCAAATATTCCAAAAGGTTTTCCAATACACTGAAGGAGTATTTCAAGGAAGGACAGTGAGTACTATTTTCTGGATACTAAATAGATATTATTAAAAATTCAGATGCTTTACAGGGGTCATGACCTTAAGGCGGGGGCGGTCGCCTTTGGATTTAGCCAGTTTAGCTTTAGGTCAGAATCTGATTTAGAATGAATCCAGTCGTACCAAATTTGCCATATGTCTGTTTCTGAATCGAGAGCTTCGGTATATGGCTTATGAAGGGGAAGTTTCTTTCTCTATAAATCAATTTCTGAGTAGGTTTCGGTCATGATATTATTACGTCGGATTAGTAATAAGTCTGATGCTAAGAATTGCATTTTCTTGTTTTATCAGATTCTCTTTGCATCGATTTCAAAGTATGTCAGAATCTTATATAAACGAATTCTGAAAAGTATTATTTCTTAGTACGCCAGTTTCTATAAACATTAATTATGAAAAGGACAGGTATAATACTCAAGGAAAACAATACTATGCACTATTCAATACTTTGACCCATTAAATTAATTGCAATAGATATCGAAGATATTGGCCACATAAATATCAAACACAATAAAACAATTAATACCTACGTTATATTCTTCATGACAATTTCATTAATAAGGTTTTTAAAAACGCTTTAAATTTAGTAATATTGCTAAAAAAATATATGAAATTTGTACCGTGGAATGGGGTTACTTTAATTCCTGGGTTTACATTGATAAAAACTTCTCTTCATGTTTAAACTCTAATTATACGTTTTCTGAACGCATCCATTTGTTTTTTTTTAACGGAACGTCTCTGTCAGTGTGTTTTTGAGCGTCCTAGGTTCAAGCACGCCAGTCGATGAAAAAAAAAATACGCGGCTACTGATTTTACGGACTTTTATTAGCTTATATAACTTCTAAGGTACAACATTCAGTATGGTTAATACATTAATTTTATGTAATTAACTGTATCAGGCATATATCTGGCTATATTATCAAATAATCACAACCTTGGCGGCCATTTGCTTTTTTCGATATTTGTAGCATGGGGTGTCATTGATCACTTATAAGGGTTTACTTTGATCGCTGATCAATGACACTCCGTGAAATAACTTCTTTCGGGTAATTTAGATAATTTGAAGTTTTCTATTCGGTTTTTGACTGCTTTTTTTTAGGGAGATGCCCTGAATAAATAAAAACCGTCTTGGTTCACGAGAATATCGAAATTACACCGAAAGAGTACTGAATCGGGCCTTAACACAAGTGGTCTTGTAGGTAATCTGTTTTGGACAGTAATTTTCATATTTTTCGTTTGTCAGTTTAATAAAGTTGATTATTCCCTAAAATACCCTTTTTTTCTTTGTCAAAGTAAGGCACATAAACCTTTATAAATCTTTTTTTTTATGTTCTAGAGTTTTTTTCCTTATCGGGGTTTCTATCGAAATCCGTTAAAAAAAGTGGAGTTTTAAAGTAACCCCGATATCAGTATAAAGTTGATCACTGAATTCATATTTTTTTCTTAAGAGATAATTAATAACATTTTTTTTGTTGGTGCAATCGATAGAGGAGTAAAAACCGATATTGGCATTTTTTTCTTTATTTTTTTGGAAAAAAGTTCAGGGAGATACAGACCTTTTAATATTGAAATTGACCAAAGTAACCCCAATCCACGGTAATGTGGTACCAAAAATATAAATTCCTAACAGGAATTTTATTTACGAATAAATAGGAGTTTAGGACAAAAAAGGTGTACTCGTAGGTTAGAATGTTGTTTTCTATTATATTTACGACAAGTAAGTATAAAATAACGTATACATACATACATATCTGGGTCTTTGTTATGAAAGTTTTTTTCGTTACAAGTGGCAAATGTTACGTTGCATTTTGGACAACGTTTATGTTATTTTTCTTATTGACTGTACACTCGCCTAATCTATCCAGAAATTTCTTGAGACGTTTTCAGTCATACTCAGAATATAACGCATATGAAATCCAATAATAATCGAATGTAATCACAATTAGACACATTGAAAATCTGGATATATGATAATCTGAGCTATTCAGAATTCGGCATTATGAGAGTCAGTAGGGCTAAGAGTTTGAGTTATAATCCATACTAATATTATAAATGCGAAAGTGTGTCTATCTGTTACCTCTTCACGCTTAAACCGCTGAACTGATTTGGATGAAATTTGATATGGAGATAGTTTGAGTCCCGGGAAAGGACATAGGCTACTTTTTATCCCGGAAAAAATACCCTTAACCGCGATAAACGAATTGAAGGCGGACGAAGTTGCGGGCAGAAGCTAGTTATAAATAATCTTATCTTTTAGGAACTTGACTAACTCATAAAATGATTTATTTAGAAAACGAAATAAAAATAAAATTTGCCATCTCAGAGTCAGGCTTGCTCAGATTTTGACCTACTGCGTTACTGGGAAAATCCGATCCGGCCCCGTTAAATGTGGTCATGAATACAAGGATTTTTTTAATAGCAGGATCAAGTAGTATGAAAATTGATAACAGCGGTAACTATCGGCTGGAATATCTTTGCGGCCTCATAACGTCAAAGCCGCTAAATGAATCATAGCCAATTTTGGTACAAGTATAGTTAAACATCCGAGGAAGGTTAGGATACTTTTTACCCAATAACGCTGAGCAAACAGCGTTTTGGCTTTTTCCTCCTCTACGCACAAAGTTGCGGACAAATTGTAATTAAGAATAAAGCTGTATGTTTCCGCCATACTTAAAAACGATCTTACCCGGCCCCTATTTCACAATCGTGACAATGTCAGCTGATAATTACAATTTTATGTTCACCGCGATCCCCGCAAGCTCGATACATCTTCTTACTTTATACTAAGCACGCAATGTACATGAAATTGTCATTGTCATCCGACATTTGTTACGATTGTGAAATAGGGGCCTGGCTGTAATTAGTATTGTTTAATTAACTATGTAATAAAAATTCTTGTTACCCTAATTAGAAAATAACCACATTGAGTTCTAGCATTCTGAGTTTTAGCTCTGTTACTTCAATAAAGAAATAATACGTATTTAAAGACATTCCAAAATAACGAAACAAAGAATTCGACGCAAGATAGGTATGTACTTACTTATTCGGTTAATTTGTTCTGCACCGGTGATAAATAATGCACTTAGGTGTTTGGAAAGGGACAATTGGCTGGTTACGACGATTTCCGATCACAGACGATTGTCTGTCAGTTATTGTAATTATTCAGTGACATTTCATATCAAATAAATACTTCATTTTATGGAGTTTATTAGTATGTGTGACATGTAAACTTTGGATATTTACAGAGAGCTGTTGCAACCACTAGAAAAATATAGTAAACCAATTAGATATCAAATAAATATACGCCCAGGTGTAAACAAAATACGTCCATTATATTCTATAAGTATTGTAAATCGAACTATTCTCAATTCCTTTCATTTCGCTATCTGTACTGTCAATGAGGTCAATAGCAGCCGTATTCATTACGAGTCTATCCGCGATATCCACTAGGATCACCTGACCTGATCACCCAGGTGATCGTATTGGACGAATATGTCTTCTGAGATCACCCAGGTGATCTTATTGGACGCTATATCCTGCACGATCACCTGGGTGATCTTACTGGATAAGTTCGTCCACTAGAATCACTTGCAAATTAATATTACTTTCAGGGGTATCCTAGTGGATATAATTCTGTCCATTAAAATCACCCAGGGGATCGTGCAGGATATAGTGTCCAATAAGAGTACATATTCGTCCAATACGATCACCTGGGTGATCCGGTCAGGTGATCCTAGTGGATATCGCGAGTCAATCAGTGTAATCGTCCATATCGGGGTGAATGGGGTAGTTTCCGGGGTAAAAAAAAATATAATTCTAATTAGTCGTTCACTTAGATTATCAAAAGGATATTGGACACGTATTCTTTCTTTTGTCAATCAAACAAAAAAAGACAAAGATAAAGCGCGTCAAAGTTTGGGAGTGGGGACGCATGACGTCAAGCCTTACGCAAAATGGTCGCACGGCGTGACGTCACGGGGAACTTTAACGGGCTATATTTTCATAAGTTTTTGTTTAATTGTCAAAAGAAGACATACGTGTCCAATATTTTCTGATAATCTACCAGACGGACTAATTATATATTTTTAGGACACAAGCCTATTCTTCGATACCTATTCATCCTCGCATTTGATTGCATGGTCGCAAACTTTTTTTTATTCTTCAGCCCCGATCATGTTAACGTCTTCATCCAATTTTTTTTACTTACTTAATGGCTCAGCGACCCAAAGCGAGTCTTTTTTTTAAATGAAGTTAAATTATATCTAGTTTTAGTTGAGATAGATATATTCTCAATGGGATTAAAATCCGGATGATATGGTGGTAATCGCAACACAGTGTGCCCATGTTCGGCAAGTAATTTGTCCACGGAAAACTCTGTAAAGCTTTTTTTGTAATGACATATAATATCCTAAATCCGGGGTTTCGTCAATTTAGGATTAACTGGAATTTCGTGGCTGTCGAACCATTTGATCATTTCCTGTTTAGCGGTTTTTGAATTAAGAGGTTTTTCGACATACTTTATGTGATAAGGTGCAGGGGGTATATTCGGGATTAATTGATTGATAAACCATTTCTCGTAGTTGTCGTTATTCATTTCGTTGTTATTATCACCTGTAGTAGATATCCGTGGATTAATACGTTAAAAAGGCTGCAGGTCCAAAGCTAAACTATTATCAAACGTTGACCTTTTGAAATTGGCCTTTTTGCTCCTTTTCTCATGTCATTACTCCAAGTTTTTCCTTTAGTGAGGGATGTATGTATACATATAAGACTCATCCACATAGATAAAATTCTTACCTGCATCGCAAAATTTGCGTAATTTATCGAGGTATTTATATTTCGTTTGAGACTTGCATCGTGCTTTTCTCTAAGAACTTTTCGATTGTCTTCCATTTTAGTGAACCAAATTTCTAGTTTATGAACTATTTCTCTCAGCGTTTTTTCAGACCCATTGTAATTAATACCGTAACATAATTTAGCTTTTAATGACTTTATTGTCGGCAGTTCATTAAGTTCTAAGTGAAAATCGATGGTCTCAGTAAACTCATTATTATATATTTTCAACTAAATGCGATCGTCCTCTACTGCCCCCGTACAACGACTGATAAACGTCACAGGTGGTCCAAATAGAGTGTTTTTAGATTTCTCGCAACTAGGTGTATCCGTAAATACCCTTTGTATATTGAGCGATTTTTCATAGTTTAGAAGTTATATATTTTTTCAAAGGTTCCGAAATTTCTACCAGAGTGGCTAAAAAAAACATAACTTTGTTTATTTAACGACATACACGGCTTTGTTTTGAACTCTATTTATATTTGAAATAAGAATGGTGACATGCAACTACAGTTACGGTAAGCACTCGAGGGGCTATAAGATTAATAATAATAAAAATATCTGCCTTGATTCACCTACTCTCCTATATTGAAAATAATCTACTACCTCGTACCTACATACTACCTTTGATACAAATTAGTGAATAAAAGGGTCGGAAGTGAAAATTTTGGGTTTGAAACACGGACACAAATTAAAAAAAAATCTCAATATCATAGAAAATTGTGGTTTTATATGTTTAAAATAATGCAAAAACTTAAGGCCTAAATGCGCCATTTTTTGCTGAAATCGGCGTTCCAAGTTAGGTTAAAAATTATTGAGAAAAAAATGGTTCGAGTAAAATTGACTGTTTTTCATTCTTATGCATTATTAAGAAATCATCAATATCAGTAAAAAAGGAAGACAATGTTGTAACGAACTTTTGCTAAACGTGAACAATGATTACTGTAACAAACTTAAAATTTTGTTTGACATCCCTTTCTTAAAATATTCTTAAAAGAGTGCTTCGTGGTATCTCAGTGTTTCTACTTATTGCCCTTAAACTAGTAGATGGGTCCCTATCAATTGGTAATGCAATACTGGGCAATGCAAAATACAGAATCTGACTTAAGACTAAAATCCTTTTGACATAAATAGAACGAGACAGGCGTTATTCTTAATTTAAACAGATCATCTACTTTTAAAATACTCGCCTGTCCGTCTCCCATACTAGCGTGGAGGTAGTAATACCAATGAGCTTTACAATCTCCACATGCCCGCCATCCCGGGGAGGACGCAGGCAGCATAGTGGATTACAATAGTAAATACTCGTGCCTAGCGGACAATGGTCTCTACCTAGACTGGGAATCCCTTGCAAAACATGCCCGGTGGCCTATTACGATGAGCCTACAGCATTTTACAGAAACTTACTACATACCTACCGACTCCTTTGCCCAGCTTTGCCCAGGCAAAATCCCTGAGATAAACTAGTTCACCACTCGACGTAGACGACGTAGACGTAGGTGCCTAAAGCATATAAACTATGAAGTACGCTTTACACTGTACATGTAATACCTTAAGAAACTATGTTTTAGAAAATTAGAGTGTAGCGCATGGTTACTCTAATTATCTGTACCTATATAACCTTTTAATAGCTAGGTGTATTTATTAAACTTTGTTTTTATATTATAGTTAAAACCTTTATATGTATGAACCTTAAACATTTTACGGACATAAGACTTCATTATCATCTACTGTCTTTGACCATGCCGTTCTGACACTTTTTATGATATCCATAAAATCATCTTATTGAAATGAAAAAAAAAAGTCCTATCTACTTAGTAAATTTACTAAGTAGGCAGGAAATTAAAAAGTTTGTACAAAAATTTGTGTCGGCACGTTAATTGTCATAAAAGTCGATAAATTTCCTTTTTTGTTGCCATATTTTTGAAATGATTAACATTACTATTATTGATTATTTTTGATAATTAAGATTGTATCGAGCATACAGTTTCTTAATTATCCAAACGAATCAACAATCCGTGAATTTATGTACAAACTTTTTTAGAAAGGCACGAATACAATACAAAGTGTGAATACAATCAAAACTATACATAAAGTAACAATATGTCAAAAAAATATTTGGCGAAGACTATTGCGCTGTGTTGCGTTGTGTGTGGTGGTACCGAGACTCGTTGTGTCATTTCCTACGTACTCCCAAAACTTCATGGCCAGCCTGCCAGTCGGGCTACTCAAGGTGACCTCAGCTACAGCCTCAGCCTAGACGCCGCCAGAACCAATCAACCAGCCAGAACCAGGTCCACCGAGGTATGGGAGCTCAGGGGTCAAAGGACGACACAAAAGAGGAAGTCATAGCAAGCCATATTTGTTGGCCGTAGATTGCAGGCGCCGTGGGTTCCATGAGTGGTAAATTAACGGAAGGTAATGTTTGCTGCTGCGAAATGTGATTTTAATGTATAGTTTAAATGTTGATGTAATGGGTGACGAATGCAATCTCTGCAATATTTCCCGCTTCCGTAGCCAGTGTTTCTAATGCGTAGTAATACAGAATTGGCGTTTCTTGTGAAGCTTGTCGGCGATAGTAAAAGGCCTGTGTATAATTAACACGAGAGGGGAATTCTCTCTAATTTATTCGCGACATCGTCAAGCGATGTAAATGAGTTGCAATTCGCTTTGTTAAATTGTAATGCTAGTCCTGTTAGATACGCAGCAATCGCAAATTTACTTTTTTCTTCTTTTTTTTTTAGTTGTGTCAGAATTCTGTATTGAAAGACAAAATCGTCACCATCTGACGTGCTGCCAAATTTATCATTTTCCATTTTACACTTTATTTTGCACAGCTATCTTACGTAAAATTATGATTGATGTGGTGATGTGATTTTATTTATTTATGAATTGGAAAACATTAAAACATCACCGTATACTTCCTTGCTGTGCGACTCCAATATCTGCTGCACTTTCCTTATATAACTCGCTTGTTGATTCTTGCTTGCGAAATATACTGAGCGACCTTGGTTACTTATAAGCCTCACGCGACCTCCACCATCATGTATGTATATCATCTACGAGTATTATTCGCACTGGTTTGCAAAAAGCATCTAGGCAAATTCCAGTAATCCGCACGGCAAATGTTCACCAAGCGACTTTCATTTGTTTTTAAATATTCTTTCAAATTCTGCGGTTTTTGGGTGGTCAATATGTTTATTACCATAAAAAAAATGCGAGAGGTTTTCAAAAAAACTTTTGGACGCTGACTAATAAAAATTTACCTGTACTTGAATGCTATTGTTGATTTCTTAATAATGTTAAAAACATAGTCAAATATTTTTTTTATTAATATTTTTTCACCAAACTATGTTGGAACGCCGATTTTAGCACAAAAAATACCTTTTAAGGGCTACTTTTTTGTATGACTTGGTAAGCATGAACTGTTTAAGTTTGTGAAATTATTTTAAACGTACATAACCACCATTTTCTATTTTAAAGCCATTTTTGAATTGCGTTTAACTCAAACCCAAAATGTTCACTTTCGACCCTTTTTTCAGTAATTTGTATCAAAGGTAGGTAGTTAATTATTTTAAGAAGCCACTGTCTGAGGGGCTGATACTATTGTTGGCCATATTTGTTGGCCGTAGATTGAGACGCTGTGGGTTCCGTGAGTGGTAATTTCAACAATGGTACCTTGTCAGATTCAAATATATCCATGTAGCCGTGCATGGTCGATTTCAGGCCGTCTTTGGAGGTAATGTTTGCTGCTGCGAAATGTGATTTTAACTTCTCATTTAAATTTTTTATGTAATGGGCGATGAATGCCATCTGCAATATTTCCTGCTTTAGTAGCCAGTGTTTCTAATGCGTAGTAATACAGAATTGGCGTTTCTTGTGAAGCTTGTCGGCGATAGTAAAAGGCCTGTGCATTATCAACACGAGAGGGGAATTCTCTTTTAATTTATTCGCGACATCGTCTAGCGATGTAAAGTTGCAATTCGCTTTGTTAAATTGTAATGCTAGTCCTGTTATATACGCAGCAATCGCAAATTTACTTTGTTCTTTTTTACTTGTGTCAGAATTCTGTATTGGAAGACAAAATCATCAACATCTGAGGTGCAGTCAAATTTATCATTTTTAATTTTAAACTTTATTTTGCACAACTATCTTACGTAAAATTGTGATTGATGTGGTGATGTGATTTTATGAATTGGACACTAATGCATCACCAAATACTTCCTTGCTGTGCGACTCCAATATCTGCTTCACTTTCCTTATATAACTCGCTTGTTAATCCTTGCTTGCGAAATATACTGAGCGACCTTGATTACTTATAAGCCTTACGCGATCTTCACCATCATATATGTATATTATCTATTATTCATACTGGTTTGCAAAAAGCATCAATATAACTAGGCGAATTCCAGTAACACTCACTGAATATGTTCACCAAGCGACTTTCATTTGTTAATTTAAATATTTTTTCAAGTTTTTCTGCTATTTTTGGGTGGCCAGTACGTTATTACGTTAATCGAAACGTGCGTGAGAGGTTTTCAATAAAACTTTTTTTTCACTTTTGCTCAAAAAGGGCGTCATATTAGCTTCGCGAAGCTTGACTAAAATAGTACATTTAGCCCCTGGGGTTTAAAAGAAAGCTATATAATCTCATATAAATTTCTATGACACAGAACAAAAAACTTGCGGCCAGCTACATACTCCTTACGAATAATTAAAAACAAACAACCCAACCTGATCAGATTGGCCAAACTTTCTGATAGAATTTCTCAAACTGTACTTTTAGTTTTTCATGAAATATACAATTTTAATGTTAAGTCTTTTTTATTTTCTCGCAGTGGAAGTGAAAAGCAGAGTGTTTAACACGTGGCTAAAAGCCATTATGACACTCAGACATATTTGTCCTCGCTCACTTCGTGACCTCGGCCAAATAATCACTTATCCTATCCTAATCGGCTTATTTTAGCCCCTTGTCAAACAATCTACTATTAAAACGCTGATTAATACAAATTAATTTCTACTTTAATGCCATTGATAATTTCTTATTAAAGTTACAATAAGAATGAAAAAACATAGTCGAAATATTTTTTCTCGAACTATTCACTTTGTTTAACAATTGTGTCGCTTAACTCCATACTCAGATTAATCCACTCTAACGACTAGGGAGATTATTGAAAAAAAAGTTATAGTATCATTCTAACCAATCCATTCTGTACAAAAAATACAATTTTGATTAGATTTAGCTTCATTTGATATATATCGATTGCAATTTATCTATCTTTGAAAAAACTTAGTGTGGATTTGTATAATGTTGATTTAACATACCGGATTTATCTAGCGAAATCATGTCACTACCTAATATAGATTGAAATAAATGCCTTACTATAAAATTATTTGTTATACTATAGGTACCGGCGTCGTTAATTAGTTTTATGTGATATTAAGTACTGACTATGGAGTGAGCACTATCCTATTTAAATTCTCTTTGGTATTTACTTAGTGGCAGTGACTTATCATGACTGTTAACAATAGACAGAAATATTTTCTGACTGTTAACTACCAATAATGGTTTATCTGATCCTCATCGGGTAAGTATACTAAGTATGTTACTTTTTAATGAAAACCCAGTTTTAATCGTATTGAATTATTTTTCATCTGCTTAATTCTTTCTTTTTCAGATAAGGGAAATGCATTTTTATGTTATATTTAATAGTATAAAATTCTTACATCGGTAATGTCTAGCACAACACTCACTAGTGTTCAACTCATGATTTTTCAAACGACGCAGAATAGGTATTGAAACATACCGAATTTTCGCAGTTTCCTGTTTCTTATGGCGGATTTTTAATATTAGGCTGTTTGCTGGCTTTGCTTGCTGGCACATTATTAATGGTATTATGTATTAGCCATTGAAACTCGTTATCTATCTGTACTATTATAAAGTTGGAAAATGAAATCTCTTCACATTAAAGATATTTAAAAAAAAGTTTGTGACCGGACTATTTGGAGGTCACAAAATTATTTTAATTTTTGCATGTTTGTATTTTTGTATGTGTCGTTGTGGCCCCAAGTTAATTTAATGTTGTATAATGGTCAAGTAAACGTTTTGAATTTTACCTTTTCTCATAGAGTTCGTCGCGAAAACGTAAAATAAAACGTTTACAAAACACGAATTAGGCCCGAATTGCACGACTTTATAATCGTCTAGTAGATATATAGAAGTCAGTCAATTACTACGTATCGTTATATCGAAGTTAAATTAAAGTGTAACTGGCGACTTTTTGGTCAGATACTGGTTATGGTGAAACCATAATGTGACTGCTTAAGTCACATAACAGTTATAATGACGTCGTTGGAGGACTGAAACATTGTTTTAGTAATCGACAACACGACTCTATTACGACAACTGTTTTGGATGTGACAATTTTGCGCGTGACATTTAACAAAGTTAATAAAAGTTAAGTTAAGTAAAGTCAAATGTCTATTATAACAAAATATTGATAGTGCTATTAGCAATAGCTCTAAGGAGTAGTAAACAGAGTATATTTGTGTGTGCTTCAGGGAAATTATACTTTATAATTTTTAAGAAAATTTTAACGCCCTCTCTTATTTCTTTGTATTTCAATTGTTGCAGTAAATAATTTATAATATTATTTATTTTCAAAAGTTTATCTATCATTTTTACGTTACATGGCGACTCTTTACAACACTAAGATAACGATAAAGTCGTATACACGTTTACTTGAGTCCCTATGTCAACGCGGCCATATTTTTCCATTCATGTTTTTCTTTATATTAGTACAAAGTAAAATGGCCTTTACATGCTTTACAAGTCCAATTAAAGTAACATAACCACCGTAGTGATGTTTTAGTTGCATACACGTTCTTAAACGTCTACTATACAACAAAAATAAACGTATTGCACAAACGCTTTAGGGACAGATCAGTTATATTAAAGTTATGTTAAGGTTGTGCACATGACGAATATCTCTTTGCAACAAACTTTGATTCTCCCAAAAAGTTTTCACGACTAATACGCTGTCCAATAAGCGTTATGGCCGACAGCATAATATGACGTCATTGAAATGGTTCGTTTTAACCTTTATTCAACCTATATACTGACACCGTTATATAACGTCGTATTATATAGAAGTGAAGACGTTTATTAAACCTGTACACTGACACCATTATATAAGTTCATATTATATAGTTCTGAAGACGTCTATTCAACTTATATACTATCACCATTATATAAAGTCACATAATATAGTTGCGGAGACGTTTATTCAACCTATACAGGACATCATTGTATAACGTATAATATAGTTGTGAAAACGTTTAGTTGACCTATATAAAACGACATTAAGGTTATGCGTCAAAAAGTCGTAGGGTAAACGTGTAAACAACGTAATAGTCAGCTAAACACCACTAAATAACTGTTACATAACTTGAAGTCGTATAAGACTGGCCTTGTATGACAATTTCGCTGATTGGGGCTTCATCACGCCAAATCGGTTAAACTGTTTTCAACTATTTTTGGTACACGGGTAGCTCGGTATCCGTAGATGGTTATAGGATACTTTTTACTACGCTGAAGAAAAAAAAGAGAGGTTTATGATTTTTTCTCATCCGCTGACGAAGTTTTCTAGTTTTTTTATAAAAAACAACAAATTACACGGTAAAAGTGGAAGCTACAAAGTTATTGCCGCAAGGTTTACGTCACTACTGACAGCAATATTGTACAAACTTCTTTCGCTGATTTTGGCTTGGATGGATGAAACTGTCATATGGATTTATTTGATTAAGATAAAATATTATGACTAACTGCATTTTTCGCTAAAACTACACGGAATTATATTTTACCGATAGATACAATTGTAACAAAACTAGTAATTAACCCTTTTATATCATACCAAAGACTTTAAAAAAGTCAAAATTGGATTTACCCGAGTTTGAGGTTAATGCCGGTAGCACGAAACTAAAGCGGAACTTCCTTGGGTCTGACGTTTCGCGGCGGAGGTGTGCTACTGGCATAAGCGGGTCAATTATTCACTTACCTATCTTAAAACGCAGATTTTTGCAAAAAATGGCTCATAAGGTCTACTTTTTATGTATTATTTGGGAAGGTGGTGAACTGCTAAAGTTTTTGAAATTATTCAAAATGTATTAAAGCACTATTTTCCACAGACTCCGTTTAACTTAAACCCAAAATTTAACTTTCCACCCGTTATTCACTAATTTGTATCAAAGGTAGTTGATTATTTTAATCATAGGAGAGTAATTCAAGGCAATTATGATGCAGATATTTTTTCAAGAAGTCTTTTAAATCAAAAAGTTATGATTTTATTAAGGTGCAGAAATTTTGCATCACCTTTTCAAAACTAGAACTAACTTTTCTAAACTATGGAAAATCGCTTAATATAGTGGGCCACATAGTTTTGCACTTATGAAACATCGATAAAAAATAAACTATATATGTTTTTCTATATTTTTTTATTTATCCTAGTAACAGATAAATGCATTTTTTTTAATTACTTTATCCAGATGTTTTCTGTCTCGTCGTTGGCACTCCTGCAATCATGTAGGAAAACCGTGGAAAACTCTCCGACACATACAACAACGGATCGCGGCTATCCCATCATCTTTTAATAAAACTGCTTAACACAAAAAGCCCGTTGTTTTCCCGTGAAGCGCTCCATTACAAATAAAATTGCACGAAGCTACCTATAGTTTCCCGCCAATATCCCGCCGCTCACTTTAACAGTGTCCGGAAAATTCAGTATGCTATCTGCAAAAATTTATGGCCCACCCTATACATGTAGTATTTTCGGATACACTCAGGTGCAATCTAAAAAAAACCGTGTGACAGCGCTTTACAGTGCCGAAATTAGACCATCCCCTTTCCAAAGACCGATGTGCATTCTTTATCGCCGGGTACTGTCTCTTCATGGCACTCAATATGTTAATTATTTTAGCATACCGTAATGGCCTATACTCTGCCATACTATAATTATGAAAATATTGCTGTTGCTTCATTGCGCTGATGGATTGTCCTTTAAGAGACGCAAGAAATCAGCAAAATCGTTTATATTAATGGTTTATACTTTCTTTCCTTTTCCGAGAAATAGTGTCTTGGTTAGATGCGACGGTAAATTGGGCTCACATGCGCATATTTTCATGCAGTTTTCACAACCCGCCGGACCGTCAACATCTCCTGCATCTCCTAATTATGCCTCGTAGAGAGGTGAAACACGTGTCGATGATTGTACCGTCTGGTGGTCTGTTGTATATGCATGCGTATTTTTTTATTGCGGAAACTGCATAAAAATATGCGCGTGTGAGCACAATTTATTGTCACATCTAACCAAGACATCATTTCGCGGAACAGAAAAGGAACTAAAATCCATTAATGTAATGTGGATTTTCGAAAAATATCAATTATTTAAAATTGTTTACATAGAGATGGATGCACATGAAAGTGAGAAAGGTTACATTTTCTTCCTTAAAATGATTATGTAAATTATGTGCCAATTAGCCAATATTAGTACATGCATTAATTATTTTTATCGCTTATCTTAACAAAATATCAAAATACTGTAAACATTATTTCAAAAAGTGAAATTAAAATTAAATCGGCCAAGAAATACGCACGATATAGGCATTTTAAACTACTACTTAGAGAGCGATTTGAGAGACGTCCGACATGTACTGTTACGTCATATCGCCCTCCGGCCATATATACTTCATATTAAATTCCATTTTGCTAGAGAGAGATAGAGTTAAACGTTTGATGGTGTATATCCAGGTTATTTTAATAGTTATTCGAAGAAATATTTTTCTCTACTGGTTGTTACATAAAGTATTATTATAATATTAAAAAATCAATACTTAAAATTCATACATATTCCCTATTATGATCACTCCCGACTACAATAGAGAAGATGCAATTATGATATTCATGAACATTTTGTGATTTAAATGTAAAAAAATAAACGAAACATAGGCCACTGTAGTGTTTTTGTTTACTTAATATTCATTTTTAAGAATATTTTTAAATTAAAGTAAAGTGAATCTGAACGTATTTGAATACACCAATCAGCTTCTAATGACGTCACTTCTGTTATGACACCTAACAGTCGACAAGGTAAACGTAACTTTGTAAGGGACTATTTGGAGGTCACTGAAGCGATTTTTTTTTGTTTTAATGTATATTTGTATATGTCGTTGCGGCTTCATCACGCAAAATCACGGACTAAACAGATATCAACTATTTAGTGGTACACGGTTTGCTGGGTATCTCCAGATGGTTATAGGATACTTTTTACCCGACTAAACTGATGAAAAAAAGGGGTGTTATGACTTCTTTTCCTCCGCGAACGAAGTAGCGCCTTCTAGTATTTAATAAAACTGGAAGTTACGGTTCACCAAAGCAAATAAATAAGTTCGTAACTAAGAATGTTACGTACATGTTCCTTATGCGCACAAGCTTGAAATTTTGGATCTGAAGGTAGAGTTAAAAAAATATATTTGGTAACTTGATGGACACATTTATCAACACGGCTTTTTTTTACGGCCTCAGTGACAGTGGCGCTGTTACGATTATCTCCATCAAGTAGAAGAGTGGGACTGCACATTGTTATGAGCATCTGATGTTGACGGATTGGCCATTTTAAACCTTTTACAGTACCTTTTATTACAAGAAAAAATCTTGAAAATCGTAATCAATGAAAACTATGAAAGTAAGTGAACTATGTCAAATGTCAGTCAGGTGTGACTTCATCAGAACGGTAGGTCCGTTTTGGCGTAAAAATTTAAACTGTAAGTTTATAACCGCATTTTTTTCAATGCATTATAAGTATTTCATATTTTTTTTAACGTGTGGTTTATTCTACATTCTATTGTTTAAAATAGAAGCAAAAATAAAAATATTGCATCTTGTCTATTATGCACCTTGTTAATTCGATTGTGAAAGCTGACTAATATTGTAATGTTTCCTTTCTTTTCAGGGCGAATGCCGTATTCGTGAGTGCTCTGTATTTGATCCATCAGACGAATCAAATTTTATATACAGTAAAGAATAAGTCTGAGTAAATTTGTATCACCTTCGTAATATAATATAGTAACTATTAATACTTCTTTATCTTTCTGTCAATGTGTATTAAGTTAAACATGAGATAAACAGCGGATATGGGGCTAAGTATGAAGAAGTCAGATTAAAATTACCAAATTAATATTTTTACCAAGTTAAGTTCAAGATGTCTTGAGCTTGTGTTTTGTTAACTACGGTGGCATGTTTAAGACATAGGCAACGCATCTAGACCTGGCACTTCTAGATATAGGTCCAAAAAGATAAAATAAAATGCGAAACAAAAGCATATCATATAGGTACTGGTATATTAGCCGTGCCATAAGTTCTGTCACAAGTATTTTGAGATTTTGAGTGATAAAAACAATGTGTGATGTAAGTTGATGTATATGTTTTAAAGGTTTCTTGGAAAAACACGTCACAATCACGCATCGCATTAAAGCAAATGATATATATTAGTCTCAATTTTATTGTGGTAATGGTTTTTCAAGAGACTTCAAAGTTAGAACATGCTTATGATCCATATTTTCAGGTATAATTAAAGCGGATCTGAGAGGCACAGCATCCACAGTTCATATTTTACATCTCTATTTTACCACCTGCCAGAGAAATTGACATGTTCTGGTGAAAATTTTAAAATGAACAGGCTTCATAAGTGAAAGAAAATTTACATCTACATGCACCGAAATAGAAGTTTTAGGCAGTTACAGTTAGTACAGGTAGTTACTCATCACTAAATGTCTGTTTTTACGGTTCCGTATCAAAAATGTATAAAAGGAACCCATAAGGGTGCGACTCTGTCTATCTGTCCGTTCATCAGAGCGCCATATCTCAAAACCTACTTATGCTACCTATTTGAAATTTGGAATATTAATTAACATGGCCAGCTCACATGTATTCTAAAGGAAACATTATAAAAATATTTTTATTTTCTAAAAAAAAAACTACCAAAATGAGGGGGGCAAAAATCTGCAAATTTTCGATCAATTTTGTACGGAACCCTCGGTGCGCGAGTCCGACTCGCACTTGGCTGGTTTGTGTTACCCAATTTTGCAAAGTTTACATTTCCACAAATTGCTCGCGTGATTTACCGTAGCCAAATGTCAAATTAAACATGAGATTTCAAGCATTCTAAATTCTTACAACTTATATTGTACTTTGATCTATATAAAATAAGATTTTAAAGTATGTCTTTACATCAATTAAAACGTATTTCACTTTATTTTATTGATCAAAATAATTGTGACAGAACTTATGGCACGACTATGTACGCCTTTACTTTATCCGTTAAGGGATTTAAAATAGGTAAACAAAAGTACCAAGTGGTTCGGGTAATTTAGTCAATCAGTAATTTTTGTATCTGTGGTACAGTCAGCGTCAAATAGTCTATAGCTTAATATATATCGCAACACATTTCTAGTATAATATGTGTGACGATATATTTGGCGCTCTGGATGCTTCAGACTATTTGACGCTGACTGTACCTACAATACCACTGGGAGACTGAACAGTCACATGTTTTTTGTTTATCTTTTTTTAATTAACTAATAGAGCCAAGTATATATGGGTTCTACTAGAGCAATAACAGTCACGTGTGGTCGAAATTATCTAAATGTCGGGTGTTCCAGAAAGAGTAAGCCCAACTTACAAGTGCTGGTATTTTTTTACAATTGAGATAAGAGAAAAGTTCTCATACAAAATTATTGTTATCATTGTAACAAATAAACAATTATTTCTTTTTTTACGTCTTTGTGCAATATTAGTAAAATGCGTGGAATTACTCCAGAAAAATAAAAACAGATCGTGCACAAATGATATTACATTATAGGAAATATTACTTTAAGACAATTGGCAAAATTGGAAGCAGTTAGCGTCGGAGCCATTCGTGCTGCTACCCGGAAGTATGGTCAGGAATTCCATTTTCACGACGCACCTAAAAGCGCTCGGAAAAGGAGGCCTGTGGACCAAAATTTGGTCCGGAAGATCGCAGAAGCGTTAATGAGAATAAATACATACCTGATCGAGATGTCGCCAAAAAGTACATACATCGGCCAGCAACGTCCAACCTGCCATGGCAAGAATTGGCCTCATGAAAACAGAGAAAAAAACAAACAAGCCGCATGCGTTAAGGCCTGAAAACTAGACCAAATCCTGTTCCGGAAAAAGGCGTACATTATTATGGATGACGATGCGTAGCTCAAGTTTAATTACAAAATGCTACCGGGTGATCAGTTTTACTCCATGAACGCGGGAAGTAAATTTTTACTAAAAATCAGTAAAAAACGCTATAGTCTAGCAGCCTGTTTGTGAGTGTGGTAAGTTGTTAAAGCCAAATACTTGTCAATAAAATTGTAAAATTGGTTGCCTAATATTTTTAGAAAATAAAATACAGATATTTAAATTGTTAGCAATTGTTGTATTGTATTTAGAACTTGAGCTTATACTTTCTGGAACACCCGATATCCCTAATTCTGATTATTGATCCGAGGTCATTCAATGACAATTTGAATTCGATATGTTGGCCTTGTCTACTAAATAATAATCTATACAGTATGTGTTGAATTTTACATGGAAGTTTCACTATCATCGTTGGTTTGGTTTCATGTAATTATTTTATAGAAACTATCAACCACAGTACCTGTTAAGCTATAACCTAATTACGTAATATATGTGTACATTAATATGTTATGGTTGGTACCTTGTAATTTAAATAACATAAGTACAGTCAGAGCAATAAAGTCTGTATTTGAACCCTAGTAAGTGCACGTGAGCGATTACTTTACGCCGTTATGGAAATTTTCTTTTAAATTCGTAATGTTAAGCAAATTTAATGTATTTAAATAGCGTTTAACATTTCAATTATGTGAAAAACATATGCCATTTGCCATTAGTCCTTAGCTATGCGACCACTTACCGCCAGTGTTTAATGCTTGTTTAAGTGAAAATGTCCGTAATATATAATCTATAGTTAAAAAAAAAATGTTTTATATTAATGATATAAAAAAATACCGACTATTTTTGGAGGTCACCGATTCAAAAACATTCTTATTTTTATTTTTTGTATGTTTGCATGTGTCGTTGTGGCTTCATCACGCCAAAATCGCTAAATATATTTCAGCAATTTTTGGTCCACGGGTTATCCACAAATGGTTATAGGATACGTTTTTCCGATTACGCTCAAGAAGAAATAAGGGTAATTAAGAAATATATATTTTTTCTACTATGCTGACGAAGTTATCTTTTAGTATAATATTTTCCTTCTAGTTGAAAAAAAATGAACTTGGCGTCGCTCAACTTGCACTGACCATTTTTGATAGCTTATCAACAATCTACCAGGCTATATATTGTATATGACTGTACATTTCTAGGGGCTATCCACATAGCCTCTTTTAACTGTTGTACTTTACCTTAGTATTTTAGGTTTAGAAAATGTTTAAAAATTAATGTTATTATGTTAATTTGCACTGTTCTGGAGGTATACCCAATTAATAGAGAAATATTTTTATGTTATGTTTTCTTTTACCCAGACTGCACGGAATCCTAACAATACAACAGCAACTAGAGAGCGAAAAATCTGCGATACATAATATCACGTATACATTAAAAATTATATACGGATCCTTTATATTTTTTTCTTTCTGATCTATTTGTCAATGTTCTCTTCTCCAGGAATAGGCAGAGAAATCAAATTGAAATTACTAAATTAATACCTATTGGCCGTACGGGTCTCATGAAGGTGTAACACATATGCAAGCTAAGGCATGCCTCATTTGAAGGACTCGCTTGAACAGCGAAGCAGGAGACGACGAGGTGTTCATTGGAACAAAATTTAAAATTCACAGTTTGAACAAAAACCGATAGTTACCAGGTTGTCAATATTCTATACGATGTATTTTTGTATTACGTACTTAACAGCATAACTTTACTGTTAGCCAAAGATTAATTAGCATCAATTAAGACAATCAGCGGAAATAATGCGAGTAGTTTTCAAAATTGGTAGAGGGCTTCCTTGAGGTGTTCTGATAAGCCTCCAAAGTCCTCTGATGTGGGAGCTGTGCTGACTTCAGGATTCATCAGGATTATGCTGAGGTCAGAAGAAAATGTAAAACAAAACGAAATAACTGAAAACAGTGACATTTAAACCAAAATCCTGACGTTGGCACAGCCCCCACACCCAAAGACTTAGGAGGTTTATCAAAACACCAATTTTGAAAACTACACGATTTATTTTCGCAGATTTTTGTAACATTCTCAGATTTGGTTGAGATGTTGAGTTTCATGATCTAATGGAACCTTCGTTATTTCTTATTCGGCTACAGTTATATTTTGCCATGGTATGCAAAACGTTATACTTAGTTGTACAACATAGGTCGATTTCTAGGATTTCATCATTACACTTAAGAGCTACGCTCTTGTCGGTGGAGTAACTGCCACTTCTCTCTGTCTTTAGCCAGAGACTTTACTTCTTAGTAGGACCTGACGTTTACTTTTTCCTTTACTTGCACAAAGTAGGTGCTGCGCCTGGGTCTTCCTCTTCCTCTCTTCTCGTCAACTTTTTCTTCAATGATGTTTTTAAAAAACCCGTCATGTCGTATCAAGTGCCCTATCATCCTCCCTGTTCTGCTTTCTATTGTACTTAACAGGCATCTTTTCTCCTCTACCGTTCTTAGTACTTCTTACATACATACAATCACGCCTTTTTCCCATTACGGGGTAGGCAGACACTACCTCCTTCCACTTGCTACGGTCCTGGCATACAACTGCCGCTTCATCAGCATTCATTAATCTCTTCATTTTGTGCTGTCACAACCCTTTCGCTTTGTCTCATTCACACACAGAATATCAATATTTCTCGCTAACATCATCTAACATACTTCATCTAATTTATCATTTATTCCTCCCCTTACATTTAACGTAGCAAAGCGGCTCTCCATTGTCCACTCTTCACTCTCGCTCGGACCGAGACGTGATGGGTTGCGAACCACATCGCCGCCATTATGGTTTATGAAATTATTGAAACTCATTGCGTTCCCACGAGCAGCTAGGGATAAAATACTCGAACCCAGTAGAGCCCCGTATACCAGGTAAGGGTATAGCCATATTCTGGGTCACCAGGCCCAGGGCAATTCGGCACGCTAACGACTAGACTCGCCTCTAGCCACGCATCCATCGGCACAGCATACCTTGGATCGGGGGAATAGGAGGAAGGATAAAAGGGTAAAGAAAGGAATTGTGCGAATTTAAAGGATACTACTGTCCCGAAAGAATGTGTATGAGCCAGTAGCAGCTCGTGGAGCTGCGGTCGCATTGTATACGATAACAAAAATGCCGGAAAGGCAACTTCGTATGAGTGATCCCTGAGTAAGTACTTCTTCATTAGATTTTTTCCCTGTCCACCTGATCCTTTCCATTCTTCTCGAATGCTTCCACCACATTTCGAATGCCTTCAACTTTCTCTATCTTTTGTGTCAATGTCCACCTTTCACCGCCATATAGTGCATTATTCCAAATGTACACTTTTATTACTTTTTTCCGAACATTTCTAGCAATCTTTGCATTTAAAAGATGTTTCTTGTTATGAAAGGCTCTTTTTGCCATTGCAAACGGCATCTGGAAACGATATCTGAGTTACATCTGAAGTCATTAGTGACTAAACTTCCTAAGTATTTAAAACTTTTAACTTTTTTTAGGATTTAGGTGCCGAAAATTATTTTATGCTTTACTTCAGTAATTAACAACACAATAGTAAATACTCGGGTATTTTAAAACCCAAAAAATAGTTTTTGTTACTGGTATGGTAATCGGATATATTTTTATTTAGTCTACCCACTTTAAGTTAGATTAGTTAAATTGGTATCCAAATCGGCTGATAAGTTTTAAATATGCAGGAAAATAAATAATCACAGTTATAGTAAGTAAATCAAAGTTGTCTATGAAAAACTGTTACTTTTTGGAAATCTCAACATGGAGCCTTCTCCATTAAATTAAAAATGGATATTGAAACATTTCGCCTCGTATATTATTTTATTCTTCTAGATGTCTACAGGTCAATAGTTTTAATACCGAGCATCCTGATGAACCTAAAATAAATTATCTTTACAGTACGATTACTTTGAGTTTACCACTGACATATGCTTTTATTCCATTCGATATTCGACTTTAACACTAATACAAATGAGTAATAATCGCGGAAACAGAAGAAAATATTAATACAAAAGAGTTTCTATTACAAATAAACCACGTTTAGACAGTGTGTAAGTAATATAAACTCTTACATTAGTGTTAAAATCGAATATCCAATGGAATAAAAAGCATATTTCAGTGGTAAACTCAAAGTAATCGTACTGTGTTAGCACAAAAGAAATAAAAACGCACATTTTAACTTTTTGACTAAATATTAATTTATTTCGCAAAGTTGACAAAAGCAGTGGCTGATTATTTCTGATTGTCAAGCCAAAAAGTTATATTATACATTAAAATAAAAAAATTTATTCGCTAAGGATCGGAAGTATAATAATTTTGCTATTGAAAACAAACAATGGTGAAAAATCATCCATAAAAAAGGGTAATTTTTAATACGCTAATAGCTATTAATTTATATTTTAAGTTTGTATATTATAAGAAACTTACCTGGTTTATCCATATTACCTCTTTAACTTATGCACTGCTGTGTATAACAAAAAAAAAACAATTTATTATGTTACATACCTAGGTACATAAAATGACGCCTTTTTCCCATTACGGGGTAGGCAGAGACTACCTCCTTCCACTTGCTACGGTCCTGGCATACAACTGCCGCTTCATCAACATTCATTAATCTCTCTATTTCTCGCATCCATCATCTGACATATTTTATCTATTTTATCATTCATTCCTCCCCTTACATTTAACGTAGCAAAGCGGCTCTCCATAGCCCACTCTTCGCTCTCGCTGGGACCGAGACGTGATGGGTTGCGAACAACATCGCCGCCATTACGGTTTTTGAAATTATTGAAACCCGTTGCGTTCCCACGAGCAGCTAGGGATAAAATATTGGAACCCAGCAGAGCCCCGCATACCAGGTAAGGGTTTAGCCTTATTCTAGGGTCACCAGTCCCAGGGCAATTCGGCACGCTAAACGACTAGACTCGCCTCTAGCCACGCATCCATCGGCACGGCATACCTTGGATTGGCGGAATAGGAGGAAGGACAACAGGGTAAAGAAAGGAATTGTACGAATTTAGACAGGAGAAAAGGTTAAAGAATACTACTGTCCCGGAAGACTATGTATGAGCCAGAGATGGGCATTCAAGAATAAATCATCATTCAAACTAACGCGCTGCAAGAATAAATCAACGCGTCGTCATAGAAGAATAGCTTATTCTGACTAACCTGTTTAAGAATAAATTCACAGCAGAAAAAAATGAGTATGACTAATTTAGTCGTCATTCAAATAAATCAATTTAATATTGATTATTTTAAATATAATTGTTTGATTTTATGATTTTTTGTTTGTAAAAACTATACCTACTTGTAATACTTGTAGTATCGTTATGTTTAGTCTGTTAAATTTTTGAGTTATGCCTTATACAGTGTGTGTGGTCAACGATGTCGGAGCTTTTAAGGTTGTGTAGTACAATCAATTTCATCGATAAATCACCACGTTTTTTTTTTTTAAGTCAACGGTCATAGAATGGCGGCATTTTTAATTTTTCAAACACCTGAGCACGGGTGCATGTGGTATTTTTGCTATTATCTGTCAATTATTCGTCCTACGAATACAAAAAATATCTTATTAGATAGCTAAACATATCAGCAATCGATTAAATCTAACAATCATACGCAAACGTTTCAATAACAGAGCAAAAAAAATATTAAACGTAAATAATAAGGACAAACACGCATATTTTTTTCAGATTTAATTTGTTTTTGAAAAAACTAGCTCGTTTACCTATTTTTTTTGTTCTGTGTTTGTAATATAGGGTATTGGCTAGACGTCGATACTAAATTTACGGATCTGACATAATTACTAGAAGTTACCCAGGTTTCAACATGTACCTAAAAATGAGTTTATTTTTTAGAAGGAGATAACAATAAAATAAAGCGGTAATAATAACTTAAACTTTAATAAGAAATCACAGCAAGAGTATCTTAAAAATACCAACTGCCCCCTTGCTCAGGTGTTTGAAAAATTAAAAATGCCGCCATTTTATGACCGTTGACTTAAAAAAACACGTGGTGATTTATCGATGAAATTGATTGTACTACACAACCTTAAAAGCTCCGACATCGTTGACCACACACACTGTATACCGTTTTATATTACGCATGTAAAAGCCATTTTTTTTTCGTTTTTATTTATACTTATGTGTAATATTATATGTATGTAATATTTATTTACCCCAGGCGCAATTAAATAGGGTACCACCAAATGGTCCTGATGATGGACCCTGGGGGTACCTAACGGAACTCAGTACTGGATCAACATAGACGAATGCTTTTTAGCTTAATGGACTTAGAATGAGGAGCATTTAGATAGGGTACCACCGAATGGTCCTGATGATGGACCCTGGGGGTACCTAACGGAACTCAGGATTGGAACAACATATTGGAACTCATTGTAAGTCCATTAAGCTAAAAAAACACTCGTCTATGTTGATCCAGTTCTGAGTTCCGTTAGGTACCCCCAGGGTCCATCATTAGGAAGATTTGGTGGTACCCATCTAAATGCTACTCATACTAAGTCCATTAAGATAAAAAACATTCGTCTATGTTGATCCCTATCTAAAGTCTCCTCATACTAAGTCCATTAAGCAAAAGAGCATTCGTCTATGTTGATCCAGTCCTGAGTTCCGTTAGGTACCCCCAGGGTCCATCACCAGGACCATTTGGTGGTACTCCATTCAATTGCTCCTCGTTTTAAGTATATCAAGCTAAATAACTCTCTTCTATGTTGAACCAATACGGAGATCCAGTAGGTACCCCCAGCGTCGATTACCTGATCCATCTAGAATGGAAGTTTTAAACATGGACTCAAGAGTCTATAAGGTGCTGAACTCTCATATTTACGTACTTTGTCCTCGACGACTTTACGAGTAAGTATCACGACTTAACTTGAATTTGGCCATTCAATCATTAATATCAATCGCAGGTTTAATATATACTAAAAGTTAATTTAGTTTTTTAATACTTGCGAAACACTAAAGATTTAAATATTTCAATCATTAGTGTTTAGTGTTCAATCACACTAACGTTCGGCCAACACTGGTCATAGGTAAATTAATAATCTGTTGATATATCATAATTACGACATAATGTCGTTGTGTGGCACGCATAGGAAAGCGCAGCGTGGGACGGCCCCCCACTAGGTGGACAGATGACCTCGTAAGGGTCGCGGAGAGTCAGTGGATGCGGTCTGCGCAGGATTGCACCCTGTGGCGAGCTATAGGTGAGGCCTATGTTCATCAGTGGACGTCCGTGGCTGATAGATAGTTGGATAGTGGCATTGCTAAAAAACCCATGTCATACCACTACATATTATGTAGATACCTATACTCGAAAATCATTACATTCCCTCTTGCGCAATCAGGAAAATATAAACAATAGGTTACCTAATAAACTAACGATAAATTACGTATTTAGGATTTTTTGACAAAAATACTCATGACTTTGAATTCAGCATCTTACACTAAATATAAGAAACTGGTTAAAAATAACATACATAAAAAAACACTAAACATAATCATAATCAAAATAACATAAATATTTTTATAAAAGTATTTAGTAGACAATAATACCACTAAAGTGTATATTTTTATAATTCTGAATAAACGGGCTATCTACTCATATTTTTTTTATAGAGTTTAAACTGGCAGTATTTGTACTATACAAAGTTTTTGAAAAAAAAATAAACCATATTTTCATATTTATTAAAAAATCTCGCTTTTTTAATATGAAAAGGTATAATTATCATATCAAGAATGAATTCGGCATCCTTAAATTATCTGAAAATGATACCAAACACGATACAGTTACTCTTAGAGTTACGCTTAGAGTAGAGCTTAGAGTGAAGCGCGGCGTAGCCACATGTCTCCCCCCTCCCCCGCCCCCCTGCACGATGGCTGCTCTTGGCTCCAGGTCAGAATCAACTCAGTTTACCTATAGCTACCCCTGGGCGAAGTGGCTTCCTCGTTGAAAAAGTGCAAGATTCGGCCAAAAATAGGCTCTAAGAGCCTCCACTATAATTCATTCAACACGTTATTCGTCAATCACAATGACGAATATTTGAATTTAGTCTATTCCACGTCATTTAGAATGACGCGCTCAAGAATCTGCACCTATTTGAATCTGCAGTTATTTGAATTTTTTAATGGGAATAACGTTTGGCCGTTTATTCTTAGTCTTATTCAAACTAATATCTGCCCAACTCTGTGTCAAAGTTACAATTTGTGCAAACTACCCATTTTTGAAAAAACAAATAAAGGTGTACCACACATGCGAGATAGGCCTAAGCTGTAATTGTTTTATTTCAATGAGTACTAATCGCGGAAACAGAAGAAAATATTATATAATATCCTTGTTACAAAACGTCCATAATGATCAAAACGGGGGCCCGTTTCACAAAAGCTTGTAACATGTATAGCAAGTGGAAGTCTCTTTGTACCCGACTGCGCAACGCAAAGGAGTGGTAATGTGTTTATCAGTCTATGTATGTATGTATGTATGTATGTTTGTTCCTATCTGGCAGTCTAGAGACCAAACGCGTGGACCGATTTTGATGATTCTTACGTCAATCGATTTGTCTTAACTGTCCGAATGTCACTCAAGACATGAAAATGATGAAAACTCAAAATGGTAATAATGATCTCAAAATGGTATGAATAATCGACGTACTATAACGAGTGGGGTATCAATGAATAGGCATTTAAAAATCATCAGGAGGTTTCATTTATCATTTTTAATTTGGAATTACCAGTTAGGAACTATAACGATTTAAAGCTGGTTAGCAAGCCGATCTCACTAAATTTTCATTTAATGGTATTGTAATGAATCTTTCCAAGCTTCTCAATAACCCCCACGATGAAGATTGCGAAATTTACTGACTTTTATAATTATAACTAAAATGTGTAAAATAAAAAAAAAAGAAACAAACAAAAAACCCGACTGAGTAAAAAACTAAAAAGAAAAACCCATTGTTGGGAAGATTTGCGTCGATCTAGATTTCTTAGGGGTCCCGACTGTTCAAAATCGCTATGTTCCATATTAGAATTTAATATTTGTTATAGTGGTATCGATCATGAATCATGAAAAATTTCCATTATAACTTAACAACTTTCTAGGGTACTGGACTTGTATTGTTCTTTTTAGTTTTTTACGCAGTCGGGTTTTTTGTTTTTTTAATATTTTTTTTAATACAAATTGTTGGAAAGAGATTTACAAGCTTTTGTGAAACGGGCCCCAGGATGAACGAAAAATGAAGCTGATGATACCGAATTGTCAATGTGGTTAGAAATCGCCTTTGAAGTATTATGCAGGAAATATTGCAAGTATTGTCATTATAAAATCTAAACAAATCGCTACGTAGACATTTTTTTTATACTTTACAATTTGACTACATAGGCTTTATACTTACTATAAAGACGTTCTGCGCCCAATGGGGCGTAATGATAATTCGGACCATTTCCTTGTTAAAACATTGTGGCGTTGATATTTATCTCTCTTTTGCTCTAAGGTTAATTCGAAGAGATCCCTTACCTTAAAGGGATATGTTGGTCTTTGTACACATTTATTACTTTGCAGCCTTTGTTTTATTGTTTTTATGTAAAATAAAATGTTTAGAGTCAAAATATTATGAACGAAGTTCTTTCGTCTATACGAGTAGTATGGAATATTGGCTGTGTGCACGAGTTCAGCGCCACCTAGAGTCCGCAACTTTGTTGGCTCTGACGTTTTTACATTGAATCCGGACATAGCGACTAAATATTATTTTAATCCTAAATTATCTATTAATTTATTTCCAAAATTACTGTGATACCTTGATTTGAGTTAGGAAAGGGTTGTGAAATCATTTTTGGTTATTAGAATCAAATGAGGTAGGTAAAATGTATACAAAAAGTGTGTTTTATTTTATATATATCAGGGTTTGTTTACTAAAATTTTGTTGTAGTTTTACTGTGGAACAAGAAGATAAAGCTACTACAATGGTTTCATTCAATAGTAATATACATTTATAATTGTTCCTGTATCGCTAGTGATAATTTAAATCTCATTTTCACATCGAAATGAGTATTATTTTAAGGACGGGGTTTCTTAGAATTAGGTAATCAAGTCTAAACAAATTACTTTGACATATGACAGACTAGCTTCTGCCCGCGACTCCTTCCGCCTTAGATACGTTAATCGCGGATAAAAGGGTTTTTTCCGGGATAAAAAGTAGCTTATGCCCTTCCCCAAAACTCAAATATCTCTACGAAATTTCATCTAAATCAGTTGAGCAGTTTAAGCGTGAACAGGTTATATACAGATAGATAGACAGACACACTTCCGCATTAATAATATTTTGCTAATTTAAATCTTAAGCGTAATTACCAACATTTCAAGTTCCTAACTTAAAAAAAATATTTGGTCTCCATACAAAGTTTCATACCTTTTTTCGTCCCTAAAAGGAATGAAATTTGACATACATTATATCCTGTCCTATTCTGATATATAAGGTATATAACTGGAAATTTTCATAAAAAATCGTCTAATAGTTTTTGAGATTAAGTGGAACGTACATACATACTCTCGCGTTTATAATATTAGCCCACGACTTCGTCTGCGTATAGCTCGAATTTCAAAAAATCCTTCTTTATTGCGCCTCTATATATGTACATCTCTAACGGAATATTTGTTTCAATTCTCGTATTTCTACCGTCCGCAGTTTAGGCTATGCATTGTCTGTCAATAGTTATGTCACGTTACTTTTTAATATACCTGTAGTTTAAAAAAAAGGATGTGATTGGACAATTGAGATTTAACTATTGATAATATTGAACAATAGGTACTTCATATTTTCTTCTGTATCCGCGATTATTACTCATTGAAATAAAACAATTTAACGGATGATATCGCGTATCATCAGCTTTCCATGGTCACGGGAGGACTCATGGTCCTCCCGTGACCATGGAAAGCTGGAAAGCTTCCGAAACGTCGGGAACTAAAATGAGATAATATACGTGATATAATCCGTTAAATTGTTTTATTTCAATAGGTACTTCTTTATATACCACATTAACAGATTCGACCAAGCTGCGTCGAGAGCTTACTCTCGAGCAAGCCACGTAAAACTGGCCGTGCGAGGAGCAGTCCCCCCTAAGATCTATTCCTGCGGTTTTCCGTGACTGACCCTAAGACATATTGATTGTGAAACAGACCATAAGGGGGAACGGCAGCCTTTTAAATTAGAATTGGTATTCCGAGGGCATAAGTGGTATCCGGGGTATATACGAACACAGATTCACCTCGAGCACAGCCAGTAATTACGATGGCTTCTATAACGTTTCTATGTAAGGCTTTCACACGCAGCCTGGTTTTATTGCAAAACTTCAGCTGATTGAGATTTCGCAGCAACGTTACTCGAGCACCCACTTTTAAGATAAGTATGTGAGAAGGTAGGCCGGGTGCATTTAAAAACTCTACAACTCTACGCGATAGTTTATGGCGTGGCAGAAGGTCGGAGAATTATCCAGCGCAAATACCACACTTAAGGTGCACTCGCATATTTATCTTAAGGTGGAGCTTTTTGATTAAAGGCCAAATATTTGACGCTTTAATGCAAGTTTGAACTTCATCAGCTCGAGTTCCCCTCGAAACTACGGGTAGAGTCTGACGAAAGTCTTCCAGCTAACAACATAGTGGCTCCACCCATCATACCATCGTTCCCTCTTATGTCTTTCAAATTACTATTCATCGCTTCAAAACACCCTTTATACGCTATTGTACTTTTTTCTCAGACTGTTTGTCCAAAATGCTGAAATTAGTTTTATTAGTTTTAAATGAAGAGTCTTTACGCGAAATATTAACAGTTACTCAAATAATTACAGGTTTTCCATACAAACTTTCTACTCCAATTTAACACCGTTAGGGGATGAATTTCCAAAAAATCTGAAATTAGTGTTCTTAGTTTTAAATGAAAAGTTTATACGCGAAATAATATAACAGTTACTCAAATAATTACAGGTTTTTCATACAAACTTTCAACTCCTATTTAACCCCGTTAGGAGATGAATTCCTTGTTGATGATATAAATAGTACTGTGACTAATACTGTGAAAATGTCAAGTCACTAAGTTGAGTAGTTTCGGATCCTCGTTGATATGTCAGTCAGTCAGGACTTTTCCTTTTTTATTATATAGATGATAGACAATAACGTGAAGTAGAAATCACGCATCAAAAGCACAGGTGCCATATGTGTATTCTGTAAGTAAGTAAACACTATTACTAATATGAAGTGGAAGAACGGCTTAAATGGTATGCATTTAAGCCGTTCTATTATAACTTGTATTTAATTATTGTAATGAGTATATAGTAGATCGTTTGATGCAATAAAATAACAGTAAACTTACAGACAAACCTGTTGGTACAGTTCCTCCATCTAGCAATGACCATCTGTATTCATTCTTTCTATGATGCGGTCGCGATACTGTATACATTTACATGACATTTAAAAAAAAAAAAATTTTCTTGAATTCATTTCATCATGAATGATGATGTTTTTTATTATGATGCAAAAATTACGCAAATTATTAAAAATAAAGAACATAAAGCGTTTACAATTAACGCCATCCAGTTACGCAAACAGGTACTAACGTGTCATATTAGTTTCAAAGCTATTATTTCTTTATAATTCTTCGGAATAAACATTTCAGAATTGACAAAAAGTGATGATTTTCCATTTATTGTTAAAAAGAACCCGTTTTATATATTTATCTTATTTATAAACCATATTTCTGTAACAAAATGTTTGTCATTCAGAGACGATCGCAAATAAGTCCAGAATGTACAACAGGCTTTATTATATTTTATTATATATCCGGCTATAGTAAGATGTACTCGTATTTGTGTGATACGTCATATACGGAAGGTGTGTTCTTTGCTTAATCGTGTAGGTAGTATTACTGTTGCTATGTTACCAATTGTTTATTCACTATTTAGAAACGAAAATGTCACAATTTACACAAATAGATATAGTCTGACTATAATATCTCTACCCCACCAATTTTAATTGTTTTATCTGTGCTTTGGCATATGGCAACACTGAATATAGGACACTAAATAGTCTTAGGAATAATAAATAAGTCACTAACACCACATAATATATTCTCAGTGCACTTAAGAGGATGCTAAAAGCTAAATGGCTTCACTTGAACATTATTTTAACAAAAACCACATTGGTGTTATTCAAAAGTACTAAGATTGGTTAATCTTACCAGCCAAAGACTTAATGCAGTGTAAACATTGCCGCTTTTCAGCGGTAATCGCTTCTTGCTTTTGCTTTACAGCATCGAAGTTAATGATCATGCGGAAAAGCAGTTACCGCTGACCACTTTTATATGGTTTTCCCATAGTTAAACCATTATTTTTTTTAAAACCAACGCACGTAAAGATAAATTGTTTCTTAAGACACAAACAACTTGACGTCTGTGGCAGATACAAAACATTAACATATTCAGTTCTTTTATATTTGACAGTTCATTTGCTTGGAAGAGATAAAATAGTCCGACTTCTACTAACGTGTCAAATTGGTTTCCTAGCAACTGTTTGTTGATTTAATTCTTCGCAATAAAAATGTCACACTGAACAAAACTCGGGGTTTTCTAAGGCTCTTCCATTTATTGTTAAAAAACCCATTTTATGAATGAGTATCCTCGAAAATTGTAACCTATGTCCTATTCTGATATCTAAGCTATATTACTGAAGAGTTTTACGTAAATCTGTTGTGTAGTTTTTGCGCAATAGTGGAACGTACATACATGCTTTCACGTTTATAATATAGTAAGGAAAGTAAGGAATATAGTAAGGAATAAGGAAGTAAGGATAAGGATTAGGATGACAGCGCCAGCATTATTTTTACCCGACTGCGCGACGCAAAGGAGTGGTAATGTGTTTATCAGTCTATGTATGTATGTATGTATGTATGTATGTATGTATGTATGTATGTATGTATGTATGTATGTATGTTTGTTCCTATCTGGCACTCTAGAGACCAAACGCGTGGACCGATTTTGATGATTCTTACGTCAATCATTTGACTTAACTGTCCGAATGTCACTGAAGACATGAAAATAATGAAAACTCAAAATGGCGATAATGAGACGCTATATTGCGAAAAATAAAAAAAATGTAAATCGACGTACCTACTATGTCGAGTGGGGTATCAATACTATCAATAAATAGGGATTTAAAAATCATTATTAGGTTTCTTTTATCATTTTTAATTTGGAATTACCAGTTAGGAACTATAACAATTTAAAGTTGGTTAGCAAGCCGTTCTCACTAAATTTTAATTTAATTGCATTGTAATAAATCTGTGCAAGCTTCTCAATACCCCCACGATAAAGATTGTGAAATTGTCTGACTTTTAGTTAGTTTTAACTAAAAAGTGTGAAATAAAAAAATAATAATTAAGAAAACAAGTAACCCGAGTGTGTAAAAATGTAAAAAGAAAAAGTCAAGTCCAGTGACCTAGAAATTTGTTAAGTTATAATGGAAATCTTTCATGATTCATGATCGTAATCACAATATAACAAATTCTAATATGGAACATAGCGATTTTGAACAGTCGGGACCCATAAGAAATCTAGATCGACGCAAATCCTCCCAACAATGGGTCCCGACTGTTTAAAAAAGCTATGTTCCATATTAGAATTTATTATTTGTTATTATATTGTGAGTATCGATCATGAATCATGAAAGATTTCCATTGTAACTAAACAAATTTCTAGGGCACTGGACTTGTTTTTTTCTTTTTAGTATTTTACGCAGTCGGGTTTTTTGTTTTCTTAATTATTTACTTTTGGCTACTATGAGTGCTGCGATCGATTATATTACGGGGGTAATGTAAAATATATAAGGCACCCAGCGATTACCAACGAGGGCGATTTGCACATAAAGACATCTCGGTCATCTCGCTACATAGCACCTGGGCAATATACATTATGTAAGGTAAGTCCGAAGTAGATGGCTATAGTTATTTCTAAAACCGATTGTGCGGAAACTATGAACAGGAGAATTTTGGTTTTAATAAAATAAAATAAATAAATAACGCAGAGGGACAATCTTACACAAATGGACCTAGTGACTTGAAAATAGAAAATGAAAATTTGACTATTTATTCAACGTAAACAAAACTAAAAGATGACCATAAAATTGAAAATGAGTTGATTGTCTTATTTTTCTACTTTTTTGCACTTTTCTCGCCTCTTTTTTTAGCAAAATAAACAAAATACAGTATATACTAGGTTCAAATTTTAATGATCCCATAGAAGAGATTTCTTCATAATAGTTAATTCTTCACTAGTCTGGATTGATTTTAATGTATCTGTCATCTCTCGCATATTATTATAATCTTCTTTATTAGTATTTGAGATACCAGTTCATGGCTATCCAGTACTAAATAACTACATATGGCAATCTGTCCCGTCGTCTTAGCCCGAAGAATTAAATAAAAGGAGGTACTGAGTATTTGGTCTCTACAAAAAAATATTTTTTCATGTGATTCTCTTTTGGCCTATTTTTTCAAGCTCATATCAAGTCTTATCTTCTAAAATAAACTTAACGTGAAATAAATGACATTAATATTCTTTAAGTTGGAGATTTTTCGAATTGGAATTACCCTATATAACTAAGACGTTTGAGTTAACCTTGACAAGATACAACATTGAACCTCTTTTATTCCGCTCTGTTGTTTGTATTTCCTTGGGCTATCTTGATATCTTTTAGGATGCCTGTTCGACGTCGACACACGAGGATAATCGCGAATTCAAGATTAATAAGAAATAAACCTAGAATTTGCCCTTCATCTTCGTCCTCGATGGAGAAAAAAGTAGTCGTTAGTTCTCTGTCATCGGATAAAGAGTACCCATAAGCCGTTTTTGGATGTTCAGCTATTCCTGTCTCGAAAATGGTTTACAGTCTACTTCAATAATATATATTTCTACAACAATGTTTACTCTAAAAATCATGTTACAAGAGCGATATTGTTAAGAACGACTGACTCGAGTCATTAAAACCCCTCCAAATCCCATGACCTTGTTTGAAGTATTGTCGATAAACAAAATCTATTATTCGTCATCAAACTCGTTCACAAAAACCATGTACAGGGACTTCTTGTAGGAATAATTGATACGCGCATGCCACTGAACCTGTTACCTGTTGGTCGAATAAATAAGATTTCACTCAAATATGTCTTCGAGCGGACGTTTCAGCTGCTCATACATCATAATAATGCATTCGTAGCGATTCCATTAACGGTTTTGTATTTAAATTTATCCCTCAGCCGGGCCCCGAGCAACGTGTAGCACAAGATATTTAAGTCTGTGTGTATGGAAAATTGAAAAAGTCTAATGAAATTCAATGAACCAAATCTGTGATTCTGACTTCTACCATACGTATCTCCATCTCGTGCGCGGCGACTCCAAAGAAAGGTTAGAGGTGGAGTTATAGCTCATACACGGCGTCTTTCCTGCCATGTATGGCTTGCTCAATATGACGTCTAGACGTTTTAAGGTTCCGTTCTTCTGTATGAAAAAACGGAACCCTTATAGGATCACTTTGCTGTCAGCCCGCCTGTCTGGCAAGATCCTTTTTCTCAGGAACGCGTGGAGGTATCTACCTGAAATTAATATCAAATACACAGTCTGAGCAGTGAAAAAATCAAACTTCTGAGTCAACGCAATGAAAGGATACGGCCGTTAATGCTCGGTTTATGCCGCATTATTGATGCTTGCAAGGGAATCACTACCTATAGGGTACTTCCCGTTCAGCAAGAATCATAAAATTTGGACAGAAAAAATGAATCAATATCAGGGACAATCTTACACAAGAAGCAATGTCATGTAATGTAGCACAAGTAAAAGTCCGAAAACCGTAAAGCCGCCAGGATATGCCAGTGAGTTAGGGTTAGTAATTTTTATGGATGGTGTGTCTCTACATTAGTGACAAATATACAAAATTTCAGACGCCGAATTTTTTTTGCATCTTGTAAAAAAAAATCTTTATTCAATTTTTTTTTACTAGCTAACCGATTTTGATGTGCGTCATATACGAGGGTGAATTGAAAAGTTTCGAGGCTAACCTTTAAAATAAAGACTAGACGCTCATAGGAAATGCCAACTGTCTCCGCTAACTCTGCAGCTTTCAGCCGCCTGATGTCATTCAATTCATATCCAGTATTTTATTGTCCTTTTCGTCTGTAGAAGCCGTTATTGGTCTACCACACCTATATTGAACTGCTTCGCTGCTGCGTTGAAAATCTGCTACCCATCGTTAAAGAGTGGCATATGATGTAGCGGATATTCCTAAAGTCTGGCGTCTGGCACAAGTCTTCAAAAAATTTGCTTTGGCGGAAAGCCCTTTTTAGGGTTCCGTACCAAAAAGGTACAAAAGGAACCCTTAAGGTGCGACTATGTCTGTCTGTCTGTCCGACTATTAGAGCGCCATATCTCAAAAATTAATTATGGTATCTATTTAAAATTTGAAATATGTAATCATAAAAATGGTTAGCCCACATGTATTGCAATTTTTTTTTATTGCGATTATTATATTTTGGTTTATTCAGGAAAATGTAAAAATAACAACTTTCTCCAGTTAACAAAACGTTTTTTTTTTATTTTCGCAATTTGTATAATAAATAAACAAATATTCCACGAAAATTATAATCATGTCTCTAACTAGCTATTTTTTTATTTTCAAAAACCTATTTGAACAACTCGGTTGCGTTAAGGTTGCATTTCATTTGTATGCAATGCTAGGTAGTAAGTGAAAGTTTGCACGGAACCCCTGGGTGCGACAGTCCGACTCGCACTTGGCCGCTTTTTTGTAATTAGTCTTATATACCTATTCTAAAGGAAAATGCGAACCTCTTAGTAATTCTATCACAAAATTTGCAATTGTGGCAGAAGAAAAACAAAAGAAAAACTAGGTAAGTCTTACGTGCCAATATTATTTTTTATTTCATTATCAACCGCAGGCTCAAAACTTTGCAATTTACCCTCGTATATTGTGCAGTTACTAAAGACACCATGTTATGTTCATGTTAGTTATCTATACTATTATAAAGTTGTAAAAGTGAAATGTCTGTATAGTTGAGGAATGAAAAGGTTCGTCACTTTTCGATTCTATGTGATGGTGTTAAGATTTACTGGTAAGGAGGCCTAGCCAGACCTACCCAATTCAAAGTCAGGTTAAATGGCGCCTTATTTAAATAATAAATACAAGTTCGTAATACATATATGACAAAATGTTTTATCTACACCCGTAATTTAAATCGTCGCCGTAGCTTTAATGTGTCAAAGAGTACATTGAACATGCTCATAGCTAAAAAACCGGCCAAGTGTGAGTCGGACTTGCGCACCGAGGGTTCCGTACAATTTTTTACTTACCCTAACTTTATTACCCGGTACCGGTTAAGTTAAGGATGCACCTGATATCTATAGCATTGCATACAAATCAGATGCAAACTTAATGCAACCGAGTTGCTCAAATAGGTTTTTTGCGAATTAAAAAATAATTAGCTAGTAAGAGACATGGCTATAATTTTCGATATTTATGTGTATTAATACAAATTGTGAAAATTTCAAAATTTTCGGAGATTAAGGGGGGAATGTGTTTTTTTCACATTTTCCTTAATAAAACAAAAACTAATCACAACAAAAAAATAAAACAAATTATTCAGAACTATGCAGTTTAAGCCCTTTTATATGATACCCTAGCTAGCTAACTTTTAACAACTTTTGATCCAGTAGCTAGCTAACTTTTAACTTTGCCCCCCCCCTCATATTCGTCGTTTTTATTAGAAAAGAAAAATGTATTTTTAAATACTTCCTGTGTAATACATGTGGGCTGACCATGTTTATAAATATTCCAAATTTCAAATAGATAGCGTAAGTAGTTTTTGAGATATGGCGCTCTAATAGTCGGACAGGCAGACAGACATAAGGGTTCCTTTTGTACCTTTTTGGTACGGAACCCTAAAAATGATGTATGATGTAGTTACGAGATCACGTACAACTTTATACACAGTACAGATCCGGGCGCGCCGGGCTATCTCCCGTTAAACATGGTTTCTGGCTCACTGGTTGACCATGAACCACATAAAATAGGAGTTAATATATGGATGAAGACGAAGAAGTTTATGTAACAGTACAAAATTAAGTCTTAAAACATTTGTGTTTTAAGGCCTCTCATTATGTATCATTACCATTTGCATAAGCTACTAGAATCTACATCTACCCGAAACTTTACAATAACGTCAATAGCGCACAAGAAAGAACATTCACTCGAAGGATTTCATAAATAGGTCCTCAAATCGCGATCATCAATCGGGAAAACGTGAGCTTGATACTCTCGGTGTATAGTTTTAATTAAGGTTCGTTAACTAAAACTTACCTACTAACCGTTTCGAACTCGGCCGAGTAGCTTGTCTACTTACACGCTTCAGTTAGATAACCGCGCAGAAGCGCAGATTGCTATCTGCCTCTAATTTCACAGTCATTGTTACAAGTCGTGGGAACAAATTGAGTGAGGTTTTTAGCAGTCGGAGCCGGTGTCGGAGAAAGAGTTGGAATAAAATGATTTCGTGACCGCGTTTTACGTGGGTCAAGAAGCCTGCGTCGCGATTCGTCTCGTCGTGCGACACCGGACAATGGCGGGTCGTGCCGCCCTCAGCGCGCCCTGTCCGGTGTCCGTGACACTTGACACGGGAACCCGCGATCCTCGACCTCCACATATTTCCGCGTACAACTTTTTTCACCTTCGAAATGCCGCAGCATTTTGATTAGGTGATCCGAAGAAATCGATGCGCGCAGCTGCAGTTACCTGCTTCGGCCTTTTATCGTGATCGTGAAGATTTTTAACTTGTCTGATACAAATAAAAACTAAGAGTTGCCTTATTACATGGTTAATAGGTACCATTTACCTCAAAAGCAGCCAGGCAGTTGCATTTTATACTTTGGCACATTGATTAATTTATAAATTGCAATATGTTTGTCACAGCAACAGCACTACCGCTAACGTGCATCTATTACCATTCACAAAATGTGCATGAGCGTCGAACGCAGCGCTGACGGACTCGTCGTCGCTACTTTAATATGACCTCTAGACACGTGTAAACTATTAGTTTTCATAGGTCTCGCCCTTGGCTTCGTTTTCTTAGGTCAGTTTTGACAACCTGCATGACGAACTAACACATTTTGAACTATGATCCGGAACATTGTTCCAATACGTCACGTGTCTTGTTATATTAGGGATGAGCTGCAAGCGGTCGAGTACGAAATTTAAGAATGACACCCCCGGTTCACATTTTAGTAGCAAAACAAAAACTATCTAACGACATAGTTACAGTTCCAGCAATAGTAGTAGATTAATCAGTCGGCGCGGTAGAATGGAGAATGAAAATACATATACATATGTTATTTATTGCTAGCAAGTAGTATAAGTAGGCTTCCGTTGTCAAAATAAGAATCTTTATTATTTCGCCTGGTCCGTCTAGATAAATAGGCGGACCTCTACAGACAACATTGTTTGTAGGTACGAGTAGATAATGTATGTCACAAATAAAATTCTAAGATAAGGAACTTATTAATGAAATGATTGAATATATTTTAATTTCTGACAAAAATTAAAAATAGTGGCTCAATCGGAAACTGGGAAGTAGGTCAAATTTGACTTGAAAGATTCCATCTAATCCAAACATACATCGCAAGTGAAATAAAGGCTTGTAAAAAACCGGCCAAGAGCATGTCAGTCAGAGCATGCTTAGTGTACGGTTCCGCAACCGTTCATACAAAAAAAACCGGCCAAGTTCGAGTCCGACCCGTGCAACGAGGATTCCGTACAAACTTTCACTTACCCTAACATTATTATATTACCCGGTTCCGGCGGAGTAAAGTTTGCACCTGGTATTTACAGCATTGCATACAAATGAGGTGCAATCTTAACGCAAACCGGTCCAAATATGTCTTTAGAAAAATACTATATTTTTTTCGGATTTAATGACAAATTTATAGTTTTCACATTTTTGTATGTATTTGTAGTATGTCTCGAGATTATCATTTTCATTCCCTTAAGGGAAGGACTGTCGAAATATACGTTTATTGCGGCATAAATGACTGCATCTTTTTTTTACGTTAATGTAGAAGTTTGATTTTTTCACAGCTTCAAGAGACGGTAGACCTATTGAGTATATGGTGTTAATTTCAACTCGATACCTCCACGCGTTCTCGAGATAAAGGGTCTTGACTAGGGTCTGCTTCTGGGAAATACCGGTTCTCAAATTCTCGGGAAATCCCGGGAATTTAATGGTGTCAAAAGAACCGGTATCGCAGATTTCATCCCGGTTTTCCCGGTTCTTTTTTTTATTACCAATGTGCGTTTTTTTGCCTAGCTCTGTGTGACAGTAAGCTGAGCGGGCGATATTGTTGACATGAAATTCTTGGAACCGGACCCGGTACTGCAGGCCCTAGTGTTGACAGACTGACGGACCGACAGACGGACAACAAAGTGATCCTATAAGGGTTCCTTTTTTCCGATTGAGGTACGGGACCCTAAAATAGGCACTAAAGCTGAAAAAAATACTATATGAAAAAGTGCACTAGCAAAAGAGCGTATCTCCACAGCACTTACTTCTTTTTGCTGAAAAGCGCAGTATTTTGGCAATAACTCAAAAACGGTATATTCGATCATGCTGTACTGTTTTTATATACTGTCATGTTACATATCTTTTATGATTCAATAAATGAAATGAAATGAAAAAAAAAAAAAATGTTGAAATCAATTTTCGTTGAAAGTGTTTATTAAGCTATATCTTTGTGATTTTTTTCATATGATTGGGACATACCGCTTAAAAAATAGAGGGGGGGGGGGGGGGGGGGCACAATTTATGCTACTTGGAGAACGATTATTTCCGAATATATTGACTTAATCGAAAAAATAGCTTAAAAACCCAAGTATTTTATGTTAGGATACTTCTAGCCGTACTAGAAACTAGAAATTTGGTATGAACCAATTAGAAAAGTCAGAAAATCTCAACTTCATGTGAATGACACTGCAAACATTTTGCTTAGGGACACACTGGCTGCTAACACTGAATTTTCATAGATACGACCGTGCATCCCGTATATTTTGATACCTCGGTTGCCGTGATAGACGACCTATTTACATACTTACTAATTTGTGCGAAAGTTGCAGAACCCTCAGTGCGCGAGTCCGAATCGCTCTCTATAGGTTTGCTTTCTTCTACTGGGCTTTTAGGTCCTGGTTTTTTTCATCAATACTTTTGTTTCCTTTGGTAGTTCTCTTGTGTGCTACTTGGGTTTCTGCTTTCTTAACAGATTCTGTTGTGCTGATGTTTCAATAGCCTGTGTTTCTTCTACTTGTGTTTCTGTCGCACTTCTCTCTTCCAATTTACAACCCTTTTCCTGTTTTTTATTTGATTCTAAAATTCCATTTAGATTTTTAGTATCGATTCCGATAGTTTTTTGGTTTCTGGCAACTGCATAGCTTTTACCAACACAAATTTTGACCTGGAATCTCCTTCGTTTTTCGAATCAAAAGTAATGAAGTTTTTAAGGGTGACATTCGATTCTGTTTTTCGTAAGGATCAAATATCTCTATGGGACTAAATACAAATAAAAGTCAGTAATGAATGATAGTTAAAGTTCGGCATTCTTACTGGAGCGTCGAAAACGCTCCATATACATGGAAAGAGTTCATCGATTTGTGTGGGGAGCGAGCGTAAACATTTTGCGTAGGTACTTTGACGTCACGAGTGTAGCTTAGTGATGGAAAACATAAGCCGCGCGCGTAAAGCGATTCAAAAGCATCAAGTTAGTACGCGACAAACCGATCCTAGGCACCGCCATCGCCACCGCGCACAACCACACTTGATTGATAAATTCGTCACAGGAAATGATTCGATTTTGAGTTCGATTCGACAGATGACACACACGGTTCAAATCGAAAAATATAAATGTACGTACCTACCTAACCAATAAATTGCGATACGCTTGCAGTAGTACAGTATAATTTAGTATTATCGCTGAAATTGTTACCTATAAACATATAACATTATTATATGTTCGTTATAGCAATGAAAAAAATCAAAGTGGTTTTCAGCCTTATGCATAAATATTGTCAATTTGACATCATCACTACAACAATAGTCGTATAAGCTGTGGACTGAGTCGTCGGTACTTTGGTCGGACAGTAAAGATGTCTTTGTGAAAATGTATATAACAAAATCGCCTTTTTGTAGGAAAAAAAAATCGACCTGTTTCTTCAATAGTTGGACTTATTGTTAATATGAGGATCATTCGGAAAACTGTAATGAAATTGCAATATAGATGTAACCATAACCTGGTCGTTAAGAATATTTGCTTTTCATTATGTAGCTACATTCATAATAATAATAAAATGAACCTTTTCTTTTCAAATTGATTTTATGGAGTAAGAAATCGGCATTGAAAATCGCTGTGTACAGCACTATTCTTAATATTAAAAGAAAAAACGTTCAATCTACCTTAAACTCGACAACAGTCTTGATAACTAATTAAACATTTCTAGTTTTCAATGCATGCCAAGTTAAAGCCGCAATAGTAAACTAGCATTGTAAGCCGAATCGAACGCTACTGTTTTGATGACAATTAGATAATTGTACATAAATAAATTGTTTTATAAATAATAGCAAATATTTTAGGACAAAGAGTGCTTACCAATGACAGGAAACCACTATTAACAGTTCCAAATTTTTGGGTGGCGTTTGAATGGGACATTTAACTATGGATGTGAGTTCTCATACATACTTACTTGTAGAACTCACATCCGAATCACAAAATTCTACTGCAAAGTTTAAAAATGTGGCCCTTTGTCCCACATTCGTTGCAGAACTTTAACCGCAAGGTGCACAAGGCCTATTTTCCGCAGCAAAAACAAGATCCGTCCTCTTCTCCTGCAGCTTATGTTTACTTGTTCCCTATCCATAGCCTTTGTTCTTATTTCGTATTCTAAACATGTGTGGTCATTATTCCTCTTTATAGCGTAAATGCCATTTTGTACAATATCTCCACTGTTTTACCGACGTTAAGGTCATGATCCTGATACATATTAAATGAGCCTGTTATAATAATCCAAATCTACTTAACTTCGCGTCACAACGGGTGCCATTGAACAGCTGTTCTTTTGGAGTCGGTGCCAACCGTGTAACAACTCAATAAAATTGACTTTTAGAATTTTGAACATTTTACAGTATCTGTAGATGGCGAGATAGGGATAGATTAATAATAACATAACAAAACATAGGAAAAGGTTAGTAAACTTGAAGAGAAGTGCTACAGAAACACAAGTAACTAGAATAAATACGGTACGGATCACATTTGAATCACCTTTTGAAGTCGGTGCCAAACCATTCATTAAGAACCGCGGCGGCGAGCCTTTAGTTATTACCTATCTATATATTTAGTTATAGTAATTCGTATTTTTGTTGAATAAAGATTGGCACCAACGTCAAAAGGTGATTCAAATGTGATCCGTACCGTACATAAAACATTATTATTGGCTTTTTTTAAGTTTATATGGAAGTCGGATCTTTTTTTTTTGTTGTTTGCTTTTTAGTGATGGATTTTAGAGATATAAAGTATGTTTTAGAGCCCAGGATGGGTAGATTGAGGAGGCTCTTTGCACGCATCTCGAGTCTGGAAGTAAGATATGTAAAAGTTGGTTAATTCATATTATTCATTGTACCTCTTTTAAAATTCACTAAACCATTTAAAAACTGTTGCTCGCGATGAAGCAGAGTCCTCTAATGCTGATTGCAATAATATCAGGCAACCAAAGGCTATGGGGATGTTGAAAGGAGGATGTTTACGCTGATCGTTAGTTGGGCGGTAACGGTGCATAAACGCCAGGGAACCACCCTTAACAAAGTCGAGATTGACTTAGCTAAGAAACATTTCGCAAAAGGCCAAGTCTATGTTGCGATAAGTCGTGTAAAGACATTGGAGGGTATAAGCTCTTTGCGACTTAGAACTAAACAAGTTACTGAAGAAACCACACGACGAAAAAGCGTTGCGTGAAATGCAACGATTGAGACTATTATAAATAAATAAGACTATTGAAAATAAAAATCTTCATTACAAGAATTGGCTTGGTCAAAATGGTTAAGTCCGTAGCTTGCTGGTAAAAAAAGAATACGACTAACTATCTCAACTTTTATGACTTCTAGGTACGACTTTTATACGGCACTTACAGCCATAATGCATTCTAGTGTCAATTGCTCACGACCTTTCGCTGAAAGTTGCTATTTCAGAATCAAGGGCGTTAAGCGTTGAGAAGTTCTCTGGTCCTCCACTATCAGCTCCACTTTGCAACCCTGATCTTAACCAACTTCTGCCTCTAAGCACATTATGATAAAGAATTATATTGCGATTAGTGAATTAAATAACACTGGTTGAGCCCTAATTAGTGACTGGTGGCTTGTGTCTTCATCATCAGTTTCTCTTCACCCAATGATGTTTTTCGAGTGTAAATACTTGTTCTACTTTAATAAACACCGAAATCGCCATAAATGTGCCCATAACATTTGAGGAAATCCTTCGATTCCTCATCGATCTCATCATTAGATCTTCACCAAAATTGTATGGGATCAACTTGGAGATTTCTAGTCTTAACCGAAGAAATAATTTTTGTAATCGATTTGCGATCCGCGAATTAAATAACGCTGGTAGAGCCCTCAGTGGTAACTGATGGCTTGTGTCTTAATCATCGGTTTCTCTTCACCAAATGTTGATTTTCAAATGTAAATGCTTAAACTACTGTAATAAATACTGAAATCGCCATAGATGTGCTCATAATATTCAAGGAATTCCTTCGATTCCTCATAGATGCCGGCATCAGATCTTCACCAAAATTTTATGGGACCAATTTGGATATACCTACTCATGAACAAAAAAATAATTTACCAAATCGTTTTGTAAATGACGGAGTTCTGAGGTAACAAACATAAAAAAAACAACCGAATTGAGAACCCCCTCCTTTTTTGAAGTCGGTTAAAAACAGACTATAGAAACATCAACCGATAGAATCAACGCAGGGCAGCTTGTGGTGAACTGCCGGGGAGTAGCGACCCGGTACCTGAGTGTTCCTGGGGGACCCTGACGGGCTGTTTGGGTCAGGACCCCCTCGCCTCTGGCTTGCCTTAGTCGGCCGGTCAGAGTGGAGTCGCAAGAGCTGCGACTCGAGGGTGGATGTGGAACGTAAGTCACGAGTTAGCTTCGGTAGAAAGTCCGGTTTAGTTAGACATGTGCGCCGACCACATTTTACCCGGCGGCGGCGCGCCGGCTCATAATGACTCGGCGGCGGCGTGACGCCGGCGGCGTGAAATAAATTGTATATTTTAATCTAATTTTATAATAATAATTAGAAATGATCCAATCTAATTCAGGTTTAAGAAAAAAAGACATTATAGACCCTCTAGCGCCGCAAATACTCCACATTACTTCAAAATTACGAGTTTGCGGCCCTTGCAGTGGAGACCTTAGGGCCATGGTCAGCCGACATGAAAAACTTATGAAGACCCTGTCGACGCAGTTGAGCCGCACCTCCGGCTATCCCAGAGCTGGCGCTTACCTCTCCCAGAGGATTTCCTTAGCCATTCAGAGAGATAACGCCGCCAGCATAATGGGAACCATGCCGCAGGCGGAACTGCTGGACGGGGTGTTCTTTTTATAACTCCTTTTAATTTTAGTGTGTAGTAGTTTTAATTTACCTTATAATTTAGTTAAGGATTTTATATATTGTTAGAATTTTAACATGCTTATAGTCACTTATTATCTAATGTAATCTAATACTTACGTTTCAAAAGTTTGAATGAAAATATTGTTTCTTTTCAAACGGGGTATATTCATCTTTATTTAATCGTGGTGATGCTACGAAATTACAATCACATGCATTTTATTCATTTATAGTTAAAAATTGGTGACTTATATGACTTTTATATGTAAGTAAGTAATTTCACCTGGTCCAACTAATATTATTTCATATTTCTGTTGAACATTTAAGAATAAATGTTATCAGAAAAAAAATAACTTTTTAAATATTTTTATTAGAAAATCATACAAACTCAATAATAACAATCAATATAGTTGAAAATCCGTCGGATCCATCGGTCAATGCGGCACGATATTCGTCTCTTTTATACTAACCATATTAAAGAAACGATAGTGCGGAACAAGGTCTCCAAAGTGTTTGCAAGGGACCTGTCTATTGGGCAAAGCCAGCTGATGAAGCTGAAGACGCCAGTGTAATGTCGACGAAGCCAGAGGTGTTGAGAGAGATCGAGAGGTTCTATGGGCAGTTATATACCTCGGCTGCCAAACCTGTTCATAACTTGGCCAAAGACCCGAGAGCCAAGCTTACCCGACAGTATACCGAAGATATGACATCAGCCTGTACGAAATCTCGTAGGATGGCCTTAACAACAACAGCTCAAAAATAACAAGGCGATCTAATCACTTCAGAGCTTCTAAAAGCGGGTGGATCACCGGTACTTAAGGTCCTTCAGAAGCTCTTCAAAACCGTAGTGCTCGAGGGCATCACGCCGGAGGCATGGAACGGGAGTGTGGTTGTGCTATTTTTCAAGACAGATGATAAAACGCTGCTCACGAATTATAGACCTCTCGCTTCTGAGCCATGTCTACAAGCTGTTTTCCAGGGTCATCACGAATAATCTCTCAAGCAGGTTTGATGAATTCCAGCCTCCCGAACAAGCAGAGTTTCGAAAAGGCTTCAGTACCATAGACCACATACACACGCTGCGGCAGGTTATAAAGAAAACCGAGGAGTATAATCTGCCACTGCTTAGCGATTGTACACTAGGAGAAGGCCTTTGATTCCGTCGAGACATGGGCAGTACTGCAGTCACTCCAGCGATGCCGGATTGACTATCGGTATATCAAGGTGTTGAGTAGTGTTTACAACAACGTCAGTGTGTCGGTCCGAGTACAAGATCAGTTTACGGAAGCGATACCGTTCCGGAGACAAGGAGATGTAATATCTCCGAAGTTCTTCACCAAAGCAATGGAAGACGCCCTCAAGCTCTTGGAATGGCAAGGATTCGGCATCAGCATTAATTGAGAGTACCTACATCACATACCTACGGTTTGCCGACGATATCGTGGTCATGGCAGAGACGCTGGAGGATCTCGGTATGATGCTCGAAGATCTCAACAGAGTATCCCAACAGGTGGGCCTTAAGATGAACATGGACAAGACGAAAATCATGTCGAATGTCCATATGTAGTGCCCACCCCCGTTATTAGTAACTTGATCCTCAAAGTTGTCGACGAATACGTCTATCTAGGACAAACAATCGAGTTAGGCCGGTCCAACTTCCAGAAAGAGATCAATCGACGGATCCAACTCGCATGGGCAGCGTTTTAGAAACTGCGAAGTGTCTTCTCGTCTAGGATACCTCAGACGAAAGTCTTCAACCAGTATTACCGGTGATGGCCTACGGTGCCGAGACGTGGTCTCTAACTATGGGCCTCGTAAGGAAGCTCAGAGTCACTCAGCGAGCTATAGAAAGGGCTACGCTTGGGATCTCTCTACGAGATCGAATTAGAAATGAGGAGATTCGTAGACGAACCAAAGTCACCGACATAGCAAACAGGGTAAGCAAACTGAAGTGGCAATGGGCAGGGCACATACTTCGAAGAACCGATGGCCGTTAGGGCAGAAAGGTTCTCGAGTGGGGACCTCGTAGCGGCAAGCGCAGCGTGGGAAGGCCACCCGCAAGGTGGTCGAACGACCTGGTTAGGATTGCGGGAACTCGGTAGATGCTGGTAGCCTCTATCCGGCCCATGTGGAAATGTATTGAGGAGGCCTGTGTGTGGACGTCCTATGGCTGAAATGATGATGATGATGATGATAGTTTTGAGCTACTATTGTTATTTTTCTACAGTTTGTAGTATGAAAGAGATGAATGCTGTGACGAATTTGTATGGAGGATTATTAGACGTCGTGCTGGTGCGTGGCCAAACCCACTCTGTAAGTGTCTGTGAGGTGGAGGGAGCCTTGTGCCGCATAGGGATGCGTATCATCCTCCGCTCGAAATTTCTATACCGCTTGCAGAATCTGGTCACACTCCTATGTTTGTGGAACCTAGCAATGTTGACTCGAGCCGTGATTGGAATTTAAGCAAGGGAGACGGAATGGAAGGAAGTTTTCCATTCTCACGATGTCAACACTGCGGTTGATCTTTTTTACAAATCAGTATATGGTGTTTTTGATGCATGTATACCTAGAAAGACTAGACCTAACAAGCCGAGCAGGCATTACCCAGTTTGGTTCACATCTGACATCATCAAGGATCTAAAGCAGAAAGCTAATCTGCATCGAGACTGGAAACGCACTGGGGATGGAGCTGTATATGTCGCCTTTTCTAGTCTTAGAGCTGACATTGAAGCACGTATATCGCTGGCATATGACCATTATATTTGCCAAATACAAACCAAGCTCACGGTCAACCCCCGATCATTCTGGCAGCATATTAGCAGTCTTAAAACCAAGGGAGGCTTTGAGTCGCAGTTCACCTATGAGGGAAACAATTATGAGGGTTGTGGGGCATCTCAAGCTTTTGCTGATTTCTTTTCATCCGTGTTTTTGCCGCATAAGCCTCATCTTGACTATGATAAGATTATTCGCGAAGATCAGACTCATAATGCTAACTATGTCCATGTTGACCGGATATCGCAGGGTGATGTAGAAGTTTCCTTAAAACGTCTAAAACCAAAAAGCTCCCCTGGTCCCGACAATCTTCCGGCATATATTTTAAAAGGCTGTAAGGAGTGGCTTATACCACCTTTACTCCACATTTTCAACTTAGCCTTACGTACGGGGGAATACCCGCATCTTTGGAAAGTCACGCGAGTGCGGTCTATTCCGAAATTGAATAACTCGTCCCGTGTAGAGGATTACAGACCTATAGCCATCCTCTCATCGTTGGCCAAGCTATTCGAATCCATCATGAATAGACTTGTGGCTCCTCAAATTCAGCCATATCTCTGTGACTCTCAGCACGGTTTTAGAGCTCGGCGATCTGTTGAAACGAACCTCCTAACCCTGGTTGACTCCATTTCAGACCATTTAGATAAGGGCATACAAGTCGACGTCTTGTACTTCGACTTTAAAAAAGCATTCGACCGCGTAGATAGTGACGTACTGTTGACCAAGTTATGTCATATCGGATTTTCCCCTCAACTACTCCAGTTCTTCTCCAGTTATTTACGCAGCAGGCAACAGTATGTCCAACACGGATACTTTGTATCGAAGACCTTTCAGACTCGCTCGGGAGTCAGCCAGGGTTCGATACTGGGCCCGTTGCTCTTTGGAATTATGGTAGATGATCTGACGTCGGTTCTTCGGTCTGCCAGGTGTTTACTTTATGCCGATGACCTAAAACTGATTTACGGTGTACAGGAGATTTCCGATTGCGTATCACTCCAGAATGATATCAACAGAGTGTATGAGTGGAGTAGCAGAAACAGACTTGCTTTCAATGTGGCGAAATGTGCCGTCATAAGTTTCAGTAGGGCTCGAAATCCTCTTTGTTACAATTATCTTCTGGGTTCTGAACCAATACTTCGCGTCAACTCCATTCGGGACCTAGGCGTTACTCTCGACACCCACCTAAACTTCCATGAGCACTTAAACGCGTTGACCCGTGACTGCTATAAGAGGCTGGGGTTTGTTGTACGGAACGCTAGGGACTTTCAGGATGCCAGAACCATAAAACTCCTATACACCGCTCTGGTTAGAAGTAAGCTCGAGGCTGCCTCAGCTGTTTGGAACCCCTATGAAGTAACATACGTGTTGCTTCTGGAGCGAGTACAAAAAGTGTTCTTGCGGTTTTTGTACAAAAAAATGTACGGGTACTACCCGTATTTATACCCAACCAAATTTCTTCTTGGCGTCTTGGGTTGTAACTCTCTGGAGGTCAGACGCAATTTTGCGCTTCTCACTTTAGCCTGTGGCATCTTACGTGGAGACTCTGGCTGTAGTGAATTGGCGGCGCAACTTGTGCGTCTATTCGTTCCCTCCCTGATCAAATTTGATTTTCGACCGCGTGATCGCCATTTGCTAGCGGTGCCAACATCGCGAACAGTGTCTCGTCGAAATTCCCCTCTGGTTTGTGCCTTGCTCCTTTTAAATGGGCTCCTCGCATCAGCACCCGAGTGTGATGTATTTGCTAGTAGATGGGCTGCGTGATGAATGTTTGAGGTTCTGCGAGGCGATGGATGTGCGTGCCTCCTCAATTTAACTTAATTCTTGTTTAAATGTAATTTTATGTCTTAAGCAACTTATCTGTAACTTCACAGTGCTTTAGTTCTAACTGTTATGCTGTGAAATTAAATTGTAAAATAAATAAATAAATAAATAAATAGTTAAAATCCTCTTAGCGGCTAGCTTGGCTAGTAGTCATCGTAGAATAGAGATCAGTGTTCATCAGTCATCAGTAGGAATTTTAATCAACGTTTTTTTGAATCGTATAACTCACGGTGTAGGCAATTTATTTATTTGTTAATAATTTTAATTTTGATTAAATAGTTTTTATTTAATATATCACTCGCCATTTTAATATTCACGCGCAATACACACAAGCCAAGCACGGCATTCACGACTACTGACAGTACTGACTAACAACCTTGACGCGACGCGAGTTGCCAATCCACGCCGGTTCAAAATGGCGGCGGCGGCGGCGGCGCGTGATTGCTCGGCGGCGGCGGCGCGCCGGCGCGGCGCACACGTCTAGTCCGGTTGTCTCAAGCAATAGCCTGGTATATAGTCCATCATTTCAATTCCGTAACCCAGTATATTAAGATCCCATCAATCTCCAATAGTTCTTGCATCTAGCGCATGCTGTCTCTGTGCGCGTTCTATGACACGGGCAGGAACAGCTCCGCGCACCCCTTACATTTCATTAAATTGTCGAAAGGGCCTCTACGCGTTGACTTCGGTTCAGCGAATGCCTCCCAAAAGGTCCGAGACACCATTACTACATCGATTTTTTTAAATGTCTGCATGTGTCCTTATGGCTTCATCACGCCAAATCGGTTGTAAAATTGAGTTGAAAATATGTTGCAGGATTGAGTTGAAAAAGGTTACTTGTAAGTAAATTGAAGAAACTGTATTATCCAGAATATTTTAGGAGTCGGTTTTTTTAAGGTTATATGTTCGATAGTTTGTATTTTAAATCCGACTTAAGTTATTTAAGTATTTGTATATGGTAGTCATCATCTCATCATGCTGAGCTGATGACGGAAGGTACAACTCCTTAATAGTTACGAGTTAGAGGATAATTCTTAAAAAAACCATCTATTATAGGTAAATACGTTAAAACTGTTAGTCATATTCTCTTTAGTGTGTCCCTGAAGTAGTCTCCTTATCACCAAGTCAGGATTAGATGCTGGAATACCAGGGAAATCGAGAGAAACCCTCAAATATTATAGGCACTAACAATGTTTTGTATATATTTTTCTAAAGTTATCAGTTGTTTTCCTCTGGTTGTCATCATTTCATGCTGAGCTGATGATGGAAGGTACAATGAACTAACCAACTTTTACATTTCTTACTTCCAAAGAGTCGAGATACGTGCAAAGTGCCACCTCAATCTACCCATTCTGGGCTCTAAAAAATACTTTATGTCACTACTACAATCCATCACTAAAAAGCAAAAAATATATTTTTTTTAAATAAAAAAGAACCGACTTCAAAATAAACTAAAAACCCATAAATAATATTTTATGTACGGCACGGATCAAATTTGAATCACCTTTTGAAGTCGGTGCCAAACCTGAAGAAAGTTCTTTATTCAAAAAAATACGAATTACTATGACTAAATATATATGTAGGTAGATAATAACTAAAGGCTCACCGCCGCGGTTCTTAATAGTAATAAATGAATGGTTTGGCACCGACTTCAAAAGGTGATTCAAATGTGATCCGTACCGTACATAAAAGATTATTTATGGCTTTTTAGTTTATTTTGAAGTCGGTTCTTTTTTATTAAAAAAAATATATCACGCATGTTACTTTGACTTGACGTCAGATCCTTATGTTCGACAGTAATAAATTAATGCCCACGCAAATATTATTATGGCTGATACTTTATTTCAGTCCATAATCTACAGAGAAAATATAAACATTACGTTTTCATCATAACATAATCTAAAACTCAAATTGAGACAAACGACAGTATTAGATATTTACCACAGTGCAGATATACTTTGATACTTAATCTATACTATTATAAAGTTGTTATAATGAAATGTCTATATATTGAAGATATTTAAAACAATGATTATAATAGACTATTTGAAGGTTACTGAATTAAAAAATATATTATTTTGTATTTATATTTGTATGTGTCGTTGTGGCTTCATCACGCAAACAACGGATGGATTGGCCACATAACGGATTTCAACTATTTTTGGCACACAGGTAGCTGGGTATCTTCAGAAGGTTATAGGATACTATTTACGCGACTACGCTTTCGAAAAAAGAGGGGTTATGACTTTTTCTCCTCCGCGAACGAAGTTGCGGGCGCCTTCTAGTACGTTATAAACATAGGTAGGCATATAACATATAAGTTTCAGTTGTAGACAAACTCTTGCTTGTTATTATTACAGTCAGCACATCATACTTGAATTGAACAATTACTTTCTTTCCGGATCCATTTCGTTATTTTTTATGACTCCGAACTTCAACAATGAGTTGATCATATGGATCAGTTAAAATATTCATAGCTTTGAAGCGGAGGCGTAATCGATTTTAAGTTCGGCGCGTCGGTCCTGCGCCTCCACCAGATGAAAGTGCATGATACGACACCTAATACGATACGGATGATTGTGCTTTGCTTCGCGAGCTGTGCTGTTGGTCTCATACTTATCTGCTTATATGTTCATGTCTAGTTATATTACATGTATGTAAGATATTGCCGTTAAAATACGTCTCTACTCACGCGCTGAGAAATATGAGATCTATGAATTTTTTTAGATCCATTGTCATACGGTATTTTCTGCAAATATTTGCAGGCTAAAACGACGAAGCAAGTATTGAAAGAAATAGATTGTTTTGACCAATTACCAATATTTATAAATTTATCATCAATAATTTTAGCAGTTAACTAGAAGGCGCCCGCAACTTCGCGGAGGAGAAAAGTCATAATCCATCGTTTTTTCTTCAGCGTAGTCGGGTAAAAAGTATCCTATAACCATCTGAAGATACCCAGCTACCCGTGTACCAAAAATTGTGGAAATCTGCTTAGCCGATTTTGCGTGATGAAGCCACAACGACACATACAAACATACATAAAATCCAAAAAATATATTTTTCATTTTAGTGACCTCCGAAAAGTCCGTAACAATCAATATTTTGAAAATATCTTCAATGTACCGACATTTCATTTTTACAACTTTATATTAGTATAAATAAGTAGCTAAAATAGGTAGCTAGGCACTGATTTCCTTTTCGAGGCGATCTGAGTAGACATTTTAATTACAGAACGGTTATTCACGTTGTTCAAAATCGAGTATACCTAACCTATACTATTATAAAATTGTAAAAATGAAATGTCTGTAGGTACATTGAAGATATGTTCAAAAAATTGATTGTTACGGACTATTTGGAGGTCACTAAAACGAAAAATATTTTTTTTGGATTTTATGTATGTTTGAATGTGTCGTTGTGGCTTCATCACGCAAAATCGGCTTAACAGATTTCCACAATTTTTGGTACACGGGTAGCTAGGTATCTCCAGATGGTTATAGGATACTTTTTACCCGACTACGCTGAAGAAAAAACGACGGGTTATGACTTTTTCTTCTCCGCGAACGAAGTTGCGGGCGCCTTCTAGTTCTACATAAATACATGTCTCTGTCTCACGGTCTTTTCTCGATTCAATAGATTTCAATACAAAAAGAATAACGTGTTTGTAGTACATGACGATATACGATATCTATCAGCCAAATCGGCAAGGCGTAAATCACCCCAGCGATAAAATACAATTTGAAAAAATGAATTGTCCTATTTCTGTCATTTGTTTCCGTTTACATATTAGCATAGCGGACTACAAAAAAGCTAGTTGCCGATGCAGCACATTCTGAACGTCTCGTCTTGACTCCCGCGTAATTGTTGCACATCAATCTCCCATCTTCGTTGCAAAAACAAAGCATTTGTTATTGAAGATATTATCATCCGATAAGCTAAACTGCTAACGTGATTTATACTGACGGTTCGAGCGTTACATTACGTATACAGTTCGAATGCATGAAAGTTCAACGATTACTTCACTGAATTCTGAATGAATGAGTCTAATCTATTCTATTATAAAATTGACAAAATCAAATGACATTGAAGATATTTTCAAAAAGATGATGGTAGCGAACTATTTGGAGGTCACTGAATAGAAAAATACTTTTTTTGGTTTTTTTTGTATGTTTGTATGTGTCGTTGTAGCTTCATCACACCAAATTGGCTAAATAGATTTGAGCTATTCTTGTTGTAGGGGTATAGCTGGGTATCCACACATGGTTATAGGATACTTTTTACCTGACTACGCTGTCGAAAAAGAGGAGTTATGACTTTTTCTCCTCCGCAAACGAAGTTGCGGACGCCTCTTAGGATGTTCATAAAGATCTCAACACAGGCTACTTAGGTGTAGGCTAGTAGTTGTGCAGGGTCTAATTTCCGAAACTTATTTTTACGAAAACGTCGAGTCAATTTAAACTAGTAGTCCAAAACATATATAAGATGACAAATACAGTTATTATACCTACTTGTAGACACGCATATATAAGTGAAGACAATTTATATTATGAAAACTCATTAAACTTTTATTTGGTTATGAAATGAATTGTACGCATGTTTGAAAGCTAATGCGCAATAATTATGTAGTATTAGTTGCAATCAAATATTGTTAAAAAAGAAAAAACACGTTCGTAAAATGTGGCTTTAGGTGATTCTTCCTTGCCACCGTCGATGAATGTCATCGTGATGTCATCACATCAGCATCATCATCGTCCTCCTTAACGTCTGTCTTCTCTTACATCCCGAAGGGTGCAGATGGGTTTATGTTGCCGTGAGGCTTTTGTAAGCTGTGGTGAGGTCGCGACTTGCGACGACAAGACGGGCTCGTGACATCGTTCTGGGAATTATTTCCTCGAGGTATCCGTCAACGACGAACCTGGCTCCACGACATGACCATCATGAGCGCCGGTCATCTGCCCGAATGTGGTATACAAAGCCGTATTTGGTTTTACAGGTATTTCTATGTTTTCATTTAAAAAATTGTTGCCATGCCTGACTCCGCCAATAGAACCAGTATAGGGGACAGAATCAGAAAATTATAGAATATTATTATTAAGTATAAATCTCCGACACGGAAATGAATTTATAAAAGTATTATAGTATATGAAAGTATTCCATATCGTTAAAACCCCGACATACTTATCTAGAAAAATGGCTGTCGTATTTATTCAAACCCCTGAACCAATTCTTAGGGTGCGCCTGAATAGAGACTTATGAACATAGCTACACTCTCGATTAAGTCAACTATCAAAGAAAAAAAAATAGTTTTTTCCGCACAAGCGCTGAGATGCCACAGACATACACAGATTTGCAGACGGACAGATACATACGTCAAATATAATGTTATAATAATAGTCCATATCCATACTAATATTATAAATGCGAAAGTGTGTTTGTCTATCTGTCTGTCTGTCTGTCTGTCTGTCTGTTACCTCTTCACGCCTAAACCGCTGAACCGATTTGGATGAAATTTGGTAGTTTGAGTCCCGGGGAAGGACATAGGCTACTTTTTATCCCGGAAAAATACCTTTATCCGCGATAAACGAATTTAAGGCGGACGAAGTCGCGGCCAGAAGCTAGTACTGTTATAATAGTAGATCCGAATATACAGACCTTCACCCATCCGTTTACGCGGTGAAATATATTTTATATCACATTTAATGTGTTGAAAAACATATCGCAAGTAGGTTGCCTAAAAAATCCTGTCAAAGCTGTGATTAATAAAAAATCCAGTTTTAGTAGAGCCTTGCTCCTAAACAAGATGTACTAGGTGTGGAGTCATTTTATGTTGGTTAGTGAAATGTACAGACAGACAAAAAAGTATGATTTTCAGAGTTATTTCGTGGGTTATGCTATACGAGCTACCTTCATACCAAGTTTCAAGTTTCTAAGACAACTGGAAGTACCTACCCTAGAGGTTTTCCATGGACAGCAATTTGTATGGAAACACATTTTATAATAACTGTATTTTTGGATTATGTTGACTTAGTAGCTTGATTTTTCGCAATTATTATGTCTGTCTGTCTATGTCAGTAACCAATATCGAATGACTCCACACTGCAAACATTTTGCTTAGGAGCAGGGCTTGCTAACACTGGATTTTTAATTAATCACAGCCCTGACAGGTTTTTTGAGGCAACCTCCTTGCGTCATATTTTTTAACATATTAAATATGATAGAAAATATATTTTATCGAGTTAACGGATGGGTGAAGGTCGGTCGGTTTATATTCGTAACACCCCTCCTTTTTCTCTGCAAAAATCCTGAATCATAATCCTGTGAATCAGGCAGTGAAGCTATAAGACGAAAGTTATTGGCATCTCGAGCCGTTGTATCACTCTCTACGTTCAGGATCCTAACGTAGAATCCTTGGCTCGGGATTCAACATAGGCACTCGTAGCATAAAATGACTTCAGTCTCTTGTTTCCCAAATAACTATTTTTACTCCAAAAATTCAAACATGTAGTATTTGTTGCGAGCACAATGCAATTTTGCTTTGAACGCGAGTCAAAGACAGTTTTAGTTTTTCTAATCTCAAATATTTGTAATTCTGGCTAACAGAATTCTAATTTTTGCAACTGATATCAATAGCATTGCATACAAATGAGGTGCAATCTTAACACAACCGGGTTGTTCCAATAGGATTTTTAAAAATTAAAAAATTCGAATTACGAGATAATATAAATAATAAATAAATAAATATTACGGGACAATTTTACACAAATCGAACTAGCCCCATGGTAAGCTCAATAAGGCTTGTGTTATGGGTACTAGAGGACGCTATATTTAATAGATATATTACTTATATACATAGAAAACATCCAAGACTCAGGAACAAATATTTATGCTCATCATACAAATATTTGCCCTTACCGGGATTTGAACCCAGGATCTCAGCTTCGCGGGCAACGTACTCCCACTGATCCAAACCGGTTGCCAGATATAATTCGCGATATAATTCGTTTAAATAGTTGCTAAAAATCATAATTCATTTGCTTGTCTCGCTGTGGCATTACAGCTACTATACAGAACTAATTTTAATCTTTGTCAGATGATTTGGGTTAAGTAGAGAGATACAGATAAAGTGAGAAAAAGAGAAGGAGAGGTTGAAGGTTTTGGAAATATGGTGCTGGATTGAGACAGGGAGTTTGATGGAAACAATATCAAATGAGATAATGTTGAATTGGACATGAGGAAAAAGTATGAGCCATTACGCATATATGTTGTCTTTGCCATTTGTGGTTTTAAACTGGGTAAGAGTAAGAATTTGATTCCCTTCAAGAACATAATATTTTAGTTCGAAGACGTTTGCTTCTGAAAGCACAGAGAACGAAGCAGTAAGGAGTGTGGTCTGCGGTACCTGCTGTTAAAGGACGAGCGCAGGACTATGGCTGCACTTGAAAATAAATTAAACTATTTAATTAGTCTGTAAGGATGTCCTACTCTGAGTAAATTTGGCCCGTTGGCAGGCCGTGAGAAATAAGTTCTAGAGGTTTTGTCGTTGAAATGGGGGTTTTTCAGAAAGCGAGTTTACAGGATACATATATAGTATGGGATTTGCACTGATCTGCGCATCTCGTGTTGTACACGTATACGACGACTACTTTCCATATGGTGGCCGTCAGAGTGTTTGTTGTTATTATCCAGCCTACGATATAACTAATGTCGATCCAATGAACCATTTCTGCGTGCAATCGACCTTCACCACTGACGAAGGACTGTCACCTTTCGCATTTACATAGATAGGTGTGATATGGACAATTAATTAGTGGAACTAATTGCTCTTGACACGGATTATGCGTGTTGCGTGTCTAGTTCGTTATGTTAGTTAATATAACTAAGCTGTTACAAATAACTTGCTTCTACAATTTGTACATAGTTCTTCATTTAGACAAATATGATTTCCACTATGCCACTTCATGTTACTAGGCGTCATGGATACAATTTTACATTATTCATAAGTGACATCTTCTCTAGACAGACGATGTGTTCAATTTTATTCACTCATGTCTAGATTTTTTAGGACTACATGAATTTTTCGTTGATATATGAATAGATATTCTTGTAAATGTTTCATAGTTGATCAATTTCCATGTTTCAGCAGACAGATGTGCGGATGAAAAGTTGGATGGTGTAGCAACCGGACTACAAATTCGTGCCTAATGGTATGCTTAATAAAATATTAATGTAGCATCGTGGAGTGGCCGGGGCGGCGGCGGCGAGGCGCGGGCCGCGCCCGCATATGCAATCGCGTCTCCGGCGACTGTCGCAGCCAAATCGATGTAAATCCGAAACACGCTGAATAATCCGCTCTGTTTTGACGGGTCAAGTGTCTGTTTGTTGTATCTCTACGAGTACATCGAATCGTCCACTACGAAAAAACGAAATGTATCAAGTTTTCATCCGACCAATACTAATTCGTCGCCCATTTTTTTTTACTCAATCTATAAAAATGATAAAAGGGCCAATCAGATCACCCTAAAAAGCATAACGAGTAATATGTTATTGTTCAGGTGGATGACGAGTTGCGCAATATTGTTGGGGGCATCCTTGTTCCCATAGGCGCAATCAATTCCCACACCGACCGCCGGGGGCACTTCGAGGGTCACTCGTGAGATAATGCGGCAGGGCTGCGGCGACGCGCGGCACCCGAGCCCGTACCGGCGCACCCTGCATCTGCCGCCTGTCGTGGGAGTGCGCCCGGAAACTGATCGCACATCGCCAACAATAACACACAAATCAACGAGCCGACCGTGGCAGGTCCGCACTCACCCCTCTGGAAGCTGTGGGAACTGAACCTTCCTATTAATAATACCATTCGCGAAATCGCTTTATGAATCTAAACAAACCCAGCTCGAGTGGTGTGGGGTGGCATAATGGGTGATGCTGAATAGATGCACGCTGACCGGAAGCGAGGGATAGTAAGAGCAAGCGTAATATATATAGTTTGTTCAATTGCAGTTTTCTCTCGAGCCTGGGAAGTATTTTTACAAAGTTTTGTTATTAACCATGTACATGAAATTTAGCTGTATCGCTATCATAAGCGTCGAATTTCTCAGTTCCGAGAGGCCTCTCGGAACTAAATTGTTCTGACACTTTCCAGACCGCACTCTAAAATAATTGGTTACTATCAGCAAATACCGAATTCGTTCTTAATTTACTCGGTCACTGCTAAAGGTTTCATAACCCAATCCAAACAAAGTACCGGATCGGAACTCAAATTGCATGGATATCACTTGCGGATAGGTAATATAATCAACCCCTCTTTCAATTCTACGTGGATTCGTTGTTCCAATATTTCAACAGCAATATATCATACGATTGCAATTACAATTATTAATTACTTTACTTTGTATGAATCATGATCGGATGGGGTGAGCGAGGGTGCGGCGGCCACCTGACGTGCCTCATCAGCTCTGCTGCCACCGCTGCGTGACCTGACCGCAGGCCGCACGCACCCAAATTATCACATTTTGTACAACAACGATTTCCGTTTAAACCCATTCAATACTAATATTAGGTATTGTTACCGAAACGTGTTTTGATAGTACGAGTCAAATTACCCTAGAGAGCTTAGATTCTAGTTTAGATCTTGAACATAGTTGTTTCATTTAAGATGTAATGTAGATCAGTAAGTAATTACTTAGATAACCTATAGTAAACATTCAAGACTCAGGAAAAATAAACATCTGCCCATCACTTCACACACATATTTCATTCCGAAACCGCGATCGCGATTACCCTTTAGTTAGCAATTATCTATACATAGATAATATATAAAAAATAAATACTATGTATATAAAAAGAAAAGTGTTCTGTCTCTTTTCTCATTTTCCACTCATTCAGTTATTAAGGTTACACGTATGAAAATTACCAAGTATGTAAAGATTGGGACATCCTTTTTTTCTTTGTATTAAATTTGGTGGCATTGTTGATTTGACTCAGAATAAAAGAAAGAAATCCAAGCACGTTAGACTTCTTGCTAAATTTACAGTTTTTATTTTTCGACTCTTTTCAAACAATGGAAATATGTAGCAGTCTCTCGATAAGAGTTTAAATTAAAATGTGTATAAACATGTGATTATTTAAAATAATAAAGCTTACATTCATAACCAATTCATATAACACGCATATACCTACTACTATTTTGTTTGTATACTAGTATTTTGTTTGTAGGCAACTCCTCATTAAAAGATACACCAAACTTGTAAATAAAACGACCGGAGCGCAGGGTTCCGGACCATAAGTTTTTCGATTAGATCACGCGCGTGTCGGACGCAACTGTTAGGTCGCGTGCCCACTTAATAAGCTCTTAATGAAATTAACGACTGTTGCGACGTGCCATATTGATGGGGATGACCGTCTAAAACGTAACAATTACAAATTCGTATGTTGCCTGCTGGTGACCCCAGTTAACGTATAAATTACGTAATTGTTACCTGCATGATGTGCCCTAAAATGTAAAAGTGTATCGACGGCAAAAAGCGGAAACGTAGTAACCGCCAACTAAATTCATAGGCGGTAACTACGTTTCCGGTTTTTGCGGTCGATACGTATTACCTACCATTATTAGGACGGTGTGTGACGACAATAACGATATCCTAATATAATATTATAAACGTGAAAGTTTGGGCCGATGTATGTATACATACATATATACATACGTACGTTCCTCTTAATTTTAAAAACTTCTGGTTGGATCTCAAGGAAACTTTGCAGTGATGTTGTTTAGACATCAGAATAACACATCCTTCCTATCCTTATTCTTATCCTTACTATATTATAAACGTGAAAGTATGTATGTACGTTCCACTTAATCTCCAAAACTACTGGACGAGTTTTTATGAAACTTCCCAGTTATGTACCTTATATATATCAGAATAGGACATAGGCTATAACTTATGCCAAAATTCATCCCTTTTAAGGACAAACAGCTAGTAGGCTATAATTTGCATTTCTAGGCGGACAAAGTCGCGGGCAACAGTAAGGCGCCAGTAAGTTAATATTATTATAATGATACGATCAATTACAATTAAATAAGGTCATGATTTCAGAATTTAAGAGCTACGCTTTTGTCGATGGAGTAACTCTCATTCGCTTTCGGAACTTGCTATCCGTTTTCCAAAATATCCGTTCCCATTCTTACCGTTTCCTTAATAATCTATTTCCCGATATATGTCAAAATTCAAAATTATTTATTACTGTTACTAAGCGTAAGTACAATTATTACAAATTGCAAATATGTGTTTTCCACAATGTACTATCCCAAAAGATACGTTTAGCTTGACATTAATTTTCCAAAAACACATGGGATGGAAGTTTGTTTGCATATGAACTTCATTTCATGCTAGAGCTCTGAAAATTATCCAAGTACATTTTATATTTACATATAAAATAAATAAGTGTTGCAGGTTAAATAAAAAAATAAAAAATAATGGATTTTACCCCACGAAAAATATTTTCATGTAAAATGTTACCATTTGGCTGTCACTTTTCAAAAACTTATAAGATCTCATATAGCATGCCATGCTCCTAACTCTACATGCCCAAACTCTACAAGCCCTAAGTTCACAAACTCTACACTACACCTTAGTCAAAATATGTGGCTTGGCCGTTTCTTTACTACAAGAACTATTATATAACAGGAAGGCACTCGCAATTAACAGTGAATGATAAATTTTTCACTTTACGCCCATGTGAGGGTAGCGACGGCCAAGCCACATGTTTTGACTAAGGTGTAGAGTTCGCGAAGTTGGGGCTTGCGGAGTTAGGGCGTACAGAGAGAGTTTTTGAAGCTAATAATCTGATAATTTTTTGACAGTGCGAACCATAAGGACTCGTTATCACAACATTTTGTATGAAAATGCTTTTGATGAGTCAAATCTGCTTCAGTAATCTAACTTTCTTCGTAAGGCAACGTCGCCATATCTCGGCGAATTCATGGATAAAATTGCTGCCTAGTTGATTTTAGTAATCCATACAATACTATACCTGCTAATCAATATATATTATAAAAGAAAGTGTACAATGTGCGTGCTGCTAAAACTCAGAAATGGGTACGATCATGGGAGTATATAATGTGATAGCCCTCTGTCTCCCGTCCATGAAGAATGTCCAGTTTTTACCTGGAGGGCGTGCTTTTGAAGATATAAGGCTTGGAAGTTTCACCCTCTAGAAATTTCTAGAACATTCGTGAGTATTCGAGAGCATTCCACAACATTCTGGAATGTTCGGGAACATTCCAGATCATTTTAGAACATTCCAGAGCAATCTCAAATGTTGTGGAATATTCTGGAACATTGTGGACCATTTCTGTATGGGTAAAGCTACCTATAGATAGGAGTATATAAAGGAAGATCTGACGTGGGTTCGAACGTTCTAGAACATTCTGGAATGTTCAGAAATAGTGTGGAATTTTCGGGAATATCCCAGATTATGATGAATTGAAAATTGGTTCTCAGAAATCTCAACTCTCCAAAATTATGTAATGGAACAAGGATGATCGTCGAACTGCTATCGCATAACACCATCGAGCCGAACTTATGACTGAGAAAGACAAAGGACACGCAGTATTTATCCCCAGAATACCACTGATCTCTACTGAATTGCCATTCCAATTTGAAAAACTGCAATTTCCAATTAATTTGGCCTATGGTTTTACCATTACCAAAGCGCAAGGACAAACTTTAAATAATTGCGGCATCAACCTCAAAAACTTCTGCTTTTCTCACGGTCGCGGTGTAGCTTTGTCTCCAGTAGGAAATTCTGAAAGATATACTTCGGATAGCAAAATGAAAAATGTTGTTTACAAACAAATTGTAGTTAGAATATACACTCATATATACCCATTTTTTGCTTTGCCCTAAGGTTGACTGGTAGAGAATGCTTTATGGCAATAAGTTCGCCTTTTGTACAATAAGTTTTCATTTGTGAATTATGGATTAAATAAATAAATATATTTTATATTTAAAAAAACATATTTTTTAAAGTTATATTATCCCAACTACCACACAATCTCATATCAACTCCCTGAATAAAGCCCCAGCTATATTAATAATAATAAATATAAAAATACGGTATTTCGTAAAAATAAATAAAGTTAAGGGTTTTGATGAAGGCTTATTCATAGTCATAGGGGAAGTAAATACGCCGTCGTAACAATTCCACAATTATTGCAAAATCACACTTACTACGCGGGCGAATCGGGGCAAAAGCTGGTAAATATTATAAATGCGAAAGTAACTGTCTGTCTGTCTGTCTGTCTGTCTATCTGATACCTTCCAACTATTAAGAGTCCCCGGTAAACTCGGTTCTCCATTCAAACGTAGTGACGCTCTCATTTTCAAACGACTAGATAGTTTGCTCTGAAACTATCTTGTACTTAGAATAGTTAAGATATATGCAGGCCCGTAATTAGTTTATGTAGCTTCCGATACCTTAGAAAAATAAAATACAGCGAATTTAAGTTTTTCATACAAAACTTGTTTTTGCTGTATTTCGTTTGTTTTATAAACTGGAGCCATATAAACTAATTGAAGCCTTAGATATACCTCATGTTATTGTATATGCAAAGTTTCATTACAATCCAACAAGTAATTTTGAAATGAGAACGAAACTCCGATTGTATGGGAAGGTGAAATTCGGCCGAGCTTGCCGGGGACTCTTAAGCTGCTAAACCGATTTAAATGAAATTTCGTATTGGGATAGTTAAAGACCCTGGGAAGGACATAGGATAGTTGTTGTCCCGGAAAACATCCCTTATGGGGGTGAAACGAAAGGGGGGTAGACGTTTGTACAGGTAATCTCTTAACATGGGCGAAGTCACGGGTAAATGCTAGTTAATAAATAAATGTGATAATACGTTTAGTTTCTCCATTGAATCATAGTCCAAACCTAATATCAACAAAACATGACTAACTTAACTAAACTACAAGTATGCTTGCAACTTCGTCAGCGTAGGAGAAAAAAAGTCAAAACCGTCTTATTTTCTTCAGCGTACTCGAGTAAAAAATATCCTATAACCATCTGAATGCCCAGCTATCCGCGTACTAAAAAAATATTGAGATCCGTTTAGCCGTTTCAGGGTGATGACCAACAACGACACATACGCATAAAAATCCAAAACAATATTTTTGTTTCGCTGATCTTCAAATAGGCCGTAACAATCATTGTTTCAAAAATATCTTCAAAGTACAGACATTTCATTTTTATAAAACATATAAGTAGGTATAGAATAGATGTGTAGAAATCTCACTGAGGAGAGGACACAGCTAAAAATAAATAGCATAAAAGCGAAATAGATGAGCTCAGGTTTGGTTTAAGAAAGTATCGTCTAGCTAGAGTTAGGTAACTAGTTTAGACCTAAATATGAACCATAACAAAAAGTCAAACTGCGGAATCCGATAGACATGTTCCGTGTGGCATTATATTATTGCTTACCCGTTAGAAATAGGTCCCTAGTGCATCTTAGGGAAGGGGGCATATGACGCTCTCTAGAACATACGAGTGTTCTATATTTAAGAAATTAATGTGTCGACCACAACAACAAGCATCATACGTTCACGTTCATACGTTAATTTAAATTAACTTTTGTTGTTATTTCGTGCTTATGGCAGTTTTCGTGTTATTCCTTGAGCAATGCTTTGTGTCATCACTGGCAAGGAGGGTAACATTCCACAGCTCAATAACTAGGTAATGTAAATTCACGATTAGTTATCAGCGGCATAAGGGTTTTCATTGTAAAAATTATCATGGGATTGACACACACGAGCACTGTTTACCTCTAGTTTGCTCAATGGTATCTCGTGGTTCCTGCTGAGACGTGAATGAACACGTGCGCTTAGCCACATGTGCGCCGGTATTCACACTCACACCGGCTCTTTTCAGACCAGATTAGATAAGGAGGGGCGCTAGTATAATTAGTTCACATGATTTAGATGCCGATATTCTACGCATATCTCTGGTTACGCTCGCAATCTGTCGCTAAGTGCAAAGTTATCTACCTTATGGTTGCTGTTAATAGCAAGTTGAAAAGTTACGACAAGCGTTGACATGAGTAAAGTATAATAGTTACATGTGTAATGTACCTACAACATACACTATCTTCGATCTAGAAGATGTTCTGCTTTTTAAAATAACACGATTTGTGATATTTCATAAAAAAATAACTATTTATTTCTGGCGCAGTTTACTTATTAGAAACTATCAAATTAAGATGATGAAAAATAGTTAAGTATATATGCTTCCCATGCGTTATGTAGTATTCGCTTCGTGATTTTCTTATTGGAATTTACCTCATCGATTTATTTCAACTCGTAAGATTCCAAAACTGTTTCGCCTATCTACTTAATCGTAGCTATCGAGATCTATGAAATCCGAATGATCGATTTACTCGCAGCAGCCGATGAATTACGATGTCCATAAAAACTTTAACGCTCCTCATTCCACAATAAGAGCAGGGTAATGTTGAATGAGCGTCCAAAAGGGGCATACATTTCCTGTCTAATAAAGGGTTTAATTGAAGGAAGTTCATTGAACCCTTAAGATTTTTATGAATTAATATTATGAACTCACTGACGGTCGCAATTTGTATTAAAACATTTGAACTGAACTTAAAAGTTCGTATTCATAGCTAAAGGTAAAGCGTGATTGTGGCATTTACATTATTTCTAAATACAACACGAAACGGATTAAGCTGCCTTATCATTTCAAGTCTTTTTGCAAACCTCGTTTAAAATATATAAATAATAACAGGTCAAATTTTACACAAATGAGTTCCTTAAAATAAGTCCCAGGTAAGCTCTTTAGGCTGCACGTTCCTCTTACATCTCTAGATGGCCGAAGCAGCCAAGTCACGCAGATTTGCTTTCGCCGATCCGCCTTCTTCCGAACTTTCCTAAGTCCATCATCTGTTTTCGCGGGTCCCAGAATCTTTCTGAAGGCATATCTTCCTTTCTGCCACTAAAAGCTTGTTCACCTCTTTCAGGATTAACGTCCATGCTTCGAATCCATACACATACACCAAGATCGATCTTATAACCGTCTTGTAGGTGACTTCTTCATGTAGGTAAATAAATGTTTCAGTGATATAATCAAGACTCTTAATTAGAACCACGAATACATAAATGCATTTTGTTTTACTTATTAATTACTTAAAACTAATCTAGGGTGAACAGTGAAAAAAATATTTAGATATGAATACTAGAATATTATAAAATACTAACTAGATATTAACTAACTAATGCTTGTTACAAACAGACGTTGTGGCTCTGTGAGCCGTAGACCTTGCGAGTCTTTCAACCTCTATATCACCGCCATTTTTAGAAACTTCCAAACACTGAATCGACAAAAAAATCCATACAACTAAATTATCGAACCTGCTCGCAATACTTCACGAAGTTCGGTTGTAAAATGCGAGCTGTAGAAGGGGTATAGTCGGACATCTGCAAATACGAAAGCATTTTTGCCCAAGCTGACGCAGAGACACTTCGCTCGACTGAAGTCAATTATATATTTAAAAGTATATTACGGGACTATTTTATACAAATCGAACTAGTCCCATGGTAAGCTGAATAAGGCTTGTGTTATGGGTACTAGACGACGATATGTTTCATAGATATATTACTTATATACATAAAAAACATCCAAGACTCAGGAACAAATATTTATGCTCATCACAGAAATATTTGCTCTTACCGGGATTTGAACCCAGGACCTCATCTTCGCAGGCAACGTTACTCCCACTGAGCTAAACCGATCGTCAATTATCAGATAGTTATATTAATATCAACAGTCAATTTCATATTCTTTGGAGGGTTATGTTAATGTAACCCAATTACGCTATCCCGATTGGTTCTTGACTGTCGTCTAATCTGGTATGAAATTGATAGTAAGCACTTTAAACATTGTATGACCATTGAATATTGTTAAGACGGTAATAGTATGTGTATCGGCTGCAATAAAGCATTGTTATGATCAATTCTCACGTTACGAGTTTTACCAATGACTAATGAATATTTATTTATGTATTACTGCTCAATATACTGTGCATATTTTCGTAAATGTAACAACCAGTAACGTATTGTTTGGTGAGCTACATCACTACGATGATCATGGGAAACGGTGGCCCCACCTGCCCTCAGCTTCCGATCGCTTATTTTGACTTACAATGGAGACCAGTTCGGTTTTCGGCTCACACAATGATTACCTCAACAAACAATTAAAATACTGGTTTAAGTTTTATAATATGATAATCAAATTATATAGGGAATTCAGATTATCTGTATAAATAAATAATACCTATGAATTAGACTCAGAACGTATGATTTATTGAGTGGAAAGTTTCAACCTAAACTGTGACTAAGGACATTACACAGATCATATTGCATAGTCAATAAAGAATCGGAAGTCTTTGGCAGGTGTGTTTATTCGATATCCCGTCGCTTGAAATCATTTTAGTGACACGGAGGGACGTAGCAAATAGTGTACTAAAGAGAAGACGGGCTCCTATTATAAGATTTTCAACCGATAATCACACGTTTACGTAAGTTACTGTAAATATTCATATACTAATTTACTTCAGTTACCATTTACAGGCATTTTTTCGTCGAATCTTCTAGAATTGCTGCAATATTATCCTGACCTACTTAGTACTTTACGATTATACCTTAATTACTTACTTACTTACTTGACCGTGATAGTTGGTTTAGGAATTATTATTATTTTATTAGAAATAAGAATCTTACAATATGTAAGTGCTATGAACTTTTGAACATAAAAAATCCAAACAATGAGATTTACCATTACAAAATATTATGCAAATAAAATGAAACGGTACCAAAAACGTCACCAGAGCATACGCCGAGCCCCGGATGTAAGGACTTTAAATACGAACCGCGTATTTACTCAAGACGCAAGAGCACATATAACACGTGCGTACATGGATAGCCAGGTAAAGGGGAGCTTTCTTACAGCTGTTTCCACAAGAGTAACATTAAACCACGCCTGCTTGACTTGCGCAACGTTCGGCTGTTTGTGAGTAGGGACCACGCACCTAACATCTGATTTCAAACATTCAAATTGAATACCCAATTGAATACCCAATTTGAATGTTAAAAAAGTAACTTTATCCCTCTTTGAAGAAAGCAGTTTATCAACATAATTTTATCGGTTATTGCTGTGACGAAAGTTCAGTACATAGCTACACCTATTATAAGGACTCATCGCTGTCCTTTCTCTAGGTAGGTTGTGCGGTAGGTACCTGTGTCTTTTGTCCAATCATATCGCGAAATTAGGGTCAATTTTGTATCTAGAATCACTTTTGTATTTAAAGGTATATAAGGCATTAATTGCGAAAAAGTAGTATTTCGTCATAATTTGTGTAGATTAGATTATTTATATTTATCGTCTTTTTTCCCAAAAAAATATAATTCTAGAATTACACTTTCAAATCGGAATCATTCGTTAAGTTTTGCTCAGCTGATGTGCATGTTCTCTGAAAGTGAGACCGTCTCGGGAATGCACCAACCTGCAAGGATCTATTGTCAGCGAGCAGCTGCCGGCGCGCTCAGGCGCACGTTACACGACCTCCGAGATTACAGCGAATTGCATTGTGCTTGTGTTGATATACCATTTTTTCGGTACCAAAGAAGTTTTATAGCATGTCCGCTTTGTACTCGAGTATACTGTATATACCTAATCATATAATCACATAACACAAATGATACAGAAAACAGACATTTTAAGTAGGCGTGTGTATTTTAATAACACATCAAAAAAAACCCTGTGTGCAGCCACCGATAGCGGAAATTACGATATACTTGCACATAAAAATTAAACATATTTCAAGTATTTTCAATCTTAATACAATATAACCACCGAGTTAAACCAGTTAACTTATACCTAATCATTACAATTTTTAGATTTTCTCTGAATTTCTTTAAGCTTCTAAGGTTCACTTGTCACGATTCGATCGCTTTTAGAACCGAGCAAAAAGTATCAGAGCATCAGGGCGATACTTCTTTGATAAAGCTATCTCGCTTTTATTTGTCGAAATACATCCTCGTTAAAACGAGATAAAAATAGATATGTGATGTCCCGCTTTGTGTAAACTATTTTCATAGAGTTTACATAAAAGGATGGATCGTGATAGATGAATGAAGGTCGTCGTTTTTTGCGATCAGGGGCTTTGTGTAGGAGCGAAACGGTCTTTGTTATTTTGTCCCCAGAAATATTTAATTTTATTGTGCAGATTAAGATGCCTACCTGTATAAACCCGGTTTTTGTGTAAATTGTTTTAACAATTGACTATAAACTCAGTGTTATGCTTAAAATCAATTAGGATGACTCGAAAAAAATACAGCTTATATGTAATGGTAACACATAATATCAAATGCTATGGAACGCTTTTACACAAATCGCTCTAGACTCTAAATAATTATGTACCTACTAGACGAGTGCGTCGATATAAAAAATAATGACTCGGCGGGAAGGTTTCGTGATTAAAAAGTATATTGATCCGTATTATTTATTGAAATTGAAATGTATTTACATGAGGCCTCGGCTGCGGTGCTAGGAATTAGACGTGTGCGCCGCCGCTGTCGACAAATTGAAAGGGCGTGAACATAGGTATGACATTCTATATGACCCTTAAATTTACTTAAGCTCTGAGACTGAAGTATAAACTGACAGCAAAGTTAATGATAGATAGGACCCTGTTTTAGTATCCTTTGGGTACATAACCGTAAAAAAATGCAATTTTGTTTAGCTCAACAAGCTCTATGTACCTACAACATGTTTTTGTCGGAAATATTACCATTTTGAGGCATTTTAAGCCACCTGCAGAGGTCAGAACTAAACCCTAAGAAAGTTCACGGTAAGGCAATACTCGTACAACATGAAAAAGACTAGGTACTTCTAGCTGCGCGTATTTTCGAGGTACCAGCGCTTGGTCTTGATTATTAGTTTGTACACTGTGGTTGTCAGTGTCACTAGACAAACACACACTTAATGCATCAGGTGATTTATCGGATGATGTTCGATGTAGTTTACATTATGATGAAGGTACGTCTTCACGGCAGACATTTTGTAGAAATGATCTTGGGATTATGATTCCAGTAAATGTTGGGCAATAGCGGGCTTATTCACCTGGCGGTTCTTAACAGCCGTGATATATATGTTCATTGACTCTTGCAGCGATCATGCGATTCGTCTGTCCAATCTAAGAACAGTAAACACCTGATGATTGAAACCGAATGGCATCCCTATAAAAATTATAGGTGATCTTACACGCCCTGTGATCTTAGGTAACGACGTGTACACAATTTTTATCGAAATAGTCACATCAAAATAACAGTCACCGTAACAACGTCATTGAATGGACTGGTATTTTCGTACTTGTTCCTGACTATCTATATAATTACCAGTGATCGATTATTTAGATTCTCCCTCGCGGGATATCAAGGAGAAAAGTTAATATAGATACGACAGTTTCCCGCGATACCGAACAAATCGTTCAAAAATAAAACAATTTAAGTTGTCTGTAAGAGATTTTTTACTCTTACATGGCAACCAGTTGAGACAAAAAAAAAATTCTTTTCGTAATCTCTACATATTATTTTGAGCAAAATATATTAAAACTTCCACAAAGTATTAGCTTATATATCTGTCATGATGGAAAAATACTAATATTATAAATGCGAAAGTGTGTCTGTCTCTCTGTCTGTCTGTTACCTCTTCACGCTTAAACCGCTGATCCGATTTGGATGAAATTTGGTATAGATATAGTTTGAGTCCCGGGGAAGGACATAGGCTAATTTTTATCCCGGAAAAATACCCTTATCGGCGATAAACGAATTTAAGGCGGACGAAGTCGCGGGCAGAAGCTAGTACTTAATAATCAAGACATTGTCATTTCATTATTTTCTCTGGATTTCAGTTCGAATTATTTGCTTCTAAGGATTGCGTAAATAATAATAATAATAAACTAGCTTTAGGTTACTTAGTTTTAAAATATTGCTGTGCACTTGCAGGGTTCATGACCGCAACTGTAAATCTCCTATCCATACTAATATTATAAATGCGAAAGTGTGTCTGTCTGTCTGTCTGTGTTTTAGAGAAAATGTTTTTTAATATCGTTTTTAAATATGTTTTTCGTGTATATTTTATCCATTGTGTATCCTGCGGAGTTATTTTTAGCGTGTCGAGTTTTACTTCACAAAATAATGAAAATCATTATACATACAGCAAACCATAGCTGTCACTGACGTTATATACACAAAACGATGCTAACGAGAAGCAAAACGCATAAAACACGTTGCCAAGCGGCTCACAGATACGCACGCCTTCCACCTGCGCCGCCCAGCTCCTCGGCGTCATCATCGGGTGAACAGTACCAGACCGCACCTGACACCAGCGAGTCGAGCGACGACGAGCGTGGGCCGCCGCCTCCGCCGCCACGACCACCTGCGCGACGAGGGCGGCCCGGCTGCCGGCACGCTTGGGGCCTGCGGGGCACTCTGCTCCGCCCACGGCTCCCGCTACCGGTGGTATAGTGCGTCGCATGCGATGGTCTCAAGCCAACAATGAGAATGTCATGCGCGCATACTATGGGGCTACAGAGGGGGAACCCACTTGTCAGCGTATCGGGACAGGATGCTCCTTCTGTTCTAGACCCTCGAACCGGCCATCGCCGTATCTGCGCAGCGACTATCGGATCAAGTGCGCGCCATCCAACGGCGTAAGTTGCTGGACGACGCGACGCTCGATCGACTGCGCCTGGAAGTACTGGCTGCTCGCGCAGCCTCCACGTCGTCTCGGAATCTACCTGCTACGTGGCCGGTTCCGGCGCCAGCACTCGACTTGGTGCCGGGGATGCCGCGGGTTGATCCCAACTTTGACGAGGAGCACTGCGCGAGTAGCGTAAGTACCCAGGCCAATGAGCAACTGAGGAGGACTCTGGAAGAGACGATTGGGCGGTATCGATTCGCACCTGACTCCAGGCCGCGATTACCATGATTGCCTACGAATAGACGTAACTTAGCGCTAGTGGGAGCCCTGAACGCTTTGCTAGACCCGTATCTGCGGGCTAGCGAAGATCTAGCTGATACCCACTCGATCATGTACTGCGGGGCCATCGCGGCGTGCCGCGTTGCTCGTGTCAAGTTCCCGGACGCTGACCGAACACCGCGGACTACCGGTTGTGTCCCCGCCTGGCAAGTACGGATCGAGCGGCGTATCAGCACGTTCAGGACTCTCATCGCAAAGCTAATCTGCTTCAGGGGGGGTAACAACCGCCCTCGTGTCATGCACTACGTAGCACAGCCCTTTGCGGGGACTGATGTCAGACCCCATGATTACATGGCCTGTGTCACGGAGCGCATCGACGTCCTGAAGCAGAAAGTCTATGCGTGGGCAAGCCGTATCCGCCGCTACAGAGAACATGTGAATCGACTCCAGCAGAATTGCTCTTCCAGAGCGATCAAAGGAAGGTATACCGAAAGTGGGAGGGAACCGACCAACGTGTGGCCGATGGGCAGCTGCCGGATCCTACTGCCATGAGTAATTTCTGGCGTAGTATCTGATCGGTGCTTGTCGAGCACACCGAGGGCGAGTGGATGAATGTTGTCGAACGTGAGTGTGAGCCCATCGAAACCATGGGGGCTGGTACCATCAGCCCCGATGACGTGAGCTGTGCGGATCGTACGACTCAGAACTGGAAAAGTCCTGGGCCGGACGGGTTGCACAACTTCTGGGTCAAGTGGTTTCGATGTTCACACGAACGATTGGCAACACAATTCCAGGAAGCCCTCGAGCTTGGTTCCCTGCCATCTTTCCTAACAACTGGTGTTACCTTCCTGCTCTATAAGTCCGGTAGTACCACGGAAGCGAAAAACTATTGACCTATCACGTGCTTGCCTACGCTGTACAAGCTCCTTACATCTATTTTGAGAGCAAAAATTAACACGCACATTGTTGCGAACAACGTTTTGGCCTTCTCTCAAAATGGATGTAGGGTTGGGTCCCGTGGTACCTTAGTATACAAAGTGTCAAAGAGGAGGAGCTCCTTAGAGCTCCTCCTCTTTGACACGACCATTTGTCAACAAGTTCGGCGAAACAGGGGGTCTCTTTCGGCCGCTTGGATTGACTACAAGAAGGCCTATGATTCGGTGCCTCATTCATGGCTTGAGAGGATCTTGGAGCTGTATAAAGTCGATACAGTTTTAAAATCCTTTATAGGCTCATTTATGAGGCAGTGGACCACAGTTCATCGTCAACCAGGCGGCCGAGATGGCCCCCCTGATCCGCAGGACTTTATAAGGATTAAGAGGGGTATTTTCCAGGGTGCCAGTTTGAGTCCATTGTGGATCTGCCTGGCCCTGAATCCACTCAGCACTCTGCTGAAGGATTCAGGACTAGGTTCCTGGCTTCGCAGAGGGGGTGACATCATTTCTCATCTGCTGTACATGGACGATCTCAAGCTGTTTGCACCAAAACGACCAGAACTGGTGGAGCTACTCAAAGTCACAGAAACTTTCAGTAGTGCCATCAGGATGGATTTTGGTGTAGACAAGTGTGCGGTCATGCATGTACAGCGGGGGAAAGTCGTAAATTCAACGAATTTACAGCTTTTCGAGACAATATCTCTCAGATCTCTCTGCGAAATTGAAACCTACAAGTATCTTGGTATGTCACATTCATTGAGTATTGCGGACGGAGACATTAGACAGGCAGTGAAGAGGCGCTTTTTTTGTCGCTTGACAAAAGTACTCAAAAGTCTTTTGTCGGGTGGCAACAAGGCGCGCGCCTTCAACGCTTGGGTGATGCCCCTGCTCACTTACTCCTTTGGCATACTAAGGTGGACCCTGACTGAGCTGGACGCCCTGGATAGCAGGGTCCGTATGCTGCTCACTACACACCGCATGCTACACCCTCGCTCGTCAGTTATGAGACTGTACATCCCGCGTAAGTGTGGGGGCCGTGGCTTTTTAAACGCCAAGGACCTCCATAACCACGAGGTGTGCAGTCTCAGGGATTATCTCCTAAACAACGAGTGTGGGATACATTGCGATGTGGTGGCAGTAGACAAAGGCCTCACCCCTCTATCGTTGCAAAACGAGAAATGGCGCAGACCAACGGTGCTTAGCACCGTAGACCGCAAGGACGTATGGAGGAGTAAGGAGCTACACGGGCGGTTTTACAAGGCCCTTACAGGGCCTGATTTAGATCTGCTCGCGTCGGTGAACTGGCTACGTTTCGGCGATCTCTTCGGGAAAACCGAAGGTTTTGCATGTGCATTGCGGACGAAGTTATCATGACGAACAACTACCGGAGGTATATCCTGAAGGACGGTACGGTCGACATTTGTCGGGCATGCCGCCGTCCCGGGGAGTCACTCAGGCATATAATTTCCGGTTATTCTCATCTTGCTAACGGCGAGTACTTGCACAGACCAACCACACAGACTCACAGACACAGACAACCACAGACTAACCAAGTAGCCAGGATTATTCACATGCAACTTGCTGTTAAATACGGTCTTGTGGGGTCTGAGGTACCGTACTATAAGTAAGCACCGATGCCAGTTCTTGAAAATGGTCGTGCCACGCTTTATTGGGATCGATCTATCATCACGGACAGGACTATTGTAGCCAATAAGCCTGATATCGTGCTGGTAGATCGATCTAAGCGCCGGGCAATACTGATCGACATCACCAATCCACATGACGAGAACCTCATGAAGGCTGAGAAGGACAAAGTCAGCAAGTACCTTGACTTGTCTCACGAGGTGACCGCCATGTGGCATGTTGATTCGACGATTATTGCCTCGATAGTCGTTTCAGCAAACGGTCTTATAGCGAAGAGTCTCGACCAACATCTTAAGAGACTCGCTAGATGGCTGGATCAAGGGTCGGATGCAGAAGGCAGTAATCCTGGACACAGCGCGCATCGTCAGGAGGTTCCTCTCTGTGCAGCCCTAACCACCGGTAGCTTGGGCCTTGCCCCGCTGCCGGCGGCACCCTAGGTTAGGTTTTTTATAATGTGTTTATATTTTGTATTTTACTTTTTATATCCATTTTACAAAAGACCTAACTTATGACTACAAATAAATAAAGTGAATAATAATAACAAATACTACGGGACAAATTTACACAAATCGAACTAGTCCCATGGTAAGCTCAATAAGGCTTGTGTTATGGGTACTAGATGAGGATATATTAATAAATATATAGATAACTAATAAATGTATAGATACATAAATAGGTATTTGCTGTATAAATTATATTATAATATTAAGTCACCGGTTATCGTATAAGTGCAAATACATTGATATTTCAGCTACTTAGATGTTTTAAAGTGTAATAAAATAATCACATTGTATTTTTTTGCCTTTTCTAACAACATAAAGCCCGGATTCCCGGGGCATATCCATACTAACATAATGATTGCGGTCGTTCACCCCGTGTCTGACTCCAAATAACTCCTTGGCATATATCATCAAATTTCAATAAATTTTTTGATCAAAATAGCAGCCGATTAGCTTGAAACAGCCAGTAAACTTAGATGGTATTGCTCGAAGTAGTAAAGTAGATTTCTTAATGAACCGAAGAAAACATACATTATACCTAGGCCTTGGCAACGCCGTCAACACCGCGATGGCGCCACAGAATTTTTTGCCGGTGCACACCTCTACTACATAATATTAAATATCAAAATTCAGCTAATGAAGGTCACGCCGTAGGCGCTACGCTGCAGCTAGTTCATTTGCTGTTAGTAAGTTGTTTATTTGCTGGCGCGCCGACACCGGTAAATATATAATCGGCGCACATATCTAATTAAGAGACAAAAAAAAATCTCTTACCATTAACGTCAACAGGATACATATTCGCTAAAAATCCAGCAGTAACTAGGTTTGGCTTTACAGCGGAAGGGTGTTATTTTAAATGTTCTACATTTCTGTTGTGTGTTGTCCCTCACTCATAGTTAATGAATTTGTGTTAAAAACATGCCGTACACTAGAATCGTAATTTACCGCGCACATAGCCGCGTAGTTAATATTTTTATGCGGGGGCTACGTCATCCAAGACTACAGTACCACGATTTAAATGATTGCGCTTTCTCTTTCGTTAACGGTGTCTTTTCCAATCGACTATCATTTCTAAAGCTCTATCTTTTTTCTATTGAAGGAAATTATAAGTGAATTTTTCGCATGCAAACAAGCAAACGATCACTTGTGAGCCATTCCACTGATAAATATAAGCTTTGTTTAGACTTCACGCCGATTTTACTCCGTTCATTTGCCGGTGAAGGCGCACAGGTCTTGTACGGCCGGCCAAGAAATTGGTTTACCATTTTTCGACTTTATTTTATGTGCATTATACAGTTCAAAAGCGGTTAACCAATTTTTTGGCCACCCGTATCATTTAATAGTTAGGTTCTAAACCAGAAAGTGTGTGATAAGCTTCTGGCTTAACTTATTATCATCATAACATATTGACATATTTATACCTATTAGCGTTCATCACCTATTAATTGGTAGGTATATACATATATATATATTGGGTCGAAATTCGATCCCGGGACCGCTAGCGTTGTAGGCAATTGCGGTACCAACTAAGCTACCGCAAACACGTCGGCAATGCTACGAAGCATAAATAAAACTGAATAGATTAGTCGATTAGTTTTAGTCGAGATGACTAGCTTTCCTCTTGTTAAGGTTGGTTACGCAAACGTCGCGCGATAGCGGGACGCAGATAAGGCGGTTGCAACCCGGGCCCTGAACCCGGCTAACCTAATTGACAAGCGGTGGCTGCCCGACTGCCCGCGCTCGCGCACGCTTCACATCATCGATCAATTTGACCACCTCACAATCGACTTACGAAATCCACATTCGTGCAGATACTGATCCTGTGCCACAATTACCGTACCGGTAGTGGTTTTACGTTCCAATCACGTCATTTTCATTGTTATTTCGTAAAAGGCACAGAAGATATTGTAGGAACAAACTGCTTTAGAATTACATTTCCTAGACTCGACTTATGTAAAGCAGTCCAATCAATCAGTTGTGTTTCCGATTTACTCCAAATAAGCTCCGTAACGGAACTCTATTATTATTGTTAGCGTAGATCAAAGCGATTGATTTCATAACAATTTAATTGTACCTAGTCAAGTAGGCAGTATAGTGGTGTGTCGGCAGCTGGTCACTGTTTCCGCAATTTTGTTGTGATTGCAAACAATGGAACAAGTGGCAGGACGGCGCGGGCGCAACCCGTTTAATAATTTACTACTTATTAGCGCGTGCCGCGGCGCGTCGCCACCGACTGGTTTGGCGTGTGTCACTTTTTCATCGGCCACATTAATCTCGGCTATATGTGACATAATACAAAATTAATTAAAGAAATGCTCGCAGGACATCATCTGATATGATAGCCTTAACAATGCCTACATCGCGACTGTACAATATTATGTATTATATGTACAGTTGAAACTGTTTATAATCTATTTAATTCCTAATGATGGGACAATACCAGCAAACAGCAGCAATACCTTTGTTTATTATCACAATCGACTACGTACCTACATATATCTTCGATGAGCACGAAATGCTGACATGAATGAAACATAGGCAACACAAAATTAAAATACCCTATTGAACATTTTTGGCATGTTTTATTTCATGAGTACCTTATTAAAATACAGCAACATTTCATGATAGTGGTTGGTACGCTTGGGAGATGAGGTTATTACATAACTGCTATGTTTTTGAAATTATTAATTGATATTTTCCTAAAATAAGTAAGTATACTATTAAATGAAAATAAAACATAATTTATTCCAACTATCTGATAAATTAAGTTTGAAATTGTATTCGCAAATTATAAACGACAAGCTGAAAAACTACTTATTCATTATAACAAAGTTAATCATAGCCATAATGTCTTAAATATAGTTTGGTATCTCGCTCGCCTCCCATTTCTCTTGATTCGAAAATAATAACCCCTGAGTTGAATTCGTATTGGAATATTCAATTATGAGATAACCCGAAATCTCTGAATTAGTACTGGTTAGGTTTACGGCACTCATGTCTCACCGACATACATACTGCATAGACCTCCATTCACCTGCTGCGCAGTGGGTATTAACTACAAATATTTTAAAAACATCATCATATTCTCTCTCATAGTCTCATACTCATAGTTTTTTTTTTTCCATTCTGATCACAACTTTATGTGGGCTAGAAACATACCAGTTTGCATGGAAGGTTTTACCTCTATTGGTGATTAAAGGTGGTTGCATTGGTAGCTGACGGGTATAATGGAAACCTTTACGTGTTTGATGACCACTCGGTTAGTTAGTCGCGGGCTGCGTGCGACGTGGACAGGGGAACAATCGACGGCCGGCGCCCGCGAGATTCGATCTCCGACTATTACCGACGGCTCAAGTGATAAGACATAGCAGGCTAGAAATATCCACATTTGTGTGGGCTCTTAGCCTGGAGCAGTCGTGTTTATAGAATGCTATCCGGCAGATACTTATATTAGACAAACACAAATAATTAAATAGTAAAGTAGTATACCTTTTGATTTGTGTCTCTACTCCTACTCATCCCGTAGGAACATGAAACCCTGATCTAAATTATCGGTTCCCAATAACGTTTCTCAATGTAAAATTAAGCATTTTCTAATAGCTGAGTCAGTCCCGTATTTCTTAAATCGACCCTACTAAGAGCACAGAATAAAACTGCAAGGAATTGCGTAATTTCATTTTGTTTATTAACTTGCATAAGTAGTGTTCTTCCAGCGTTCCTTTCACGGGCCTCTTTTAGCAGTGTAGCAACTGACCAACCTTGCTGAAATTATTTACCTCTATTAGTGGGATCTACCTCTTTTAGTGGAATTCAGTCTGTATTTTTTTCGTCAGAAGCGTTGGGTACCGCCAAATACTATAATAAAACCTTTCAAACATTGCACCACACCCTAAGCGCCATAGTATTGCTTACAATTCGTTTCCAACACGCAATGCCTTCATACACTTACATCATTATTTCTAGTCGCTGACAGCCCAGCTAACTCACTGAAGATGTTAAGTGACACGTTCTTGTTTTTACAGTTGAATAAGAGAAAAATACACTTCTGCGTTCATTATTTCTTATATATAGATTTCCAAGAGCATTGATCTAGTTTTGTTTGAAGTTGTACAAATAAGCATAAAGTATAAATCTACTTATTTCAAAACAAATATTTCAGTGATATATATAGAACTGTTTGATTCGATCACAATCGCAGGTCATGTCGGATTTCGATGTCATATATTATCTAATTGCTTGAAGTTCTAGCTCTCTAGTAAAATTGCTAAATCTAGTGACAGTTACGGTTCAGGTACAATCTGTAACAGTTGTTTTTGCGTAAACACAAAACTTTTTTTTTATATGAGAAAACATTTTAGAGTATTTCATTTATAGGATTCAGTTGTTAAAAGTTACTTAGGTTCTGTCAGAAATATTTCACAACATTTATTATTGACACGTGCGTCACATATTTAAATGTCCGATTCAATCACAATCACAGCTTATTTGTCGGATCGGGAGTCAAATCCGCGAAGTTAATTGCACGACGGTCGATCGGGCTATCGACAAATACGGCCTGTAAACACGTCGCCTGTATCGCAACAATCTATTTATAATCGCGGCGACCACTGTGCGTTAAATGTGCGATATTTACGAGCGGGAGACTGCACTAGAGCCTATTTGCGTTTATCGAGCGACCTATCGATGAACTAAGTTAACTTCTGTTTAGCTGCGCGCCTTTGCATGAAAGGCGAATTTGTATTGGCTTGATTATACGTAACTAGATAGGTAGTTTTGACTAGGTTTGTGAATATTTTAGTATAGTTTAGCAGTATGCTTTTTTTTGTTTTATTGTTTATAAACTCAAACTAAATGGTCCTTACTCCGGGATATATTCCGGAAAAAACTTGATGGCGCTTTAAAATTAAACATTTAACGATATTATAATTGTACAAAAAAACCTTGTACAGTATCAATTAGTTCGTAAACAACCAATCATAAATAAAACGTAATATTTAAATACTGTGTCACGCTTGAAAAGTTGAAAAAATAAAAATAATATATATGTACAACGCCACATATCTCGGAACTCTTTTTGTATGGAGGTCGTCAGTCCTCTGGGTTTAATGGTCCTAGCTCAAACTATACAATATATATATTTCCGATGTTGATTGTATTCAAATAAATTTGACAACTATCAGAAAATTTTATTGTGAAATTTAATCAGGTCACTAAATGAACGTGCAAATTATATTTCTCAAACGGTATACCTAATTTACTTAATTGTTTAATTTCCAACCCTACGTTTTTCCTGAAACCGTAAACTTTCCACGTTTATAACATAACGGGAAGACTAACCTGCACTTACGTATTACTTTATTACACTAACTATGGAACGATTCAAAAATCCGCAATGATTCTAAGTACGAAGGCTGTCCTTCGAAACTGATTTTTGAAAGGTTTAATATTATTAGAAACCGGTTTTGAATAATCAAACGGTACGTTGTGAGTTGTTAATATAATTATGCTCAAATATACATAGTAGATTTTGTTTACTCATCGTAGGTATAGTAACGAATGACGCCTGTTCTTGTATAGTGTGCGTTGAAATCTTTTCCAAATGCGCATGCCATATTAGCGAGCTATGCACATTGCACTTCAATTGTCACTTGTCACTTGTCAGTTGCAGCGCGTTGTAGTTATCGACATGATTGTTAGTGGAGGCACTAATCTCGCGGCGATTAGCGGCGCGGGCGCACCGGCGGCCGCGCACGTGCGACCGGTGAGTAAGCTACGCCGTGCCAGACACCCATTTGTTTATACCAGTCCCACAGCCACAACCACCCACATCTTAATCCAAACCCACAAAGCTCCGAATCCTTTGGTATTCACTAGAAACGTGCGCAAAAGCAAAGTGGCTGTGTACACCGGCCCTTAGCGCAACTGGATCTACACTGTCACGCGAACCGAACCCAAGTAAACAAGCGCTCGTAAGAATTTGTTGCTGAATTATTAGTAGTGGAGTTTAATTGACCGCTACATTTAAGTACAATCCGTATATACGCTGCGACTGTCTAGACAGGACTGATATACCTACCTCTACTTAGGTATATCGAATAGCACCGACGATTTTACTTCTAAATTAAAATTTCATAATCTTATTAGCATAAAATTTATAATAATAGGTAGTCTTTAAATGCAGTCGTGCTATGTTTGATTGTTTTGTTAGACGATTGGATGTTTGTTTCTTAATAATACGCGGTATTAAGAAGCAAACCATCGGACGGAATTGATTAATCAACACTCAGATACTTAGCTATCAGGTCATGGAGTTATATATATGTAGGATTTGCTTACTTAGGTAACTTGGGTTGTGTAAATAGCAATAATTTTTCTAAAATCACATTAAAAAAGATTACATCATTGTAAATTTGCATGCAACCTAATTAACCTAGACAAGTATATCTTCATTAATAGCGTTTTTAGGGTTAGAGACCAAAAAGGTAAAAAAGGAAACCGAGTGGTGCGACTCTGTCTGCACTACATGTCTGTCTGCCTATCCGATTATTTCAGCGCTATATGACAGGAACTACTTACTTATGATATGTATTTAAAGTTTGGAATAGTTATAAACATGGCCTGCCCAAATGTATTGGAAATAAAAGTTTGAAAATATATATTTTTAATTTTGTATGAAAAATAACCAATATGAGGGGGTCAACAATTTCAAAGTCTAGCTGCTAGGTCAAGCAGGGTATAATATGAAAGGGCAAGATTTGTACATTCTCAAATATTTTCTTTTTACTGTGGTTCGATTTTGTTTAATTAAGGAAAATGTGGGAAATACTACCATACTCCGAAATTTACTAAGAGAACTTGGAATTTTCTTGAATAATATGACTATATAGGTACAATACAATACAATACAATAACTCTTTATTGCACACCTCACAAAACAGACTACAGAAAACCAAACATTCATGGAGAGTACCTATCTGTTTTATAATCTCCTAAAATCTAATTTATATGCGACGTTATAGATACCAGAGGCAAACTTAACTCAACCATCCAGTGAAGTCGCATTAAGTGAAAGTTTGTACGGAACCCTCGGTGCGCGAGTCAGACTCTCACTTGGCTGGTTTTTATTTTTTATCTACGCACGTCCCACTCACATTCAGACTTATCATAAATACTAAAACCCGACTTGAGTAGTTACAGGGTACAGGTCTCTAGGGTTTACCACCATTTCATAATCATAATCTACCATCGTTTGAGTTTCGTCACAGTTTGCGTCACTTCAGGTACATCGGGGTTTAATTTAGATTTCCCCGAGGGTCAGCCAGCTGTTTGGAACCGTTACAGTCAAAGCATCGTTCAAATCCACACAATGAGTGTATAAAGTTCGTAGAAAAAGCAGTGTGCCCTCACCTGCGCGCGCACGTGCACATCTGGACTCAAGCGCAGCTAACTATCGCCGTTTCTGTTGCAAAACTTCGCTCGTTCGTCTGCTCACATCGACATGGCGCTTAAGTGTATGTGCGTTGCCGTGGTCTTCACTGAGGTTCATTCAATATAGTTAACTGGATGCATATCTATGTATATAGTTTTAAGGCATTAAACCTTAAAAGGAAAAACAAGTAATTTTTTAACGCTATTTAGAGGGCATTATAGGCTGGAAAGGCTCGCAATTCAATTGTATGTATTAGATTTGTTTGTTACACTACCTTCAGATATTGTAAACTAATTTAAAATATTCATTATATATTATAACCGTTGATCTGAGATGTAGGAATATATTTGAGGTAGCAATGCACCTTAAACTGGATTTATCAGTCTGATATGTAGATTCGGCAACTCCACCAGTAGTAAGTATCGAGCTCATTATTTTGTCTACTGAATTTAGAAAACAGTAAATTAAATATTCTTCGGTTTCACAGGTAGGTATGTTTGATGCCTCACAAATGCAATCCTCTTAAATGGTCGGAATATTGAAATAAAATGTCACACCCCGAAACTCAATGTAATGAATCCTTTTAGTAAATGATAGGCGTAACAAAAAGCTTTGTAATAGGACATGTGTGTGCTACCTGCGCGGGCGGTTCGCCACGCTCATCACGTCACTGCTCCCGACCACCCTTTAGCCATGCTTAGTGGCCCGAAACTTATTCCATTAATGTCCATTAACCAATACCCAATTACAGCCACTAATGACTATAAGATGATTCTTCTCTATTTCATTAGCTAACTGAATTGTATTAACAATATAATTAATGAGAAACTAAAAAATCTTACCTTTGTAAAAAAAAAACAATGTTAAATTATTATAAACCATGTTTTTGTTAATAATACGGTGGTTATTGAATCGTTCCCATTTTTAAATGATATCGTTCTAACCGTTATGATTAAGTCACCCTTTCCTGCTTTGGCATATATTATAGAGAACTATAGAATTATTAAAAGCAGCGACAACGTAACCTGTTATTACATAAAACGATCCCCTCATTAGTGCACTCAATAATAGGTAAATAAAAATTCTCATGAAGGCGATGGTTTCTGTTAATTTTTTCAATTCTTGTTCACAGGGGAGAGCGATTACCGATCAAGTCAACCCTATTATACCCGTTATTATTGTGATTGTGCATTATGTGCACAGACTCATTACACAACCGATTGGCACCTACTGTTCACTACACACAATAAAATACTTGTCAGAATAGCAACAGCAACGTACCTATTATTTGCGTGCTGAATACAATTCGTATTCTTTGTTCCGAGTAAAATTGTGTGAAACTTATCCGAAGCCGTAAAAGTATATGGCCTGACTTGGTCCTTCTTTAAACAGATCATCCGTATACAAAGTAAATACATTTTATGTTTTCGAGCCAACAGAATACCAGACATATCCATGAGTCATATCAGAAACAAAACTTTATTTTCATGTTTATTATTTCTTGATTGATATTCTTTCTTGTTTTGGTTCACCCATTACTCGAAAATACTTAATGTAAATAAACGAACATAACTATTTTGTGACGTTGCTGGCCAAGGGGTTTGGAGACGGACTTGAAGATGACTTGAAGAACCGAGTTCGTATCAGGCGATCGTCATATACCAATGAATTTCTCTAAATCTAGTACCTACCAGTCAGCAGTTAAGTGACCCTTCTGCCATACAAACATTATATGGCAGGAGGGCCACGTACTCTACAGCTGACCGTACTCGTACATAATCGGAGTACTGACGCTCATACGGTAAACCTTCTACATTATACGTTTATAAGCACTAAGGAAATCTGCAAGCGCGAACATAAGTATCGGTCTCATGAATGTCCATGTGGCATGGCAGTTTTGAAGCTCAGGTGACAGTTAGCTCTAAGACAATTTGACTTGCCTTACTTGGTATGGGACCATTGTCAAAACATACTCAAAAAAGAAAAGGGCTTTCGATACCTATTGAACGTCAATTATATATGATTCAGTCGTGCCTAGTTCTATACGCAACGACACGTTTGGCTCAGTGGGTTGCACAACGGCCCACGAAGCTGGGGGTGCCGGGTCCGAATCCCGGCCAGGGCAAGTGTTTGTGTGTTGAGCACGAATGTTTGTTCCTGGGTCTTGGATGTTTTTTTTTTGGATGTTATGTATTTAAGTATTATAATTTGTCTATACTATATTATGTATATCGTCGCCTAGTACCCACAGTACAAGCTTTGCTTAGTTTGGGACTAGGTCGATTTGTGTAAGATTGTCCCTAATACTCGTATAAAAAAAACAATCTTTATTATGCTCTCATCGAAATCCGAGTAAAAAGTACACAATTTGAAGTTTAATGAATAATGAAGTATGCGGTTAGCAAAGTGCAATTACCCGCCTCGTTGTCAATCGAGATAAAGGGGTGAGCAGCGCGACAGTAAATAAAAGATAGAAAGTAGTTTTATTACCATTACAAGAATAGATTGGAGAGAGCTCCTGTGTCGCGCGATACCGGCCGACGCGCACTCTCGCATGTCTAATTAGAATCCATTTATGCGAAGTCTTCTCTCCAGTCTCCACCTTCGTATTTTGTTTTAATCAGAATTGCGGGTTTACTTGAAATTTAAACAAAACGGCGATTTTTGTATTAGTTTAATAATTATATTATGTACATTAATGTTTCACAGCCATCTTATATGTTTTACTGATGAAAGGGGTTTTACTTTTTATTTTCGTGTTAGAGATTCCAGTCTTTTATTTTTTTTGTTCCGTTTTGTTTTTGGTATGTACTAACTACCACTTTCTCCGTTAGTTAGTCTCGCCATACAGATATATAATATAAGGCAGGTAGGGGAGAGCAGGGGGGCACGTTTCTCTACAGCTGACAGTATATACGTGTAATAGTACCATAAGTATCCGTTTTCAATACTTTTACAACCCTGGCTCTTGATCTCAGAAAAAGAAAAAAAAGATAGACGGATTATTAAGAACAATCTAGAAAAGCTGCAAAGAACCATGCCCCATTAGTAAGCACACACGTTCTCGGACACATACAAACAAACTCATAGATATACAGAAATACCACCGACAAAAAAAAACAATCTCATGGGCATAGTTTTTATTTGTATTTATGTGCGTGAGCGTGTGTGATTAAACTGATTACTAATAGGGCATTGTTTTTGTGGCTTCATTAGAATGTTTCTTTCTCGGTCTGAGATCATGATATTAAAAGTAACTTTTCAAACATGCTTACACCTTACGAAATATAAAAAAAAAACATAGCATATTTTCTATTCTATGAGCAGATATACGAGCCATGAGCACCCGCGATTCAAGTTAAGTGAATCTTCCCCTTGTGGCACGGCGCGGGCGGCAGCGGCGGCGGCGGCAGGCGCCCTACGATAAGCGCCCGCGCAAGCGCTGCTAAGTGACCCGATAGCCACTGACGAGTCAATCGCGCCCACGCCACGCCACCCGTTAGGTTTAATCTGCACTGAACAAACGATGTCTCCTTCATTATTGAAAACCACAATAAATTTTCTGGAATTCAATCAGGCTCTCTAGCGGCTAAAGAATAGTAAAGTATTAGTAATAGGTGATATAGCCGATTCTACTCCAGATAAAGGTTAATGTTTATGTTATGAATATTTGTTATCAAGTACTCTTACTTTGATTGAAACTAAAATTGTTGAATTGTGTGAAATTGACTGAGCTAACTTTATTGAATGTAGGTTTAGCAAAACAAATTTCCATTAAATTTACTAATCATTATGTATTAACACCATTACTAACAATGGTTCCTTCCGTACCTGCTGTACTCATTTAAAGATATGCGCCGACGCACTAGCGCCATAGCAGGTCACTAGAAAATAATTAACAATCTTAGGGCTTCTTTTATTCCTGTTTTGTGCACACAAAAGCGAAATGCAAGCGTGATTATATTTTAAATGCGCTTATGGCAGAAGCAAAGGAGCCGCCCGGGGCAGGCGTAGGAGCCTAATGCAGTGTCTGTGTCCGCGGATAGCTGCGCCGGCGGCTATCGCCGCTCGCGCCTTCCCCGCTACTACTCACACGGAATTGCAATCGATAATCCTTATTGACGTTGGTTAAAAGGCCTCATTTAAAATGCTTACTAATCAGAAACCATTTATTTACGCGAGACATGTTAACACGGGTTTATTTTAATGAAGCGATCGGATTGTAAATATGAACAGGAAACTTACAGCCTTGGCCGAAAGTATTGAGCAGGGTGTTTTTATGTGTAACTTAAAAAATAGATAATCGTCATCATTATAATTTCGATCAAATGAAGTTCACTACTGGAAAAAAGCCTACCGAAAGATCTCCACGATGACCGGTAGCGGCGCTACCCACATTCAATGGACTCCAACTCGTTCAAGAGATCGTTGGTCCACCTTGTAGAGTACCCACGCTGCTTCTTCAGAGACATGATCGCCACTCGGAAACCTTTCTGCTCCGCCGGCGGTCGATTCTACCAGGATATAAAGAGAAAGACGAAGAGAGAATATGTATATCTTCTCTTTCGCTTACTCGACTTTCATGTAAAGGAGGGTAGTAAGGAGGGATACATACATATACTTAGTAGGATTTTCCTGCGGTGTCGCTCGCGTGCCTAGCGTATTATTTTGTTCGTCCCTCGGGAAACGTGTCTTTTTCTGAGATAAAAAGTAACCTACATATGTCACTCTTCAATATAACAAATAACCAGTATAGAGGATACACGGCATTTGGTTACTGGGTGCATGGCTTTAAGGGGATCCAAGCAAAAATGTACGTTTTTCATGGTTTTTGATCATAAGTGTAGCATTAGCGGCCTACGAAGCTGACGGTCCTGGGTTCGAATCCCGGCCAGGGCAAGTGTTTGTGTGATGAGCACGAATATTCGTTCCTGGGTCTTGGATGTTTTCTATGTATTTAAGTATTATAATTTATCTATTTATTATGTATATCGTCGCCTAGTACCCATAGTACAAGCTTTGCTTAGTTTGGGACTAGGTCGATTTGTGTAAGATTGTCCCTGATATTTATTTATTTATTTATTATTTATTTTTACTTACAAATAAAAAAGTGGTTTGAAAATATGTAGATCAAGCCCTTTCATATAAAACCCTAATTGACATAGTGGCTGGACTTTTAATTTTTCTCCCCGGGATACCTAATGCGTCGTTTTTATTAGAAAATAAAAATAAGTAATTTTTGAGATAATGACGCTCTAATAGTGGGACGGACAGACAAATACACAGGGTTGCACCACTCACACCATAAGGGTTCCTTTGTTACCTTTTTGGTACGGAACCCTAAAACTTGCCTTAGGTTGGGACCGAATCATTTTTTGGAACCTAATAATTAATATTAAAATTTTTGAAATGTTCAAATACTTTAAAAAAAATGCCATTTACTAAATACTCTTATAACTAATACTCTTTTCTTTTAAGCAAAAAAATCAACATATAAATTTAATATAAAAAATAACCAATATGGACAAAAGCTACTAGGTCGAGTAGGGTATCATATAAATGTGCTTGATTTGCACATTCTGAAACTATTATGTTTACTGTGGTTAAATTTCTATTTAATAAGGAGATTGCCAAAAAAATACCATTTCCCCTTATTATAGAAACGTTTAAGTATGCAACGTAATAGATACCAGAACTTTACCCAACCAGTCAGTTAATTCGCAAAAGTGAAATGTTGCACTTAACCCTCGGTGCGTAGTTGGTCGGTTTTTTTTTACATGTATAGCTATTTATTGTACCTACCTATCCATTGATCGCAGCACTCACTTTTTGAGTATGCGTATTCAGACATGAACCCGACCTGACTATATAACATTGACAATAATCATTAAACAGTACGGTATACATTATATTATAATAAGCTCTACTCTGTGTTACTATTATGTTATATATTTGATTTGTACGAGATACTTTTAGTATCTACGCACTTAAGGGTCTCATTATTATAGGTAATCCAATTAAAATATGAGGCTAAGAGAATAATGAAATAAAGCGCCTCGGCTTGCTCGCCTGGGATATTTCACAACACGATGATAGGTAAACTATTGTGCTAAAGTATTCATTAATTGAAAACCAACTGCAATACAGCGTGTGGCAATAGCGCCTCTCCAAGCCATAATTATCTCGTCACAGGTCTGAGATCAATCAAACCATATCACGTTATGTGGGTCATTAATTACTATAAACAGTAATTACTTTAATTATTCCTGACAGTCTTTGTGTAAAGTCGTGAAGTCGCGGCACGCCGCCGAAGGTCGGCTCGAGTCTATTATTGTAGGGAGAAAGGTTGATCAAATGCTCCCGTCAAAACCATCGTTGCAAAATACCGAGACGGCTCTGTTCTGGTGCAAACCTTGTGTGTACACGTAATGTAATTTAATAAAATAAGTGTTCGATTTGCAGTCTGCACCTTCTTTTTAACCGACTTCCAAAAAAAGGAGGAGGTTCTCAATTCGACGGAATGTTTTTCGTAAGGGCAATCTAAATGAAGCAATAAATGGTTAGGTAAAAGTGTTTTTTATTGTGAAAATTATCGTTTCCCGGAATATAAAAGTGTGTCTCTTTGTTAGTTTTCTCAGTGATTTTTCTTGTAACGAAATAACATACCTATGCACTGGAGTGGATCACGGGCGCGACACCGTCAAATCGTTGTGACTAGCGCGACGGTGACTTTGTTTGTAATTGCTCGTCTACGCGTAGGGTTGGAAGTTTGCCTATCAGCATTTCCTTGTGCCGCGGCTTGGAAAAAAAATTGACGCATTGTATATACAATGCGTCAATTTTTCCTAATTAATGTATTAAACAAACGGCTCTATTTAATATTTCTATCAATTGTAACCTAAAGAGGTGTAATAAAGAAATAAAGATTTATCTGTTTTGGCTAATGCGACAAAAAATGCCTGGTTTTTCTTCAGAGAGCTCGATTTTCCATACACGTGTATGTGTTGTCTGTCGTGTGACGTCACGCGACACGCTCTATTTGAATGGGGCGCGTCCAACGTCCAGGCATTATGCCTGAATTTGGATCTCGATTTTTACGTTTCTAATGTAAAACTTTCACTTAGTATCATATAAACATTTTAGCTTAGTCATATAAAACCGAGATTGGCATTATTTGAAAAAAATAATGCATATTTTTAATATGGTACTCACATAATTTACAGATTACTTAAATTTAGGAAAAGAATCGACTTAGGTATTTCTAAACATTTTATTTTTTATTTAAATAATTCCCGTTCCCGATATTTCGGAAGCTTTGCAGCTTCCGTGTTCATGGGGTCGACTGAGAAAAGATATATTTATCTCCGTCAAAGTTACAATTTGTGCAAACTACTCACTTCAAGAAAACTCTGAAGGTGTTCATACTAATGTGTAAAGACAGTTATACATGTGAAAGAAGGGCTTAATTATTTTATTTAAAAATAAACGCCGCATAGAAAAAAATTGCGAAATTATTATGAATAAAGTTGCGCGGCCGCCCCTCAAGCGCATTCGACGTGGCGCGAGCCAACGACGACTCGATGAATTGATTCGAGCTGAGGCCCTTCGACTCGGTAAACCATGGTTTGCCTTTCCGCGCTTCCCGCGCCTCGCGCTCGCTTCCGCTCGCGTCCCGTAATTCATCGTTAACTGCACATATACATGAGTGTAGTTTCTTTTTACATAAGTATCTAGAAACACGGCAGCGAGTCCAACCAATTTCAAGGAAAAAGGAACTGGCGACGCCGCAGCCGTATGTAATATTACACGAAACATTTCGAGCTATTTTTGACCCCGTCACAACTCGAAACCTATTCAACCTACATATATCAAATTTAGTACATTTATTAAAGCCTCTTTAGTTTGTGTAGAATCATAAATTTCATAAATTTAGCTCAAACAGTTATTGATATATTTATGTTTAAAAATTGGCCTTTTTTATGACGGAGTGACTCACTCACTGAGTGACTTATAGATCAAAAACCTAACCCACTTCTCGATAACCTCGCAAGTGGAAATTTGACATCCGGCTGAATAATTGTGTGGATAAAAGCCATACATAAAAAAGCTATACATTTTTAGCTGGACATTAAAAAAATGGGCCAAGTTCGTAGAAAAATATTTTTTACATAAATATCTTAAGGTATCGACTGCCTAGCAAAAAATAATGATATTCCAACAAAACCAAATGTGAAAAATAAGCCAAGTTGTCAATGTCGTCATGTTTCACCAAAAGTCGTGATAAGTCAAAAGTTGCCAATTCTGGTACTAGATTGTTTATTGTAAAACCAATGTATTGCCGCCTCATGCATTTATAGTGCTAACTTGGCAGTTTTCTTAATTATACAACAATAAATTATATGAATAGAAAACTGCCAACTAAAACCTCAAAATGCATTACGCGATAATAAATTGTTTTTACTGTTAACAATCTAATACTAGAATTAAGATCATAAATCTAGTACCTTCTGAGATATCACTACTTTTGGGGAAACATGATAACTTGGCTTATTTTTGTCATTTATGTTTAGGATTATATATATACACCGTGACCGTTAATAACCCGAAAGATTTAAACCACATATTTTTGACGACTGTACGAGAACATGGGTCTAATTATGTGTCTTTTCAGTACGAATTAAATCTTATTAATTGCCCGCTTCTTTGTGAACAAGCCTTTAGGTGGGAATCTCAAGTTGAAGAACAGAGAGCGAGCATGGCACTTCACGAATCGCTCCAAAATCATACGATGAAAGGCGAATGGCGTGACTTGTATTCCATGAATGACAAGAAGTGTCAAGTTATGTCTAGCACGATGTTTGTGTTGAAATTATTTTTATTTATTGGCACCACAAAACACCACAAATCCTTATACTATATAACTTATGTATCCAAACTTTATTAGATGCTACGACATTAAAGTGCTCTTACATTATTATTGAAACTTTGTGTCTTAGGTATCTTTTATTTGACTAACAATCACAAGCATAAATTGTTAGGCATGATAATATTCGAAGGGATTTCCTTCGAATATTATCATGCCTAACTACTTATTACCTCTTACCTCATACAGGAAAGGGACTTTGTTGTAACAGCGATCATGCTAACCTGTACCTACAGTAAAATAAACAACAACATGAAACAGTTACGCATGTTTATTACGAGTAATTTAATGAATTAGATTTTCAAAATGTGTACCGCCGTTTTTAGCACAAATATTCAATCTTGAACGGATTTCATGATTCAAGTTAACATAAGTGTTCTTGATTTCCTCTGAAACCGTTTGAATTCTTATTAACAACTCTTCTCTGGAGTTCACAGGTGTTGAGTAAACCTTATCTTTCTGAGTTCCCCATAGAAAGAAATCTAGCGGAGTTAAATCCGGTGACCGGGCAGGCCATGCTAAAACTTCGCTCCCACGGCCGATCCATCTCTCGGGGTATTGTTGGTTCAGCCAATTACGAACATCCAAGCCGAAGTGGGCCGGGCATCCGTCGTGCTGGAACCGCAGAGTTCGTCGGGTTTCCAAATCGACATCTTCTAGCAGGTCGTTTAATTCATCATTTAGAAGTAATAAATAGTTGTGAGAATTCAGTTTATTTGGAAATATGACGGGACCTATTATTTTATTCCCAATAATCCCAGCCCAAAAGTTTACGGAAAATTTGTGCTGGTATGAATTTTCCCTTTTCGCATGGAGATTTTCTTCTAACCACATATGCTGATTATGGGAATTAAAAACTCCCTCTCTCGTAAACAACGATTCATCTGTCCATAATATCTTATTTAGAAATCCAGGATCTTCCACTAATTTCTGATTCATCCTTTGGCAAAAGGCAACTCTAGCTAGCCCATCATTGTTAATTAATCCGTGTACTTTCCTGTAGTGAAAAGGATGCAGGCCGTACCTTTTCCATAGCCTTAATACGAGCTTATAGTTAACATTGACCGTTCTTGCTACAGCTCTTGATGACAAAGTTGGGTCTTCTGTAATGATGTTCATTATTCTGTTCTCTGCTTGTTCATCTAGATTTATAGCCCTTTCTCTGTGAACTTTCCCAAGCCCTTTTTCGCGAAACTATCGATGGACATCCGCAAAAGTCGAATGGTGAGGTATACGACGGTTTGGGTATCGTCTTCGGTATTCGGCGTCTGCCTGGAGCGAGTTCCCATCACAAAATCCGTACACAAAGTGGATATCTGCTAAATGAGCCGAAGGATAATGCGGCATAGCGAATATTATTTATTACAGTCAATAAAATGTTCAATGTTATTTTATCTTGCGTGACAATTAGTTATCATTTGCAATGTGTAATTTTAGTGACAATCAATTTCATACTAGCCAGTTATAAGAAGAACCACTCTCGCGACTTAGCTTAGAACAGAACAAACCTAATTATCTCTATTCTCAGTCATAACAAAAAAGCTACTTGAGATTGAAGTGTGTAAGATAAGATATTATAATTATTCAGATGAATACACTACACTGTATTTTAGTTACATGTTATATCCTTTTATCTCGTGATGAAAATATTTTCGGTAGTAAAAACTTTTGTAGATAGATACCAAACTTCTTTATGAAACTGGCTAACAACCATACAGTTAGTGCATCTACGTGTAAAAGAAGTAGGTGGCTACGTCATGCTCACGCCCTTAAGGTGTGTTACACTGGAGATTTTTTAACTTTTGATTTGTTGTAAATAATTAATATCTCCTTAATTATGAGTTTTTGGACTATATGTTACATAACTTTATATACTCTAATTAGGCTCTAGTATCGTTAGCTTAAATCTTTCGGGTTATTAACAGTCACGGTGTATTTCTTAACTGGTCGGTGTTCTTGATATAGGTTCCTTTATCCCAAAAATTCGAATTATGAATGCAACGCGAGTGAAGTTGCGGGAAAGAAAGATATTTTAAGATAATGATAATTTATAGCCAAGCAAACAAATCATAGGGCCCTTTACTAGGAGCGATATAACACTCAGATATTTATTTTTTTCCGCCTAGTTTTGGTTTAGGAAGTAATCGGTAAATTTGCTACCTTTAATTATAAAAAGTTGAGAATTCTCGTGCTTTCTTAAAAAAATACAGCCTATTACGATTGAATATATATATGATAGCAAAAGAGCGCATCTCCACGGCACTTACGTCCCTTTCCTGGGAATCGCAATACCTCAAAAACGGTATATCCGATCATGTTGAAAATAATTTTCGTTGAACACATATTAAGCTATATCTATACATTCGGGGTGATTTTGCGTAAATATTCACTAACCCAAAAATCAAAAATAATATACTTTTGTCTCATGACTTTTGAGAGATATTTTGTATAATTAAGTTCGTATAATGCATAGAATAATCTTTTTAAATAATAGGTACTAATACATTATTACAAATTAAGTCTATATAATTCACCGATTCCATTGATATAGTTGTAGAAAGCAGTCATAATTTAATAAATCAGTCAATGTAGTTTTAGAATGTTTATAGACAACAAGCATAACGCCAACTTGAAAGTATTTGATAGTAGGTCACTAAGAAAAACAGGCAAAGTGCGAGTCGGACTCGCACACCGAGCGTTCCGTATAAATGGCCGTATGAAATACCAGAGCCCTAATCCTAAGCAAAATGTACGCGGTGCTCGATCATTTTATATCGGTTACTGATATAGACAGACAGACATAAAAATAAAATAAAAAACAGATTTATTTTGTTGATTGTGCTATAAGAGCTTCCTTCATACCAAATTTCAAGTTTCTAGAACAACTGGAGGTGCCCTATCAATTTCAAAAAGTGTCGAAATATACGTTTTTTGTAGCGTAGACATTCCGCTATTCTGACATTGTGTCATTCTGACATAAAGCGTAAAAACGAAACGGCCGTATCGTTTTTTTACGTAAACTTAGAAGTTTGATTTTTTCACAACTTCAAGGAACTGTAGACTTGAGTATATAGTTTTAATTTTAACTCGATACCTCCACGTGTTCCCAAGATCATGACAGACGGACGGACAACAAAATGATCCTATAAGGGTTCCGTTTTTTCCTTTTGAGGTACGAAACCCTAAAAAAATATGATGAGCACAGGTTAAAAGTCGAGTTTGTTTTTATTTGGTAGTCTATTGTGGTCACTTTTGTTGATGACATTTCAAAAAGTACATATTACAATAAGACTTTTCTGATAGTGATAACGATAAATAATAAGCAATCGAAGTTGTTATTGGGTTCTTTTAATGTAATTTATAGTCAGTAAGTGAGGTTATGACAAAACGGCATCTAGTGTAAGAATATCAACTCCATGGAAATCATCTACGTGGGTTTCACATAGATTTTATTATCCACGGTAGTGATATTGTGTCCAAGGAAGTATTAGGGCGAATTCTTTTTTCATTTTTTTCACGAAAATGAAACAGAATAGAGCTTGGGTGATAAGTGAAACTGATTTTGGGATATTATGTCATTAATTTAATGTAGCTACTAAACTAAGTATGTCTAAAAACCTTATTTATTTTGATAATTTTAAGACCGGTTTTGAGAAAGGCCGGGAAAACGGTTTACAAATTTGCCTCCGTGGTAAGGCACCATTATTTAATGATAAAATTTCTTACTCGACTCCGTAATAAAATATTGCACAATGAACAATGAATTTTGAGATATTTAACCACCGCAGCTGCAATTATTTCTTATTGTATGTATAAATCAAATGCAGATTAACTTAAGCTATAAAATAGACATTTCAATAAGCCGATGTAAATAACACGTACTCATAGATATAATCCGCTCGGCGCGGCGATGCGGCCGTCAGATGCGAACCATACACTTACCCAAAGAGTGGTGCAAGCAAGAGCGTGCGTGCTGCGTGGCCTGCACGCCGCGCGCCGCCCGCGTCTCAGGCTGTCATAGGCACCCCGTCAGGTGATCTTTGGGTCCGTGACTCAACAGTTACGCTAACGAACCGGTGCGCGCGTGCTTCATTGTGCCGTATTATCTATCATTATCTCGCTAGCCCAGATACAGACGTATTCTATAACGCATGTAGCAATATGAAATATAAAACAATGAGCTTTTAATAAAGCGAACGCCCGCTCGCGTTGAACCGGATTAATAAGTTTTGTAACATGTCACGGTTACATTACAGACTAATGTGTATTGTCCCTGTAACAAATGTACAGTTAGCAGAATTTGCGCTTGATCTATTGCGGGGAATTTATAAATCAGGCGCAATAAGTCTAGAAGTCGAGCGGTTTTAAGAGCGATATCTGTCATGGCGGGAATTTATATTTCATATTGTTGTCAATTAGAAATCATCTAACAAACGACCTAATTAATACATTTATGTCGTCTCGATTCGGTATAGCAACTAACGAAGTTCTGCTTTGTTAGCTTAAGTTTTGTTATGCCTCGTTACAATTTAAGATTTCACATAATTGGTTTAATTTGTACCGAGTAAAAATATGTGTGCCCAATATATCAAGTGTAAATTTATTTGTTACAGATTTCGCAAACATACCATAGATTTCGGAGCGTTAATTGACTGCAGATAAGTGTTGAACTTGTTTGCTTTCACGCTGATTTAGCGCATATCTTTAGCGACTGTACATGGCCCATATTGGCTATATCTCTCCGTCGATTTATAGCTGAGCTGCAGTGGCTGAGCGAGTTCCGCAGCAGGTGAAAATAAATCACCCACTGATTGGAGATACTTACCCACTTGTCGGAGCTAAACGTTTACGGCCCATGATTAATTCCATTAAGTTCACCTTACGATACTTATCGATAGCTATTATGTTTCATTAGTGTTGTAAACTATCTGTACCGTCAAAACGATCCATCAAGGTGTTAAGTAGAATCATCGGCGTCTTCGGCCACAGTCCACGAGGCCTATCACGTGTGTTTATCGATCGGCGCACAGGCCGCAAGCACCTGCCATCGACACCCAATAGAACATGTTCGATTATAGCGTATTCATCGCATCCTATCATTAAATCATCACCTTTCATAACAATTTTGATTTTGGACTTTTGAACTCGCTCGCTTTTAAGTTTGACTTAAGAATTCTGACGTTTTGTATGCGCTTTGAATGATTTTGTTCGTATGAAAATAGTAGGTAGTAGAGTATATCCAGTAACGATCTCTTTAAACATTAAACTCTTGGACTAGTCTGAAACAGCGGGAGGTGGATAGGTCATGGGGCGTAGCCCAGGGGGTCTACTCTGAACATCGACAATCGAAACTTCTTTATTCTGTCTCCTTCGCTAACCATTTCAAAAAGGCTCGTGTGAAAGGGACAGTGCACGTCGGGATTGCCGAGCCAGAAGTGCATGCGCAGGGTGGTCGTCCTCCGTGACCGGGCGCGTGCCAGCGCCGTGACACTTGGAAGCATTGCGACATAATTGTGCAGCGTGCAGTACATTCTCTCGGTTTTATATCTGTTGAATTACTTAGTCAGTTTTTCATGCATGCCGTACCTACCTACAAGAGTTTAATGCTCTTGGTCTAGTCTAAACTCTGAGTCAACAAAAGGAGTAGATATGTGTCATGGTATGTATGTGCAATTGCAAGGTGGTCGTACACCTAATGTGAGCGAGCATTATCCTTCGATAGTTTGATGTCTTGTCTCATCATTCTGAAGTACATGGCATGTACAGTTTGGTAAGGATGGGGTTAGCTAAATTCTCTGGAAGATGCTTAGCTTAGCAAAACCCGGGCAGCCTGTGTGTACTCAGAGATTCAGTTCTACATACCTTCATTCATCATTTAAGAATTTGACTCTTATCGGTGCAGTTCCCTCCACTCCTTTCTTCTTAATGCAATTTCTATAACTTTTTGATACGTTACGACGCCTACCGTAAAAGCTAACGCGTTGTCCAAACATTGACGGAATGAAAATAAAACAATTTAACGGATTATATCGCGTATATTATCTCATTTGAGTTCCCGACGTTTCGAAAGCTTTTCAGCTTTCCATGGTGACGGGTCACGGGTTTCATTTAAATGAGTGATAATAGCGGAAACAGAAGAAAATATTATTGACGGAATATACACAGAGTTCTTTTAAGCAGAAATAATATAATATAGTTAAAAACACTTAAGTACGTAAGAAATACCCACAAATGCAGAAATCGTACATTCGGTGGAATCTACTAGGAGAGTGGGGCTAAAGAATGTCTAAAAATATAGAACAACCTTCTGGTAAAGAAGATTCCGTTCGCTATTCCTGTATTATACTACAATTTAGCAGTAGGTTTTATAGCGATCAAAGTAATCATATATGATCAAATCTTGTATTTGGCATCCCATTAAATTTATATCAGACCGGACATTCTGCCTCCGCTCGACTTAGCGAACGATTTATCGAAAAAGCTAGTCACGAGCAGGAGATTAATAATTTGTTTATGCGATGTCGCCGCGATTATCGACAGTGAGCGACGGACGGTGGACGGGGCGTTTTCACAACGCGGAGTACTCGCGACTCTGGGTCTTTATTCGACTTTACATTAGTGATTTTGGGCTCACACTCAGTGGTGTGCTAAATTGATAGAGACCATCCTACGGAATTGAAAATTAAGTGATTTTCTGCCATAATACAAAAATAAATTGACGTCGATATTTCGCTCAATGTGGTCAAAGATACCTAAATTAGAGAATATGGTGTAAATTTTTATAACTTTTACGAAAGAAATTAGATTTAAAGAGGTATTCCATTATATCTTGCTATTTTGCCTAGGGCTGTTTCAGGTAACAAATTTTAATAAATACATTCCTAGAGTAGTGATAACTTAGAACGGTCATGGTGTTATCGCCAAAAATCACAAAGTCAAAGTGGAGTACGGTCCCCAGTGCGGCACACACCGATACCGGTGCGAGGAAGGAGGCTAAGTTCGGCATCACGATGTCGCTACTCAACTTTCGACTCGGCCGTCGATTAAGAATCACTTGCGACAACGCTGGATTGATCGATGTAGCCCTTGGCATTTGTGCGATATAACTGTACTCTTTATAACAAATAGATGACACACTTAGTTAGGGAGTTGTTGAATTGACACATGTTAAATTGATTTAATCTTACGAACACTACTCGCGTTACTCACTCGCGCGACTCTGTACTTATAATATTACCACGCATTTGAATGTGTATAAAATTACGAGATGAGTAGGAATGTTTTATTTCTTCGTTGGGTAAACAACCGTAAAACGAGTAGCCTCGCTTAATAAGCTTTACTCGAGAACGGGTTAAGGCGACCGCACGTGGATAACCGCCGCTGCCGGCGGAACTTCAAAGCAAACACTCGTTTAAGCCAATTGTGCGTGCCAGCGCGCCGGCGCGCAACTACAACATGTAATTATACGGTTATAGGGCGCACCCCTGTGCTCTATACTTCTTGAAACACAACCACTTAAAACATACACCCTAAGTCGACTCGTTAAGCGCCATTTTCGAATCCCTTCGTTAATTTTGGAGATTATACGAGTATAACCGGCACTGGCCCTCCGAGTACAAAAAACTACCATCTGTTGAACCGCAATCGGGATAACGCCTGCTGGGTCAGTAATTGACCGCCGACACACTATTTCCTAATAAACTTTTTTCTATTGTAAAAATTTTACTAGCGAGTAAATATTAGATCAATAATAAACCTATTAAAGGATCTCAAAGGTCAATTAACTGACGATGTTGTTGTTTTGTTATCGACACCATCTTTCTAAAAGCTTCTCAGTAAAATACGAACAACTTACCTATATCGAAACTTATACCTACTCGAATAGAATGTCGGATTTGATTTTTTTTATCCAATTACAGGGCCCTTCGAAATTAATAGGTACTTTAATTAAAAAAACACGAAATAAAAACAAAATTAAGTGAACTCCTTCAAATTTTTAACTGTTTTCTCCCGCACACTTTTTTGTAAGAGTATACCTATGGTACATATGGTGTAACAAAACCTTGTTACGCTATTTCGACTCACGCTTGACCAGTTTTTTTGAGTCATTCCAATTCAATGGGCTAAAACAAACTAACCAGAAATAACAAACTAGAAAAAAACTTTGTATTTAATAAAATATACACTGTAACATATAATTACATTAACTTAACTAAGCTTCTTTGCCAGTAACTGTTATTTACGACAGTCAAACAAAAACCGAGTTTTGGACAAAAAACGCGGTGTGGCCTGATATATCACATTAATATTGTTAAAACTGTAATTTAAATCAATTTCCGGCGCACGGGTTAAAGTTAACCCTTCAGCCGGGGCGTTACCAGCGTTTACGATTTTATATTAGTGTGTAATCGGTCGGATCTCGCCCGGGTGCCGCCAGCTGGGCTGCGACTCGCCTCATTTGTGTTCGTCATCTTAAATATTAACAACCGTATTAATCTGATACATATTCATACTGAGGAGGAACGGATTGCTTAAAGGAACTTGAAAATGGTTATTATTATTTAACGGTTTTTCTGACCAAGAAACGAAGCTACCGACTTTAACTGCCTTTTACGTTAGGGCTGATTCTTCACACTTTGATAAGTGACAAGTGCGAGTTCATACATTTCCCACTTGCGTTTAGTAGCAAATGTATGAACTCGAACTTGTTACTTATTAAAGTGTAAATCAGGTTACGTGTTTAGCATTGAACGTTAATAAACGTTCAATATGGAAAATGCATGTATATATTGTTACATAATATGCATAACTATTATAGGTACCTACTTATGTCATACATTATTATTTATGTTTTAAAACTCATATATATCAAGAAATAGACTTAAACCTATAAAATAGTCATAGAGTAAACGAAAATCAAAGCAAATGTTACAATTTTGCTATGTAAGTAGCTAAGTAGGTACTTATATATTGGGTTAAAAGTATTTAAAAGCGACATAAGTTTCCAAATCGGTTCACACGGTCCGCCGGGTATAGAAGCGTCCCATAGTACCTAGTTACTGGTGCGGGCCTCTATAGAAGTTGCACTTGTTGCTTGTAAAGCAATTTAAATCAGGTGGTGCAAGCGATCCTTATTGAGTAAACTACGCCAGGACCGGGTGTTTTAAATAACAAATTTATACCTACAGTTAGGTGTTTGGTCCATTGTTTGAACGCATAAAGTGCCGCCCGGCTGCGGCGCAGGTGGCGCGCAGATTCCCGTCGTTTCACCAAACCCGATTGTTACTGCTTTATGGTTATTAGTGGAAACGCATTTTCAAATATATATATTACTGTTATGAATGTACCTGCACGTTTAAAAATTGCAGTGCCTTCGACTGTATCAGGTTGGGACAATGCATCAGATTCAGTGAAAAGGTTTATTTCTTGTTTATTAGTTGACACTTTCGGGTGTGTGTGTTCATAAATTACAGCTGAATTGATTCTGATAACAAATAAAAATGATACAAACCAATTTGATATACAAACTTAAATGTAAGAACTTAATAAGAAGATGACACGGTAAGTCGCTAACACTGTGCGCCGGCACCAGCGTACCCGCGACTATTACCTACCTAGATAATTATTAATAAATCGTGGACCATCAATCACCGGGAGGTCAAAGCTGTACGCAGAATCAGAATGTTCGCTCTTAGCAGTTTTTAATGAATTGTTTTTGTGGTCGATACATATTAAGCATAGACCTGCGGTGGCCGACGTTGGTGGGCGCCGTAGTGACACGCAACAACGGATTATTTCGACGGACTATTTATAATGTGGGTCTCGCAGACCCGGATTGCGGACGATGGAATCTGCTCCTTTGTCATTGGGGCAACCTGTTCGGTCGGGCTCGAACTCACGGCGAGCACAATGTAATGTAACGGGCCACCTGATTAACCGCCATTCCGCCCGTGAGCTATGCAGATATCGGCCGACGCGCGGCCACCACGCCACGCCACGCCGCCGCGTCGCCGCGCTGTCGCACCGCACCGATCACTGATCATATTAATTTCAAATGATAGATTGCTTTTATACTGTTAATGCCTTATTACGATACAGATAACAACATCAAGGTTAGTGAACTTTTGATCTATTCAAGCATCGGAGAGAATTGATACAGTTAGGTGTATTGGTTTGTATTATATTGTAGTAAGAACTATAAAGGTCAAAAATGTGATTTTTAATTAACAGTGTATCAGTAAGTGCGTGAGGAATGAGATGGTAAGATCGGTACTTGACTGAGCGTAGAACACTCTAAACAAGTGTAAGTTTTTAGCAGTTTTTTATGAGGCGCGCTCATACCGGTAGCGCTTACTTATGTTTCTCTTCCTTCGTTTGCTTTTTGCGTAGATTTTTTATGTGATAATCTTAGCCGTAACCAGCAGCAGGTGTATGGAACAAATATTTCACACGGATGTGTTGCATTTATTTCCTAATGTCGCTGTCAGAGGACAAGTATCTATACAAGTAGTTTCGTTGTATAATGATACGTACTATTAGGCAATGATGTCTTATAACTGATATATTTTAAGCTGCCGACCCATGGTAACTCTGCTTTAATAAATACCCTTTGACAGGGCTTCCTATTTATGTTTGTTGCTCTGATACCTACTGTGTGTAACGTGTAACGTACCTATTCACACAAACTTATGGATTTATTACTAATAATACATATTAATAGCGCTTCAATTGCTTAGATCTATGTATGTAACTGATTTAACAAAGAACGCATACGTTAAACCTACTTACCTGAAAATTGAAGCACATATTCTAAGATGAGAAAAATACAAGAGCAAAATCGCAAGCACAGACTCGTTTTAGGTAACTTAAGTACAAAAATTTCTCTAAAATGATCATTTAATGAAGGTTTAGCGGTAGTTGACACAATAACCCCAACATTTAATTCCGAGCATTGAATCACTACAACGGCGTTCGCAGCATCCGCTCAATCCGCCGTCAGGTCTCACGAGACGAGACAGGTAGCAGCTTCCGCTCGTCCTCGTCCTCGCGCAGCACATGTAAACAGAACTCGGATCAGTAATTACGTCAATGTGTGCAAGCATTAGGTACCTACCTGCTTCACTGACTGTTTCAGATAGACTCTCAGCACTTTACGGCCGGAACAAATCATTTAACCCTTTTAAGGTCCATCTATTTTTTTAATCATCATCAATCATATAATTAAAAATTAATATGCTAATTTATACTTAAAAAACTCAATTTATACACAAAAAGGTTCTCAAGTTTTGCAACAGTGCTTTATGATTCAACTGCGCATTTTGTATGAAATAAATTTCTGCCAGTGTTGATTATTTAAGCATGCGTAATTCAGGAAGTAATTTGACAGGTTCATGTCGGAACTGGTTCGGGGTCGCCTGGACTCAGTGCCCTGGGAGCCGAGTCTGCTAAATACTGTGAGGATCATCAAATGGCATATTTGCTGATATGTCACAACATTTTTAACACAGTTTAGTTCAGATTCGACTCACTGTCACTGAAAATGGGGCACTTCGCAGCATCCTCTGTCAGTTCTCACGAGACAGGTAGGTGCTTCGGCTCATCGTCGTCTCGTATAACATAAATAGAACTCGGATTAGTGATTATTACCATGTGTTGTGTGCATGCGTTTGCTGCACTGAAATAGTCAGGTAGACGTTCACTGAGTACTTCGCGGTCGGAAGAAATCATTAACCCCTTTTAAAGTGTCTTAAATAAAAAGAGAAGGTAAAAAAAGCATTGGGATACAATTTTTAAAAATATATGATAATTTATGCTTATAAATTCATAAGGATGCGATTAAAAAAGATTTTTCAAGATTTGCAACAGTGCTTTATTATTCAAATGCGCATTGTGTATGTAATGTATGTATGTATATAGATTTTAGTCAGTGTGGAATATTTAGCATGCGTAATTCAGGAAGTAATTTGACAGGTTCATGACGGAACTGGTTCGGGGTCGCCTGGACTCCGTGCCCTGGGAGCCGAGTCTGCTAAATACTGTGAGGATCATCAAATGGCATATTTGCTGATATGTCACAACATTTTTAACACAGTTTAGTTCAGATTCGACTCACTGTCACTGAAAATGGGGCACTTCGCAGCATCCTCTGTCAGTTCTCACGAGACAGGTAGGTGCTTCGGCTCATCGTCGTCTCGTATAACATAAATAGAACTCGGATTAGTAATTATTACCATGTGTTGTGTGCATGCGTTTGCTGCACTGAAATAGTCAGGTAGACGTTCACTGAGTACTTCGCGGTCGGAAGAAATCATTAACCCCTTTTAAAGTGTCTTAAATAAAAAGAGAAGGTAAAAAAAGCATTGGGATACAATTTTTAAAAATATATGATAATTTATGCTTATAAATTCATAAGGATGCGATTAAAAAAGATTTTTCAAGATTTGCAACAGTGCTTTATTATTCAAATGCGCATTGTGTATGTAATGTATGTATGTATATAGATTTTAGTCAGTGTGGAATATTTAGCATGCGTAATTCAGGAAGTAATTTGGCAGGTTCACGTTGGAACTGGTTCGCGGTCGCCGGGAATCCGCGCCCTGGGAGCCGGCTCTGCTATAATACGAGTATCGTGAAATGACACTTGTTAAGTCTGCCATGGAAACATTGCATACAGTAGTTCCAGTTTTAAGCATTAAGGGGTCACCCTGTTGATTAATAAACATGACGAGATCTTTACCGGTTTAAAGATTATATTATAAGTATAATGAAGCTTATTCTAAAATGTTTTATCTAATCTTTATTAATCTATGTTTTAATTTTTTCGTTTTTTTATCATTATATTTATTGTCGTGGTGTTAGTTGCTACCATTTTATTTTCAGGAAGATGGAATGACAGGTTCATAATAAAACGTGAGCCAATCTACGAGATGCGCACACGCAAGCGGCGGCGCACTCACAACCCTCCATCCGCGCTCGGCGATCTATTGTTTGCTGAGAGAAATGAAATGAGAAAAAAACTCGTTCCCAAACCTATCGTGAGAAATCATGAAATGTGCTCCGCATTCATTAACCGTCTCGGGCAGAAATCAATAAATATCATATTACGCTTCGCTGGCCATGAGAACGGGGACATAAGTTTATACATAGGCCTGCGTTTAGTTGTAAGATAAGATACTAACCTTTGTGATGATTCTTGTAATTTAATGGGTAGCCAGAGTGTAGGTGCAGGTGAGGGTCAGAAGCAGGACGCAAGTACCAATGTTACACGATTGTACTTAACTGCACATCTTGCAAGGAAGATTTGAACCATTTCCTCAATTTATTTATTTTATTTATTAATATGGTACCGTGGAGCTGTCTGAGGATGCAGTCGGAAGGTGATCATAGGAACTCTGTAATAAAATAACGCAATCGTACCGATTTTGGGCTCTTTTTGTCTCGGTGAGTAGTCGAGAGATGTTCTAGGAAAAGTATAGTTGGAAATAAAAGTTTGTCGCAAAAAACTTATTTACAGTAAATTTGTATAAAAAAAGGATTGTTTTTAACTTAACGGTGGTGATACAAACATGTTTATTGCTTTTAGTTACACTAGAATTCACAGGTACATTTTACCTAAGAATATACAAGGTAATTCAATGAGATATATTTCTCATTGGTCACTTTTGCAACGGTTAACTAAAATAATTATATTAAAGGATGCAGTTTATTTGGTCACTAATTACAAAAATTCATACCTACTATACAATTAACTACAAAACAAGTCTTCGGCTAAACCGGAAGTTCTAAACAAAAATAAAATCTAAGAATATTATTTTGGAATTATGTGTTAAGATTTAACAGGGAAAGACAGCAAGTATGCCGGTCACATCGGAAATGAGGTAATATGTACACAAATGTAAATACATATTACTATTACATTTCACCAAATTTTACTTACTAGAGTATACGTAAAAATCACCATTTACAGTTATTCCTCCGAAGCTAATATAGGTGAATTTAGATAAAGAAAACAATCTTTCAGCTGTACAAGGTTTGTGGAAGAAATACGAGTGGTTGGTGCGCCAATGTTGTAATGTGCTCATGGATTTAGACCTTTACCGGCACTAGCAAGATTGAAGTCGGAAAACCTGGTAATTATATATCAAACCACCATCACTATCATGCATAATTAATATTTGGTCCAGCAAAATTAGGCACGCAATGAGCTTGGATGGGTGGACGGTCACCTAAGGTCACATATATGCTACTATTGTTTATTTTGTATAAGTTACGATTAGCGATTTAGCCGAGATCGACAAGGTTTTCTATTATGTAATAACATTTCATATCTATGCCAATTCTAGCCCCTGTTATCTTTACAGTCTTTTAGTAGCTCTACGATTCGGGTACGGCTAATAGTCCGCACCTGTTTAGGTTATTTGTATTGTCTGTCAGTCATTGTTTTCGAAAACCGAAAATTTTCTTGCTGATGCTACTGAGAAGGACCTGTAATGAATCCGTCGTAATGGAGTAGATTAAAATTATAATTTTGAAGCAATACGGAAGTTTATTTAGTAGACAGGATTACTTAATATTATATGTTTTGCTGTCTGAAGCTGTGTTTCTGATTATGCCAACAATGAGTAGTCGCAGATGTGAAATATGATTATTGGCACGGAGGTGACGGAGCGGGCTGCGCCGCGCTGCGCGTGGCGGCGCCGAAGCCGCCATTGCGCCACACCGGCCGCCTGCCGCCCGCCGCCCGTCGCCGGCGACGACGCCAGCGCCTGACTCATGCCCATGGATTCTTGTTTCGTACTACTAGTACTATCACCAACATTATGCCCAAACGATCTGCCAACGCATTGTCTTTGAACTTACTGTTTAGCTATAAATGTCAGTGCTGATTTACTTCCAGTCTACTAAGTAACACGGCGCGCATGTTGTGGCTATTACGCATACAAACTACCTGTGAACATAGTCGTCGAGGCAGTTGTCATAATTATTACCTTACAGTTAATTGCGCGTGGTGTAGGTTTATCTATTCATTAACTATGTATATTTTGAAGCATTGCTCATTCAAAATTTGAGAGTAAAAGTATTCGTTTACTTTTATAGAACTATATTAATTAAATAGCAATCTTGAGTAGGTAATAATATAAATATATTTAATAATATAATGAAGATAAATTTTTACTTCATCGTACTTAGATAACAACAATAGATGTTGATATCTGGAATATACCTACCCATAGATAGCTTTAGAAAGAAACTATGCTAGAACATTAAAGGCCATTCAATAAGTCAATGGGACCTCTAGTCTAATGTCGTCGTCTCGTTGTCGCAGTCGTGCCGCAATATGCCGTAACTAATAAAACCGAGACATGACAGCTGATCGTGTCGTAGTTTCAAAACAGTTAATAATTAACAAGAGACTTTGTCATGCACTTGCATGTATGAGAAGACTGCACTCCTTGCAGTGTGTGCAAGCACAAGAATCAGGCGAGTATGTTCAACGGTACAACCTGCGTAGGTATGTATACAAATGAAGAAAATAGTATGTATGTATGTTATCCTATCGCCATATATCGCTCACTGCAGGCATCCCAGAGTGGTGCGAGTTTATCAGCCACAGCAACAACAATTCACCCACGCATGGTTTTGTAAATGTCAGATTGCATCTATCCATTTATTTCTATGTGTGACTCTCGTCTATCATTTGTCACTATTAAAACTTTCGCAGTTATTTGTGTACCTTATTTGGTTTCGAATATGAGGCTACTCGGAAAAATAATGTGTGTGTCAGAACAAGTGAACTTTAGTGGGTTAGCGATGGCGCTTGGGCCCGCGGCGGCGCGTATGCCTGCGCCGTACCGATTTTATTGCAATCTTGATTAATATTTATGATTCAATTCTTTGTCCAGCTCGTGAAATACACTTGGCTCGTGCTGACCATAAAGTGATAAATCGCTTAAGGCAAACACTTCGAGTATTAGTCCAATTCGCGACGCATCTCCGGAGCTAGGCCGACTCGGACATCGTTAAACTCAACATTAATCACAATGGGGTTTACGGATCATAAATTCGATATTAGTGCTCTTTTGCAGTGCCTCGTAAGTACTTATCCTAATTCATGCGCGTAAGTTATTATCTTATAAAAATATACCTGGGTAGGTACACTAAACACCTAGTTATTATACAAGAATGGTTGCCTACGCAGTCGAGAACCTGGACACTAGATAGCTTCCAATCAGACCACCCACTTTGCATCATATTGTGATCAAACAACTTTCTAGTATTTTGGTTCAGATTAAACGGTAATCTGACGTGCACGAATGATTCGCGACAATTGTCAATCATGGATCGACTTACACGATTGTCAACTGTCGCAGAACAATCAAGGAAGATCAATTTAAGATGCGAATAATTATTTGCCTAAATACTTATGCAAATGCCGTGCGTGCAGTCGTCGGTCGTTAGAAAGTTGCACGAGGAATTGTAAAACATCGGCAAGTAATGACGGACATCGGACAGGTGATGGGTAGTTCAGGCCGGAGGAGGTTGGGTGGAGTATGGAGGTCGGCGCGGCGCGGGCGCTCGCCCGGACGCGGACGGTAGCGGCGTGTCACAAACAAACGCTCCTGTTTGACAGATATGATCTGCCGTTGCGCGCCGCCCGTCTGTCAGCGCTCCACTCTATTGTGACAGCTAAGAACTGTGTTACAAAAAGAAAATAATTAATTACAGTGAATGGTTCAGTGACCTACATCGTTAAATTAAATGAATACAAGATCACTCGTAGTTTTGCGTAGGGTTCCGGCTTATGGGAATAGAGTTAATACACACCTAGATACAATTTATTAATAGTGTGCGATTATAAATTAATTGTAACAATAAAACTAGTTCAAGAATCATTCTCACTAACATGCCAAGTACCTAAATAATTAGATGAATAAACATTAGGTTACTTAGCTTTTGGGATTCAACATGTTTGTACCACTGTTAACCAATACTTTATTAAAATTTACTACCATTTAAGTGGAATGTAGCCTAAATTACACTGCATCTATGTTTAACCTGAACTAAATATACATGTCAGGACGTCAACGATACAAGCTGATTGATCCACTATCGTATAACCTGGTGACGAAAGTGAACCACTTCGTGCTCGACTCCCCCGTGCCACCAAAACAACTAACAGCCACGCGTCAGTATCGGCATACATTGCGGTTTCGGTTTTTATGTTCTTATCAGTACTCCTAGCACAGTTGTGACACGCGACTCTCTCTCTCTCCCTCGCGCGACGAATAATGTCTATCTCTTTTCATTCAGTTACAGTGCGAGAGCGACAGATGATGCTGCAGACAAGCGAAGTCACGGCTACTTATGCTATCCCAGCAGGAGCGATGTTATAAGATATTGAAGATCTCTGCTTTTACAAAAAGTGAACATTAATTTTTTTCTCACTATTTCATATCACTTTTTGGGCTAATCCTCCTCAGAATTGGTTGTATATCCCTCCGTGTTTGTACCTCATACATCCTTATCCTTACTATATTATAAACGTGAAAGTATGTATGTACGTTCCACTTAATCTCAAAAACTACTGGACGATTTTTTATGAAACTTTTCACCTTATATATCAGAATAGGACATAGGATATAATGTATGTCAAATTTCATCCTTTTTATTCAAATTCATATTCAAATTAAAAGATTTATTTGCTAGGAATACAGATTTCATATAGGTCTTACAATATTTTTCGTTTCATGTATTCAGCCTACACGTAGGCATGCAAATATTTATCACAAAAAAATGTATTAATATTCAATTTCCAATCTAAATAATCAAAAATAATAGTATAATGTCAATAATCAATAATAATAGTATAATTAAAATTATCACTAATAGTAGATATAATTAAAATAATTACCTAATTGAATTCTACATGTGTCAAGAAAATATTTTACGCTATAAAAACAATTTTCAATCAGCCAGCTAGTTAGAGTAGTTTTAAACCTATTCCTCTGAAGAGTTACAATTCCTTCAGGGATGCGATTATAAGTGTCAATACACATGTTATAGTTATTATTTATTGTATATAGCTTTGCGGCATTGTGGTTTTAGTAGCAGGTGCCTCCCTTTCAATCGTGACTGCCTCTGCAAGGTTTCTCCACGCTTTTGGAAGTAGTGTAAGTGGGAGTTTACAAAAACGCATACTTCTCTGATGTACAAGCATGGCAAAGGCAGAACGTTAAGTTTTTGAAATGGGGACACAGCTATCGTCATACCATGCATTGCAAATTACTCCCACACATTTTTTCTGTATTTTAAATACTCTGTCTACATCCAAAGAATTTCCCCACAAGATCAATCCGTACAGGAGCACAGATCACACATAGCCGTTTAGGGATGAAAAAGGGGATGAAATTTTTTATGGACAGTAATATTTTTTTTACGCTAGGAACTTGAAATCTTGGAAATCCACATTTAAATTAGTAAAATATCGAGTTTTGGGGAAAGACATAACCAACTTTTAATCTCGGAAAAATACCTTTTATCCGCGATAAACGAATCTAAGGCGGACGAAATCGCGGGCGGCCGCTAGTAAGATAATAAGTGTCCTATACATGTGTATGGAAATATTCATTTGCGCAACCAGAGACCAAAGTTGTTTTTACTGCGAGTGTTGTCTGTGAACCACGATTAAGCGAAGAATTGAAGGTTATAATTCTGAGCGTTTTGTATGGGATCGAAAGACACGAGACTCAAAAACCGGCCAAGAGTATGTCGGACCATGCTCAGTGTAGGGTTTCGCAGCCATTCATACAAAAAAATGCACTACAGATGATAAAAATACGATTTAAAAAAGTACACTAGCAAATGAGCGTATCTCCACAGTACTTACGTTATTTGGCTGGGATGCGCTTTTTGAAACCTCAAAATATTTTTAAAGGTCTGGCCAAATATCTGGCACACATTGATATTTGCTGAATTATTTTTTGTCAGTTTCGGTTCCATGTATGGAGTGCCCCCCCTAAAAATATATATATTTTTTATTAAACTATCAAATTAAGTAGCGGTTTACACACGACATCTATGCTCCAAATTTCATCAATGTACGTCTTATAGTTTTTGTGTAAAATGCCTGTCACATACGGACAGACAGACAGACAGACATGACGAATCTATAAGGGTTCCGTTTTTACCATTTTGGCTACGGAACCCTAAAAAGGGTCTTGACAGAGAGATAGATGATTCTACTTTTGAGGTAAGGAACCCTAAAAGGCGGGAAAGTAAGATAAGTGCAAAACAACATTCTCATCAGGGGTTTGGTTTGCTTTCCTCATAGTCAAAATGAAAAATAGATAGTTATATAGTTTAACTCGGGTCGAACTACTCGAACGAAACGGCACAGATATGAGTGCCTTTCATCCCTTGGTTAACAATCTACTCTACTATTATGCTATCATTTACGCTATATCGATTCCTATACGAGTAGAATCAAGTGTATGGTTCCATTCCGTTGATATTGCAGCCTTCTACATATATTCTTCACTGTTTATTATTTCTAGCATCAAGATATTCCTTAAGTATTTCACTACCATGTAAAACTAGATTATTGCTGAAGATAAAGATACCCAGCCATTGACTTTATCTTTATTGCCTTTCTCTGTTTGTTCGGTGTTTGCTTTCTATCAGAAATCCAAATTATTATTATGTTTATTATGATCATATTGATCATATATTCCACTTCTTTGATTCTAAAAATTAAAGTAATTTTTGTAAATTTTATATCCAGTCAATTATTTTTATTTTTATTTTGGTACGTGATATATATTTTTTGTATTGATATTAAACAAACTTGATCTAAGTACTTAATGACTTGTATAAAACGTTTTTTTTTTAAATAATAATTAATGTAAGGCTTGAAAATAAAGTGATCGGCGAAATAAAAATTCTATTAATTGAAAACTATCAAATGTGACGAAACGTTTGTCAGCGGCGGGAAGCAAGGACCTGATATGCCGTTGGTTCAAAACAATAATATGGTACTTGCCCCCAAGGTGTCCCGGTTCTTAAGATGGGCCACTATCAATTACTTTGTATATTTTAAAGTTCGAAAGAGTTTAAAATTCGCGCCCATGTTCGGTTGGTACCATACAGAAAACTGCAAATTTATATCGAAGTCAAGAAAGTTGAACTAAAGCACTAGATGAAAGTGAGCCATCCTAAGAACCGGGCCATCTTGGGCCCAAGTACCTTATATAATTATATTCTCGCAGTACATATGCAGTATATAGGCAGTACGTACAACCAGATATAATTCTAAGATTGGGCATTAAATAATAACCAGCAATCGTAAATTTATGGTGAAGCGTTCATGGTATTGCGCTATACATGTTGGGGACTGAGGACTCCAAACTTCTAACAATCGAAGCGCGCTTATACCTGCAGCATTGAACATTTTAGATATGTATTGTATAGTTTAATTTCTGTATTCACCAGTGTGTAATCGCTATACGATAAATAAATGTGGAAAATACCAATTTAAGTGATCATGTTTAATCACTTAAATTGGTATTTTCCCATTGGTTGGTAATATTGTCGACAATAACCCTAATCCATCATATCGGTTGAAATTTTCCACACCTATGGCACTCTACCATGATCGCTGCAACAAACATGTTAGGTACCATATTTATGATTACTGGTAATCACTATACAGCACATACGTATATGTTTATATAAGTTTTCCACGCATTGCGCTCCCCATAAGATCCCTATATGAAACATCCGACATGGTGTCTCAGTTACCTAAATAAAGGTGGCTCGATACGATACGTGCCCACATTAGTTCCGTCGCGCATTCTCGGACTTGCATGCCGCATGTTTTCTCGTACGTGGGTGACCGAAAAAATTCAAAGGGTAACATTTTGTATAGGGTTGTTCGCGCACGGTCAACGCATTTACATTCCTCACGACTCGGGGTCGGCGTGTCGGCGGGTCGGGTCGATTTGTGGAATTGATTCACCGCATAAAAAACTGGACCAATAATGTGTGGAATTCATGAATTGAATAATTATCTTATTGTTTACACATTGTGTCGTATTGTTGCACAATGTATGTTAGTAATATTAAAGACCTCATTATACTAAAATATCATACCATACCTCTGTTTTTTGTTCGCTATAGGTTACGGATGAGTTGTCCTGCACATATGGTAAACAGTTTCTGAATCATGAAGGGTCCCGTTGCAGTAATCAGATGAGGGCACGAGTTAAACGAAAAGGAAGCTGGAGTAATAGTGCAGGCAGAGGGGTCGCGGAGGTCGCGCCGCTGTGCCGAGGCGCAGGCGCGGGAGATTAGCACGCCGTGTACCGTCGCCCGCTGCCGACTATTGGCCCACTGGGCCTATTACCGCCCAGTTCTATGTTACAAGTTCAAACATTCCCGTCCGTTACATTTCCTCTTGTATCCAATTTTAGTGACAAGGATGCAACCAAAAAAAGTACAAATGCATAAAATAAATTAACGGACCAGAGGGTACCAAAAAAAAATTAAAAAAACTTAGAAAGTACTTACTACATCTTCTAATCAGGAAATAGCTTCTAATTTTCTTCTCCATAGGATCTAGCCGGAGTCCCATGGTGGAACTGCCCTCACTGAAAATAGTAGTTATATAGTTGTATGTATACCACTAAGTACTACTACAGTAGCACAATGCACAAAGCACATATGAATATAGAAGATTTTCACCAATTAATGATCCAAATACTTATTTCTTTATAAAATAACTAAAATTGGTGGGTGTCGCCTATCTCGAAAGTATGGCTAAAAAATTTAAGTACTCTTTTACTTAGTTATTATCGTAGAAATAAATAATTTATTTGTTTTATTTTTTTTGCAAAAAATGAAAGCATTTTGGGGTTAGCATTTAATAAAACAAATAAACCTGTAACTATTGAAAAGAAACTTCTATTTTCAGTCACGGGCAATATTACGACGGGAATCCAGCCAGAGTCTTCCCCAAGTAAGTATATACAGACATAAATTGATAAATATTTAAGTTCAAAAAGTCAGTTATCTGCGGTAAAATTAATTCCACCAAAATCATTTCATATATAACAGGAAATATCTGGGGGCAGTAAAGCTTGGCCGTTTCATATATCAGTATATTAGGTCTTCAATATTGTGATAATATTATTAATGTGAATTCCTCTCTATGAACCAGACAGGCTATACTTTTGAAACCAAGGAGTAGGGTTAGTAAATCAGGGCTTAGGAGCTTCAAGCCAGTTGAAGCCATACTTTTTAAGATAAGGTGTATGGTCAGTAAAGTCAGAGCTTGAGGGCTCGGCTTTTCCTGGGATCTGATAGCTTTTTTACAGCGAAAACGTTATGAGCTTGTGAGTCTTGGCTGCCAATTTTACATGAAATATTTTTGGTGTGATTGCGATCACAGAAGAAGAGAGAGAAGTGAGCTTCTTTTTTTAAGGTGCCTAGATTTTTTAATTTTATTTGGGCTGTTGCGTTTATTTAGGAATTCTGCGGAAGAACGATTGGAGTAGTGAAATTTCTTAATATTTTTTGTTCGTCTTGGCGGGGCACTACCGTGCCCCCAGATATTTCCTGTTTTTTGTATGTAAATTTTAGGCTCCATTCCAAATTTCAGCTTTCTGGAAGTATTTCAGTTTTACTAGTTCCGTACCGAGACCTGCACCCCCTTTTTCCGAGTAGGAGGGTGAAAGTTACAGATTTCTTGATTTGACTATTCTTGGTATGTAAATCCTAGGCTCCATGCCAAATTTCAGCTTTCTAGGTCATCGGGAAGTATCCTAGAATTTTGATACGTGAGTGAGTGAGTTAGTGACAAAATCGGCGTATACTAGGTATCAATAAAACCTAAAGAATTAAAGTTAGATCTATGAAATTTAGTGCATTTTATACGTTCGCCGACTATATTTTAACCTGAGAATTTGGGCTCTCAGGTGTTAAGTGGGACGAAGCTATGAGGGTTTGAAAATGAGACGAACCGGTTCGGCAAAAGGTAGGTAATGCCCCGCTTCTTTCTAGGTTTCCGTACCAAATAGGTACAAAAGGAACCCTTATGGTGCGACTCTGTCTGTCTGTCTGTCCGACTATTAGAGCACGATATCTCAAAAACTACTTACGATATCTATTTGAAATTTGGAATATTTATATACATGATCAGGCCACATGTATTGCACAGGAAATATTGAGAAATATATTTTTATTTTCTAAAAAAACGACGAATATGAGCAGTTAAAAGTCTAGCTACTGGTTCAAATAGGGTATCATATGAAAGGGCTTAAGCGAACCTCTTTTTTGTATTTTTTACTGTGATTAGATTTTGTTTTATGCAGGAAAATGTGAAAAAATACACCCCCCCCTTTATCTCCGAAGTTTACCAAACGAACATTTTCACAATTTGTATAAATACAACGTCTCGAACGAGCTAATTTTTTTTTTAACTTGCTAAAAACATATTTGAACAACCCGGTTGCGTTAAGTTTGCACTTCATTTGTATCCAATGCTATAGATATTAGGTGCAAATTTAACTCAACTGGTGAAAAATTGTACGGAACCCTCGGTGCGCGAGCCCGACTCGGCCTTGACCAGTTATTTTCTCCTATTGGCGCAATTGTTGTTGTCGTTTTCCCCTGGATTCTGTTTCCCCTGGCAGTTGTTTAAGAATACAATACGCGTACCTATAGAACATATTTTATTATAAACCAGATGAATAAAAAAAAATAGTTGTCTGTATAATCGGTTTACGGACGATAATTTTACAAGAAAACGTGGAAAACGTTCGGCTCGTGACAATTTTTTTTTTTTTTTTTTTTTTTTTTTATTATAAATAGATGGGCATTTGACCGCAATCTCACCTGTTGTTAACTGACGATGCGGTCAAGGATGTATCATGCCCGTCTAGAAACAGCCTATTCACTCTTGTCTTGAACACGCCCAAATTATAATGGTCGGGGAACACACTCGCAGGCAACGAGTTCCACTCCTTTGCGGTACGCATGATAAAAGTTGCACCATAGCGCTTCGTGCGGATTCGCGGAATATTGACCACGTGCGGATGGAACGAACGCACGCGTCGTGTGTCCCGATGATGGAAAGGGGCTGGTGGAATTAAATCATGTAATTCCCCCGCACACTCACCGAAATGTAACCTGTAAAAGACCGACAGACGAGCGACCCTACGTCGATGCTCAAGGCTCTGCAGCTTAGTGTCAGTTAGAGTAGGGTCGCCAATAAGCCGCCTAGCTCGTTTGTCAATCGAGTCCAAAGTGGCCAGTTGGTATTTAGCTGATCCATCCCAAAGGTGACAGCAGTACTCCATACATGACCGGACTTGTGCTTGGTAAAGCATTAAAAGCTGTCCTGGAGTGAAATACCGCCTAACCTTGGAGAGGATTCCGAGTTTTTTGGCTGCAGTCTTTGCTTTGGACTCGATATATTGACCGAAATTGAGATTGGCAGTCAACTGAACACCAAGAAGCTCAAGGCTGCCAGTCAATTTTACAGGCACATTCCGGAAAGTCGGAGCCAGCTCGAATGGGCTCCGTTTGGTGGAGAACAGACACGCCTGCGTCTTGGTAGCGTTGAACGTCACCAGATTAGCGTCACCCCAAGTGGAGACTGCATGAAGGGACGCGTCCACACGGTCTACCATAGCCTCTCGACAAGACTGGATTGTATCCCTGCTGGCCTTCGCGTCCGGTAGATATCTGTCCGCAACTGTGCTGTCATCTGCGTACCCAATGATACCGGGCATAAGCAGATCGTTTATGTGCAGCAAGAATAGAGTTGCGGACAGGACCGACCCCTGTGGAACTCCGGCATCGATGGCTTGGTAGTCTGATGAGTAGCCATCGATGACTACTCGTATCGACCGGTTAGACAAGAAGTCAGATATCCAAGTACAAAGACCATCAGGAACACCATATGCAGGAAGCTTGGATATAAGGCCAGCATGCCAGACCCTGTCGAAGGCCTTAGAGATATCCAGAGACACGGCAAGAGCTTCCCCGTGTTTCTCAATGGCCTCACTCCATAAGTGGGTGGCATACACTAGAAGGTCCCCAGTTGACCGGCCTCGGCGAAATCCGTACTGACGGTCACTGAGGAGATCGTTACCTTCTAGGTAAGCCAGGAGTTTGTTGTTCAGTGCACGTTCCATAGTCTTGCAGAGTATGGAGGTGACAGAGATGGGACGGTAATTGACAGGGTCAGCGCGGCTGCCTTTTTTGGGCACAGGTTGCACGTTTGCAAGCTTCCACGATTTAGGAACCACCCCAGTCTCTAGTGAGAGGCGATACAGGCGTGTCAGTGGTGGAGACAACTCGGGTGCACAGGTACGCAGGACTATCGCTGGTATACCATCAGGTCCACTGGCTTTATTCACGTCCAGAGACTGCAGGATTTTTAAAATCTTTTTTTGATGTATACGTACTTCAGCCATGGAGCAGTCAGCACGTGGTAAGATGGGTGGAGTTTTACCCGCAGTATCCAGACGCGTATTTTGGGCAAAAAGAGACGCAAATAAATTCGCCTTCTCTTCCGCAGCATGTGCCAGAGTACCGTCTGGTTTCAGCAATGGCGGGAGCGATGGCCGTGCAAAATTGGATTCAACCGCTTTCGCCAAGGACCAAAACGCCTTACTCCCAGCAGGGTAAGAGGCTAGTTTGGCGCCTATCCGGCTTATGTGGTTGAATCGAGCCCTGCGTAACGTTTTTTTGCATGCTTTGGCGGCTTGGTTAAAGGCTTTCTTCAGTTTCGGTGTATCCGGAGACTTACGTGCTCGAGCTTCAGCCCATGCGGAATAAGCCGATTGTTTGTGTGCCTCGGCACGACTGCAATCAGCTCCGAACCAAGGACGAGCTTGGCCATTCGACGCTACATCAGAGTATGGTATATAATATTCCATTCCCTGAAGTATAACCGCGGTTATGGCTTCGGCACAGCTCGACGGGTCACCTGAAGAAAAGCAGACCTCACGCCAAGGGTAAGATGCAAAAAAGTGACGCATCTCGTCCCAATCTGCTGACTGGTATCGCCACAGCCTTCGAGGACCACTTGGGTTGCTCTCAGGTGGGGAATATACGGATACAGATTTTACCAGACAGTGATCGGAGGTACCTAGCGGTGCAGAGACCGATACCGAGTATCTGTCTGGTTCAGTAGTCAGCAGAAGGTCAAGGCAATTGGCAGTGTGGGAGTCAACGTCGGGCACCCTCGTGGCACAGCTTACCAGCTGGGTGAGATCTAGCGATAGTGTAAGGTTGTGCGCCTCTCTCCCAGCGTGGTCGGTCTCCTGGTATGGGTACAACCACTCCTGATGGTGTGCGTTAAAGTCCCCCAAGATGACTAGCTGAGCTGAAGGGTACCTTTCCCTAGCCTCATCCGCCGTCTGAGAGAGATGTTCACATAAGCGAGTTGTCTCCTCGTCTCCACTGTGCGAGCGGTAGAAACTGGCGTACAAAATTTGTTCATATCCTGCGTCCACCATGAGCCACAAGAGGGAGAAACTGGGGTCCTCAAGGTTCTTGAGACGCCTGATGCAGATGTCATCACGGGAGTACACACAGACCCCTGCACGCGGTTTGAACCGATGCTCAAGAGTGTACCCAGGGTAATTAAGGTACGCTATGTCATCTGGACATCTGATCTGCGTCTCAGTGAGGAACAGCAGCTGCGGTTTTTCTGTCTCGAGGTGGTGGTGGACTGGAACGAGATTTGAGTGCAGACCTCGGATGTTAGAGAGGTGCACTTTAAGTGGGAGGACGTGCAGCCGCTGTTTAACCTTGATTCTTATTTTTGACTTAGCCATAATTAGTGGAAGGGAGTGATTAGGCTGGGGGGAATGGCAGTTGGGCGAGGCGGTGGTCCGTTAGCTACCGGGAGGCAAACTGGACACGGCCGCACGTGAAGGAGCCTGACGCGGCACGTGACACTTTTTCGTGCGTGCAGCCGGCGCACAGTGTTTCATATCACAATGACCACTTCCTTGATTATAGGTGAATCGGATAGAGCTTTTCTAAAACGCAAGAGTACAACTCCCACGAATCTAACCCAAATAGTTTCGAAGAAATCCTGAGTTTAAAATAATGTACCTACCGTATTTAAAAAAAATGGGCTAAACTATCAATTTTTTTTAATTTTTAAAATTGCACTTTAAAAGGTCTTTTTTTTATTCATATTATGAGTCCTCTATGGCTACGCTAGATTTTATGCAATATTAAAGTTTCTAATTTACTTTAAAATATAGCTAATAATAATAATGTAGACTACAACACAAAATAATTGAAGCTTTAACTCCGTGGAATGTCACAAATATTAAGAATTTTAATTTGCCGTACTATGTACCGCCATTCCACGCAAATCTTGTTGATGAAATGGAATGACACCACGTATTCTACGGAAGGTCCTTACTCTTGGAGGTCGTACTCTTGTAAATATGTATCTAAATAGGTGTTTAGGCCATTGAGAGACTGACCCGATTTAACCCCCGCCGATCAAACCCCCGCAGTTGCCCTTGCTGGAGCGGTACGCGACATGCCGGCGGAAGTATCGTCTTCAACAGCAGCTAGTGTCCACAGGCATGGGACAGATCTTGCTGAAGTCTCTGCGCAGCAGCCCAGTGGCGGTTTTGATTTCGGCGACTCTAGTAATACCGTCACGTCCTGGAAAGAGTTTGTGCATTCTTCCTAAGAGCCACTTGATTCGTTGCATCTGCTTGTCCTTTATAACAACGAGCGTACCAATCGCTAGTTCCCCGATCGACGACTGCTTCCATTTTGTCCGGGTTTGCAGCTCGCTTATGTACTCAAGCTGCCACCGCGCCCAGAAGTGCTGACGGAGCTGCTGGATCTTCTGGTATCGGTCCACCAATTTTGTACGTGAAGTGAGGTCCCGTTCTGGGATCGCCGTCATGCTTTGCCCCATTTATGAAATGGCCCGGTGTTAATGGTAAGAAGTCATTTTGGTCCGAGTTAAGTGGGGTCAAGGGTCGGGAGTTGAGTAATGCCTCTATTTGTGTGAGTGTGGTGTACAGATTCTCGTATGTTAAGTTTGCTTGTTAGGTGCTTTACGGATCGTACCTCGGCCTCGTGTAACCCGCCAAAAATTAATTGGCTCAAGGGTCATGGTATTTGAGATATTTGAAGAGTTTAGCTGCAGAAAAGATATGAGCTAGTTAGACGCGCCTATAAAGTTAGACCCATTGTCGCAATAAATGTCTGTAGGCTTGCCTCTGCGCGCAATGAATCTTTTAAGCGCGGCAATAAAGTTGGCCGTGCTCAAATCCCCCACCAGTTCAATATGGCATTCGTTTTGCAGCAAACAAAGATGCATATATAAGCCTTTATCAGATGACAACCACGCCCTCTACGATTGGCCATCATAATTGGCCCGGCATAGTCTACGTTCGTTTCCAAAAATGGAGAGCCTGGTTGAAACCTTTGTTTCGGTAGATTGCTTGGAGTTACGGTACGACCGCCAAAACGACGACAAGTGACGCATTGTCGTGCGACCGATCGTGCCACGTCGCGTCCCCCTATTGGCCAATACTTCTCCCGTATAGAGTAAAGCAAGTACTGAGGACCTGCATGCATGAGAGCTTTGTGTTGACTTTCAAATAACAACATAGTCAGTCGATGTTTTTTTACTTAAAAGAATCGGATGAACCTTGTCATAGTCGTAATCCGAATTTGACAACCTGCCACCTACTCGCATTAAATTTAATTCGTTTGTATCTATATACGGGTTCATTGAAAAAAATGTTGATTTTTTAATTGTAATCCCATTACTAATTTTATCATATTCTGTAGGAAACTATTCCTTTCGGGAAATTAATATTAATTGTTTTAACGCACTGTCTAGCTCCTCTGCGCTCAGCGAGCCACTTCGTTTATCAGATTTAAAACGCGTGTTGTGAATAAATCGGCCCATATAGGCATAGGTACGCTGCATGCGTTTGAGATCGGAAAATCTGTTAAATGGAAATGGCTCGCAGGAGCTGGAGCTAGCGCAAGGCATGTGTTTTGAGATTTAACCTCAGGTAAATTTGTAGTGTTTTTTTTGTATTCAGCTTAGGCCACGTGTTTTCTGACATAGACAGGAATTGTGGTCCATTCCACCATAACTTGTTGTGAACTATCGCGCTAGCTGTCAATCTACGTGAAATGTGGTCTGCGGGATTTTCATTGGTTGGAACATGTCGCCTAGCAAAATTCGCACAAGTGGACTGTATGTCGGAAATTCTGTTACGAATAAATGTTTGCAATTTACTTGGATGCATGCCCAACCAGCCCAACACGATAGTTGAGTCTGACCACAAAAAACAATTGTCAAATGTCAACCTCATGGACTTTAAAATCTTGTCTAGTAACTGTGAACCTAGTAAAGCTGCACATAGTTCCAAACGAGGAGTGGTTAAAGGTTTTAGTGCCGCCACCTTCCCTTTGGAGCACAGCAAGTTGACAGTAACTTTTTTGTTAATGTCTGTTGAACGTATATACGCAGAAGCTCCGTAAGCTAGTTCGGAAGCGTCTACAAAAATGTGTAATTGCAAATTGACAGGATTACGGCAGATGACGTGCCTAGGGATTTGTACTTCATTAAGATTGTGCAAGGTAAGTACAAATGCCCGCCGAAAATCTCTGACGTCATCGGGCACTGCGTCATCCCACGATAATTTGTGCTACCACAACCTTTGCATCATGACCTTGGCCTTCGCTTAGTGACGGCGCCCTTAAAATCCACGCTGGTGGAGATGCACAGGTTATCAGCGACGCTGTCCCAAGTTACGCCTAGAACCTTGGAAGTATGCTCAGGGCATAGATCCAGGTTACCTTCGGCACCCGCTGTCTTGTCATTTGCAATGTTTTGTAGTACGGCTGTGTCGTTTGATCTCCACTTTCGCAGCGGAAAACAAGTACTGTTCAAGGTTTCTGTACGTTTAGTGTAAATCCTAGAGGTGCCCTCTGTCGACGAACACCCGGAAATAAGGTCATCTACATAGAAGTCCCTAGCTATGATTTCTTTTACACTGGGATCATTACACTCTACGGATAATTGTTTTAGACAGCGTTTGGCAAGAAACGCAGCGGACGATGTACCATACGTCAAGGTGTTCAAATTATATGTTTTTATCGGTTGTGCGGGGTCGTCCCTCCACAATATTTGTTGTAATGGTCGCTGCGCCGGAATAACAGAACACTGGCGATACATTTTGGCCACAATAGCCGTCAGAGCAACTTCGTGTTGGCGAAAGCGCGTTAGGATCGGAAACAAATCATCCTGTATAGTAGGTCCTACTTGTTGCAAGTCGTTAAACGAGTAGCTTGAATCAGATTTAGCTGAACAATCAAAAACGACTCTGACTTTGCTTGTAATACTGTCGTCATTTATGACAGCATGATGTGGAGCAAAGTAAGCAACTTGCGGCCAATCGTTCTGTGACTCACTCATATGCCCTAACTGCATGTATTCGTGTATGAAACTTGTGTAAGATTCCTTCAAGTTGGGGTTTTTTTGTAGCTTGCGTTCCAAAGAGAGAAATCTCTGTTTTGCTAAATAGTAACTGTCACCTAATAGGCTAGGCGAATGTTTCAGCGGAATCGTAAGCAAAAATCGACCGTCAAGTAAACGTGTTGTATTTTGAACAAAACTTTATTCGCATTCCATCTCTTCGGCACTGAAACATGAAATATCATTTTTTATGGTGTCTAATTCCCAAAACTTAGCTAGTTGTTTTTGTATAGTACAATTGTCTACATTTGTTTTTGTTGTGCTAGTGAATTTATATTATTCTGGGCATGTGAAAAGCCGCATATATCCGAAGTGCCAGGTATAGAACCACCCAGGACCCATCCTAATTTTGATTCATGTAAAATAATATTTTTATTATGCAACTCAATCCCTTGAGAACCCAATAAGTCCCAGAAAATATTGCTCCCTAGTAGAATGTCAATATTCGACGTCGTATAAAAATTAGGATCAGCCAATTTAATACCCTTTGGTATGTTAAATTTATAATTAATCGGCTCACTCGGCCACGGATTGGTAATGCTAGGTATGACAATACAGCTTATTTCGGCCGAATATCGGAGTATTGTGACTTTAGCTTAATTGTACATATTTTGTTTAGCACTGATACATTGTTGTTTATGCCGGTTACTGAAGTAGATGCGTCTTTGGTATCAAGGTTCAACTCTGTGCACAGTTGCGGTGTTATACAATTTGAGGTACTACCCGAGTCGAGCATCAATCGCACTGTGTGTGCCTGAACGTGCTCAGTGCACACGGTGGCCACAGCAGTAGATAACAAACCTTGGCGCGGCTCCGCGCAGACCAAGCCAACGGGCGCGGGCGCGCTGGTCGAGCCGGCCACCCGGTCAGCTAGCGCTGGCGCAGGTGGCGCGGGCGGCGCGGCAGTCGTGGATATCGCGGGCAGCACGATGCCGCTTGTACTAGGCGTGTCGTTATCTCGCGGAGCCGCCGCCGTCGGGTGCAAAATAGTATTATGTTTTTTCCTACACACTGCATGGGCTTAAACGACACTTATTAGTTACGTGCCCATGACAAAGACAATTCAGGCACAAGTTCAAACCCTGGGCCCTGTATTCCCTATCCTTAGGGTTCAAATCCAAAAATGTTTTGCAATTGTAAATATTGTGTACACTCGAGTTACATACGGGACATGACGACTTAGTTACGTGGTTTTTGTTTGGTCAATTTTGTGTTACCAAGGCTCGCACCCTTTCCTGCCTTACATTTCTTTGTTCGAGAGTTTCTAGTAAATCCGCTCGCATTCTAACAAATTTAACTAAATCGTCAAATTTATTAGAATCGCCGTTTAACGTTATCTTGTATTTTTCCCACTCAAACAATGTTTGCGAATCGAGCTTGGTACTAACTACATGAATCAACAACGTATCCCAATGTTCTACCGGTTCTTTTAATATTTCGAGCGACTTTAAGTGTCTTATAAACGTGTCAATTAACCTGCGCAACTGAAAAGACGTATCTTTTTGCACTGGGAAGACGTTAAATAAGGCCTTAACGTGATTAGAAATGAGTAACCGTTTGTTATTGTATCTGTCACACACAAGCTCCCATGCAACTTCATAGTTAGATGCACTAAACTCAATCGATTTTATAACTAAATAGTAAGGCGCTCCCTTCTAAGTAAGATCTCAGATAATGAAACTTTGTGATATCGGATAAACTAGTGTCATTGTGAATCATCCATTCATACATATCACGAAACTCCAACCACTGACTTAAGTGCCGTCAAATTTGTTTAGGTATATTTTAGGCAGTTTAACACTAAGCTTTGTTTGCTGCACATTCGTTACCTTCATATCGGCTGGTGAAGTTTTACTGTCATTGGGCGCAGGTCCGGCCGCCAGCTCAGCAGGAACTGGGCGCGAGCGATGCTGGTGAAGTACGATGCCTCGAAAGCCTCCCGGTGCTTATATTGCTCGGTCGAGTCATCCAGGGTACATTCTATCTGTAATTGTGTATCATGGAAGTCGTTAAACACTAATTCCAACTTAGATACGCGCAGCTCGAACTCAAACCTATGCTGAGGAGTTAACTTTTCTGGTAATTCACTTAGGTACGAATTAAAATTAGTCAACTGAGCCTTGAAAGTACCACGACGCCTAATATTTTATTTTAACATAGCATTATTCACCTTCGCGTACGACACTGAAAGACGAAATAGGTACAAATAAATTTAAAGTAAACGACACTTACTTGTTGTAGTTAACGAGTTTAGGTTAAGTTTTAAATAACACTGATTACTTAGAAGGCCTTTTATGATCGCACTGTAATTGTTCACTATTATGTACGTTTCTATTTTTCATGCACTAGTTAAATTCACTTTGTATTTAATATTTTAGCTAAGAAGTGTTTTAATTCGGTTATTGCAATCGCGCCGGCCAACTAGTACTGTCGGCGTAAACAATTTATACCGTTAACTTGCAATCGTCGATAAGTTATTACTTGTATGTGTTCATATGACAATTTATGAAGAATACCTGGATTAGTACGTAAATTTGTAAGATTCACGTTGTAATTTACTTGTAACTAGTTAGATAAATTGTATAAGTGATATTTTTGTAGTGTTCTAGTTTCTTTATAGTTTTTTAAATAGGTATTTAAGTAGGTATTGTATGGAATGTATGTGTGTTGCAAGATTGGAAAATGGATAGGAAACTTAGCTGGTTTCTAGTAATCCTGGGCTCCTGTTTCTTAGATCCGTTTCTATGGGCTAGTAAATCCTTTCTTGATGCACTTTTGGTGGACTTAGCTTGATTTTTGCAGTAGACTCGGCGTATTAGCTCGTAGTATCGAATAGTTAACTGCGCTGTGACAATGGCGTAGGCATGGCCACGTTGGCTGGACAGTCAATTCGTAGTTACTTGCTGATTCCTTAGTTGGAGGTTCGAAGACCAATGTTTAGGGGCTATCCGTAGTTTGGGATGCTGATTACGAGTATGAACTCCAATATTTATATGAAGTTATTTTAATTATAAAAATATACAAAATTGTAATGCGGGCCGAGGTGCCGCTGCAATGGTAGGATGGTAAGTCACGTGACGTCTGCCGCCCCCCGCCGATCAGATCCCCGCGGTTGCCCTTGCTGGAGCGGTACGCGACAACTATGACACCTATTTTTATTCTCTCTCACCCTCCCTCCCTCTCTTACGCTCTCTCGCCCCTCCTTCACCCCCTCTCTCTCGCTACTCCCGCTCTCTCTCTCTCCCTCTCTACTCCCTCCCTCCCTCTCTCCCTACTCCCTCCCTCCCTCTCTCCCTACTCCCTCCCTCCCTCTCTCCCTCTTCGTATTTTACTTCAATAATTCATTAATTAAGCAATATCAAGTTTCTAAGTTCAAAGATTTTACGTCATTGCACATGGACACTTCCGTCTCTTGTTTAGATATTAGGGGATGAATTTCGAAAAATGAAGAATATATGTTTCTTGATTCGCTCAAAATGGTGCGGATTGTATCCCAGCGGGCAACTGGGCTCAAAATTTTGTGGTAATCAATTCAATGTTCTTGACTAAAGCCTGTGATGACCAGTTGAGCTTTCAAACGTTCAATAGAACCATCAACTTTCCTTTTAATTTTGTAAACCCATTTGTTGCTAAGAGTCTCTCTGTTTTCAGGTAGTTTTACTAGAGTCCACGTGTTGTTTTCTTTGAGAGAATTCATCTCTTCCATGGCAGCATGCCATTCTTTATGATTCTCTGAGTCCATGGCCTGCTTGTAAGTCTGAGGTTCGTCTTCAGAAAGACAGACACAGCAGCTAGACTTGGAGCTGTGAGGTTGATAGTTTCTATCTCTTAAATTATACAAATGTCGTGGATTTTGTTCAGGCTCAGCTTGAGTTTCAACTTCAGTGGTATCTGATGGTTCAGTTTTATCTGGGACATACGTACTGGGAACATTTTTCTCTCTTTCAACAAGATCAGGTGTTTCATGATCTTCATGCTCACCAAAAGAAATTGGTAGCTTACAGAAGTCGGAAGAAACAATCTCAGATCTGAACATTACATCTCTTGAGCTGATGAAGTATTTTTTTTTAGATATCCAGACACGATAGCCATCTTTATCTGCGCAATATCCAACCAAATATCCTTTTATAGAATTTATGTCGAGTTTTTTACGCTTCTGACTAGGAATATGGATGTACAAAGCATTCTCATTTAAATAAAACAATTTAACGGATTATATCGCGTGTATTATCTCATTTGAGTTCCCTATGTTTCGGAAGCTTTTCAGCTTTCCATGGTCACGGGTGGAAGTCACAAGCATTCTGTTCCAAAAATACGGAAATTTTCAATGTAAGCTGGCTTATTATATCAAAACTCGTATGGTGTCTTCCCTTCTATTTGTGTTGGTCCAGTTCTATTAAGTACATAACTCGCAGTATTAATAGCTGCAGCCCACAGTTTTTTCGAAAGGTCTTTATTGTGTAACATGCTTCTCACTGCCTCAATAAGAATCCTGTTTTCTCGTTCTGCTACGCCATTTTGTTCTGGAGTGTATGGCATACTCATACGATGGTGTAAGTCAACTGATTTTGTGACACGATGTACTTCAGCATTGTTGAACTCTTTCCCGCCATCTGTGAGTAGTTCCTTTACAACGTGACCAGCGGTTTTGATTTCAGATATTTGGTAGTACACTGGCTACTTAGGATTTTTGTTTTAAGAAGTATACTCTTCTGAACTTTGAGAAGTCATCTTTAAAGACAACAAAGTATTTTCTCCCACTAAGAGACGGTTCTGACATTGGACCGCATACATCAGCGTTAATTTGATCGCCAGGTTTTGTACCTGGATGTTGCCTAGTGCCAAATGATAATCTAGTCATTTTCTCGTAAACACAGCCGTCACAGTCAGATTGATCAGGTTGTACCGTTGTAGTACGCAGTACTTGATACCGTTGCGTGTGAGAATATCCTTCACATGTCTTTTGTTTTGATGACAAAATCTTTCATGCCAAATTGTAGGCTTGTTACTTCTTTGACAACACAAGCACTTTCAGCCCTTACTCTCATCAGAAGTTTATAAAGACTGCCTTTTATCTTTGAAGACACGCTTCTTCTTGTCTGCTATCTCTATTTATTTATTTATTTATTTGTTTATATGTCACTTACAGTAAAAAAAACACCAAACATGACACAGGTACATTTGAGAACATAAATAAATTGAATTATCATAAAATACAGTTAATAATAATTAATTATCACTTATCGCACTCGAAGCCACGATGGTCTCGAGATAATTCCCGGCAGTGGCTAGAAATCTCGGCTCGGAGGTCGAGAAGAGATCAAGAGTTTCGTCCTGATCCAATATATTGTTAATGAGCCGCAGAGCGCAGTGAAGCGGTGAGTTAAACAGTGCCCTGGTGCGCGCGCGCGGGAGGCTTAGCAGAGGTTGTTTTCGGTGACGCAAACCGTGTTTAGGTATTGGGGGAACGTTTAAGGAAATCTGTGATAACAGGTAACTGTTGTAAATATTTCCTCGCAGTAGCCGAAGAAAGAATTGTACTAAAGTAACATTTCGCCGTGCTTGCAATGTCTGGGAGCCTACCATGCCTAGCACGTCCCCTACGTGGTAAAGAGAGGGATAATAATAGTACAGTTTCTTAAACAAGTATCTTGCAAACGTTTTTTGTATTTTTTCTATATAACCATGGTCCAGTGCTGAACCAGCTGAGAATAGGTTCTGTCCAGCTTGAGGTACATACCAAACCTAATTCAGATGAGCACGCTTCCATTTACCTTGTACGGACATTTCCGCATCAATTTGACGACCGGTTTGGCAGTGGGAGTAACGTTGCCTGCGAAGCTGAGGTCCTGGGTTCAAATCCCGGTAAGGGCAAATATTTGTGTGATAAGCATAAATATTTGTTCCTGAGTCTTGGATGTTTTCTATGTATATAAGTAATATATCTATTAAATATATCGTCGTCTAGTACCCATAACACTACAGCTTACCATGGGGCTAGTTCGATTTGTGTAAAATTGTCCCGTAATATTTATTATTATTATTATTAATTACTCCTTGGCGGTATGCATACATTTTTGACGACCGGTTTGGCTCAGTGGGAGTAACGTTGCCTGCGAAGCTGAGGTCCTGGGTTCAAATCCCGGTAAGGGCAAATATTTGTGTGATGAGCACAAATATTTGTTCCTGAGTCTTGGATGTTTTCTATGTATATAAGTAATATATCTATTAAATATATCGCCGTCTAGTACCCATAACACAAGCCTTATTGAGCTTACCATGTGGCCAGAGCGATGTGTGTAAAATTGTCCCGTTATATTTATTATTATTTATTATTTATTATACATATTTAGATCATCTTCCAGACGCAAAGCTCTAGGGTTGTCGAAAGGAGTGTAGCTGCTGAACAAATTGGCGCTTGACGTGATATGGTAAGATGCTCCTGGATCAACAATCCAAAAGGAATTTGAATCATCAAGTCGCGATAGGAATGCATCACCGTCGTCCTGAAAGGCTTCGTTACCCTTATTTCGTTTCTTGCATTGCTTGAGCAAGAAACATTGTTTGTGAGTATGTCCAATCTTCTAACAATGGGTACATTTCAGTTTCTTTTTATTTGATAGAAGAGCGTTGTCAGACGTAAATGTAGAGGTTGAAGGACAATTATCCAAGTTTGGAGGCGCTGTTCATGAAGTCGCAGACGTTCCATAAGAGTCGAAATACTTCTACTCTCGTTAGGCAAGGACTCCCAAGTTTTGTTGAACTCAAGATATGTCGAAGGCAAAGTGTTCAATATCCTGTTCATTAGCAATGACTGAGGGAGAGATCCTTCTTCCTTTAATTCGTCATTAAGTTGTTGCCATAATGCCTGCAGCTTAGAGATGTGCGTGGCAATATCTTCGCTTTCATCTTTTGTGTAAGTGAACAACTGGCAGTACAACAAATCTAATCTTAGATCATTTTTCTACTCGTATACCAACGTAAGTATATTCCACGTTCTTTACCGGATTTGGCAGTTAGTATGTGACGTTTAGGTTATGCGGTGACGCTACAGCCAATGATACATTGGAGTAATGCGTCGCGTTCTTCGTATTGGGCAACTTTCCTTTGATAACTTGCGACTTCATCAGCAGCCGCAGCGGTTCGCGGTGGTATAGGAATATTTTCGACGCCTTTCACTATATCTTGCACCTTGTGCATAGTTCATTGCAAAATGACGAACTTCCACTCCAACCAATTTTCCAGTCCGCGGAGCTTCTCGATATGAATGATATTTGTCCAGCACACTTGCTCGTAAAGTGGCTCTTATTACACTGTTTTTATAGCTGTAATCCAGTCCACTACACACGCGTGTTTTTCACATTACATAATCGCCCTAGTGCCTTTACATTACAGTTTTTTTAAAACTTCACTAAATAGGTTTTAGGTACAAGAAACATTTTAGGTTATTTTAATAAATCTAAACTGGTACTTGTAAAAAGCAATTAATTTCAATAAATTAATTGCTTTTTACAAAATAAAGATTTGGCAGATTGGCCAATGAGCCTTTGCCTCGACGCACGTGCGCGCGCATAAAAGACAAATGCACCGGTCGCAGCGTGCCATTTAGATTTGATTTTACAAATTTAATATTTACAAATATTGCATATTGAAGTATGATTATTAAAAAAAATTACAATATTGTGTAAATAGATTCAAGCAATGATTTTTAAAATATAATCATTATGTGGGTACGTAAATTTGAGGTAGGTACTGCATGATGACAGATATAATATAAAATTTACGACTACAGGATTGGCTACGCACGTATAACCTAACCTAGACAAAATTTTAAGTAAGGTACGTTTGATTTTTTTTGCTTTTTTCCTCGCAAGTGTGTGTTGAAAAAAGTCGTATGAAACTCGTGTGCATTGGTCATTACACTCTCGCCTTTATACAGCACTCGTCTACTACTCGTGCTTGAAGATATAGCCTCGAGTGTAATTACCAACATACCACACTCGTATCATAATGTACTCTATTACATGCAGCGTACCTATTTGTTTAGTTGATAGGTACGTTAATAAATATCTGAATCATAGCGTAGGTACCTACTTGCTAGCGGGAGTCGTTTCTTATCGTAGTTACTGCGACATTATACCTACCTAGTTATTTGGATTACAATGGCAGTGTTTGTGTATATAAGCTTTACTTGAATATTCTACATTATTAAAGTCAACTGTAAAAATATTGTTGTATAAACTGGGTGGACTTAATTCTTCTCAATAATATGTCCCATCGCTGTTATGCCAACGAAATATCTAGTTGTGGTAAGTAATTTACGAGAAGATTAATTCGATACATATTTTTGCACTTCACTGTAACTAAATTGTACGTTAGTAATACACTAGATACAACTGCTTCAGCACAATGAAAACAGTTGGATATTGGAACTACCTACCAGACAGATTTTAATTTTCTTATATTAACCAATGTAGACTGACTTAGGTTCCAGTAGATATCAACCTATGGTTTATTACACGAATCAAATAATTAAAATAATAATAACACAATGATCAGAACACAGCTTAAAAATAAACACATGAACTGAAAAACGTAGTTAAGTTTTTTCGTTCATCAGAATAATCTAAAGTTTAACATAATAGCTCACAATCACACATACGATAAAAATGATGAGTACCAAAAAACTATTGCTCCAGGTGAGGCTCGAACTCACAACCCCGGCATTACTCACGAGCACTGTCTTATAAGTACCGTGCGCTAACCAATTGCGCCACTGGAGCGACGAGCTGACTCACGAAATTACGGTATGGCTACTACGGCTTCCCTTCCCTCCCTCAACCCGTCCCCGCCCCTTGAGTATCAATGGATGGTGTGGCGTGAGCGTTCAAATTATGTAAATTATATTGCCTTTAACGTCAAGTTACGTATTTTAGAATGGCAATGTAATGGTATTTATACAAGTTAAGATGTTATTAAGTAATTAAGATAGGTAAGTAACAAGATTCTAATCGAACTGAAATAAAATCGAAGTAGGTAACTGTACAGTTGCCGCTGACTGGAGGCGTAGATCAGATATAGGATAGGTTTATACGGCACTTCTGAGTCATTAACTTAGATAATCTTTATATTGATTTTATAGCGTTTAATTAAATGAAGTAGTGAATAGTTTTTATGATCCTACTTTGTGTTTAATTGTTCACCTAGTTAAATGTGTTTAAACATCGTGGACTTTTAGGACTACTACGTACCTACCTTTAAACATACCGCGTGTGGGGAAATTCTTCTTTTGTTACAGAAAATAATCCATTAGTTACGAGCAAGGACCATTAAAACAAGAGGACTGACCATATCCATACAAAAAGCCGTTCCCCAATATGTACAACGCCATCTATGTATAAGAATTATTACTTACTAGAATACATACAGTCGGTTAAAAAGTATCTTATAGCCATCCGGAGATACCCAGCTACCCGTGTACCAAAAATAGTGTAAATCCGTTGAGCCGATTTAGCGTGTTGGAGCCACAGCGACACATACAAACATTTTATTTATATAACTTTACTAGAAGACGCCCGCAACTTCGTTCGCGGAAAAGACAAAGTCATTACCTTCTTTTTTATGACAGCGTAATAGGATAAAAAGTATCCGATAACCATCTGGAGATACCCAGCTACCTGTACCGAAAATAGTTGAAATCTGTGTAGCCGATTTGGCGTGATGAAGCTACAACGACACATACGAAGATATAAAAAAATAAAAAATATTTAGTGACCTCCATATAAGTAGTCCGTAACAATAATTTTTCGAAAATATCTTCAATAAACAGACATTTCATTTTCACAACTTTATAATAGTATATATAGACAATTATTCAACTTTGCAAGCGTGTCAGATAAGTCACATTATTTAAATGCAACGATTTATTTATTATTGGCTGTTTACGAACTAATTGTTACTTCACTACCTGTTTCTCTGTAAATTATAACACCGTTAAATGTTTATATTTAAACCGCCATTTAGTTTTCGCCAGAACATTTCCTTGCGATCGGTACACGAAGCAAAGTATGGCAAATGACAGTCCCCTTTTGTATTGTTCGTTGGTTCAGTATGTGAGGTTTTTGTCAATAGGTAGCACAAGTTATTACAGTTTGAGCTATATAATGTTAGGGAAAACTACTTTTAAAAACGATTCGTTGACACCGATAATTTAGTTCCACATGATCGCATTTAACTTATTAACAACCGTTGGGACATCGAATCGTTATCTTCAAATGCTGACCATGTTATTAGTCTAAAACATACCATTATCATTATCAGTCGAACTATAAGTACCTATAATAGTCGAGCGCACGTGGCGCGGCTCGCGGCCATTCGATTAGTGCTCGGCGAAATGATTATGTTAATCGCCTATCGAGAAATATACTTTATTGTTCTCCGCTCCTTACCTGTGGTGCACTATACAGATTGTAACAGTAGGGAGTCAATAGCCGGATACAAGATTTATATCTAGGGGAAGGGTGATTTACCTAGTTGGCCGAAATGAAGTGCAAATCTGGGTTGTCAGGGTGAGAAGGGAAGCGAGGGGAAATTTTTGATACCATGATTTCGAATCCAGTTTCTTTATCAGTTTATTATACTAAGGATGATGAGTGTGTAGATTAAAGCAGTATTATACACAATTTGGTATTAAAGCACGCGTGTGATACGTACGTCTGCGGCTCTTTTCATAAACCCACACTCGTGCTTTAATGGCTACAATTATGTAGCAGTTGTATAAAATAAACAAGTATTGCGAACCACTACTTCGGCACCTCAATGCCGTACTGCTTCTATTCTGTGCGTCAACCCCGCGCCACCGCCACCGGCGCCGCCCTGCCCAGGCGCCCGCGCTTCCGATCTCTTCGAATATCAATTAAATCCAGCTCCGATCTGTACCATTTATCCCTGTGAAGTGTAATTATATACACCCTATAATTATCACTTTCTTACTAATGAATACTACGAAGGGCTTGTTTGTTTAGCATGTGGACAATAAATAATATCGACAGATAACAAACAATACGTTTAATTAAAAATGATGATAAATCCCCGACTGAACATATTACCATGGTAAATGTTAACGGATCACCAGATATAGTCAAATATAGCGCCAAATGAACACTTTTTACTGCCGAAAATAGTGAATGATCACCAAAATTGAAACTCCATTTTAATGTAAAATAATAACCAAATTTATAACATCTTACTATCCTATCAAAGAAACTGTCTCCAAACTAATCATTGCTATATTTTGGCAATAGCGTATTAATTTCAATTTAATTAATATGGTGATCACTGATCATTTACTAAATTTGGTCTTTGAATACAATTAAACATCAAACATACTATTGTAATGCTAGAATTGTATTTTTTTTTAATTATAACTTTTTTCGTGTTCAGTATATTTTTTTGCTAAGAGAGCTTAGTGTATCAAAGTATTTTTTGGTGGTCATTATTTAAGCCCTATTGGCATTACTTGACACATTGAAATAGTCGAAGCTCGTAAAATAAATAATTTAATCAAACAATTATGTTTTGTAGTGTAAGTAAGTAAAGAGAAAATTGAAGACTGCAATTTAAACTTAACATATAGCTAACAATCATGCGATGAAAACAAAATATAGCACCTTATTCTTTTAGTTAAAATTTCGTGTGATTTAAGCTTCTAATCATTTTAATCTATACCAATTTTAAGGGTAAATGCGTTTGTATATTATATCGTAGCGTCTTAGCATTTGGCTTTTTAATCATCCACGAAATACAGAAAAGTTCGATATTTTATACTGTTAATTTGTTAAATATTCTAGTGTGTTGTTTACCATCAATCAAAACATGTATTTACAAATTGAGCATACAGTTAGCCTCGTCCAGCAAGATTGCCAGCGCTGCGCCATTCACCTGCATTGCCCGGTTGTGAAATTACCGACAATGTCATAAAGTAACCCTAGACCTCAATTATGCCCGAGATAAGCAGCCGACACAACTCACGTAGCTAATAGCTGTTGCGTCGGTGAGACGTAACATCAGAACATGCGTAGATATGGATTTCAATACTTATATAAAACAATATTTAATGTTTTATTATAAGTGTGCATTATTATTTCTCTATGTCTATATTTTGTTTACCTATTCACTTGTTATAAGCGTTGTTGTAGCGTAAGCAGCAAACCGTCCATAAAAATATATTCGGTAAACTGTATTAAAACACATTGTACATAAATATACCCCGATCGATTGATACCTAAATCAATTCCAAAATCTGTCAATTTCCATTTTGATTATTCGGTTAATTTAAACATTGTTACGTAAAAATATGAATGTGATTTCATGTAACTAGTAAGAACAGGGTAAATTATATTTAAGAAAATACACTTCAACCAAAATGCAGTAGTCACAGCAAATGTGCACCCGTGAAGGTTTGATGTTCGGAACGAATTACAAATTAGAGTACGGCTTATTCTTAAGGTAATAAAAATATTTTATAACAAACCTAAAAAGCTCAAATATTTCAGAAATAAAAACCAACTGAAAAGGTTGTAAAAGGCTTCCTTTGTTAAACAAATGTTTGCAATCGTACGAAATATAAAGTAGGGTACCTTTACTAACGTTAATGTTAATACACGTCTGCATGGTAATAATTAAATCTATATATAATTTATGCTGAGTGACGATGCATTCGGTACCCGTAAAACCACCCATCTATAGGCCAAAATTATCCAACTATCTTTGGTCCAAATTGAATATAACTTTAGCCGCCTAGATGCTGATATATTGTTATTAATAAAATATATGTCTAAGGCGAAACAACTTGTTATTATTGTAGAGTATTTTATGACAAAATTATTACTAATGATTATTAACATATTTATATCTTTCCGGGCCATACTTAGGTGCCTGGACTTCTAATTGCCATCGTCTACGTATTTTAGGTATAATAATTATAAGTGTTGAATCTTTAAGAGTATGTTTATTATTAGATCTCCTGAGGCGGGTCAATGGCAGTCTAGTCGGTGGAAATATCGAGTGGCGGCAAACTGACTGATCAGTTTGATCGAGCAGGACAATTGCCCTTAATGAAAGTAATTAACACGACGCGATCGGCCGACATCGATAACGGCGGAGCTCAGGCGCAGGTTACAGTAGGCAGGCTTCAATCGTGATTCGTGATCATGGCATACAGTGGACGTATGACAATGTTGAGCAGACTTAGAACACAAAACATTTCGAACTTGATATTATTGATTCTACTTACCTGTTCTGCCTTTATGTCTGAATTTAGCATGACGAAATATAAGCACTTTAGTGCTCAGCATTTTTGAGGGCATAATGTACATTCAGCACACATGTGGTTAGCCTATTGTCTGTAGGTACTAGGGTAGACTGGGTACGGTTGTAACAGTTTTGCTTTTATTTATCACAGCTGTAAAAACCAAATACAACGTTACAAATTGAAGAATACTCTTTAGAGTTAGAATTACACTTAATTTATTTGTCAGCAAGGCATTATTCAGTTTGTGTGCCAGTGTTACAATCTTCCCCGTGCCGTGGACGGTTGTAACAGTGATAATCAACTAAGTTTATGTAGTAACTGTATTATGAGCTACATATTCCAAGTTAACATTTTCTGGCGCACTGTCTATTTTGGCAGCTTTTAGATCTTTCTTGCGAATGTATCTCATTAGAGTAAAGATTGTATATGTCTGCTGCTTGCAGCAAAGGCTTTCCTTTTTTCACTTTATTCTGAGCATCTTTAAAGTGTTCTTGATCGCTTTCGCCTCTTAATAGATGTCTTCATTACACGTTTTCATGGCATCTGCAATGAGAAAAAAAAAACTCAAGTTACATGTGAAAAACGAAAATCATAACCAAAATAATAAAAAAAGCATGTAGCCAAAAATGGAGGGAGGCCTTTGCTCAGCAGTGGGACACTCTAAGCTAACAATAACAACTAACTAAATAATTTGGCTCAGGGACCCAAAGAGGGTCTTGGCCTTCGAAACGAGAGCACGCCATCTGCCCCGATCATGCGCAACTTCTTGCGAGAGGTGGAAGGTGATTTTATAGCATCATTTTATTTAGTATTAAAATTGTGGATATCTGAATTCTTAGTAAACAGTCTAGGTTCTAAATAACATAAATAATATTCTCATAAATATATTGGGACGCTACGGTTAGTATGTGTAGTGCCGCTGTAGTGTCTTTAAAAATGTCACAAATATAGTCTGTAGCCAGCTGCTTTGCTCCAAACCAGAAAAGCGTATGACACGATTCTATGAAATTAACTATGATAAACTAAGCGAGCAGTATCAACACTGGTCAATTGTCTTTTTTTTCTAATAACGTAAGCTGCTGAATTTAATTTACCTGCAAGTGCTGCTAAATGGAGAGAGGACTCCGTTGCAAGTCTTTGTCCAATGTTATACCTAAGAATAATGCCCTATCCACCATTTCTAAGCATTCGGCATTGAGCGACATAGTAGAAAATCCACAGCTCTAACATTAGGTATAGCAAATCTAACAGATTTCGTTTTCTTAGCATTCAATAGAAGATTATTAATAGTAAACCAGTCTAGTACTTTAACTAGTATATTATTATTTTCGCCATAGTCTGTTGCTTTCCGGTCAGCTTTGAAAATTTATGATGTATCATCAGCAAGTTGTACTGTATCGCGAAGATTATTTACTATAGATGGTAAGTCATTTATACAAACCAAAAGTAGAAATAGACCTAAGATAGAGCCGTGTGGCACTCCTAGCTTAACTGCAGCTTCAGTGGATTGGGTTCCATTTACAATAACTGTTTGTGTTCTATTGCTGAGATATAAAGACATAAGGCGTAAGGCATTTATAGATACACTATATTGTTTTAATTTCAAAATGACTGTTCCATGATCAACGCAATCAAATACCTCAGAGAGGTCACAAAAAACTACAATTGCATCACACGATTCTTTCCAGATGTTGTTAATATTTTTAATGGATACAGTTGCTGCATCGGCCGTGTAACTTCACCTTGTGAACCGTTTATTTTTATTGAAGTGGAGTGTCCTAGCAGATCCTTCAACATTAACTTTACTTAAGACCGGTAATACACACACGAGCAAAATAATTGCATCACTTTGAATCTTTTCATATCTTCACCTTATAACTTTGTAATTTTTTACCCGAAACTGATAATTATGGTACCAAATGAAAGCTGGTAATGTAACGCAGTAGAAAATATGAAATTTTGAAGTAAATTTAAGTCCAAGGTAACGAAAAAACTCGGAATCTTGAAAACTGTCGCAAAATGCATCAAAAATTAACCTACGAAAACAGAGAATAAAAAAATTACACCTGTGGATTTTGCAATTCAGGCGGTTTTTATAGACCTAATTAATTTCCTGACGTAGTCCTGAGGGATCGCATCTCACTCCTCCAGCAAGGCTTCCTTTAGTTCCGCAACATTGGAAGGGGCAGGATTTCGCTTCCGAACCTTCCTTTTCAGGAAGTCCCAGTGTTCGGTGGGGTTAAGGTACGGGCTCATCGCTGGCCAGTCCATCGTGTCGATGCCGACCTCGCGAAGGTAGGTGGAGGTGGCCCCTGCGGGATGACAAGGGGCATTATCCTACATTAGGATGAACCCCTCATGAAACATGCCAGCGTAAGGGACAACGTACTTCTCCAGGATCTCACTGATGTACCTGGCAGCGTTCAAACCACGTCCACGACCTCCAAAAGCCACGAAAACCAGCACAGTCCGCCCATCGTAGGAAATGTCGCCCCAAAACATAACAAGAACCTCCTCCGTAAGCGACTCTTTCAGAGAAGCAGCACTCAGCAAAGCGTTCCTCTGGTCTCCTGTAGACTCATCCTCTTCTGTCACAGCCATTCAGACACATCCTGCACTCAAAAGAGAACTGGGGTCCATCTCAGGCCTTTTTGGTTTCAGGTTGGCTTTCTTGAGTCTTCTTCTGACTGTCCACTCGCTGACAGCCACTCCCCGGACCTCAAGGAGTTGCTGCTGAAGAGTAACGCCTGTCTGGTGACGATCTCGGAGAACTCACGTGAGAAGGAATTGGAACCTCTTGTAAACTCTACAAACTGGAGATTGAGTTAAATTCAGCTCGGCAGCTACTGAACGTTGGCTACTTCCCTCTTGCAGCAAACGGACGACGGCGGCGTCTTCTGCTCCAGTGGTGTCCATGTTTAGTTGTTCTTCACGGGAAAATATTGCCGAGATGTGTACCGGTCGACTTCTGATAAGTGACCGATAACCCCCCCCCCCCCCCCCCCCCCCGTTACCCGTTATATAGGCGACAAAGGGAGCTCATAGTCTGAAAAATATCGGGCAAATTTCCATGTCTGTTTACTTTTCGTAGAGCTTAGATTTCACGAAACAAGATCTCATTAAAATATTTTGAAAAAGAAACCCGCTTACAAAGTTATTTGGTGCCGGTGAAAAAATGCAAAGTGATGCAATTATAAGTGTACTTCAGTTAAATCACCTGATTTAAAAATAGGTATGACTTTACTACATTTTATAAGATCTGAAAACGCGCCCTCTGATATGGAATTATTGCATTTCAAGTCTAGATAGGGTGCAATTGGATCTATGATATGATGAACAACTTTTACTGAAGTTCCCAATAAATCCTCTGTTTTCTTTAAATTCGGTGACTTAAATGTATTAATAACTTGTATTGAATTTACTTGACCAAATTCAAAGCTTACATTACATTTGCTAAAATTAACATGAAGTAAGAAATATCGTCCACATAGCAAGCCCAAATTATGAATTCACTATCTCGTCCAAATTTACAACTCGTTTTCATTCCCAACTCGTCCACATAGAAGTACCAAATTGTCCTCTTCCTATCACATCCACATGCCAATCCCAAATTGTCTATTTCATATCTCGTCGAAATGCCAAATTCGTACACAATTTCCATCTCGTCCACATTCCCAACCACTCCCAAATTGTCCACTTTCTATCTGATCCAAATGCTCAACTCATCCACAATTCCCAACTCGTCCACATACCAATCCCAAAGGGTGTATTTCCTATCTCGTCCAAATGCCCAATTCGTCCACAATATCCAATTTGTACATATTTCCAACTCGTCCACAATTTCCATTTCCAACGCATCCACTTACGTGGAAGACATGCATTGTGGCACAACGTAACGCTTAAGGTTGTTTTTTTAAATGGCCAAACGCCATGATGTCGTCTCACAAATTGACATTGAATTAAAAGAAGGTCGCATTGCAGACCTATAATAATTCTGTTTGAAATTTCATTACTTACATCTCTTGTCTGCCGCTCTCGAAAAATTTGACTTCGCAGCTTTTAGTAGTAGGTGCAATCTAAAGAATCGTCAATATTTTCAATTTTAGGAAGTTGTTACATGATTGGCACCGACTCCAAATTAGCAATAATTTTAGGTATAGATCGAGTTCATTATCACATCACAAAAAAACAGGGCTTAATCGCGTCTAAATATGATTTATTTAATTATGACTAAGCCCATTTTGTTGTGTTGTGATAATGAGTGAAGATCGTGTAAGTTTTAATAAATATAGATAGAGTTGTAAAAGGTTACTTGTAAGTAAATCGAAGAAACTATATTGAGTATAGACTTATGTTTTTAGTATTTTTTGGAGTTGGTTTATGTTTTGTTAAACATTAATTTAGTTCACGCTTTTTAGTTAATCGTGACGATTCCAATAAGCCCAAACATGTACTCATATTATTTTACTATGGACATCCGGTGCCTACTACTTTTCGACTCTATTTCATGTGAACATACACCACTTTTGGACCCTTATATTTATAAGACCTACTATTTAGTCATTGAGCTATTTTTAGGTACTACGTATAGAGAAGACGGCGCGAACAAAATCTGTGCTACAAGCGCGACAGTGCGGGGCGCGCGCCGTCATACTGTCATAGGCGCGACACTGAGTGAACTGGGGCCGGCCGACTGCAGTTGAACGGAACACTAAGTGATTGGGCGGCGTCTTCTCTATACGTAGTAATAATAGCTCAATGTATTTAGTAGACCAATTTCTTTGCCGACCGTAATACCTAAATACTTAAGAATTTCATAACCAAATTGGTCTTCCTTTGATTTGTTTACAATTGATTCACGTTCAGTATTCAGTTATTTACTAATTGCGAGTCTGTGACAAGTGTTTATTTTGCTTTATTTTACACGTACACGATGCCATTATGCTGTATTACGAATAAATTAAATGTAGGTATAGGTACTAAGAAACCTGGTTTTAAGTCAGGAAAGAAATAACATTATTATGCTTTCTCTAAGGTACACATTTATTTTAAATAAAGTTATGACATTCTACATCTAGGTATTACATAGAATGTACGCCTCTTCTTTATGATGTAAACATAAACCTAACTAACCTTTACATGATTTAGTGTACAATAAACAAAAATAATAAAGAAATACCGATGAACGTATTTATATCTACCTAAAATATCGAAAGTTAAGTTTTATCACCGATGGTCAGACTGTCACGCCCTTTGATTATCGTCAAACTCAGCTTTTTAAAACCCTATATCGTAGGTCAGTTGGTTACTGTAGGATTGTAACTGCTGTAGCATGGGCGCGGGCCGTGCACGCGGCGCTCGCGCAACCGCCGCGGACACCACAATGCGCGCCTAAATCAACCTACACACCCGTTTTAATTGCTTAAATAAATTTAACCATCTCGTATATTCAATAATAAAGAGTCCGAACAAAGGTTTACTACTAAATAACTTTAAATTAGTTACGTTAATTGACTACCTTCGTTATCTAGCGGTATTCAGGCAACCGGTGCCCAGACTATGATGTTGTAAGCCAATCATCGTATTTGCATGGTTAAAACGAAAGTTAAATTTATAAAGAAAAGTGTTATACATAAACACATGGATATATGTAGGAATATTAAATAGTGAACAGGTTTTAGCCGGTATAATATACATATTTTACCTATTAAGAAAATAATAGTTATTTGTTATGCAAGGCTTCAAAGTTGTTATATGGCGCGAGTGCTTCAATTGAAAGCCAAGCAAGCGAAGGAAGTTAAGATATAAATATAGATGCATGAGCGTAGCGAGGCTTTCAAGGCACGAGAAGCCAAATAATTTTGCAGCCGTGCGAAACACACAGCTTTTCACCTCACCAAAGCGAGGAAATATGTGATGAAATAAAACTATAATATATATAAAAAAAAAACTATTTCCAAAACTAACTTTTTCCATTAAAAACTAGTAACAATGAACCTACGAAACACACTAATAATAGTTATAACATGACAAACAAATAAACATATTAGTAGTAGGGTACATTATACGGCAGACATCAGTAAATAAGCCATACTGGTCGAGTAAGATAATGAACGGACCGAGTCGTAGGCTACTATAACATAATACGAAGAAAATGGCATTTACCGTCGAAGCATGTAAGTGCTTTTTATCAAAAATTTAACTTAAGAATATTTTAAAATAATATACTAAGCCCGCCTTAATTCGCAAATATTTTTTTAACATGCACTGTGCGTTTAGTTATTTTCACGGTCTTATCATAGGAATCAAATTTTTTATGTAAAAAATATTTTTTTATTTTAGAAATAATGTTCATATATATAATAACTGATACTTTTTCAAAAAAATATAAAAATACAATCCCAAAATAGTAACATTCATTTCGACTTTTTTCTACTAGTTTACACGGTTTAATTATGAACTAAACGCAGCTTAGAAACTATTTCCGCGCAAACGTCAATGGCACATTGTTTTTCTTTAATCATGTTTATTTTTAGTCTGCAAAGACTGTCTACGTCCTTTCATTTTTTTTTCTCGATAAAAAATGCAGTCTTGCTTAATAATAAAACAATTACTCGTGTGTATATTAAAAATGCATAGTCAATATTTAAATAATAACATATTTGTCGTACATAAAATAACGTTTTAAGATGATCAATTACGTTTTTGAATTCATATACGACCTCATCGCACTCTCATTTCAACTCTTCGTACAGGTGGGTTTTGAGAAAAAATATAAATTCGAACTTCAAATGACTTTTGCACGCTAATGTGCAAAATTGATTTTTCCACGCAGATTTGGCGCTTTAAATGTAACTTTTTCGAGCGAGTGAGGTGAAAATAGTATTACTCAATAATTGTTAAATTTAAGAAAATAAATTGTAGTACTAAATATATGTAAGTATACATATTTGATATTTCCATAGAACACATACACAGATTATACATGAATAAGCGGACTTAATAAATACAAAAAAAAAACTGTAGGTAAATTGATTTTTTCTCAGATTTAATTCTAAATGTCAAATGGTTCTTCAAACAGAAAGCACCAGGAGCACCTTTCTGAAACGAGAATGAAACCAACCATAAATTCAGCTGAGGTTCAAAATGAACTTTCTCACGAGAATAACATAAACTGTAACAATTAAGGTTTATTTGACGGATGTGCAACAACTTTCACGCAATTCACATGTCCATAATAAGAAACAATTTGTTGGAGGTTGGAGCACACCTGCGAATCCTTCCACTTTTATGCGAAGACGCCACGGTTCTATTGTCAGCTGACCCAGGTAAAGAGATTCTTTCATGTAAACACAGCTCTAGCGATTTACTCGTGTGAACCAGTTCAAGGCGATCCGAATATGATTGAACCTTCAGAGATTACACCTTTCGACGTTTTTTACGGTCCTACCTATATTTACATTTCGTGTGAGTAAGTGTAGATCAAGGTTACGGCTGCATTCATTTTATGGGCTACAGTAAATCAAGAACAAATTTATCGATAAAATGGTATAAAGCTAATAGTGCGACTTGTTGGTGTGTTTGACCAAGATATTTCCCAGATACGCCTATGCATAAGTAAACAACTAGTACAAATACAAATATTGTCACCTATATCTCCTCCAAACTTTCAAGGTTACCTTCACGTTACATTCTATGGCCGCGTAGTTTGTATCTTCTCTGTACACTTACTTATTTTATTTAGGTGAAAATAAACAAGATATAACTGCAAATCATCGTACTATCTGCTCTGCATTTCATTTACATACATATATTCCAGGTATCCATTTACATACATACATAACATATAGGTAAATATCTGTTACTATGAGGAAAACTTGATTATTATTAATCTGTGAAGTGGAAACTTAGGAAGACATTACTTGGTAATTTTAAACTCTAATAAAGGGCTGCCACAATAGATTAAATCTGGTCGAAGCGGCATACAGTAGGCCCACTAATCAACAATAATAATAATAATACGGATAGTTTTTATGCATGTAAATTATAAGTACTCAATAAACGTCGGTGCTGATTTGCAATACATACAAATAAATTACCAACAGGACAATGTTAAATAAATCTATTACATAATGAACGATTGTATCATAATATGCAGAGTAGGCAAGGATAATGAGCTCACCACAATTATGCGGTGTCGCGTGGAAGTGTCAAATTTATATGGGCCATAGGTCTGCACTTGCGCCGACCCCTCACCGAGACCGATTGTTTTGCTTACCAAGCCTCATATAATGTCTAAGAGTTATATCGCAAAATGAACTATCCATACTAATATTATAAATGCGAAAGTGTGTCTGTCTGTCTGTCTGTCTGTTACCTCTTCACGCTTAAACAGCTGAACCGATTTAGATGAAATTTGGTATGGAGATAGTTTGAGTCCCGGGCAGGACGTAGGCTACTTTTTATCCCGGAAATGTACCCTTATTTGCGATAGACGAATTTAAGACGGGCGAAGTCGCGGGCAGAAGCTAGTACTCTTTATACCTCAAAAATATTTTACATTGTCAGTTTGAAATATTAAGTAAACTCATTTTGTCTGCCGAGGCGGGCAACACGTGACGAACACAATGAAGAACAATGCGCGCGCAGAGTCGCAGACTCGGCTGCTCCGGGAGTCACGTGTGTCGAATCAGGGAATTTTCGGCTCATAGTGATACAACTGCAAAGTTATTGAAAATATATCGATGTCATAGTCAGTTAAAATATTGAGTTTCATATGCTAGCACAGTCATTTCATATCGATTAGGTTCGGTTTTCATTTCAATATGTAATACGAAATGTCAGAATATAATTCAAATGCAAATACTTTGGTCTAACATGCATAATCATAATGTTACTTTTAAGATTATTGTTTGAGATTAAATGATTTCTGTTAGCTCTGTATTTTATATTATCTGAAAATATAAATTTCCCTTGAATGTTAATAGTAGACTATGATACGATTGCACTAAGTTGGTATTGGTAATTACAGTCGAGGCTATCTTGCGAGTGTAATGACCAATGCACACGAGTTTCATACGACGTTTTTCAACACACAAGCGAGGAAAAAAACAAGAAAAAAAACGTAGCTTGCTTTCAAGTATATAAAGTTTCGCGAAGGTTACATTAATCCGTCATCAGTAAATTAACGTTAATATTTACCTAAAATTTCATTTCCTGTAATTATATACACTTATTTTTAGAAAACAATCAATCAAATCAAATAGGTAATCATAATGTCATCTATTACTGTTATAAAGTTGTAAAAATGAAATGTCTGTACATTGTACTTTTTGGGTTTTTTTGTATGTTTGTATGTGTCGTTGTGGCTTCATCACGCAAAATCGGCTAAACCGATTTCAACTATTTTGGCACACGAGTAGCCGTGTATTTCCAGATGGTTATAAGATACTTTTTACCCGGCTACGCTGAAGAAAAAAAGAGGGTTATGACTTTTCCCCTCCGCGTCCGAAGTTGCGGGCATTTTCTAGTACATAATAATTCAACATGAAATGTTTGTAAATATGTATCTCAAATTATATCAAAATGGCGCTCTGTAGCCCACACATGCACAGGGATGCTGTAATTTTTTGACAACGTTTTTCCTTGGTATGTTAAAGAACGACCTTTTTTTAATAGAAATATTGGTGAAAAAACTACTTCAATCTCACTAAACTTGCCCAGATACAACAATATTAAACTTGAACTTTCCCAAAAAACGCTCCATCCATACTTATACGCCTAGGAACGTGTGACATTACACTTTCCTATACCTTGTATGGGGAAATTAAGAACTAAGAAAGAAGATGAAAAAACTTTGTTCTGCAGCTATGTTAAGGGCCTGCATCATCAAGGAATGCCTATCCATAATTTGTAATAAGGGATGCATTTATTGCGTGCATCAAAGAAAGAGAAAGCTAATACACTACAAGCTGGGGATTTTTTATCGTAAGCGCCAGATGTAAAAGTAGGTACAATGAAATCGAAGATTATTTACGTTTTGTTAACATTTCAGGTAGTGACGTAAAACATAAAGGGAAGAACGACATTTTTACTTATCCGTTATATATATTTAGCCGTTTACTAATCTGTCGTTTGTACCTACAAACTAGACAAAAAACGGAAAATGAAGACGCGTTTTTCGGATTTATTTTCTATCGAGGACATTTTAAGCAAAACGGTTACCGCGTTAGGCACTGAATGGGTTATACAGTCAAAAAACACATATCTGAATACCAGCCTGTTTCATATACATATGACCATAACTCACAAAAAATTGCTTAAATTTTCGATGCATCCCCTTAACTTGCGTTTACTGAAACGGTTTCATAACAATTGTAGCTAACAGTTCATGGGTTATTAAATGGTAGGTATAATTAGTTATTCATAGGTACTTTAAAAAAATACTTTTCCACCAGACTTTAAAGGCTCATAAAAGAAGCTACACGTAAGGTGTCGAACTCAATTTATTTTAATGATGTCTATCATAGAAACTATAATATCGCATCAACGTTAAAGCCAAAGCTAAATGGCCAATTAGCTGAACATTAACAATAAACTGAATAATTATATTCATAATAATACAAATAAATGTAATTTTGTTCAGAAAAATAAATCAATTGATTGAATTTGTTTGTTTTTTATAAGTGGCACGTTACATTTATCAAAAGAACCTGTATTGCTTCTTAGACATAAAAACTCTTTACTGACGTTTAAAAAAACTGTAATGATAAGGCATTAGTGAGATTATGTAATGTATTGATTATCACACTCAAACAAGCTATGGAATAAGAACCACTTTACGAGCGTTTGGAAAAATATATTTAAAGGATGGTCGTGCTTATAACGGATACTGTAAGTAAATGGTGCTTTGGTACGTTGTGTTATCCGTTGTCCGGTCTTGCAATACATTCCCGCTGCACTGACTTTCGCTTCCAGCTAATATGACAAGCTTACTTTTGTGGGGAGGCCTGTTTTCCGTGCATCATTCAGCTCGTGGTCGCCACTCGAGAACACACTTGCTAAAGTTACAATTAGGTGCAATATCATAATTATTCAGATCTTTCGAGTGAAGGCACATGGGATTGAAACTCTTAAGGCACCATCGCTAATACCAGAGGCATAATTGGGTTTATCGAATCAAATTAGTGTAGTCTATGCTCTACCATATAACTCGATCTCGAGCAAAGTTGAACCGAAACAATAAATCTGGGTTCTACTTGGTCTACATAAAAGCATTCCTCGACGAGAGATGAATGAATTGAAGCATGTCGCTCGTTTTTCGTAATATACATTCATAAAAAAAGTGCGTTCGGTCTCAGGTGCACACCTGTTGAGGCGCCGAGACCGTGGGACTTGGCAGGTACAAGTAATGTTGGCGATCATATGCAAAAACTGTGTGAGATGCTTATACATGCAGTTCACTTAGGCTGAAATTTAAATGTTTCTGTTACGGCTGAATAAACATTTATACAGAAATTTACAAATTTAAACTAGTTAAGATATTGGGTTGATGGGTTGTCACCTTCCATTCTAAATTACCTAGGGATGAACAAAAGTAAAATATTAAAAATCCGATTTCTCATATAAATAAACTTACTTCTGCCCGCGACTTCATCCGCCTTAAATTCGTTTATCGCGGATTAGAGGACTTTTCCGGGATAAAAAGTAGCCTATGTCCTTCCCCGGGACTCAAACTATCTTCATACCAATTTCGTCCAAATCGGTTCAGCTGTTTAAGCGTGAAGAGGTAACAGACAGACATACAGACAGACAAACACACTTTCGCATTTATAATATTAGTATGGATACAAGTACTAAATTGGGACGTTTTCGAATTAGATGAATTGATTGTCTTACCCCAATAGCATATACCAGCAGCTATGCCCGCGGCGCCGAGGATTTATTATGCTAGGTTATCCCTGACTTTTCTCTGTCTGTGCGCCAAGTTTCATCGATGTAATTGATTGTTCATGCCATATTGAATATCAAATATCCAAATATATTTAGATTCAAACATCCTCGTCCTAGAATTTTGAAAGTGTGAGAATTTTTCTTATAATAGATATTCATCGATGTCATTTGATAAAATATTTAGCCACTCGATTTATATTAAGTGGGATGTATGTAAACAAATCAACAAATTCTCGCAACTCTCATCCCATATGTATTTATTTGCTAAATCCCTTTTCAATGTTCTCTCTAATTTATGTTATATTACGCGGTAACACTTGAATAACACTCCTGTTCCTCCGCTATAGTCCTTGTCACTTCAAATTTGAATAAGTAAAAAGATGTACGGGGCCCAGAAAAATAAATCAACCCTAAAATATAACTTGACCAAAAAATAACTGTGACCGCAACAAAAGCACGCTTGTGCATTTAGTAAGCGTGCGTGTGCATTTAGTAAATGGCTGGTTTACCATATTTTTTACGATATTTGTTTCTTTAAATTTATATTATATTACGATGCATGAATGCCCGTTCAGAGTGTCCTCGATCAAAACCTATTAGGTAATTGAATCACTTTTATGATGTTACTTTTACAAAAATCTGGCGATCCGGTCAGGTATTCATACCGCGGCGTATAGATGCATTGTTTATTTCCCTCGGCAGCATAAGGAAAGCACGGAACATTCGTGTGTAGGCAGAGGCCACTCACACGTAATGTAAAGTTTCGTGTTTCAATTTTTGCCCATATCTGGCGGTGGTGGTGCGCGCGTGTAGACAGATGCAGATATGCTAAGAACGTGCAGATACGGGCAACCGGCGGCGGCCGTAGGCGTGAACATCGAACTTGGCCACTCACTATTCGCGCTACTTGGCGATTTATGCTCTTCCCGGACCTAACTGTCTGCACATATACTAAACGCTTCTGTTAAATTAAATGTCCGTATACCTGTATTGAGGATGTTTAAAAAAAATATTGGAACAGACTATTTGGAAGTCACTGAATCGATAAATATATTTACAAAACATTTTTCCTCAGCCTTTTTAACCGACTTCCAAAAAAAGGAGGAGGTTCTCAATTCGACGAAATGTTTTTTTTTTTTTTTATGGATGTTCACCGATTACTCAAAGACTATTTGTCCGATTTCAATTTTTTTTTTGATTTTATAGAAAGTACTTTCTAGTTGGTCCCATTTAATTTTGGTGATGGAATCCATGAGGAATTGAAGGAACTCCTCAAATATTGTAGGTATACATATAGCGATTTTGGTATTATTAGAAACATAATAAGCATTTGCATTCAGAAAGTGTAAATTGGTGAAGTGGAACTGATGCAGAAGACCACAGAATGCCATCGGAACTCCTCAATGATAAATGATTTACGGGTGGCGACAAAATATCTTGATTAATTTAGCTAAGCAACTTCATAGTCACAAATTTAAATGTTCCTGATGAGAATGGTACCATCGAATTGATTTGATGATGGAGCCGGAAGGTAGGCACCAGATCTATGTAATAAAATAATGTATCCTAGCCGTGTTTGGGCTTGTTCGAATCGTCACGAGATACACTTTTAAGTAACGATTAACTAAACAGTGTAAAATAAATAAACTTTTAAACAAAAAAATAAAACCGACTCCAAAAAAAACTAAAAAGTAAAAAATAACGCCATAATTCAGTTTCTTCAAATTACTTACAAGTAACCGTTTGTATACTCAATCTATACAGTATATACAATTCATGTTATTTTGGAGTCGGTGCCATCGTGTCACAACTTACTAAAATCGTCAATTTTCAATATTTTACACATAATTTATATGGCACCGACGCCAAAATAAGATTAATTGTATATACTGTATAGATTGAGTATACAAACGGTTACTTGTAAGTAATTTGAAGAAACTGAATTATGGCGTTATTTTTTACTTTTTTTGGAGTCGGTTTTATTTTTTTGTTTAAAAGTTTATTAGAAGAACTGTCGATTTATGTGCCACACATTGATATTTGCTGAAAAAAAAAAACTGTTTCAGTTACATGTATGCCCACGGAGTGCTCCCCCCCTAGATATACATTTTATTATTATGTAACTATCATACTAAGTAGCGGCTAATACAAAACACCTATCCTATAAATTTCATTAATATACATTTAGTAGTTTTTGAGTAAACCGCCTGTGACATGCGGACGAACAGACGGACGGACGGAGGGACGGACGAATGGACGGATGGACGGACGGACGGACGGACGGACGGACGGACGGACTAAACTAGGGTTCCGTTTTTGCCATTTTGGGTACGGAACCCTAAAAAGAGGTGTTACGACTTTTTCTCCTCCGCGAACGAAGTTGCGGGCGCCTTCTTGTTGTAGTCTTTACCATTATAAAGTTGTAAAAATGAAATGTTTGTTCATTAAACATATAAAAAATATATATACAAACGGACTATTTGCAGGTCATTAAATCGAAATATTTTTATTTTTTGTAGGCGCCTTCTAGTTGTAGTCTTTACCATTATAAACTTGTAAAAATGAAATGTTTGTTCATTAAACATATAAAAAAAATATATAGAAACGGACTACTTGCAGGTCATTAAATCGAAATATTTTTATTTTTTGTAGGCGCCTTCTAGTTGTAGTCTTTACCATTATAAACTTGTAAAAATGAAATGTTTGTTCATTAAACATATAAAAAAAATATATAGAAACGGACTATTTGCAGGTCATTAAATCGAAATATTTTTATTTTTTGTATGTTTTGTATGTGTCGTTGTGGCTTTATTACGCCAAATTGGCTAAAAGCTGGGCATCTCCAGATGGGTATAAGGTACTTTTTACGCGACTACGTAGAAGAAAACAAGAGGAGTTATGAGTTCTTATCCTCCGCGGACGAAGCCGCGGGCGTCTCCTTGTATACAACAGATGACTGGTATAAAAAGCCATAATAAAGCTCTGGATAAGTTTTGCACATATTAATTTAAATTGGCCACGTTTAATTTGGTAATGCCGTAATCTATTAATATTATAAACTTGTAGGATTGTAGATGATGATATTGAAGATGTTTCAAAAAAAAATGTAATAGACTATTTGGAGGTCACTGAATCGAAAAATATATTAGTTTTTAACAAACTTCCAAAAAAGGAGGAGGTTCTCAATGCGTCGGAACCTATTTTGTATGTTTGTATGTGTGTCGTTGTGGCTTCAGCACGCAAAATCGGCTAAACAGATTTGAACTATTTTTGGTACACGGGTAGCTGGGTATTCATCCACAGATGGTTGATATTTTTTTTTTCAGAATATCAATGTTTGGCAAATATTTCGACAGACCTTTGAAAAAGACTGAGGTTTCTAAAAAGAAAATTCGTTTAGTGAATATTTTCTGAAATAATGGCTCCAAAAGTTGCATAAATTGTGTCATTCCTCACTCTATTTTCTAACGTCCAAAAAATATGAAAAAAAATATAAAGATAAAACTTAATAAATATTTTCAATGAAAATTGTTTTCAACGTGATCGAATACACCGTTTTAGAGTTATTGCAAAAAAACTGCACCTTTCAGCTAAAGGACGTGCCGTGGAGATACGCTCTTTTGCTAGTGCACTTTTTCATATCGTATTTTTTTCATCTGTAATGCATTTTTTGTATGAACGGCTTAGGAACCCTACACTGAGCATGGTCCGTCCGACATCCTCTTGGCCGGTTTTTTCATGTTTGATTTATTATTTTCGAAATTTTCACGTTTATTAGGTTTGCTACTCATTTCCACAATTCGCATGCGCAACCATTTTTTTACAATCCTATTGAATAATCGGGTATGTGTGATTTAGTGCCTTGTTGATTTTATCCACATTCCGCGCCGTTGTACAATGCCGACTGGCGCAATGTGAAATTCCATTAAGGTTTTTGAATGCGAATAAAAGAAGATTTTTGGAAAAAATCCGTCGTGGCCGCTCTCGAACAGGTTATTGTTCAGGCTTTAAAGAGGAACAATGGCAAGGTAGTGTTTCCAGTTAACCATGACAAACTGCGCTGTTTACCTGTGGATTTGCTTATTGTTATTCACTGCATTGCGTAAGTAATCCTAGTGTTATTCCTCCGAAATTACTGCATCTGATCGGAATAGCTGTGTAGTGGCTTTGCGGTATTTATTCCTAGTAGATGTAAAAATAATTTTAAACTTAACACTTGTAGTCACTTTCTTTTCACTAATATTTAGCATGACCTTGACCGTTAAATTACTTGTTTTTGTTACTGGGGCCTTGGGGTCATAGTCCGTAAACTCAAAATATATCACGTGTTTTATCGTGTGTCTGTTGTGCAATACAATAACCTAGCGCTGATTCTGCGTCGTCTCGCCCGCTGCTGATTCACTAAGCTGAACTAAGCAGAATAGTAATACCTGCGACCAGATCTCACGTTTGGAAAAACGTGAATTTTTTGAATCACTCGTCACAAGTAGATCGCAAGTGCTACTTAATTTGGACAAGTGAAACTGCGAAATCGAAACTGCGATAGAAAGGTGAAAATTAATAATCGGAAGCCTTGGTCGAAGCCGTATATCATTATGTCGAGCGAGAGTTAAGCATTTTATCACGTGGTGGCCGATACACGAGTCCGTGATCGATCAGGGAGCGATACTCAAAGTGTGCTACTCGGATAGCGCACGTCCGTACAACGTGCGGATGTCGAGCGAGCGAGATAAGCCACCTTAACCTGTCCGGCTTTATCGCTCTATATGCTCAGTCAACAGTTCCTACACAAATAAAGCAACAAAAATAACTTGGACTTGACATATCGCTTAGCAATGGGATCGCGTCAATGCTGGATATTTAGGTATGTCTCATTTCCTAACTAAAATGCACTGGTTCGAATAGTGTATATGCCAAAGCAAATTACTCAATCTATTCGTAAGGTAGAAAAGCAGAAAATTTAATCCGCACAAAGATAGCCCAAAGTCTAAAAATATGGCAAATAAGGAATAAAACTGTTTTTCGGTTAAGAACGATGATTAGGATGTCCACTAGGACAGAAATAACACTACATTTTCTAATGGGTTTGCGGCGTGTCTGAGGAGGATACCTGAGATTCAAATGACATAATTAGGATATAATTTTACACCTTATGATCTCGAAGTAAAAATTCGGTTACCGGCATACAGCGATAGGATAACAAGGAAATTATACGCGAAACATGACCCTCACCAATATTATCAATAAAATTAATTAGTCGTTGTCATCCCGATTTACACGAGACGCGAGCATGCGGCTCATAAATCGTCGTCGTTTGTTTATAACCCCTGTCTCACTGGCGGGCAGGTATTGACAATGACATTGGCGGGTTACGAATGACCGACCACCGATCTGCGTTTGCACGTAATATATCTCCGTGCTCTACTCGAGTGGCGAAAGTTTGTTTATATAATGCAAGGGATTGAGAGATGTACATAAATATCACGAAGGTCGCCATAAGTGGGCCGATGGCGATACTTCCGGCCGCGTGGCCGGCACGTGCGCCGCAGGATGCGCGCTGCATATGAGCGAGGACGCCCTTTGGTATTGCTCAATAACAATAATATGTATACATCTCTATATCATACCCGTGTCGCAAACTTGCTGCACTTTCCTCGTCCCACCCGAGCTCAACATTCCGTAAAATATATTTGTAATATTTTACCGTATAGCACGTTACGCATTAAGCATTTATTTGCATTTCATGTTGTGGACACCGGTGGTATGTTCAAGAATGCCAGCGATATTCTATTTTAGGTACGCGAAATAGTCGTAAAACATGACGATTTACAATTGAAAAGTTGTTACGAAAGCTCATCGTAAGAAGGAATAATTCTTTCCCAGTGTGATATACGGCGACAATAATACACGCGAAGAAAAAAAATAATTCTTGATTTCCTTAAGTTATTGGCACAAAAAAGGAAAATTTAAGACGTGCCAATTCAGACAATGCGGACTGGTGTTAATCTTGCCGCGATCAATAAACTCTCTGATTACACATTCATGGAATACTTTGTAAAGGCTCTCACAAATATATTTCGTGTGTTGTCGTAAGACATCTCCAACATTGCAGGAATGAAAATATATGACACATAAATAATATTTTGTTTGTTATATACAATATAACATTTATTAGACAAAGCAGTTTACTTAAGATGGTTTAGTTGTGTCGGCTCAAGAGAAAACTTAATGAAAAGTTTGACAAGACCGTTCATAATAAAAAAAAAACAGAACCGACTTCAAAATAAACTAAAAAGCCATAAATAATCTTTTATGTACGGTACGGATCACATTTGAATCACCTTTTGAAGTCGGTGCCAAACCATTCATTTATTACTATTAAGAACCGCGGCGGCGAGCCTTTAGTTATTATGAACCTACATATATATTTAGTCATAGTAATTCGTATTTTTGTTGAATAAAGAACTTTATTTACTTCAGGTTTGGCACCGACTTTAAAAGGTGATTCAAATGTGAACCGTACCGTACATAAAAGATTATTTATGGCTTTATAGTTTATTTTCAAGTCGTTACTTTTTTATAAAAAAAAATATTTTTTGCTTTTAGTGATGGATTTTAGTAGTGATATAATATAAAGTATTTTTTAGAGCCCAGAATGGGAAGATTGAGGAGGCACTTTGCACGCATCTCTAGTCTGTGGAAGTAAGAAATGTAAAAGTTGGTTAGTTCATTGAACCTTCCATCATCAGCTCAGCATGAAATGATGACAACCAGAGGAAAACAACTGATAACTTTAGAAAAATATATACAAAACATTGTTGTTGCCTATAATATTTGAGGGTTTCTCTCGATTTCCCTGATATTCCATCATCTAATCCCTACTTGGTGATAAAGAGACTACTTCAGGGACACACTAAAAAGAATATGACTAACTTCTTAACGTATTTACCTATTATAGGTGTTTTTTTTTAAGAATTATCCTCTAACTCGTAACTTTTAAGGAGTTGTACCTTCCGTCATCAGCTCAGCATAATGAGATGATGACTACCATATGCAAATACTTAAATAGCTTAAGAAAATATATGAAAAACGTTATAAGTGCCCATAAAATTTGAGGATTGCCCTCGATTTCCCTGGGATCTAATCATCAGATCATAACTTGGTGGCAATGGGACCACCTCGGGAGTATACCCTTTCAAATAAAAATAATTTTTATAATCGGTCCACAATTGGCGGAGTAATCCATTAACATACAAAAAAAAAAAAAAAACTATCCAATATATAACCTCCTGCTTTTTTGGAAGTCTGTTAAAAATATTAGCTACGAGTAGGTCCATAATACGTATATATGTAAATATTTTTCCCCCTGTATACCAATTCTACATTAAAACGAAATTGTATGGATTGGTCCATCCATACAAGAGACATATGGGTCAACAGACGCATTAAAGACCGCCAACTGATCCAGATAAGTAAAAAAAAGTGCCAGCTGACCGTTTCCTACATCGTTGTTATAATTACTAGCAGGAAGGCAGAACGAGGTGACACGGACTAAATTGGCGCATCTGTTACAATAAACGGGATTCCGCCCAGCCACCGGCCGCAGGCGTCATCTGCGATTATTTTTTCTAATACTTGATGCTTTGTTTTTGTTAACTTGCACCCATTTCGTTTTTGTTTCGTTAAGTGCATTCTCTAATAATAGGTCATAAATGAAATACTTAAAAATTTACGTGATAAGTAGGCACTGATATGATGATTGTATTCACCGCAAATTAATCAATTAAAATGATTGTCCGAGTAGTAGACGGACGGCTTTAAGTGTGTCGCTTACTTGAATTCGTTTTGTAATGGATAATACTAAATTATTGCGGTTGTTAACGCATTAGGTACTTTCAAAATGAATAGTTTTATATTCGAAACTGATATTTCTAATTTCCTTTTATTAGCGAAGAAAATAAATAACTAAGCAAAATGATCAAGAAGCGGTTTAAATAAACCTTTATAATATGACTAGACGATGACCGACATTTTATTTGCGAAGGTGAAAGAGTCAGAAACCCTATTTTTTCGACAGCGTAGTTTGTAAAAAGCATCCTAATAACTGTCTGTGGATACCCAGCTACCCGTGTACCAAAAATAGTTGTAACCTCTATGATGGTTGCGTTTGTCACGCGATAAATAAATTATATAGCTGCCGTCACCTTCTGACACGTATGTGAGTGCGAGCGTGACAGGCGCGTTATCATATAATTTCTCGCGTGATAGACGCGACAATCATCGGCCCGCTGCTTAGCCGATTTGGCGTGATGAAGCCACAACGACGCATAAAAACATACTAAAATACCCAAAAAAAGTATGTCCTCTATATTATAAAAAAAAAATGAAAATATCTTCAATGTACAGACATTTAATTTTTACAACTTCATATTCAAGGAGCGAAACTATGATGCCGATGACAGACGTATGATGGTAAGCTATATACAGGATGTTTTATCTAATCACTTACCTTTATCTTTATTGACTTCTTTAATTTACTCACATTACTTGAGTTAAGATGGCAAGTACGTATAACATAATTAACTATTTTTGTTATATTAAAAAGAAGATTATTGGAGATAACAGCCAAATTTCTGTTTAATATTTTTCTTACTTGTGAATTGTAAAAATAAATAGTATTATTGTTTCGCTTGAGCGAAGTCGCTTTGGAGTCTATACAGCCGTATTTGCAGAAGTTGGTTTTTCTGATTAAAAAATGTATTAACTTCTGCTGTCAGCAAAAAATGTACAGTTAAAGTAATCAATATACAAACAAACATTGGATAAAAGCACATTGAACTAGGACAAACATGATTTTAATATACATTAACTTTCAGCGAAACATTTGTTGTGTTGTTTAATTTGCTTGAGCAAAAATATTTTTGTTGGAATTACACTACCCAATGAAATATATTTTTATCGTATTTTTTTTTCAAATATAATTAATTACCAAATATTTTTAATAATACATAATAATATTTACATTAAAATTATTGCATTATTCAAAATCATTGGGGCGTTGCAATGTTGTTTAAAAACACATCCTATATCTATGAGACTTTGCGTCATAATGACGTCACTGGCATCATAGTTTCGCTCCTTGTAGATTAGTATTTTCCAGCAGTTTCTCCCGCGTGGTAAAGCACTGTCAGTTTTATTCCTCGGGGAACCCTACATTTTTCCCGGGATACGCGAAGGTTGTGTCACAATCCGGGCTCTATTCTATCTATACATATAAGAAAACCTATTCACCTTTTCACCTATCCACTTCAACCTATTGCCCCGCTATCGCGTGAAAGAGGGTTACACCAACAAATACACTTTCGCATTTATAATACGAGTAAGGATTGTTTTTTAGGTTAGGCAGGGTTTAGTTAGGTTTAGTTATGCTTATTTCAAATTGCTTAAAAATGGCGAATTCAACTTCTCTCTATAAGTTAACTACTTACCCGCGGAGCCAGCAGTGGCGTGCACAGGGTTTTTGGCCAGGGTAGACCGTTTATCTGTGCAGTTATGGAGCCATAGTCATTCAGGGTAGGCAGTGTCTTTATGCCTATATGGACAGCACGCCACTGGGTGCCAGCTACCGAAGGACTAAATGGTAATGTGCCGCAGAGACCCCAAGTTCTTACTTAGTAGCTCTGCTTCCTGACTAGCAAACAGGGAACTGACATATAAGGCCGCTTGTTTTCTTTTGCACCACTCTTTTTGTTTGCAGTCCAAACTTAAGGTGGTAAGTCATTGCGCACAGTGTCAGGCCATTAAATTCTTTAATAAGCTGCCTACCTCGCTAAAAGCCATTAGTGTCGTAAATATTTGCAAAGGAAAACTTAGGTCACTATTATTGGAGAAGTGTTCTACGAGTGATTTTTTTGTGGATGAAACATTGTAAATAAAAAAGAGTAATGGTATATAACGTAAAGTTTCTAAAAATAAATTGACATTTATTTAATTAGTTTTGAGAAGGATGAAATAATTTTAAAATTTAGTATACTCTAATATGTATTAATTAAAATTGGTTTTAGGTTAAGGATTAGCTATAAAAGTATTGTACTTATTTTTAACACACTTTTATTAGGTCGACCTGTATGTAACTAACTATATATGTAATGGAATCTAAGGATCGTAGCGTCATGAAAATTTGCAGCTGTATGTTGTTCTGATGACAATACAATAATATGATACTGTCGAACTGATCTGATGGTGGAGCTGGAAGATATGAACTGGAACTTCATGATGGAACATCGTATCATAGCTGTGTTAGGATTTGTTAGAAAAGTCTTGTAAAGCGTATTTTTCTAGTGTTTTTTAAACTATTAATTTATTAAGGAAATATTCGTATATTGTTTCTAGAATAAAGTAAAAGAAATAAAAATTAGAAATACTGCTGCAACTATAAATAAGTAGGTATACAACGGTTGAATAACTGTACTTTCCAAATTGTAAGAAGACTCTACTAAAAACGCATGAATTAGTCCGTCACCACGCGAGCGAAGCCGAAATTTCTTATAGTATCTACTTGAAAATGAAGATGCCGATTTTCACTTTCGGCTGTCGTTTTTACACTTTGTGAGCGCAAATGTAGTAAATATATCGGACTAGTCTAGGCCTTGTTAGACCTGTGTAGCCCTTCTTTACGTCTTCCGTATTTCGCAACGGATGTGCATTTTATAATGATCAATGGATAAAAATATGATTTGATTTCGTAATATTTAAATCAGTCAGACATCAGAAGCAAAAGGCTTTGCTTATAAACATGTGAATAAAAAGTTAATAAGTCCATTTCCGAATGCGAGTCCACGCATCGCGGCGCAGTCCCACGACCGACAAAGTCTCTGCGCTTGACAAACAAGTCGCTCTATACAGAATTCCTGTGACACATCAACTCTTCACTGTTCAGTTCGAAAGGGTGACCATAACGTAACGCAGACGATAATCCCTTGTGGTATTTTATCGTTTTATAATTTCACAATGGCTTGATAACTTCGTTCCTCTTTAGTTAACCAAAAGCTTTCTATTGTATAGCTATGCTATCAAGTCTTCGTTTTAAATGGTTTACGAGTTTGAATAAAGTATTCTTATACACTGTAACTATATATTTGCGTGTCAATTATCCGTGTCTGAAGTCGTTATCATTATCAGTCGTTGTTCCTACCACTGTTATTTGATTAGGTTGAATTCTCGAAAAGCAAGGAGATCTGTAAGTTTATGTGCGCTAAATTGGGTCGCTTTTATTTAGCTAACCCAGGGATTCCGAAACTTTTTTTTCGCATAGACCACTTTCAAAAGTTAACTGGTTCTGGTAGACCCCCTACACCACATTTCTACCATATTCCCAAAACTTGACAAAAAACGTGAAGATTACCTTAGTCTGGAGACGATCTAACTATGGAAATTGGATAAGGGGCAAAAAGTTCGCAATCGTTGGTGTGTGGCCCACAGTGAATAAAGTTCCATTGCGACACAATTAGCCATACAATCGTATGGTTAATTTTCGTGTCACAACGGAAAACTTTCATATATAGAAAATTAAATACAAAGCTTTACTATCCAGAAACTCTAAAACGGATTCAAAAAGTGGAAATTCCAGTGTAAGCAGAGCCCTGCTCGTGAGGCATAATAAATTAAAATTTTCAGATTGTCCCACAGGTTGTATTATAAGAGTTACCTGTATACTAAATTTCGAGTTTCTAGGAAAACTGGAAGAGCCCTACACCTAATAAGCTTCCAGTTCACTGCAATTTGTTCCGTAGTAAAAATGGCAAATAACCTTATATTTGACGACCGGTTTAGCTCAATGGGAGTAACGTTGCCTACGAAGCTGAGATCCTGGGTTGAAATCCCATATATAATATTAATGTGATGAGCATAAATATTTGTTCCTGAGTCTTGGATGTTTTTTTCGTCTAGTACCCATACCCGCAAGTCTTATTGAGCTTACCATGGGACTAGTTCGATTTGTGTAAAATTGTCCCGTAATATTTATTATCTATACTATTATAAAGTTGTAAAAATGAAATCTTTGTATGTTTGTATGTGTCGTTGTGGCTTCATCACTCTAAATCGGCTAAACGGATTTCAATTATTTTTCGCACACGGGTAGCTGGTTATCTCCAGATGGTTACAGGATACTTTTTACTCGACTATGCTGAACAAAAAAGAGGGGTTATGACGTTTTCTCCTCCGCAAACGACGTTACGGACGCTTTCTAGTTTATTTATATTTTTGTTATGTCCTTCCGTCCGTCTGTATTGCACAGGCAATTTCCTCAATAACTACAAAATATGTCATACAATAACTACAATATATGTTGACGAAATGTAGAGTATAGGTGTCACGTATAAGCCGCTACTTAGTTTAGTAGTTAAAGAAGAAAACTAAATATTTTAGGAGGAAAGGATAATCCATACATTATCCATTTATATCAATATTTTTTGTATGTTCGTATGTGTCGTTGTGTCTTCATCACGACAAATCGGCTAAACGGATTTCAACAATTGTTGGTACACGGGTAGCTGGGCATTTCCAGATGGTTATAGGATACTTTTTATCCGACTACGCTGAAGCAAAAAAGAGGGCTATAACTTTTTGTAATACCGATTTGGCGTGATGAAGCCATAACGACATATACGAACATACAAACATTTGTTGAAGATATCTTTAATGTTCAGACATTTCATTTTTACAACTTTATAATAGTATAGATATCATTGGATATACTGGTTTGGAGTTATTGCCGAAAAACTGCGTTTCTCAAGAGAAGGACATAAGTGTCATGAATGAAGATCACTGAAGATATGCTCTTTTGCTGGTGCACTTTTTCACATCGTATTTTTTGCATCTGTAGTGCATCGTCAGCCATGCTCTTCGCCGGTTTTTATTTTCAGTATATACGTCAGTATATAGGAATGCGTCCGAATGCATCTCCAGTGGTTAAATGCTCTTCGATGTTTCGTATATAATGGTCTCGCGATGTCATCATAGATTTGATGCTTTCGTAAAGATTATCTAGAATCTCGATGTTTCCTTATTAGTTACCTTAGATCGCATATTTACAATAAATAACAAAAAAAGATTATAGTAGTATATATGGTAGGTAAGGGGCAAGATATTTTTAGCTAGTGTTCATCTCGGCGCCTGTTGCCTTTTTAGATGGAAGTTTAGGTGTGGAGGTATCTAACAAACTTAAATTACGAAACAAAATTAATCCATATATATATGGATCCCATCAAGTAATGGAGTCCAGGGCAAATCGTACTCATACATAATCACAATCATCACGCTTTGATTTGTAAAAAAATATTAAGCAATATTAATAATTTTAACCAGACTTTTGTAAAGGAGTACCTTTGGAGAGCACGACGGCCATAAACCTTACAACACAAGACACACCTGCTCACCATTCAGATTTCCAAACAGCGAGTACAAAGAGGCCTATTCAAATGTTAAACAAAAATAGCGTTCGATAGACAGCAGCACCACTATATTGAATTAACTTGATGGCGGAACAATGCTTACATCGATATCTCTACCTACTTTCTTTTTGAGAAAGACAACAAGGTTCCTTCTTGAGAGAGCGCTGACAAGCGAGCTGCGACACAAAGAAGATCGACGGCGGTCGGCCGCAGCACAAAGGTCAACGCGGCTCGGGATCACCTTACATCGGTCGCTGCCGCGGCCGCTCGCTTCGTGAGGCGGCGAGCCTCGGAATACACTTTTGTGACTCGACGAGCATTATCGCGCGATCTGGGAGCGGAGATGCTCCTCATAATGCGTCCAGATAAACCCGCTTTGTGTCGTGTGCTCTCTATAACAAGAAGAATATTCCATGAAAGGAGCGCGCAACGCAACAGGTACATGCCCCCGCGATCATCTACTAGATTAGGTGACGTGTGGTGGCTGTTTTTCACGTCTTTGGTTTTACATTACATTTATTTTTAAATGTATACGTGGGCGATTGTGGGACCAAATGTATGATAACACCCAATCCAAGATCATACATGCCTAAATGCAAAACAGACAAAACTCTTAAAGTTATTCATATGTCGCAGGGAAATAACCAAAACAGAGATTTGATGAATCTCGAAGGGATATGACCAAATCACGCTGCATGTTAAAATGGCAAATCAATTTTATCATTTGCCTAGAAAAATTCAGTAATATGATCAAATCCCTGAATCGGTTTAGTGGAATGACAAAACCAGCCACAAAAGGCAACTCATTTTTTCATTTCACTAGATTTGTTTAGTGATTTGACATTTGATTTAACATAGTCGGTTATAAAGTATCCTATAACCACCTGGATATACCCAGCTACCCGTGTACCAAAAATAGTTGAAATGCCGATTTGGCGTGATGAAACAACGATGCATACAAACATACAAAAAATACAGATTTTTATTTCTTACTTTAGTGTCCTCCAAATAGTCCGTTACAATAATTTGTTGAAAATATCTTCAATGTTCAGCAGACATTTCATTTTTACAACTTAATAATAGTATAGATATGATTGGATATACTGTTTCGGAGTAATTGCCGAAAAACTGCGTTTCTCATCAAAAGGACGTAAGTGTCATGAATGAAGATTATTGAAGATACGCTCTTTTGCTGGTGCACTTTTTCACATCGTATCATTTCACTGAACGTAGTGAAATGATAAAACAAGCTGACTTTGCGTGATCATTTCCTCAACTCACTGACGTGTTTTAGGGATTTTATCAAATCAGTAAAAAAATCTGGTGAAATGAAAAAACGAGTTGCCTTTTTTGGCTGATTTCATCATTTCACTAAACAAATTCAGGGATTTGATCAATTGATTGACTTTTTCTAGACAAATGATAAAATGGACTCGTCATTTTAACATCGTGCGTGAATTTTTCATAGCCCTTAGAGATTTGTTAAAATCTCTGTTTTGGTCCTTTCTCTGCGACATATACATACACATATTTGTAGGCGCGAGGTGCGACGCTTATATAATAATTTACCTTAATCTTTTTAAAAATTCCAACACTTTAAACAAGTTTGTTAAAGTCGATTTAAATATGCCATCTTGATTAGGCACATAATCAATCAATACACTAGTAGTCCAGTAATTCTATGTTTTTAGGAGGAAGAGTTTTTTTTAAGAAACAAACAGTCATAGGTACACAAACAATTGCAAAGGAATCAAGAACAGAAAAATAATACCTATGGTTTCCTTAATGTGTAAAAGTTTTAATTCTTGTGTGACAAATAATATATAGATATATAACCATATAATTTGAGACGTCAGGTGGAAGGGGTGGGACGGTAGGGAGTTTTAAACACCACACCCGATTTTATCATGTCACACTAGATTTACAACTTTATTAATTTGTTTGCTTTTCCGATACATTGATTTACTGAACTAACTACATGTGTTCGAAGTGCACTTTCAATAAACTGTAGTTAAAGGTATTTGTTAAACTAGATTGAGTCTGACTGATGTAACAGGAGATTAACCGAGTCAGGCATGAATCAAGCCTGTTGTTGGCGCATGCGCCATGACACGTTTAGTAGCACTGAATTAAACAATCACGGCTGACTCATACCTAATACCGGTTAGCTATAAAGACAACAGAAATTATCTTTGTCTAGTTTGTTTCGCAGACAAAATGCCATGTAACTACGATAGCATAATTCTAAATGATTTAGCAAGCTCTATCACCAAGCTGCAATACCAAATTAATTATCGCTGATTCATAATTAGTAGCCCTTAGGATTGGTAGCTGGTAACGCACAGAATCCTGATATCCGGATTTTATTGATTTCTCATAAACGCTCACGTTGCATAAAGAATCATTTTTTTATATAGCACAGGTAGAAATCAGCAGATGGAACCACATTTGGCTAATAAAAAGAACGTTGCGGTGTGTGATTATTTGTTGGTAATCCTTTAACCAAACAGAATTAAGAAAGCGAGGCAAATTGCACAAGATGCATTATCTGTGTTATGTTCGTGGTGTGTGGTGCGGTATAGTGGTGCGCCGTGGTGTATGGTACCTGCGCGGCGTGCAATGTGGAGCACGCGATGGAGCGGCCCACCCAGCGCGGCGGACCAACAAAGGCAGCGCGACCGTGAACGCATTCACGCAATCCGCGAAGCAACCCTAATAAGTTATCTACCTATCCACTATCTGCGCACTGTACACTTCTCCTGGCTACTATATGACACGCCTCGCTTTGCCTTCATGTTATTTAGTCTCGCAGAACTACCGGCCGTGCGGACGCATACCTACTTGTAACACTGCATGTGTAGCGTACATAGCTCGGTGTGTTGGTGTAATGTTACATTATGATTGGAAGATGCTGCGATAACAAAATAAGGCTCTTATAATCGCTACACGCGAGGCCGTATTTCCTCCATGTTTGGAATTTATTTGATAGCTTGCTCTATAGAAGCTATAAACATGGGGAGAATATTGTAGCTGTGTCTCAATTAGTTCATTCTGCTACCTACTGGAAAGTTGTGCGTCTGACGGCTAGAGCCCTGGTTCTTTATTACGCTCCTACAAGATGGTTGCAATTTGCAATTAAGTACCGACTACTAATATAAAGCTTACGTGCATGAGGTACGAGTGCGTAATTGATACGCATGTTCCACAGTCCACTACAACATAACACTACGGCATTAAATAAATACTTCGATAAAGACGTTGGAACTTGAGCAATGATATTTAAAATAAATTTAAAGTATAAACTGTTACATCAAAGGCTCTAGTTTGCATAGGTATAATTAATGGACTCGTCTCTTTTAGATATTGATCTAATTACCTTTAACTGCGTACCTACTTTTATCAGCGATCAAGCGGCAGCGGCGCACTAAATTGATTGAATGTGACATGAAGATAGTACACACATTCATAAAGAACGTATAACTAGTAGACGGCGTGAAATTGTGCAGTGATGAAGTAGTGGGTAAGCCAGCCGTACAACTAATGTTTGCGGTCAATTAAATTATGAGAAATGATCCTACAGTCGCCGCCATCCGTACCAGGTGTCTAGCTCCTGAAGGCACCCGAGCCTTCGGGTGCTACTGAAGTTGAGTAAAAAAACCGGCCCAGAGCATGGTGGACTATGTTCAGCGTAGGGTTCCGTAGACGTTATCCACTACAAAGAAATGCACTACCGATGAAAAAAATACGACGTATAAAAGTGAACCAGCAAAAGGGCGTGTCTTAGTGGCACTTACGTCGTTTTATTGGGATGCGCAGTTTTTCTGCAATAACTCAAAAACGGTGTATCCGATCATGATCATGTTGTAATATTTTTTCGTAGAATATATTTATTAAGCGTTGCCTTTATATATTTTTTTTCTTTTTTTTATACTGTGTTTTAAAAAGAACTGTCGAAACGTGTGCCAGACGCTGGCACAACTTCTAAGGTGTTTTTCAGTCAAATTAGATACTTATGTACTTTAAAAAGCGTGTAAAGTTGCCTGCAAGTTTCAGGGACTAACTGGTTAATCATTATATCGAAGAATAAAACAATTCACATAATAATGATCAAACTTCACTTTAGTTGAGTTCGTTTAATCCTCTAGTTTTAGAGTAAAATGCCCGTGATACACGGGTGGTCTGACATGACGAAATTAAATGGGTTCCGTTTTTGCTGTAAAAGCATATTAAGAGATTATACATAAAATATCGCATTGATTACAAAATGCACAATATTTTACTTATGCCTAATGACGACATTTCACAAACTGTACGGAACTTATTGATTAACTATTAAAACTATTCGCAATTTCATATGCCCGCGGTTTGCGAGATGCGGTAATTTTACTGTGAAACATTGATTTCGTGTTTCATCTGCCGAGCATCGATAATTGTACCTCTGCTTTGTTGCACAACTGGCCACTAGCTCGATGGCCGAAGAGGCCACTGTGCAAATCGATCCAATTATGCAAGTGAATCGATTAGAAAATGAGCAGATGGCTTGTGCGATATTAGATCGCGATTGAGACTTACGTAATTTGTGCCGGAAACGATGTTAGTGGGTATACTCTTAAAAAAAATATGATTTCGAGAAGATATCTAATTAAGTGATTGAGCAAGTAGGTACAAATCTATTTACTCGTACTTGTATTCTTGATAATTATTATAATTAAAATCCTACTTCACTTATAGCTGTAGTAGATAAATTATAAACAAAATATCAAAAAACACTCATGTGTAAATTATTGTTCGTACTTGCATATAATTTGGTCCTAACATCCGTAGTACCGACCTAAATCGTATTTTTTTTTTTCATTCCATGAGCGATATTGGTATTATTACTCACTTCACAGCGCAGCGCAGCAGCAAATGTATGTATGTACCTATGACTGACTATACCCAAATTTTAATTGCGCGCAGACTGTCGATGTATCTTCATTGTTTGATGATGGCCGTAGATTAGAATTAAAACGTCACTGCGCCGCTAAGCTATAATTTGTTGATTAAGCGATTGGTAGGTATCGATAAATCTTAATTCTGTGGGACAGTTTAAACTGGCATTTACGAATTTTTTTTTTTTGTTAGGATGCTACTATAATTTAAACCTTTTAGCGATATGACCTAAAAAATGTTTGTTCTCTAACTAACAGTAACCAAGACATCATTTTGAAGATAATTTTATCAAAATGTTGTCTGGGCTTGTTTCGTTTACGAGGAAGTTACTGTTCTCGTCAAATTAAGTACCTACGTCGAGGAGGTAAATAAATATATACTAAATAAGACCTTTCTATTTAGAAAACTAAAACAGATTTGAAAGTTTCCTGTTGTTAATAAGCTCGGGTTTAAATAGTGATCCTCCCTTTATATTCCAGTAGGAAGAGACAGAAAAAGTACGGGGAAGGTCAAGAACATGTGGTTCCGATATTTTTGAAATTCGTTAGGGGAGCCGGCGGCGAGGTCGTTGCCCCGTTTACCCGAAAGGAGGGTTGACACGGAGCGTCGGAGAATGTCGCTTACGTGAGATATGAAAAGGAGGGCCATCGTGTTCGCACCCCGGGCTACGAGGGCAGGTGAGGGGATGTCAAGTCGGTAGGCGACAAACTTTTATTCCGGTGCCGTTTGTAAAGTTTGAGTTATACGTAATAAACAGAAACAAGTACCTAATTATGCAATTAACAGTCTATAATTAACCGCTTTCAATTTTATGCCGACGATTTCTGGCTCAAGTAATTAAGTCACTGTGGTAATAACCGTTGCTTACTTTTAATTATTGATACGAACTGAAGAACTGATGCTGCTAAGGATTGTAGGATGTCTACAATAAAATCGTACAGCATTGTGAACAACCATGTCAGCGATATAATCGAAGGTACGTAAGATTTCGCAGAATGGCACTTATCGGTGATTTTATGCGTTGCAACCTCGTGTCGTGAGCGCAGAGACATAAAACCCGATATAGTTTTATTATTGTCCGCATGTCATCTTTATTTAAATACGAAGGAAGTACATGCACATATCTACATGCTTAGACTCGCAGTTATATCTATGATTTACATTACACGTATTTAGGTATCCCTCTAAAACTGGTGTAATTTTCGATCTGATCGAGAGACATCTCTATTGTGAACTTGAATGAAGGCACTGATAATATAACTTACTACTATCTCGAATAGGTCTGATCTCGATCGATTCTGACTATTTTGAGTTCTGACCCAAATTCACACCGTATCCCGTGCTGTACCCTCAGGAGGCGATAGTGAACTAAATTAGTGAATATGTTGTTGTATTAAACAGAGTTACCGAAATTTTTAACTTTTGAGAAAGTCAACATATTGAATCTATTATTAGGTTTTACACAACGATTTAAAGTAATAAATTTAGAGGTTTTCCGTATCCGAGAAAAACTTGAATTAGAACATACCTACATATAACTCAAGTTGGGAATAATTGGCAAAATAGTAGTGGTCAGTTGGCCCATAAACATGTTAAGAAACTTAAACGCTGACAGGGTTTTGAGAGACTTTTTTTGATTCTATCTATTGTGTCTCGTTTGACGTTTATAATGACAAAGTTCTAGAACTCAGTATTTTCGTATGCACAGCGAATCTACAGGTGGTGATGGTGTTGTGCGGCTAGTACAAGTGGCCTGCACTGATCCGCCGTGTCTTCGCTTCAGTGCGGCCTCGCCGACAGCCGCGCCCGCGCATGGCATGTCTCATCGAACGCCATAATCTTCGCTTCACTGCTCTTTATAATCGATTCTTATTGTATTCGACTCCATTATATTGTCAGATATGCTCCTTCGATAAATTTAGTTGTTGTTGAGCAATATCTTGTTCGTTTGAGCGGAACAGGATACTCAATTTCCTGAGGAGTGCGTATCATTACGTGTGCGCTCACCTTATCACAGTAATAAAACAATGCCTAACCTACCTGTATTCAAATGTGAAATTTGGATTATCCGAACTAAATTATTAGATATGAACTTCTTTTTTCTTACTGTTTTTCTATGCTTTAAGGTATTATCTATGCTCTAAGGGACTAATCGAGTAATGGGATGTTTCTCTTATTTTCCACATAAAAAAATGTTGCTGTGTCATGCTCTCCGGCATTAAACAGCTCAATATATTTCACTAAAGATGAAAACAAAAAGGAATGACATTATGGCGTTATTCAGATAAAACTTTTGTCTATTTACAAAATTTTGCATTTATAAGCAAAAAGACTGTCAATTTTATGGAACGCAAAATGGGTAGGTAGGTATATCGTAGAGCTACCGACTTCAGTGCTGAGATGCTGATCTTTCATCTGAGCTCAAGGACAAGAGATCCACGGAATAGCCGTCGCCGCAGTGATAACATTTCACGTTGACTGAATACTAGTTGGTACAGCGTAGTTGCGGGCGCAGAGATGGTGAGGTGAGGGTGACAGTAATTGACAGGTCGGTGCGCAGGACACTTGACGCACGTGCGAGTGGACGGCCCCCGCACTGAGCAGGATGTCTTTAAATAGACTAAATGCCTTTGTGAAGGCATGCCCTCCGAAGGGTGGCGGCATCCGGCTCCGATCGCGCACATGATTTGCTTCTTAAAGGAAACTTATAAATAACTTGCTACAATTATTCTAAACCATTCAACTATGAACGTTACTTGAAGCAGTTGAATAACGTGTACCAGTTTGTTGCGAGACTCTTATCCTTACATCGCTGACACACTGCCCGGAATGTCTATTGTTTTCCAATTCATAAATAAAACTTGGAGGAATATTCTAACATGGGATACGAGTACTTCAAAATGTATGTTGTTGGAAACTGTTCATACTCGCAGTTTTTGACCTAAGTAGAACCTAAACCTAACAAATATTTACTGATTTAAGAATAAAATTTGAATTTTGAATATCGCTGGCACGGTTAAATATTGGTGTAATATCATGACAGCTAAAGTAACAAAAAATTTGACGATTGGCGACAACCTAAGTTTAATCTGAAGTCAGGCTCTGCTCCGATTAAGGTTTTTCATTCTTATATACTTAAAGCCAATTAGCTGTGATATAATATTATATGATAATTAATTTTGACTTGTGATGATAAAAAAATCTCGGTAGAATTCGCGCAAATTGAATCATCGCTGACAAACCTCAAGCTCGCCATGTTATATCCTTAACTTATCCACTGGAGATGACAAGCCGCGTCATTACCGAACAAACGTTTCATACTTTTTTGCGGGGGGGCCAAGGTAAACACGTTTAGCACATTTCGGAAAAGTTATATTTCTACAAACGCATACTATAACAAACCTACAAACAAAAAGATACCCACACACTGACAATTTATTGTATAAAGCGATTTTGACGATACTCTGGCAGAGGGGAATGTATCCGTATGGCATCTCCTTCGGTTAAATGCTCCAAGGTTATACCTTTCCAATGCATTTCGTCTGTCACTCAATATTGTGTGGCAAATTTGCAGTTGCAAATACTGCTACCATACATTATTTATAAGCACATATTATATGTTGGAAGAAATTGTTTTCTTTGAAAGATCAACGACGCATTAAAATCTGGATCTTGTTTGTTGAGGGGCCACGTACAAGTACATTCCATCATAATGTAGCCCTTGCACGTGTGATTTAAAAGGGTCCCTCGGGACTTTTCTCAGCATGTATGTACGCATTGTACCTTTTACGTACCTGCACAGCGTTCAAACAAGTGTTTCCGGTCAGGGGTCTCTGTATCCGGTTCGTTTGCGCAAATGCCTCTCGGAGTTGTGAGGCGATTTATCAAAAGTTGAATCTTGTAAATTTGAATAGCATACTCGGTAATGATAATGACAGTGGCAATGTTACTGTCAAAGCACCCGTTCCGTGGTAAGTAAATGATCGCTGCGTATAAGTACCTACGTTAATTAGTGCTAGCGGTACACCCCGAAATTCAGTAAAAAAACTGCAAATGGTGTTAAAAGCATGAAAATCGGAATGATTGATCTTTAGGCCATACAAATCGATTTGACGCTTAGCACGAAAAAGAAACAGGGCTGGAGTTATGACGAGGTCTTTATTTGCATTGAAAAAAATGGTCTGAAACCTATCGTGTGTGGTATCTAATGAAAGGGCTTACAAAAGCTGATTTTAAAAATATATTACATTATTATATTTCAGTCACTTGTTTTTCATTAAAATCATTTTAAAAACATACCAAGTTTGGGCTACTCCAGATATGATACGGTTGAATCATATTTGTAAAATATAACTAACATGATATGTAATAACGCATTTAAGAGTTTTGCCATTATATGCGTTCAGACTTTAACTATCTAAAAGTGCCAAAACATTAGGTATTTTGATTGGAATTGGAGATACGAGGTTTGCGACTTTGGCCTACGATGTATAAAAAGTTAAATGTTAGAAACTGAGGATGTAAAATACTAATGCGAGAGGAGTTTTAAATTATATTTATATTATTAATTAATATTTTGTACTACATACACTGTAATTAATACATTTTCAGAATTGCTTTCTTGGTGTTGGATATGCGGCTATTACATTTGATTACCGGTTTAGCTCAGTGGGAGTAACGTTGCTTCAGTTGCTTGCGAAGCTGAGGTCCTGGGTTCAAATCCCGGTAAGGGTAAATATTTGTGTGATGAGCAATGAATCTTTGCTCCTGAGTCTTGGATGTATTCTATGTATATAATATATCGTCGTCTAATACTCATAACACAAGCCTTATTGAGCTTACTATGAGACTGGATCGATTTGTGTAAAATTTAATTTATATATATCAGTTTAGGTATATTTTACAAATAATGATTTAACCATATCTGGAGGAGCCCAAACTTGGTATGTTTTGAAAATGTATTTATTTTAATTTAAAACGAGTGACTGAAATATAATAATGTAATATGTTTTTAAAATCGGCTTAATAAGTCACTTCATTAGATACCACACACGATAGGTTTCAGAACATTTTGTTTTACTTATAGGAAAAAAAATGACGTCATAACTCCTCTCCTTTTTTGAGTTTTTTTCGCCTGCTAGGGGTCAAATTGGTTTGTATTGCCTAAAGATCAATCGTTCCGATTTTCATGCTTATAACACCATGTGAAGGTTGTTTTGGCGTACCGCTGGCACTAAAGACTTGTTTAGATAAAGGCTATGCTTCAAAACAGCAATAATACACATTGTATTAATTATAGCTCTAACTTTAAAACTGATATAATATATTTAGTGTTAAATAGAATTAAATAAATTAACTTTGTTGTCTCTTCATCATCCCGGTTGGGCGTCCCAGGTACCGCTGGGAGGACAGTGTGCAGGTGGATCTGCCTGCGACATCTTAAAGTCAATAACTGGCAAGAAGTTGCGCACGATCGGGACAGATGGCGTGCTCTCGTTTCGGAGGCCAAGACTCTCTTTGGTTCCCTGAGCCAAATTAGTTAGTTAGTCTCTTCATCATACTTAATATTAGCTAGTTGAAAGGAAAACAAATCAAGAGGTTTTATAAGATATGGTGAAAGAAAAGGAATCTATAGTGAATAGTAGGTATAATTAATGATAGAGTAGAAGAAGATGATGCGACATGATGTTTTTAGAACATCCTGGGAGACAAATAGAAAGAAAAAAATAGAGGTAGACCAGAATTAACTTACTTTAATCAAGAAAAGGTAAGGTAAGGAAAATAAGTTCTATGTAGTACCTATATTAGCCAAAAGTCTTAAATAATATAGGGAAGAATGGCGATTATTTCACCCACAAAAGTTATGAATTAATGAAATTAAGTTATGATGCTACTTACTCATCAATCTTGACGAACCGTCAAGATCTCATGACGAACGTAGTTAGATAGATCTTTTTGCTTTAATGCTTTGACCATAAATACATTCGATTAGGTATACCTACTTATCATCCTAATGATGCTTTTGTAATGATTCCTATTCCTTTTCATATCTGCGCATAGGTATAATACGATGCCATTACAGGTCATATCACCCGGTACTGTTTACACAAGTAAGAATAAACAAGAGTATTGCGGAACAAATTGCAATATTATGAGCGGTAAGCAATGGTGACCCGTGTCGTCTATTGACCTCCCGGGCCGGTAGGCACTGGCGTCGACTTGCCCACAAATAATTTAGTCGTGTGCATTTATATACAAACTGGCTATCCCGCAGTTTTGTCTACTTATTGGTAAGAGAATGTTTCGCATTCATACCATACATATAATCATATGGGATAAAATGCCTAGAGTTTGGCTAATGAAAGATGAGACTGAAATGTACCGCGAAATTTAAAAATTTAGCTGCGGTATGCCTGTGTGATCTAGATATAAACAAATTTCAGTGATTTCTATTAACTAAAAACCTAATAATTAATGACAAAATCAATAAATTTGTTTAACTCTAGCTCATAAAGGCACACCGCAGCTACATTTTTAAATTTCGCGGTTAATTCCAGTCTCATATTTCAGTAACCAGACTCTATACGTACAAATTAGTCTACGTAGGTGTTACAGCCCAAGACCTATAAAATAAGAAAAACTTAACGGGGGTACGTATCAGAATGTCTAAATTAACTTAAAATAACATACGTTCAAACAGACATTCTGATACGTACCTAAAACTTGACGGTTGCTACATATATATGTGCTTTTGCATAGTTACGAATACGTAAGTACCTACTTCTATTTGGGTTAAAATATATATATGGCATTGAGTGATCGTATTGATCCCATTCCATGCCGCCTATGGTTTTTTCAAGATGGCTTTAGTGACTACGCGCTTCTTCGACAATGCTCCCTAGTCTGCCCACCATAGGAATCCTCTAGATAGGAAGGCACTCGACTAACTTCCTAAGATACCCGATCCCTCTGAGGATCCTCCCCAGAAACTGCTTCCAAAGAGTTCGGAATACTCGGTTTAATAGGAACGCGCTCTATGACGACCGGCTTAGCTCAATGGGAGTAACGTTGCCTGCGAAACGAAAGGTCCTGGGTTTAAATTCCCGTAAGGGCAAATATTTGTGTGACGAGCATAAATATTTATATGACGAGTCTTGGATGTTTTTAACCGACTTCGAAAAAAAAGGAGGGGGTTCTCAATTCGATTGTTTTTTTTTTTTTTGTTACCTCAGAACTCCGGACATATACACGTCGATTTGGAAAATTACTTTTTTGTTCATGAGTAGGTATATCCAAATTAGTCCCATAAAATTTTGGTGAAGATCTGAAACTGGGATCCATGAGGAGTCGATGGAATTCCTCGAATATTATGAGCACATCTATGGCCATTTCGGTTTTTATTACAGTAGTTTAAGCATTTACATTTGAAAATCACCATTAGGTGAAGAAAAACCGATGATGAAGACGCAAGTCATCAGTTACAACTGAGGGCTCTACTCGGTGTTATTTAATTCGTGGATCGCAAGTCGATTTAGAAATTTTTTTTTTTTGGCTAAGAGTAGGAATCTTAAAGTTGGCTCCATAAAATTTTGGTCAAGATCTGATGATGAGATCGATGAGGAATCGAAGGAATTACTCAAATGTTATGGGCACATCTGGTGGCGCTTTTGGTGTTTATTAAAGTAGAACAAGCATTTACACTCGAAAATCATCATTTGGTAAAGAAAAACTTATGATAGAGACACAAGCCACCAACTAATTAGGGCCCAATCAATGTTAATAATTCACTAATCGCAATATAATAATTTATCGTATTTTTTTAGAGGCAGAAGTTGGTGAAGTTCAGGGTAGCAAAGTGGAGCTGATAGTGGAGAACCAGATAACTCCTCAACGGTTAACGGCCCTGATTCTGAAATAGCAACGTTCAGCTAAAGGTCGTGAGCAATTGACATTTGAATGCATTATGGCTGTAAGTACCGTATAAAAGTCGTAGAAGTCATAAAAGTCGTGTATTATGTGTGGCTTCGATCGTCAGAAGGCAGATTTCGTAGTCTTGTTATTTCCGTTAACGATCTCTCATCGTGTGGTTGATTTAATAATTTGTTGGCGTCCAAAGTTTTGACACAACTTAGTGCAACATATATTTGCCCTTTAGCGAAATTCTTTTTATCAAGGTCTATCACAGCTTTCTCGAGGGTGGTACCTTGTAGCTTATGAACAGTAACAGCCCAACTTAATATTAAAGGTAATATACGACGCTCCGCATCTCCGTATCCCCTTGTCGCTTGAAACGTAGTACATGATGGAGGTATGGGTATGCAACCGTCACTATCTTTTAACCTAAGACTAATAGTTTCTCCCCGTCCTCCAGCTGATCTCGTCTTACGGCCGGCCATTTATTTTTGACTATGCCCATAGCTCCATTCACTTGTCCATCAGAGACGGAAATATTCCGTCTCAACATCTCTCGAGATTGTACACCCATTTTGAGTTTCGAGATAATTCTTTAAATATTATGGGTCAGTTGAGACTGTTAGTCGTATTCTTTTTTAACCAGCAAGCTACTAGACTCAACTATTTTGACCTAGCCAATTCTTATAATTTAGATTTTATTTACAATAGTCTTATTGTGCAGACTGAGGACTGTAAAAGCAGTCTGAACCCCTTCGATATGCTTTAAGAGCAGGATAGGTGAAGTGTAGAATAAGAAGTCACAGTTTTTATTTCTCTAGTAAGTATTATCAACCACTGATTAGTAAGTATTACCGATGACTAGTATGTATTACCAATGACTAGTATGTATTACCGATGACTAGTATGTATTACCGATGACTAAATAGTAGCAGGGCTAATTCTATATTTGTGTGCTCGTTCGTACGGCACTCATAGTGGGGTTATCGTCAACAGGATTAGCTTCGGCTTTTATACTCGAGCCGTATATTGGTGAGGGAAGGGGTAATTTTTTTATTTCTCAGAATTATAATTAACAATTATTATGCAACATATTTGGTTTTCATGGAAAATTACCAGTCTCATGCAATATTATTGAATAGTTGTGCAATTCCTATGCAAAGTTTTGTATACATAAGTTTATTATGTAATTTATTGTCTTATGGGCTTTATACAATTGATATTGATTCGTACATACGAATCTTATCTTTTTGACTGTTTAGTCAAACTAATGGTTTCTATCGGGACAAGATAGAAAGGTATGAAATGAAATTATTGAACAAATTAACTTTTTATTAGCGTATAAGCTAGGTAGGTATTCTAGGTCTTATGTTAAGTCTATATAATACTATTATTGTGGGGTCATCCGGTACACTTATCTACAATTGGTCTTATTTATCTACAATAGGGCCTCCTCAGTCTTCCCATTTTGGGCTCTAAAAATACTTTATATCACTAAAATCCATCAGTAAAAAGCAAAAAATAAAATAAAAAAGAACCGACTTATAATAATCTATAAAAGATTTTTATAAGTCGGTTCTTTTTTATTTAATTGTTTTTTCTATGTATATAAGTAAATTTATCTTTTATATATATCGTCGTCTAGGTACCTACTCATAACACAAGCCTTATTGAGCTTACCGTGGGACAAGTTCGATTTGTGTAAACATTGTCTTGTAATATTTATTATAATTATTAATTGTTATTTATGATCCGGATGACGAGAAATAGGAGCTATCGCAAGGACGGCTCTGTGGACGACGTCTCGGCGCCATCCCCGCCGGCGGGGGTTTTTTTCTCCCCTATGTCCGACTTTGTTCCCACTCTTTCCCACGTCCCAAGTCGGCTTGCACTGCTTCTACCATCTCCGCAGTCTTTATGCCTTGCACACCGCGTCCCATTCCAACTGCAAGTGGCTGCGGATGGTATTAACGTTTGTGGGCTTGCACTCTCCTCGCGGAATTCGATTACTGGTTGGATTCGCAGTAGAAATGGCGATGGCTCTGCTCTCTGAGAGCATGATATGATCTATTTGGGTAATTAAAGTATTCAGAACTTTATACTGGACTGACAATGTTTTATTTACCTCGTGATTCAAATATAATTGTTTAAGTCTCAGTATTGCTTTTTCATATATTTACATACATATATATACGAGATCGGGATCCGAAGTTTAGGACATGTAATTACCGATTTCGAGCTCCATCCGATTCTGCGTACTTATTTTGTAGCAAATACCACTGTACAAATGAATGTGAAATTGGATATAAATGAATAATAATAATAAATCTGATTACAGATTGGGTACGAAAAAAGTTTTACATAAGCAAATAGAAAAATAAGTAGGTTCGGTGCCAAAAATTGTGGTAGTCTGGAATGGCAAAATGTCATAAGACTTGTATGACATCCGGGGCACAATTCGCTTTTGGCTTGGAAAGTATGATAATATGAATAAGAGGCAGCTGCCCCTCCTTACCCCCCGTTGGCGACGCCCTTTACTGTAGCCTAATATCAATGTCTATGTCTGGGTACGTCTCAAAATGTTTAAGTTTACAGTATAAGTTCAAAATATATAAAATCCTGCACCCGGGTTGATACACTTCATTTCGTTTGACCAATGTAGGAAAGACACGTGTGACCGGAAATGAAACGCAGTGTATCAACCCGGTTAAAGAAGCACATAGCAGATTTCAAGCACCGTCGAGTCGATGTAATAGGTCTGCAGTGTGCGAACATGTCATTAACAAACCAAGCCATTCAATTAAGTTTGATAGTCTTTCTATCCTTGTCAAAGAGAAAAAATATTTTCCAAGAATGCTACGCTAGGCTATTGAAATTCAAATCAATATCCTATTTTCATTAGAGAAGATAGGTTGGCGGTACATCGTGACGACGTTGACATCATGGAGGAACAAGTAAGACACAGGACTGTGATCTGGTCAAAAGCAGTCTTTGTTTTCTATTTAGGGTTCCGTACCAAAAATAGTAAAAAAGGAACCCTTATAGTACGACTCTGTCTGTCTGTCTGCCTGTCCGACTATTAAGGCGCCATATCTCAAAAATTACTTACATATGATATCTATTTGAAATTTGGAATATTTCCGTGCATGGCGTGAATAACTTCATAAGTCGTCAGTAAAGTGTGAACAAAATTAAACCATAACACTCATGTCCTAAGATCAAATTTCTTTAATTGCATATTTCGACTTATCAAGTTCTTCACGCCTTGCGCGGATTTATAAACATGTTCAGCCGACATGTATTGCAAAGGAAATATTCACAAATATATTTTTTTAACACGCTTTTATTAGGTCGACCTGTATGTAACTAACTATGTAATGGAATCTAAGGTAACTAATTTAACCGTCTTCCAAGTATCGTAGCGTCATGAAAATTGGCAGTTGTATGTAGTTCTGCTGACAATACAATAATATGGTACTGTCGAACTGATCTGATGATGGAGCCGGAAGATATGAATTGGAACTTCATGATGGAACATCGTATCATAGCTGGGTTTGGATTTGTTAGAAAAGTCTCGTAAAGCGTGTTATTTTAGTGTTTATTAAACTATTAATTTATTTTTATTTAACATGCTTTTATTAGGTCGACCTGTATGTAACTATGTAATGGAATCTAAGGTAACTAATTTAACCATCTTCCAAGGATCGTAGCGTCATGAAAATTGGCAGCTGTATGTTGTTCTGATGACAATACAATAATATGGTACTAAGGATTGCAATCCGGTCCAATTCTGAATCCGGCCGGATCCGGCCGGATTGAAGTTTTACTATTGTGTCTATCCACCATTATGCTTTTTATAGTTTATTGGCCGTAAAGTAGACATGCGGAGCTGTTTTTGCAAATTAACTAATGAAACAATGGTTTAGCGCTAAAAATAACCCTTATTAAGTCAAAAATCAGTCTCACTAGCCACTTATTTTACAGTAATATGAAAATTTAAGCATCTGCTTCAATAATATTTAGCCTTAACTTGATAACATTATTAACCTATTTACACATGAACACATGGTAACCTTGTCTCATAGTAAATATAACAAAATTTTATCTACTTCATAAAAAATAACACTCTAATTAAAGGAACTTTTTATAATTTTAATTGCCAAATCTAAGAATTTACCACTAATTTGGTGTATTGGATCATGATTCACCACTTTTCTTCCCTACTTTGTAATATTTTATCAACTTTATTAATACCTTAAGAGGTATATTATATATAAACAATAATAAAATACTATAACATCCTTAGTACCCGTAATATAAAAAATACATAAAGAAAGCTAATCAGTAATCACATCGCATTGCACTTCACATCATTTTCTTCACAACGTCATTACAATTATAACAAGTATCTTATTAGTAGAGTAGAGTAGAGCGTGCTGCCCCGGTCTGGCTCAAGGCACTGGTTCAAGTCCAGTATCGCCGAATTTTTTTCATTTGTTTCTGATCTTTGTTTATAAAAGTATCTTATTGTTATAATTGTAATAACGTTAATAGAAAAAAATATTTTTCTTATTCGGCCATAGAAACATAATTTACCATTAAAAAAATTACGTCTCAAAGAAAAATGGAGTCAGTTTTCTTGGGTTGGGTAGTCCGCATGTATGTCTGTTGCGGCGTCTCTGCGAGTCTACCGGATCCGGTCCGGATCCGGTAAAATTAACCCGGATACGGTGGCCGCCAAAAAGTACCGGATCCGGCCGGATTACCGGATCCGCCGGACCGGATTGCAATCCCTATATCGTACTGTCGAACTGATCTGATGATGGAGCCGGAAGATATGAACTGGAACTCCATGATGGAACATCGTATCATAGCTGTGTTTGGATTTGTTAGAAAAGTCTTTTGAAGCGTGTTTCTATAGTGTTTTTTAAACTATTAATTATTTTCTAATAAAACGTCGAATAATTTTTGCCGCCACTCAGGCAAAAATTATAAGTTTAGCTACTAGGTCACGTAGTATATCATATGGGGCTTGATCTGCACATTTTTTAATAGTTTTTTTATTGTGGTTACATTTTGTTTCATTAAGGAAAATGTAAAAAGTTAACACCTTTTATCTCCGAACGAAAATTTTAAAATTTACACAATTTGTTTAACTAGCAGTTTTTATTAACTTTCGAATAAGCTATTTGAACAACCCGGTTGTGATAAGTTTGCACCTCATTTGTATGCAATGCTATATATATCAGGTGCAAACTTAACTCAACCGAAACCGGGTAATATAATTAGTTGGGTGCTATCTATTTTGCATAATTTTTTATGTCCGAAAATGATTTCGCCATACAGGTTTCGCATAATTTGATTTCGCCAAATGTTCATCTCGCCGAATCATTATTTGTCTGAATCTAAATACGCATAATTTAGTGTCGCTGAATTTTAGTTAGCTGCAAATTCAACCTCTGATAATAAAAAACTGCTGCCAGTAAAGTAGGTTAGGTTAGGTTAAAACTGCAATCCGGAACAGAAGATTATGCGTAAAGGCTTAATTATGAGGTAGTCTGGGAGTTTTCTTTACGGCATTTGTTTTGTCTTTCAGTATGGCTTATTTTTTAAAATGAAATCATTAAGCCTTTCTGGCTGTGTCTGCGTTTGCACATTAGGCCTATTTTTTTTGTTTTCCTAAAAGTGGTGATTGAACAAATTGTAACCTTAAAAGAGAAAAATATATATTATTCTCAGTCTACCCGGTAAACACGGAAGCTGTAAATTTCAGAAACGTCGGGGATTCAAATGAGATAATTAAGGTAATAATATACGCGATAGAATTCGTTTATATTGTTTTATTTAAATAAGTGATAATCACGGAAACGAAAGTAGATTTAAGCATTTTGTCTTTGTAAATTTCGATCTCATAGCATACATTTTGAACTCATACGAGTACATTTTGATACACATGCCTACATATTTGATACACCTGCCTATTTCAATCACTTACCGTACATCAGATTAGATTACCATTAGTTTTAGAGTTTCTATTTATCTCTTTGATTGTTGTTTGGTTTCACGCGTTGAATGGGTAACCGGAGCGCCCCGGCGGCCCCGGGCCGCGTCACTCACGAACGTAACAATGTAACAAGTTCTGCAGGTGGCGACTCGTATCAATAGCGCTGATTACACCTCCATTCAACATCACTCCGTATCCCTTGCCTGGACAACCTGTTTCCATTTCGATAACTACATAAAGTTTTTTAGTTTTGTCTAACCCGTGTATTAATCATATGATTTTATTTCGTACAAGCTAAAAATTCACCTAATTTTGGTGAAGTTTTTTATTTTAATTCGTTGCCTCAAGATTTTGTATTAAAAGTACTTCACTAGTCATGATTAATATTGTGTTACAACGGCCTTACATTATACATATAGAGAGTTTTAGAAATATTATGATTTTACTTACTCTGTGGCCACCAAAATTGACCCTATCGCACCTATCAAAAGTATAAATGTACTTTAGTAAATAATTATAAAATAAACCGTATGTATTACTTGTTATTGACCTATATTCGATTAAAAGAAAACCCTAAGCATGCTTAAACAATAACAAGTCATTAGTTAAACAAATCAGTATAATTATAAATACAAGTATTTCACTACAGTATTTCACTACAGTATTTCACTACAGTATTTCACTACAGTATTTCACTACACCAAAACTAGATTTTTACGTGTTTGACGGAAAGATCCAACAAGATAGGGCACGTCTGTAATCGCCTAGTGCTAGAATGGTATTCAGCGAACAAGTGGAAACACATTTGTTTGATTCATTAGTTACGAATCTTACAGGACAATTTTACACAAATCGAACTAGTCCCATAGTAAGCTCAATAAGGCTTGTGTTATCGGTACTAGACGACGATATATTTAATAGATATATTTACTTAGAATAAATACATAGGAAACATCCAAGACTCAGAAACAAATATTTATGCTCATCACACAAATATTTCTCCAAACCGGGATTTGAACCCAGGACCTTCAGCTTCGCAGGCAACGTTACTCCTGCTGAGCCAAACCGGTGGTCAAAATAAACTTTCTGGGACAACGGGAATAGGTACCCTAGTTTTACTAGTTCTGTATACAGACCTGCACCCTCCTTTATAGGGGTGGGAGGGTGAAACTTACAGATGTTTAATTTTTCTGTTCTTCGTAAGCAAATCCTAGGCTACATAACAAATTTCAGCTTTCTATTACATCGGAAATACCATAGTTTGTTCTGTATATGTACATAACTTCACCCCCTTTTACAGGGTTCCTTTCAAAATTTCAGCTTTATAGGATATCGTGAAGTGCGCATAGAGGTTTTGGTGTGTGAGTGAGTGGCCAAATCGTTGTATTTTAGATATTCAACCAAAAATATGTTCATATAAAACATGTTGCCAAGACGAAACCATATGACTCGCACTGTCAATATGTTATCAGATCTCATGTAGAGTCAAGCTTCTAACTCAACAAGCCCTAACTTCGCAAAGTCTACACCTCAGTCAAAATATGTGACTCTCTACTCTAGTGTTATCTGGGACGAAGCTAGCGAAGGAATTTGGAAATGAGATAAGATTTGCTAAAATTAATTGAAATTAAATTTAGCTATATAAATATGCAAGTAATTAAATATAACCAGGAGCAACATCAATTCAATACCTCATCATTAATCTAGTAAATATATATGAATGAATGAACTGAATACTGAAACAAAATTCATATTTTCATCTATATAATGCAAATAGTTGCCTTTGCCTGGAGAATGACATAATCCAATTTGTTAAGTAAGCTAATGGTACCTTTTTATATATTGTGCAATTAAGGTTAAATGAATAAATCCGGTACAACACCACCAGCTCATAGGAAGTCTCGCTCCCGACTAGCTATCTCCTGTATTTTCTTCCGACAGTTCCGACAAGTTTAATTATCTACCTCATTGCTAATCCATCATCGGGATCATCGCATACAATTTATTATGCGTCTAGTCTAATGCCTAATCATTAGGTATAATTTAAGTACTGGTTACTTAAAATCGCTAGGATTAAAAGTATGATATTGGTTCTAAAAATGTTGAACGAGAGTATTGAAATGATCGTGTCATGTCAACGTGAGATTGGCAGGTTAAGTGAACGCTCTACTCCAGTGGGTTTCGGCGATGCAGTCGCGAGGCTGCGCCCGCGCCCCTGAGCGGGCACCATTGTCTTCCACTTCCATATTATTAAGGCCATTATATTTGCTTGTTCAAGCGAGTTTTTATCGTTTGCTTATAATAACTTTGATCGGTGGCTGACATCTTTATAAACATTTTAAATAATCATTGTTTTTTGATACGCAGACAATAGCTGTAATCACAAAGTTAATAATGAAGTCGGTTCTTTGTAATTTGTTTAAGAGAATCGAAAGTGATACCGATAACACGTAGGTAGATAGAAAGTGGGTAGGTAACAGTTTGTTTCCATTGTTTCAAGACCTAAATACACGTGAACTCAAACGGTTCGCCGTCGTCGAACTGATAGATAGGCACCTACACTACAGGTAACGTGGTAACAAAATTCTGGCTACTAATCGGAAATGAATGTTTGAAGAATTGCATGATTATGGATAGGTATGGGAGTTAGGTGCGCATATACCTAATTATGCACAAACGACGTATTCAAATTAAACAATTTATTATTATGTAATATTCTTGGACATAGGACACTGATTATAATTGTCCGCACACAAGTTTGGCATCAATTTTACAATCTGACTCCGCTCATTTCTTTGTAATAAAAACTCTGATTCAGCTAAACTTAACACTCTTAACAGGTCAATGGCAATAAGTATAACGTTATGTAATGGTAAACAAACACTCTTCTTGCATAATCTGAGTACTCGTAATTCTATCTATTAATTAATACACGCTCATCATTTCCAAAACCTTTCATTCATAAACATCTCACATATTTATTTTGATTGTAAGTATCTTATTGGATAACGCAATCTCAATGATGCTAAAGCAAGTCGTTCCTATAGTTATCTATTTTTGAGAACTTATTTACAATAATGACTCAAAAACCTGCAGTGTAAGTAAGTACTTAGTTATTTTAAAATCCGAATCCTCGTCAAATCAAGAGTTTGAGTTAATGTCGCGTCAATGTGATTTACCTTTCTTTGGCACTTAAAATTCGAAGGCCATTAAACCGAACGAGATTTCGTCGGAGACGATGGCCCGTAAAAGTTTCGCAAGAGGCGGTCGTAACCCATTTTGGTTATAACTCGCCGTGACGCGTCGAGCTTTTACACGGCGAGCGGAGAAAATAGGGAGAGGGCCATCGCCGAAAACAACAATGAGGTACTGTTACCATAATGACACTTTATGGGCACAAACATCGGCTTGTGCCTGAGCCGACACGACCCGGCCGAGGCGGTCGCGCGAGGCACGAATGTGGTCCGCGCATTGTTTCCGCATTATGCCGCCAACATCGGGGACGACATTGATGCCTCGCGGACAAAGGCACCCATTGCAACAGCCGACGTACGCGAGCCGACCTCCTCTGACATTCAGCTCGATTCTAAGAATCGATTCGATTGCTGACCTCGTAACTTCCTATTCGGGTTCGCGCAATCCTAACATACTCATTCGTAAATAAAGCTCCCGAAACAAGTCCTGAACGGAATGCTATTCGTTCAGACCTACTATTTTATTCGAACCATGATTAGTTTACGTTGCGAAGAATATTTTAGCCGTAACCGCGTCCACGAGTCTGGCCAGTAACCGCATTTTATTATGCAAGTGCGATCTCGCACCGCAACCCAGCTCACGTATGCATTTTATGTCCGGGAAGATAAAGTTGTAAATAAATGCGTACATAGCCACAAAATTGGACGATTTAATGTATTGTTACAAGTATAGGTAAAAGCTTAAGACATCAACTTTCTTTTAAGTGCTCGGCCGTGGGCTCTCTTGAAACTTTCTTTATTAATGACTTGTGGTAAACTTATGGACTTGAATAATAAAGCAATAAGCTTTTGGGAATGTATTGTTGCAGTGCATATAATTTTAATATTATTAATATCATCACACGAAAAATGCATTAAGTTTAACAACTGTGACGTCGTAGGGCGGCGGTTGTACCAGGTTAAGGAAGTGTTCCGTAGTTTTCTTGATGGTATTTTTTTCGTCTTTATGCAGAAGGTTATATTATAGCGATTGAATAAGGTGTAGCGTTGTCCGCTCTGGGCGGTCTCGGTGTGACACGCATCGACGGCGCTGCGCAGGAGCGCAGCATCGCCGCGCGCACCGCTTCACGCACGCGATCGACGTCTAACATTTACAGCCGCCAGATATTTACAGCGTCTGGACTGGACTAGTTTGGATCACCGACCACCGGCTCTGTGGTCCCAGAAGCGCAATCGATTGCCTCCTACAACAGCTACTGGTACACGAACACAATAAGTTATTGTATTTCCGTTGTTCAGTTTGTTATTGTACTTAGATCTATATCTGTTTTATATAATTAGCATACCCTAGGGTATGCTAATTATATAATACCCTAGGGTATGCTAATTATATTCTTTAAAATTGAATTTTACAACCTATTTTTCTTTTCATAAAAGTAATCTAATATTCTATTTGACTTTGCGCAACGATTCAAAAACCTCTATAAAAATCATTATCAATATGTATATACTTTCCGCAAATACCTTCATCTATTTATTGCAGGTAAGTTGAAATTGCTACAAAATGGGCCTGTGCTTCAATTAAATAGATAATGTGTGTCAGAACCGCGCATAAATCAAGCAACAATGGGGTGCAACGTATCATCATCACATGTGCTAGCGGCGGTGCTGTATGCGCGTGGGCCAGGTGCAACAATCTCGGCAGTTGTCGCCGCGCACGCGCACCCTCACTGTGCTTTTAATAAATTTCAATGCACGTAAAAAATGATCTATCAAAACCGGTAAATAAACCGGTGTTCGGGTGCAACTATGCAACGCTCAGGCGCAGATCGGTCGCCCTCAGCGAACAAAACACCGTTTGTTGGGTGTGCAAACGAGTTTTGATTAAATGAAAAGGTGTCCCGGAACGGGTGTTTTCGCCATTTGCTCTAATTGATTACGACTCTCAATTTGATACCTACGACTGTTTGAGTTAGGAACAATTAGGTACATGTAATCTGCACATATATTTAAATGCACAAGCGTATGTATAGTTAACTGTGGCTTGGCATGGATATGCTATAGGTGTTTATCAATAGGGCAGGAATAAATACCCTACCTAGACACAGTCAGCCGCAGCAACTACATTTTTATGTTTAGCAAAGTGAAAAACCTTTCTCCGTTGCTGACTGTATATTAATAAGGTGTTTCAGTACACCAATCATCATAATATACCTGAAAAAGAAAACACTTTCGTCGAATCTTAAAAGCAGTTTTCTTATAGGTTTAAATTAATAATATAATGTTTTTGTTCCATAAACAAATATTTAAGAACCTTAAAACGATACCACTCCGCGTAGTTATTTATCATCATATAATCCTTCCTTCTATTACAAAGATTATGTACACGTCTAAGAACAGGTGATGTATCGGGATTCAACTTTTTGTAAAATTATCTAAAGGGAGTGTAGGAAAAGCTGAACATAATGACGGAACCGTTACCCGTCATGTTCGCTTAATCCGTGCCTAGTGATGATCACTTGTCCGGGCTGCGCGGGCGCATGGATGCAGCTGCCCTCGCAGTAACCCCAGGTCCTCGTCCCCCTTCTTACCATAACAGTATAAATACCATTTTGTTGAAAAGTAACAAAAAATTCCATAACGGTGTTGTTCTCCAAAAAAAAAACCAGAATGTGGGAAACGTATGATATCTGTTTCCCTAAGAGACAGTTACAGTTTTGTACACCCCTCGGAATTATCTATACGTAAAAACCGTTAATCAAATTGGTCCTTCGTCGCATTTGCTGGAACTGAGATGCATGTTCTCATACTCGTACATCGTCAATCACTTGACTAGATTTTAGTTTCGTAATAATAAAATAAAAACTCAAATCCTAGAACTTACTTATGATTTACGTATTACCTTCATACCGACTCGTAAGCACGTATAGTAAATTTGACATCAGTGTTAAAGTTTAATAAATAAACGCACCCGAGCGTCCTTTTACGTATGTTCCTTTTCATACATACCTATATTTAATTTTAATTTTACAGCATTCCTCTTTCAAAATAATTGGTGATGTAAAGTTGATGTACTCAAACGGATCCCATAAAATAACAGCAAGGACCGTGTACTTTTACACGGGTATATTCACTCACAAACGTGTTGACTGTCGAGATTTCGAGAAGTCGTGCAAAGAGCAAAAGAGGTCAATTCTGCGAGCGCCCCTTTGAGAGTAGGAACATCAAAACGAGAACATAAGAAAAGTTCCAGTGTCATTGGATTTGTGCGACGATGCCTCTAAGTCTAAACAAAAGCACTGGACGCATCTTATGGCATAATTATGATTATAAGTTATAGATTGGCTTCAAAATGAACTAACTCATCCAAGAGCAAAAATAAACTACGTAGTTTATGGAACTAGTAAAAGTTTGACTTTCAATTTACGCAAATGTAGTTTGACGTTGTACGTTTGGTGATGTAAATCTGAGGATGTAATTCAACATCCAAAGTGGTCTTACAGTTAGAAAGTTACAACAAATGTTATAAGGTATTTTAACAACATGTGATGGTGGTTTTATGAAATAAACCAGACTGAAATAAAAATTGTACTTACATTTATTTCCCGTGGGTGCGAATGTTAATGCAGATCAATTCAATAATATTTTTTCATTGAATTGATATCAAACGGCTTTAGGTGCCTCTAATCTAATAGATCGTATTTTTATTTAGATAACATTTCAACAGTAATGGAGATAACAATAAATACGAGGCATACCTAATTATAAATGATAACTTTCCACAAAGTCGAGCGATAGATTTCGTTTCTCGGATGTCACGTCACTGCTCTGTGGTTTTAATTAAAGATATGGGACTTAGTAAGCTAATTGTCCCAGTGCCTGCCACTGCCCCAGTTATTGGCAACTCCATGTTATTTTGTAGTAATAGAGGTAAAATATTTATTTATTTATTATTTATTAAAAATATAGCGTGTCCTGTTGGAATGAGTGTGTCAAACATTGACACGCTTACCAATGTTATATAATCAAATTACAACTCGATTTGCCAGTCACATAACACATTAACAAGAGGCACATAGTTGATGTTTTGCATTTTGAGATGGCAGAAATATAATATACTGAGCGCTAAAGAGTAATAGGGCGCCTCTGTTTACATATCCATCCTACACATGAGTATGTATCACTTTAGGTACTAATTATTATGTTGATAAACTGCGAAGCATAAAAAATTACTGATATGTCGAAATATTTTGAAACCTCTCGTGATCACCAATAATGACTAAAGCAAAAGCAGAAACTGAAACTAAATTGCTCAAGAAATACACAATACCTAAAATAAACATTCTTATTTTAAACATCAACATCAGAACAAGTAGGTACGTACCGGCCCGAAAGTCTTCGTAAAACACAAGACAGACCTTAAGTGGGTGGACTACGAGGGAATTCCGCATACCCGGCTACTCGTGTTACATGGAATGTTATGGGTACGAAGTTATTTGCGTCGCACAGCGCTGTGCGTATGCGCATGTAAGAAGGCTGCGCAGCGCAGGATTGCGAGGGGTGAAAGGTGGCCGGTGGCGGCGCGACGCACCGGCCGCGGCGCGCTCGGTATAGCGTGTGCCGAAATCTCAGCTGTTGCCGCTTGCCACTATACAGCGTGATGCTACTTTACAAATATTCATTTTTGGTTAAAATTCTTAACGCACGAGTATAGACCTATTTTTATGTAAGCTAGTATCTAAAAGATGTTTAAGACTTAAAAGCTTAATATGGTACCTCCTTTGAAAGGCCTTGATTGTTGTGTAAATATATTTTTAGTTATTATGTTGTGACATGTTGCATGCTAGATGCTGGTGAAGTATGCATTATGATATAGCATTGTCTGACCATTTCTTTATCATATTTCACGCTATATATAGTTATTTATATATGTATTTGTACTTATGATATTAAAATTATAATACACATTATTTAAGTGGTGTTAGTAAAAATAATACTATCATCAGACTTATTTATTTGACGACCGGTTTAGCTCAGTGGGAGTAATGTTGCCTGCGAAGCTGAGGTCCTGGGTTCAAATCCCGGTAAGGGCAAATATTTGTGTGATGAGCATAAATATTTGTACCTGAGTCTTGGATGTTTTCTATGTATATAAGTAATATATCTTTTAAATATATCGTCGTCTAGTACCCATAACACAAGCCTTTTTGAGCTTACCATGGGACTAGTTCGATTTGTGTAAAAAATTGTCCTGTAATATTTATTTATTATTTATTTATTTTAGTATATTTCGTTGCTAATTTAAATACAATGTATAACCATAACGAATCTTCTTACCTAATATCTTACATAAAAATGTCCAAAAGAAAAAAATATATATTTCAAAGATGATTAAAAGGTAAATTTAGATTAACAAACACTCTATACCATAAATTCTACCCATCTGTGTTAAAAGTGTTTATAAAAGCGTTGAATGGCCCCTGTGTGCTTTATATAGAATACTCCACAGCTATGCCATTATTCAAAATTAAACTACTCACCTACCTGCAAGCGCGGGGCTCATGATGCAAAACGTCGTAAAATCCGTTTATTATTTTAAACCAAATTCGACTGTAGAGATATTTTTTAGTATCGTTACCACATAAAGTTTTATCCTAATGAGAAAGTCGTAGAGTTCTTTTTACGACATCGAAAAGTACACTTTATAACCGAAAAGTAAGAGAATTCCCCCGATGAAACGACACCGACACCTGAATCAGAGTTCCGGAGTTACGACCTTACGGCGGTTAAATTTGGAACAATGAATGAGGGAGACCCTAATCGTCTTACTCGCAACCAGAAAGCATTATACTATGGGGGCTTGGTTATAGAAGGGTGACGCTTACGTCGTTCTATGTCGCGGTGAGGCCTCGGTGCAGATGTGCGATTCGGGTACAGACATGTGATTCTGCGCACGCAGCCAGCTGCTGGCATAGCTGTGCACTGATTCAATGCAGGGTCAGGCTCCACTAGTGGGTGCCTCGTTTTGTATAGCACGTATGTATGCTCTGCGAACAATGATACAAACGCACGCACACTAGCAAAAATGGTGGGTCCGCTCAGGTGTGCTGTGGGTTATTATTTAATAACAAATGAGCATTACGTAAATACCTAATGAGTCCATAATTATTAGGTGTGCAACGCTTAATGTCTGCTCAGAAAAATAGAATTGCTCTCTTAAACCGTAACCTTTTAGATATAATACCACCCGATACCGCTCAAGCCTTATGAATGTACCTATTTCATCTTTAGGCTGCCTTTCCAACAGAGATCTCTGGTGGAACGGCACCCTTAGGGTTCCGTTGCTACTTCGTCATTACTTCATATATCTAACCGAAACTGTCAAAACATCACCGTGTTTCATATTTCGACTGTTCTTTTAAAATCATAAATTGTGTCCCAGCCCCCCCTTTATCTTCTAAACCGTATATTCAAAACATGAATAAAATTGTAGGGCTAACGCTTAATAAATACTTTCAACATAATATTTTCAACATGATGGGATATACTGTTGTTGAGTTATTTATTACCGAAAAACGGTGCTTCTCAGAAAAAGAACGTAAGTGCCATGAAGATACGCTCTTTTACTGGTACACTTTTTCACATCGTTTTTTGCATCTTTGTAGTGCATTCCGTTGAGTAACGGTTACGGAACCCTACACTGAGCTTGGTCCGACAAACTATTGGCCGGGTTTTTTTTATTTTATTAAAAAATTTAATCTTAAATATACTTAATCTTAAAGGTCCGATTTACCAAATCGATTTTCCTTTTCCATATAATAAATACCAGAAACCTATATCTTAAAAAACAGGTTAGTCGATTTTAAATCTAAGAAATTACGTGACTAATCAGTGCTAGGCCATCCGCGATAGTACGGTATATCTAAAATATCTTGATTCTTCCATCTTAAATGGACTGTTATCTTGGTAGTATAAATAAAAGCACCGTCATGAAAAAAAAACTATGCATCAAGTAAATTCCATAAATATATACATGGGTAGCCTCATATGGCCTTTGACGGCCTAATTCTAGCTACAAAGTAAGTGTATCTTTACAAGATTAGTAGAAATCTTTAGATATATTATAGATACAAAGACCGAAACTTTGAAAACATGTAGACGTTGCCTTTACTTGTTGCCAGTCTGTCTATCTATAGTGCCCTACACTGGAGCGACGCGCTCCGTACGAACTAGGCTACTAGTTTAAACGATTACTTAAAAAAATCGTGATAGTAAACAAAAGTTGATAGGTTTACCTTAATGAACCATGGAAATTAGTGAAACCTTTAAAACGGCGACACACGGGTGTGTAGTACTAAGGAGAATATGACAAAGGTTCTATGTACAGGCAGATCAAAGAGCAATCCAAATGAGTCGGAGTGTGAGTTTGAACAACATTTGATCAACATCGATATCAATAGGTTACCCATATTTTTTTGTATTAGTCTTTGTGCTCTCATTGCGCCAAAACGGCTGGACTTGGAACGATTTCAAGCATTTTTGGTGCAAAGATAGCTGGATAAGCGAGATAGTATATAAGTAGTTATTGTAGATATGTATTTTTTGTCCGATTACGCTGAAGCAAAAAGAGGTTTATTGCTTTTTCCTCCTCCGCGAATGAAGTTGCGGGCACATTTTAGTCTATACTAAGTATTATAAAGTTGTAATAAAAATGTAATGTCTGTACATCTATCTATACTATCTATACTAAGTATAAAGATATAAAACTGGAATGCCTTGTAGAATGAAATTATTAAAAAAAAATTTTAATGATACGGACTATTTGAAGTTCAGCGAACCGAAAATTAGATTTTTTGTATGTGTTGTTGTGGCTCCAACACGCCAAATCGGCTAAACGGATTTTAACTATGTTTGATACACGGGTAGCTGGGCATCCACAAATGGTTATGGGATACTTTCTACTCGACTACGCTAAATAAAAAAGGGTAATGATGTTTTTCTCCTCCGCTGGCGAAGTTGCGCTCCTTCTAGTAAGTACATACGTAGTATTAAAAAGAAAGTGATATGGATTATTTGAAGGTATTTTGTATGTGTTGTTGCGGCTTCATCACGCTAAAACGGCTAAACAGCTACCCTTCCATGGTGATGGCGGTGACAGCTACCCGTATAGGTACCTATATATATGTATCCACACATGGTTATAGTATACTTTTTACGCTCCTACGCTGAAGAAAAATTAGGGTAATTTTTTTTCTCCTCCGTGAACGAAGTTACACCTTCTCGTACTTAGTAAAAATGTACCATTTGCTTCAAGGTGCAAGTTCAAGTTACTTTCGTAGGGTTCGGCTCATTTTTAAATACCCACCCTGTTGATTGTTGTTTAGGTAGATTCAGGACTCTTCAATTGTGTACATATTATAAACAGCTTTTGAGTCCACAATTGAACTCAGTTGAAACCAGTGAGTGATACACAGTGGTTTTCGATGGAACTTCATCACCGAAAGTCGAAATTAACTGATCTATGCACTGTTGTTGCGTTAAACCACGCCGAAAATAGTAATGTTAAAATTGTATCATGGAGGTCAGACACAGCGTTTAATGTTGGAATCCCGGATTCCGGTTACATTATGTAGCAGCCCTTGTAATAGTAGGTTATACAGTAGGTATAGGTACGTAGGGCATACAAAAAAAATCTCGAGCTGGCAGCTTAAATACTAATAAAAAAAGCAATTGTGGAATTCGAAAATGTAACTCTCTGGGAATACGAATCTTTTTAATTTACGAAACCACGTACACTTGCTTGCCCAATACCCAGTGTTAGAAAAAGTCCGCGAAACGCGTTTTGCCAGCAAGGTCGTCTTCCACCACGATAACGCATCCGCACATCCCGTAATCAAAATTTAGAAATTTTTACAATTTGTATAAATAAACATAAACATTACATGAAAATTATAACCATGTCTCTTACTACTTTTTTTTTAATTTACTAAAAACCTTTTTAACAGTCCGGTTGCGTTAAGTTTGCACCTCCTTTGTATACAATGCTATAGATAACAGGTGCTAACTTAACTCAACCGGAACCGGGCAATATAATAATATTAGGTTAAGTGAAAGTTGGTACGGAACCCTCGGTGCGTGAGCCCGACTTACACATGGCCGGTTTTTTCTGTTTGTTTTCATAGCAGTCCGTTCCTTTGCACGACTCACCATCGACTGACTTGAAGATTTTTTTATCTATGCCCGGTCCGACCTGCTTCGGTTCGTGCATATCGTCTTAATGATTATCCTGTCTCGCCCAGGAGCACGTGCGCCACCACGGTTTACGGTTCGAGGATTCGAGCGGTAGACGAGAAAGATCTCAAAGTATCGTCTCAGGACCGCATCAGCGGTTTTTCTTGAGATTCTTAAATCTTTTGCGGTGAAGTGGTTCTGAGGCTTTGTATTTTCCATACATTTGGCGTCAATCTGTTCACGGCGTTTTGTCAGTTTTTCTTCTTGTTCTTCTTCTTCTTAGTCGTATACTCTTGGCAGAATAGTCGTGGTCATGGGGGTCGTTACACTCTCTGACAGAAGCATTTCGTACGCACGTATTTAGGGGTGACTCCGTGAGGGCTTTTACTTGATCAGTCCATCGCAAAGGAGAGCGCCCTCTGGATCTTAAGCCATTCACTCCACCCTGAATGACGAGTCTCTCCATAGCGTCGTCTTCCTTACGCATAATGTTACCGAAGCAGCTCAAAATTCGAGAGTGGACAATTGCCGATAGCCTTGTCAGTTTTTACGCATATAAAAACGATGACTACATAATTTGGAAACATTGGTAATGTTAAGGCTACCTAAATACTGAAACAAAAAAAGCGTTTTAAATATGGCAAATCCGTTACGAATAAGGCCTTATTTTTTAATCAGCCGTAACGTTGAAGAAATATGAGATGAATGAACATTCTTAATGCGATTATATGATGAAAAAGCACTGTGAATCCTATTTTTAAAGCCTTTCAGTGTTACCAAAAGTATCCACATGCAGTTATTCGTATTTACCTAATTAAATAAAAGTCTTGCGTATTTCGATACTTGATATATACTAGCGTATTAATTGACCTATAAAATATATTTCTACTTATCTCACTGGGACTAATTTATTACTATCAAAATTGTTAAAAATACTTATGGACTAGTAACGAATGATATCATGTCATGATCAATTTCATAAAGAATTGGCAAGCAGCGGCAAACAACAAAACAGTTTTGCACCAACTTCGATCCCAATATACCTAGCAATAGGTAGGTACACTTTTCGTGATAAGACCAAATTCGACCATGCTCTGTTAGTTAATAATGGCTGATTAACGACTGATTACCTGCGTTGCGGACCGCGGTACATGATAGGATGAAAATAAATGACAACCGATAACTTCATATAAACAACATTTGTATTTTGTTCAAAAGCTATTTATACGTAACTAGTACTTAAGCATGTATTTAATAGTGACTTAGTAGTGCATATGGCCTACGCAAGCACTGGACGTGCAAATACGCCACTGCATGAAATCAGACATTGAATAAGTGATGTATGCGTGGAATTAACCGCCAATTGTGCGACATTGAGAGCGGGCTCGCATATCGGCACCACCTGCCCGCGGCGCCCCTGTCCATCGCTATTTCCGCCATAGCGCACGTCCCCCTGCGCCGGCGCAGCTCGTGCCCGACCGTTACGCACGCGACATCGCACCTGGCCGACGCAGCCGCCGCCTCTCCGCGGCCGCCCCGCCCTCCGCCCCGCACCACACTATCAGATAACTGACTTATCAATCAAACAGGAGATGAACTTGGTGATGGTGGTGATGGAAGGTGATGAACGCCTTATTATTTTTATTTCTATCAAGCAAGAAATGCGTTTCAGGGGAAGTGCAATTAATTAATTCTGACCATGATTTAAGTAAATATTCTAAAATTAATTCTGCGTTAGCTAACTCGAATTTATCTACGTAGGTATTTTGAATTGAAAATTTTAATTTTATTATTTAATAATTTACATATAGGTACATGTCTTAAGTAGGAAAGACATTTTTAAGACGAAAAACGTTTCAGTGTATGTTTATTAAATGCATTAAATCGGGATTTCAGTAAATATTATGATAATTGCTGCCTCTTTGTTTTTATATAGGTACTTGTAGGTTACATTTCTTCAAAGTATTATTAGTTTCGTGAATATTTGATACACCTCTTACGAGTACAGAGAGTAATTAAACTTCCTTATGTAGATCGTAATATTCGTCCTTATATCTAAATGACCTACTAGCAATAATTCATATTATGAGTAATAGGAAGAGGCTATGTGTATGTGAAAGCCAAATATTTATTTCATTAACTACGTCGCCTCAACTCGACTTCACCGCGCACCCGGCTCAACAATCAAGGGGACATTATGTCGATAGTAATTTCGTCGTAATTATTTACCTAATGCGTTGTTTACCATCAAGCATCTTCCGTCGATTGTTTACGTTTCCCAAGCGTAAAGTGAGATAACAAATTATTCACACAGTCTTAAACTAATTGAACACTAATGACTGACACCGCCTTATTTAAGCCGTCGCGTCGGTTTGTTTGTTTTCCTATAATTTAATGATGCCTACCACAAAGACAAGTTATTGTGTGTTATACACAAATCTACTTACTATTGTTATTAAAAAAAAAATAAGTACATATACCTACTAATGAATTAACCTGATAGTATAATATATTATAGTAAGCTGTTTATAAACAGTCCATATTTTCCACTTCGCCGTATAAAGGGCTACATGATAATCATACAGTTGACCCAGACCAATTACATCCGTGATAATGTTTTAATACCTAAATAAGAAATACCGTGAAGTATAATCAGGGCAAAGGAACTTTTATATTGCAGCCTGAATTAGGCGTTTATCTCGACCGGCGAACATCGCGATTAGTCACGGCGCGGCGGTACTGCATAATCGAGCAATTGGTGTCCATTTCATGTCAATCCCTTGACACATATACCGGCTGAGTCATTATGCGAATTTCTCCACACGTAGCAAGCACTCGTCATCGTGATGTGATTATCAGATCTGTGAATATTGGCTCGAGTTGCGGAGTCAGCACTTTGCTCTGTAACTCCTTAGTACCTAGTATAGGATGTGTCATCATCGCTCATCAGCTTTCGCGTCTAAGAATAAATTTAGTTTATGCCTAATCTGAAACTGACTAATAATAACAATTCTACGACAGCCGGACTACTATTGTTCCCATTATGCAATTCCTTTTAACGAACACTTCTTCTGTGAGAATTCCTAAATTAACCAGTGTGACCTGTGAGAATAAGCAGGGTTGCAAAAAACCTTACAAAGGACTTATGGTCGTTACAGTTCCGCGTTCCGAAGGGGTTGCCAACGTATCTTGTTTGATTTGATACATGAGGAAGTAGGTACCTTTGTTATCGTTTTGCGGCAAAAACTGGTTCCGAGTATTTCCGGTTACACAAATCCACACGTTATTATTGTTATCGATGTTGTCGTAGACTCTCGGCGGACGAGCGGTTCCCGCCTAAGACGGGCAGTCGCATTCTCGCTATGATCAGATTACAATTATCAGCGACCATTAATAGTTTTCCCACAGGCCCGCAAGTTATCTATTTTAGATAATAAATTAGCTTCATCACTTTGACCGTCAACTTTTGTGACTGAACTTTCGTAGCGATTTGAATCTTAAATTCTAGGTTGCCTATTATTAAATGGCTTCTGATAGATTAATTTGTAAGAAAGTCGGTTTCTAGTACCTATGATGTAGGAGTACATACATAGGTAGGATACCAAGTATTTATAGACGAAAGTATATCTGTGCGGCAATTTGCATGGCAGTGTATTAAATACAGAGGCTTAATAATTATCATTTGAATTATATTGGAGAGGCTTAATAATCATCATTTGAAGGGGATGGCCATCTTGTCATTGGTATGGCTCTTGTCAATCACGACTAACCCAAATAACCAGCGGTTACTTAAGGTGCTACCCTTACCCTTACCCTTAGGGTACCTTAGAATAAATCAAGATCTTTGTCGTATTTCGTCTAAATAAACTTTCTTTTCCCTATAGTTAGTAAAAGTACTCTGCTTTTTAAATCTAGCACTTATGTGATTACGAAGGAATGTCGTAGGCTTATGAACACTAATCTTGCGCACAGGAAGGAGGACAAGGTCAAACAGAACGATATAATGTTCCATATCACAAAGAACTTTATTAAATGCGAGGCATGAGACGCTTGGTCGTGTGTCATCGCGGTGTCGGATGACCGCCATTTTTGCAAAGTCAAGCATATAGGTACCTAGGTATGCTCACACAGGCCACCGATCTATTTGTTATGGTATCACTGCTCTTGTTTCAATATGAGTTGTAATTTGTATTATAATATTTATCAAACCATACTAGCCTAAAAAATTAATATATCATATTACATTGTTTGATAAAGCGAATAAAATTCCAACGAGTACCTATGTATTTAGCAGCAAAAGTACCTAATTAGGTACCTAAACACAGTTTATTTTTTAGCATTATTCAGTCACACCTTTTAGCCCGTTAACTTTGTGAGACGGTTTCTAGCAATAAGAAGCGAAAGATATGTTAATATCCAATATATGAGATGCAATAAGTACAGTAAGTAAGTAAGTAGGTACTTACTAAGCATTAATACCTAAGCGTAAGTGTGTTGTGTGCTTATGTCCCTATATTTACGTACTTTATATATACCTATATATATACATATATGTAAGTAGGTATATAGTTAATGCTCCTTTACTTAATCAAATTTCATTTTAAATTTATTTTAGTACTTAAATATTTATTATACAAACGACATTTAATATGGCTAAAGCTTTCCTAATTTGTTTTTAAAAATTGCTTTACACTTACTCAATTAGGTATCTGACATTATTACAAAAAACGGGGTTTAATCTGTACACCTAAATTATTTATTTATTTACCTCGATGCTTCAGATTATAACTACGGTTTCATGCTAAATAATGATAACATACTTATGCCATACTTATAGGTACCTAAGTAAAGGAAAAGTTCGTTAGGAATCTGATCGTTTTAAGATCACACGAGAGCGCAGTTCAAAGGTGCTTAACCTCGGGATGGGCAAAAAACAGAGTCGAGTGGAGTGCGAGGCTGTCTGCGGACCGGTGCACGTTGGTGAAGCTGGGCATATCGCACGAGAGGCAGCTCGCCGGGTGCGGAGGCGCAGGTGCCGCCGCCGCCCCGCGCCGCGCAGCGCCGTCATTGGCCGCGGCCCCGCGCCCGCCGCCGATTGGGCACCGCGCACGTGCGAGCCTACCCGCCGCCACCTGGCCGCCGCCGACGGGGATCGAATATAAGCGCGGCCTTCCCTCACCGCACCACACCCGACCTCCGGACGCCGAAGAGCGCGCACGTCCTTCGTGTCCCGAACACAACTTCACTATTTACGACTCAGGCGCAACCTACTATTTGGACTGTTACATTTGTGAACTTGTGATTCGATTTTATTACGGACGTTTGACGAAAAAACTTTATCTGTTGAGTGCTTGTGAAAAAGTGAAGATGCTCGTTGAGGAATCGCAAAATTCTCGCGCTATGATGACGAAAAAATATGCGCACTGTCCACTGAAGAAGCGGCCGGTGTTGGTGCGGGAGGAGCGGCCGGCGACGCCGCCCACCACGCCGCCGCACCCCGCCCACCTCGCTACTACTCTTTATTACGATTATCCCTGTAAGTAATTTACTTTCTTTTCCGTAATAATCACTAATTTTATACTTTAAAATTGGTCAGAAATCTTAAGATCGGAACTTATAAAAAAATTGTTCTCAATTTATTCAATTTGGAAAATAAAATAAAAATACTTTTTCGAGAAACAACTTTGATAATAAATTAATGTGCATTTAGCTTACAAATAGCCATCCTTTAACTTTTTCTACAGGCTTCCCTTAAAAAAATTTTTTTATTTATAGTGTATGGTGTACTAATAGTAAATTTATTTTTGTCTACAGGTGTTGCGGAAAATGACGAACCAGAAAACTTAAGTACGAAACCAGAAGACCTATCGAAAACCGGCAATTATCCCAACAAGGCTTCATCCCCTATGGCGACAGCTGCCGTAAAGATGGAGCCCCGAGAGTGGCCCCAGCACCAGCTAGAGTACCTCGCCGCCTGCAGAGCGCGCTTGGAGCCAACTCCGGCGCCGATCGAACTAGCACGCCCCACGCCTCAATACGCCTATCTACCCGCTCTCTACGCCCCCTACCCGATGGAAGAAATTTACCCTACAGCACCAGCTCTATCCCCACCGGCACATCCTCTTTACTCGCGATACTCTCCTGCGTCCCCGCCGTCTTCTATTTCACCTCCTCCCTGTGCCGAAGATCTCCGATCCCCCGGTTCTGTATCTTCAGACTCCGGAGTTTCCGTTACTGGACAGAGGCGCCCCCGTTACCAGTGCCCCGACTGTGCCAAATCGTACTCCACGTACTCCGGTCTCTCGAAACATCAGCAATACCATTGCGCAGCGGCTGAGGGTAGCCTCGCACGCAAATCCTTCAGCTGCAAGTACTGCGCGAAAGTTTACACGTCGCTGGGAGCCCTCAAGATGCACATCCGCACGCACACGCTGCCTTGCAAATGTCATTTATGTGGAAAGGCTTTCTCACGTCCGTGGCTTCTCCAGGGTCATATCCGAACCCACACTGGAGAGAAACCGTTCTCTTGCCATCACTGCCGCCGAGCGTTCGCCGACAGATCGAACCTGCGAGCTCATCTGCAAACGCACTCTGACGTGAAGAAGTACTCATGCTCTGGGTGTGGCAAGACGTTCTCCCGTATGTCGTTGCTGAGCAAGCACTTGGAGAGCGGCTGCGGTAGCCCCGGCACCCCGCCCTTCGAGTACCGTCCCGAGGCGCTGCCCGCGGCTCACCCGCACCAGCAGCTAGCGCCCACCGCCACCGTACACGCCTACTGAAAAGACTGAGTTAGTCGTATATGCAGGAGTCTAGATCTCGTATTGAAACTATTATCACTCGCTGTTATCACCTTAAAATCTAAGGCTATCTTAAAATATTTGTAATTATTCAAAGTTGGATAAATTATTTTTCAAAAGGTTTTCAGAACAAATTGTGTGTTGGTATAGATTATTTGTAAATAGTAGTTTTAAGGAATTTGTTACAAGTGTTGTAAGGGACCAATATATATCGCGTACGATAAATAGTTATTGCATAAGTTAGGATAAGTGTGATATTGCAGAGATATCTCGCCGCCGTAGCCGCGGTATCGCTAGTCATGTGGCATTTGCCGAGTGTCATACACTTGTTTAATATATTCATATCCTAAGCCATGTACAAAGTGCCTTAATTATAATACAATAATATATTTTCATGAAAATTTATAGCAATATCTCATAAGACGGTATTATTTAAATAATAGCTGTACTAAAATAGGCGCCACCTTCTCGTGAGGCTATATTTAAGCCGACTGCCGAATTGCGTTCCTTTCTGTTACCTCTAAATCACAGAAAAATAAAGTATACATTGAAAATTAATCAATTATTTCCTATTTGTCACCCTCATGTTTCGATTCCCATTCAATGAAGTCGTGGGAAAGTTTCATCGTAAACAAACAATAGAAAGTTGGGGAATAAGGCCCATGGCTCAGACCTCGCCCGTATTTGATAGGGTTCCATGTTTTGTTTGCGATATATAAACCGAAGCATCACTGGTGATCATGGCTGAATTAACCGTTACTTTCGTTTCCTTATTATTAACTAGGATTTACTCGCGGGTCTAACCGCGTGGTCTACGTTTATATTTCTTCCTAGGGAACAACGTATTTTTTCCGGGATAATAATTTGTAGCGTTAAAGAATGCTATATGTTTTGTTTTAATATTAAGTGACGAATATGTTAATGTAACCCAACCTATTTTTAATTGAAAGAATACTAAAACTTTTTTAAGACAGTGTATTTCTGAATTTCGGAATAATAAATTTAAAAGTAAAGATGTTAATAAAAATATTATTTAACAACATGCTTTGGGCGAAAACGCTAGGAGATATTTCGAATTCTTAAAGCAATCTTTATAGATTTACTAATAGTGCTCAAAAAAGTGACATGTACCCAAGTGTTATCGCTGGCCAAAAGACGGATTTTGCAACGGACAGAACGACCAATTATTAATATCCAGTTCTATTATCTGATTCCCCGTACGTCCTCAAAACGTACCTTGGATCGGTTCGGTGAAGCAAGCATTTAGTGTTCCCGTAAGGCCGTGTAAACCTGTCCTTGCTGGGCTTGCCTATAATATCCATCCTATGGTGTTTATGTAGCAGATTGCAGAACTACTGTTGCGAGTTTAGGCCAGTGCTGGGATTTCAATATCTTTTATTTTTTAAACCTCCCTGCTAAGCGAACTTGTAGAACTATTTTTCTCCGTCTGATATCTGTTTTATGCGAATAACCACGTATACGAGTGTTCATCTGTAACGCGCAAGCTTAAATACCACATTTTAATCCTGGTCGTGCTCTAAGTCGCGCATATTCTTATATACCTATTAGTGTAGTGTGTATGCAAGAATGTATTATGATTTCATCCTAAATTGCAAAAGTTGGCTTATCTGTCGGCCGCAGCGAATGTTATGAATTATAAGATAAGGAATGTTATTTATATCTACGTATCCTAAATTTTGTTCCAATTTAACCATTATATGTAAGACCAAGCACCCGAGATAGTTCAGTTAATTTTGATTTTGTACCTGTTCACCTTCTTTTGCATAATTAATAATAAGTAAATAAATTAGTTTAAACCTTTTTGATATTTTTTATTTAATAGCTGACAAAATTCAACGTTACATTCTTGTGTTAAAAACATGAGAATTGTATAATGTGCTTCTGCGAGGAGTAAATGCCTACCCTAAGTCCTTTTCCAGTCTCAAACTATTTTCATACCAAATAGCATTTAGATTGGTTCAATGGTGTAAGTATGAAGAGGTAACGAGACAGACAATAGTTACTTTCGCATTTATAATATTAATTCAGTAAATATAGAATTCTATATACAAAACACGGTGAAAACGAGTAGGTAACTCGATTTAATCATTCGAGTTAGTTAAATTAGTGCCTCGTTATATAATATACATTGGTATAATTATCAGTTAAAATCACTTGAATTTTGTTCATGATTTTTTATAAATTTCCGTGTAACTAAGATGTAACTTGACTCTAAGAGATACGAGTAGGTACTATTCGACACGAATAACCCCCAATTAAGAAAAAAAAAACTGGATACCAAACTTATTGTAAAACTTAATACAAACTGGGCAAAAAACATGCAGGTGCAGGTAGGTACTGCTTCTCTGCATTGGCCGGGTGCAGAGGTCGTGTAGGGAAAGCGAAAACGATCGCAGCGCTTGATGTGGCCAAAATTGGTAGATTTGACCGCTCTGTTTCTGTCAATGCTGGCGTTTTCTGCTATAAAATAATAAACTGAAATAAAAGGGGTCTTGATAGCTGTAGTGTGGTAAACTGCAATAATATAGGATGAAAGAGCAAATTTTATCACTTCGTTCGATAGTTGCTGTTAGAAGAATAAAGAAAGTAAAGAAAGAGCCGCCAAAGTTGCGAACGCTAGACGGCACTGACGTCGTGCACCCGGCCAATACTAGTATTAAATAAGTACCTACATCATATCAATAAGGCGTCATCAGTAAATCATGAGAATTAGACATTTATAAAATTATAAAATAATAATTATCTCCAAAATTACGCGTTTCCAGACTACATGATACCACTTAATATACTCCAATTAGGCTCTACTTTCGACTGTTTAGGTCTATCAGGTTACTCTTTCCCACCGTGTAGAGTACGGACGATACGCATTCATATAGTAAGACGAACTCCGTTGCGATTTATAAATAGAAGAATAGGCTGTAAAGTACACAATATACATGCATATTTATTTGTAAATAAGAAAATTGCGGGTACGTAAATTATATACCTTGTCCTAAGTAGCAGCCCAAAGCAAATAAACACATCTCTGAACAGTAAAAAGTTGTCAATACTGGCTGGACTAAAAGCTTATTCTCATGAATCAATCATAGAGTGTGTAGGTAAATGCCTGTCGACTAAAAACTACATGAGTACTATAATTAACAAAGCACACTTCATAACAGAGCCACTGTCTAAACTACCTGACCGTTTTTTAACTAGCTATCACAGCTACTTGTCCATCTGTCTGTGCTTATGGCTTGAACCTTTGTGGCTTATTGTTTAAAAGTTTTCACGTTATATTTTATAAACTTCGACATTGATAGAGATAGAATAGGTAAGGTAATTTCTCCATTTTTGGAAATATCAAACTTGGGTATCAAAACTTAGGAGGTTTACTTTACAAGTAATCATTAATTTGCTGTATTAATTGTTCATGGAAAAATCTGAACTTTGTTGAATAATAAATAACACATATAAAAAAAGTCAACCATGGACCTCCTCCTTTTTTTGAAGTACCGAGTGTAAAAATCGTGACTGATTGTAATTATTTTCTTATCAGGAAGCGCAACTCTCACGAACAATAAAAAAAATTACAAAAAATAAAAACCGTTATAAAAAATAAAACTAATAAATAAAAATAAAGTAATTTTTGTACTTCAATTTATTTTCAAAAACCTTTTTTCATTTCAATTTATCCAATATTATTATGTTATCTTGGATTTGGTGCCACCCAACAAATTTGCCAAATTTCAAAACTTACGAGTTTAGTAGTTGATTGTTACACGGTTTGACCGACAAATTTTTGAAGTCAGGTTGAATTTTTTGTTAAAATCTTTATTTATTTCTCCCTTTTTAGGGAATTGTTCCGTTAAGCTTCATCGTGTGACGATTTTAACAAGCCTAAACACGCTAGGATACATTATTTCATTACTGAGACCCGTGCCTACCTTCCGGCTCCATTATAAGTTCGATAATAACTACTATTGTCACCAGGGCCATTAATAATTGTGACTACAAAGTCGCTTATTAGTTAACTTAATCGAGATAACTTATCGCCACCGGTAAATCAGTTATCATTGACTGTGTGCTGGTGGCTTCTGTGCTCTTTTTCATGAATTCCACTGCACCAATTTATACTTTTTGAAAGCGAATGCTTGACTTGTTTCTTAAAATACTGAAATCGTTATATTATCGCGGAACCCTCACAGTAGCTTTGCAGAATCCCTGGGCTCCACGGACCACACCTTGACTACCGGTGGTCTATTAAGTTCATTTCATTGACTACTGACAAGTAGTAGCAGTAGCTACTCATTTTTAATTTCATTGCTTAGCAGTATATAACTTAAAATTGAAATTAAATTGTATTTTCAATCATTAACTTGTTATAGACAACATAATAGTACTTACTCGTATAGGTATGTACCTATTAAAATAAAATACACGCATGCAATCTTTCACTCGGCACAGTCCTACTGCTGTTTAGATGCTACTGTGAGATGCGCTCACTGTACCTATATTTTTATATCCTAATGCTTATATCCTGACAATATTATAAACGTGAAAGTTTGAATATTGGGGTGAATGGATAGATATGTATTTTTATGATACTTTCCAGTTATGTACCATATATATACATGTGAATAGGACATAGGCTATAATTTATGTCAAATATAATCCCTTTCAGGGATGAAAAAGGGGATAAAAATTTGTATAGAGTGCAAATATTTTTTTAAGCTAGGAACTTAACATTTAAATTAGTGAAATGTCTATCTGTCTGTCTGTTTAGCTTCACGCTTAAACTGCTCAACTGATTGAGAAAAAATTTGGTACAGATATGATTAGTTTGGGAAAGGAAATAAGCTATTACTTTTTAACGGAAAAAAACCTATTATCTGCCATAACGGACGGAGTCACGGGCAGAAGCTAGTAGCATATAAGGGTATCAAGTACCATCTCTTAAGTTAACTAGTTCACTCGAAGTGGGTAAATTTACATACCAAATTTTGCCGAAAAAACAAATTAACAAACCTAAGTAAGGAAAGTAATTAATTAGGCTAAAAAATAATATAATGCATGTGGGAAACAGTCCTTATAGTATTGCATGTTATATAATACTAGCTTCTGCCCGCGACTTCGTCCGCCTTAAAGCCGTTTATCGCGGATATGGGTATTTTTCCGGGTAAAAAAGTAGCCTATGTCCTTCCCCGGGACTCAAACTATCCCCATACCAAATATCATCCAAATCGGTTCAGCGGTTTAAGTGTGAAGAGGTAGCAGACAGACAGACAGATAGACAGACAGACAGACAGACAGACAGACAGACAGACAGAAAGACAGATAGACAGACACACTTTCGCATTTATAATATTAGTATGGATAACAAGGTGCAAAATCAGATTTTTCAACATCTGCTAACATAATCGTAGGTCTTATATTTATACAGCTATGTTAATTTAATTTATATACTAAATATTGTGATGACATTGTTATCTTATTGTAATATAAACACTTATAACAGTAATTTAACTTAAAAAATCAATTAACATAATTCGATAAAAGATCACATTTTAAAACCAATACGAACTGGGGTTCTTATTAGAAGCGGTATCGGGATACCGCTTCTAATAAAATGCGGAAATGCGCCTACGACATATTTGTAGCAAACAATTAATACAATGTGTAGCGGCACTATAAATTTCTAGTAAACAAAGCTTCTAATCATTTATAACCGCAGCGAGTTAATCGGAGACAATAGGTTGGCGGTTAGGTTGGAGCACGGATGTGGGTCGCCGGCCGGTGAGGCTGAGTCGGTGGGCGCCGCGGACGGTCACCCGGCCACGAGGTCACCGGGCTGCTCCCGCTTACCCGGGCTCCGGGCCCAACTACCTACACCCTTCATTTCTGTATTAGGTACAATGTTATTAATAAACGTGCAAAAAGAAAGTTCTCAATTTGGGTGATTTGGGTTTATTACTTATGTACTTACACATCAGGTTTCATTTCGATGTTGCATGTTGATACATTTTTTTTTCATAAAGATTATAAAATATTATTCCATCCGTTTTTGATTTTTGTAAACATATACTTACATAATATACCTATTCGCGAAATATGTGAGTCAATTTTGAATTTCATTGGGCTGCACGGTGGTCTCATTATTACTTCGTTTAGTATTAACATTCCAACATAAATGAGGAATTAATCATGATATCATTTCAATATTGTTTGTGTTGATGTTGTTACAAAATAAGAATATTTCACCTTAATGTCATATTTGTCTTTAACCGACTTTCCTGGTTGTGCATATTACGGAATTCAAATTAAATGATTCCATAAGGCAAATGGCCCAATGTTTTACATTATAATTTCAATAGGTAATTGACACTTTGTTTGTTGCCTCTATATGTTTCTCTAAATTAAGTTTGAAGGTGGCAACTTATCAGAGTTTTTTGGCATTTACCATATAGTTTGAACTAAATGTTGTGCATTTTGTGATGAATATAGTGCGGTTGAATTGCTTTCCCTATAGGGTAAAAGCCGGATAGTTGCACCACTTTTCTAAAAGGTATATCAAATAAGAATAATTTAAAGTGTATATCAAAACATAGGTTATTGATCTTTTATAGAAGCCTGTTTTTTTAAGCATATGTAATACGGGCTTAGAGGAAATCCTGTTTTATTTGACCTCTAAAATGAGGGATACTTGCCTACTGTAGCGGACAGTCGCCTTCCGTTAATTTTTTTTCGGGGGATACTCATGGGAGGATAGATGCATTTTTGTTTTCTTTTTTCAGTTCTAAACATACTTATAATGATTAAAGTAATTAATTCTTATTATTGACTGTAATCTTTAATTAAGTCCTAGTCACCTAACGTAAAAATTGCTTTGGGGGATACTTCCTTCACAGGAGGATAGTCACCTCTTTGTTCAGATAGAAACAAACTTGTATTAATTAAAAAATCAGTTTTTTAAAATATTACACTTAAGTACCAATTAAACATGCGTTATTATAATTATAAATTCGTAACAAAAATAGTCTCCAAACTTGAAATTAGGTATCCGAATTACTTATTAATAAAATATTATTAGTAAGGATTCAACAATATGTCAATCAACTTTGACGTTAGAATAGATAAATCTAAGTCTGCAATATTTATTATTAACTGAGATCATTTTTTAAGTAGGTACTGATCAACATTGAAACGTAGTACTTATTCTATTTATTGTATAAAATAACGACAAAAACCGACTCCAAGCTTTGAATTCGGTAACATGTAAGTTATTAATAATATATTGATGCTTAAAGATAGAATCTTGTGAAATGCTGCTGGTAAATTATTAAAATAAAATAATAAAGCCATTCTGTGTAACTGTCTTTACAGATTAGGCGCATCTGGCATGTATTAACACCTTTACTTGTTTTTTCAAAGTGGGTACTTTGCACAAATTGTAACTTTGACAGAGAAAAACATATCTTTCTCAGTCAACCCGTGAACACGGAAAGCTGAAAAGTTTCCGAAACGTGAGCTCAAATGATACAATATAGGCGATATAATCAGTTACAATTGTTTAATTTAAATGAGTAATAATCGCGGAAACAGAACAAACTATTATAATCATCAGTACGGACTGGATGTAGCTAACCAAATCAGGCGGTATGAGGACTTCAGGACGGGACTCGCACGAGCTCGAAGTTTATTGAATAGCCTTAAAAATGCCGTGATGAAGATCTCATTCCTACATGCGTTAAAATAGCACCGAAGAGGGACAGTTTCGGTAATGAAAGCATTCTCCGCCAAGCTACTGTGAGGTTACTGTGCAAACTTATCCACGATACATAATAAATAAATAAATAAATACCCGTTATTCAGCTCATAAATTTGAACAACAGATTAAGGAAAAGAATGACGAATTGCAGTTAATATTGACAGATGATGATTTCAAAAGTATTGTTGAACAAGGCGATAGACGTTATTTATCTAAATTTAAAAGTTGCACACGTAAGACAACTGCTGAGTTGGGCAAGTTAAAAACAGTTTTGCTTTTAAGTTGTCCAACTGTAGCAACAAAACGCTCAGTGGAGGTAATTGAACGTCAACCACAAATGCTATTGCATCTGTATTAAACATAAGCTCCAAACAGCTGAGCAATGATTAGACCTCGCTTCTTAAAAAAGGGCTTAATTATGTTGTAGCTCCACGGACTATTATCCTCAAAAGGGGAGATTATAATCGGTGTGGAAGATTGTCTGGTCCAAAATTGTATGCGTTATCATTATTATTCTGGCCGTTTTCGACCACGGCGACTGCTTCAACTCCGGGTTCGGTTTCGGTGGCGATCGTGTGCTCTCATCTGGCTCACGTACCCAATCATATTCGAGAAGACTCGCGCGCATACCGGGCACGTGAGCACACCGTCGATATACGGGTGGTCGGGCATTCAGCTCGTCCCGTCTTACGTCAAGTTCCCTCAGCCGACGGGACTCAAATTCGAGAGTAGCATTTTGGATTGAAGATCTCCATTTCGGGCGGTTAGTTTGTTTTTCGCTATCGAAACCTAACCGAAACGAAACGGTATGACGTCATACCGTTTAAAAACGCTACAGAATTTTCGCTGTGCAATCTGTCGAGCCCAAACATTTACGCTCATCATACAAATATTTGCTCTTACTGGGATTTGGACCCAGAATCACAGCTTCGTAGGCATCATTTCACCCACTGAGCTAAACTGGTTGTCAACATTTTTATTAAAACAAAAGACGGTTGCTTTCCCGGCGCCTAAAATGTTGGTTTAAATATCAATAATTACATGCTACTTTCGTGTGGAGGATAGTTGCCGATAGCGCAAGTATCCGCCAAAGTCAATAGGGCGAATACCCTTTTTGGTACGGATATTTGCCCTTTCAATTTGCGAAATAAATAAAAGCTATTTAACAATCAAACATAATAAACAATATAATTTAAGCCCTAATGCATGCATAGAAACAAATATTTTATCAAAACCTCAATCAGTAATAAAAATATTCAACAGAAAAAACTTACCAATATAATTTCGGCACTATTCAAAAGTTCGCCTCGGAAGATTTTTGCTCACACCGTCGAAACGCGTCCACCTACTACAACGGTTTGGACGGCAATAAGGTCGACGCGGGGGGGCCTTCCGAGTACGATTAAGCGTGAACGTCATTTGCAAGCCTAACATAGTGTATTTGAAACCGAGGCATGTATCCCACAGGGGCAACTGTCCTGCTTTTACCCTAAACTTTGCACTTGTACGTCTCTATCCTTACATTTGTATCAAAGACCGACTTGATACAATGGGATTAAACGGTTATTTGCTGACTTAGTACTGATATAACCATGGTGTGTACCTATTTATAATATGTTAGTATTTTTTTGCCAAATACGTTAAAAAAGCCCTTCATGGGATGCAATGTTATGTCACACTGTGTGGAAAAAAATAATCTTAGGCAGCACAATGCCATGGCGTTCGTCCAAAGCTGTTTCCATAAAAAAAGTTTGTAATCTGTAATCAGAAAATTCTAGTCTACCAAAAGTCTCCATAAATGACTTCAAACCTTGAAAGCACGTAGGGTGCCAGAGGTCAATGATTTTTTTGCAATATACGCAATACCTAATTTTATCCTAATCAGAATGTAATGTCATTATCGTGTTGCTCGCTAGTAAGAAAGTTGTCCAATACGATCACAATCTCCGCAGTTAACCCCTGACCCTGTCAGGCAAATGCACGTTTCTCAAACATTTAGATACCTATTGGAACTTTTCTGTGGAAATATTTGGAGTTACGATAATATCTGCGACATGTTTTAACGATCAATTACGTAATTAAGTAAATGCTGGAAATTAACGTTGTGAATACACCATTGATCATGGTTGTAAAGGTGGTTGTAACCAAGAAACAAACATATCTCTCAATTACTACGTACTCATAAGTACCAACATCCCTACTCGTACTTGATTTGATTACGTCTAACGGCATGAGTGGGCAAGTTTCACAATAAAGGTAGACCTGTGCTAGTGTTAAGCTAGCTGGAGCTGATAAATAGAAATCTGGAAGATATATCATACAGATACTAATCAGATAGGTGGCCAAGAGAAGGCTTTAATAAAACTAATTACTTAAGATAGCACCGTCGAGACAGATAAGAGCCGGTGGGAGCAAATGAGGCGGATGGTGCATTAGTTAACACCGGCGAGCGCTGTGTTGTGCGAAGTACTAAGCGGCTAGGAAAACGACGAACATTCACATGAGTAGAGTACACGCACGAGTGCCAATTAGAAGCAACAGAGATGTGCTGCGTGCGCCGGCGACGCGTCGTGATTGGCCGCGCGCCGCCGCCGCGGCACGTGCGCCTTACCAATCCAATGCATTCTCATTAATTAATTCTGTTCCTATTTGCATCGTGATTATCTAATCTCAGATCGACTGGCGATATGCCGTACCAATTAGAGTTCACACCTAATAGCCTAATAGAACTTTGAACTTTTCTATTAGTTATAAACGATCGGCTTGGAGATAACGCGAATGAGTTTCGACACCGTTCTGACCTCGTTTTTGAAGAACTAGTTGCTATTATTTATATCAATTTTATTGTTTGTAGCCTTTGTAGCGATACGCAGTTTATTGTTTCCTAGGTTATGCAAGTTTACCTGTATGGAGACGCGTCGGGTGCTGGGATCGCGTCTAGATCCGTCTAAATTTAGGGCCGGCGGCGGCAATGGGCCGAGCCGCCGCACCGATAAGCTTGATTTGTAACGTCGCGCGTCGACGCCGGCGCGTGCGCACAAATAAACGTGATTTCAAAGCGCACCTTTCAATAAATTACCTAACCCACTCGTGATATGACGTGCTACAATTTATACTCTCCGCACTTTCGGAACATTTCGACGTGCTATCGATATTTGTACTCCCTAAATAATATAACTATGACAGGTGCCATTTCAAAATTTCCATTATTGATATTATCAATACAGTAAGTATGGCCTATGACCGCTACTGTGTAAACCTTTTTTGCAGGATGTCATGTTATCTTGATACGTAATGATAAAGTTAATTCTTAGTTAGTCTTAAAGCATTCCAAAGACAGTTGTATGGTGGGATGAACACAGATGCAACTGAAACGCTCGGTATAGTATGACAGCTCCTATGTTTTTTTGCAGGATGTCATGTTAATTGTATCTAGATTCAGAATATAATAAAATATAAATATTTATTTGTTAGAATACGTTACAATTATCTGGGTCTTAAAACACAGGTATACCTAGAAACAGTATTCCATCGACATCAAAGTCAACATGCAAATTATTGCATTAGGTATATAGCATTACGTTGGTAAATAAAAGTCTTGTTAAAATATACAAATTTAGATTACATCAGCGGTTACTCACATCGTAGCCAAGCCGAGTACGCTCAACATGTGCTCGTACTCGTACTTGCACTGATTGCGAGGAAGGCAGTCGACACGTCGAGCAGTACCTACTCGGCTTTTACAACATGAGTAATCGCTAATGTAATCTAAATACATCAAGCAAGGACCATTAAATAAACAAGAGGACTGATAGTTGCCACACTTTGAATCGTGTCCCGATCGCAAGGATGATGGCGCTTTGAAACTAAACATTTAAGGATTTTATAATTGAATAAAGAAACATAGTCTAGTAACGGTTCGTTCGCAAATAGCTAATAATAAATAGATCGTAGCATTTAAATAACGTGTCACGCTTGCAAAGTTGAAAAATTGTAAAAAATAATTCTAATACATAGATGGCGTTGTACATATCGGGGAACGGCGTTTTGTATGGATATGGTCAGTCCTCTTGTTTGAATGGTCCTTGACATCAAGTAAAATTTGTATAAACTTGATACATACTTAATGATTAGATCAGCATACGCTTATACAAATAATTCAGCAAAACACTAAACAATAGTCGTATCGAAAAATATATTTTATTCAGCTATTGCGACTATCTAACCTTGACACAAGAAAACCAAAAGGCAAACCCATTTCAATTAATCCAAATTATTACAATTAAACCTAAATCACGTTGCTAATATAACAGTCAATTGTCGGAGTCGAATATAATAATAACTGTTTATAATATCTAACGAATGTGGGTACGTATTAAAAGCTAGTTACGAAAGAGACAATGTCTTAATGCTAATTAAGTCTCAGTACAAGTACGCGTTGTTAATACGCTCAATAAGGCCGGGTTTGTGTCCTAATGCCAATCACATTTTATACACAAGCCTTGGTGCACAAAAGTATGCACTTATATACCGACCATTTTCATAGGGACTATTAACTGACGTATGAATAATAAAATTCGCAACAGTCGTCATGATGGCAGGTATTTACATTTTTAATTGTTTGTTTGTTCTTAAGCGTATATTTGTGTTTTGTTTATAGTTGGTTGCTCTGATCAATCAACATATGTTAATGAAGTTTGGTGGAACCAAATTTCCCCTCCTTCCCCCTCTATCCACGCGGGTGCCCCGCGTGCTTCCTGTCTTACCACTCAGGACCACCTAGACATCAACTGTGGCCAATTTCAAAGCTTAATCACAACACAACATGCAAGGTTTCCATAATACAAATCGCAATAGGATGTAACGATGGGCGCAGTTTGTAATTTCTGAAAGTTTAATTTAAACTTACTTAAGTTACAGAAGTTATTATAATATATGTTTCTAAGCTATCGTTACCATAGCCATTATTATAAATACTTTTTTTTATTTGTTTAATGGCACGAAAGTCCGGAATTTACACAGCTCATTGCTTGTCATTACACCAATGAAAACAACGATTGAAAGGAATCGGAAACAAGTGAAATTTTACATATTATAATTAAAACATTTACGTTTCTTTCAGAAATAAGACAAATGTCTTACAACTGATATGTTAGTTAAATTACAAAATGAATCAGAAATGCTCATCACTAAATAGGATGCCAGCTTTAATATAAAAAAAACCTACAACTTCATAAGTGATAATAAGTATTTGTGCAACAAGAGAGCAAAGTTGTTTTTTGCCGCGAGCGCCGATTGTTGAATCCCGAGCAAGCGAAGGATTCTAAGTAAGAATCCTGAGCGTAGCGAGTGATTCAAACGGTACGAGAAGCAAATAACTTTGGTCTCGTGTAGCACATACAACTTATGACCTCAGCATTGAGAATTTATATTATACACAATTGTAGTTGTACTTTCAACCATTCTGTGTGTTTATTGTTACAAGCCATACAAAATAATATTTACAGTTAAAAGATGAAGTTTATATTAACAACTTAATTCCCTCTATTTTTAAAAGAAACGTACTAGCATACAGTACTAAACATAATCAAATTAGACAAAATCATTAATTATTGTTTACAAGATAAACTACGTATAATATGGCTTTTCTTTTTTTATAGTTTTAATAATAATTTATGTTTTAAATTTACAAAACAATCAATTTGTTGTGTAATAGTAGAAGATATGATACCTACTTAAATTTTTTTTGAGTAATGCATTTAGAAACTACCCCCATTATAAATAGTCAGTTTTAGTCTGATTCAAAATGAATATAAAATTTACAAATTAAAGTTGATAAACGTCGTTTTATTTTTACAATACGTAACTATATCAAATAACTCTATTAAATGTTCAAAAGAAAATTATTAAGTAATTCGGTCACACACGAATAATAATCGCCATTGTTTCAAGATGTTTTAGTTAAGTAAATATAGTTCCAAATCCGTCCGCAATGGCGCTAAAGTAGCAAGCTATATAGTAGTATGAAAGTCAACAACCTGTTACAAAACATTTTTATCAAATTATACTCAATCCTTCGTTCTACTTCTGATGTAAATATTCAATCGTGTTTAAAATGATTTTCCTTGCATCGTTGTGGATTTTTTTGTCATTATTATGCTAATTTATCTTACGCACTTGTGACGGTCTCCTCGGATATAAAGAGAATATAAACTCCTTATTTCTATACTCCATGGTTTAATTCTTTTTTCGGGGTCTAATTTGAAAATCAAAATCGAATTGGAATGTTCTTGTCACTAGCTTTCTTTATATGGATTTGGAAGGGACAAAGTGCTTCGATGTTCAAATATTTCGAATTTGGTCATAGACCCAGCACTGAAAAATGACAACTCGCGCCATTGTAATTTATAAAATTAAAAAGTTACCTTGCCTCACGCTCGCAGCAAAATTGCATTTTGCACACTGTTAAACTCACAGCAAAACCCGCCTGTTTGAGCTGCTGAGGTGAAAAAGTTTGTCATCGTGTGCGTCGTCGCATTGCGATTAAATTACTAGTGTTTGATGGTTGGTCAAAAGTATCCCGAAATTGAAACTAAATTAAATGCATAATGGAATTACGAGAAAGCAAAAAGTGTCATGGGCACTCTGCCGAGGGGCCCCGATATTCTGCAATACACTGAGAAATAATTTATAATAAGGTTTTATATATTTAGACAATATTATAATATTGTCTAATTGATTAGTCGATATAATTTAGACAATACATAGCTAATATTAATTATGCAATGAAATAAAACAATTTAACGGATTATATCGCGTATATTATCTCATTTTAGTTTTATTTCAATGAGTAATAATCGCGGCAACAGAAGAAAATATTATTAATCATGCAAGTTACGTATGTATTTGTGAGGATACAAACATATCTGAAACTCAAAATACTCGCATGCGCATGTCCACGGTAAATTATTATTTTGTTACTGCGTGTAGCCTCATTTATTTAACTAGATACCTTCGTTATTTATATTGCGTAAAATCTTTACGACAGCCGTAAATACGGAGTGATATTGTTTTTAAACTAATACGCATTTACAAAAGGCGACCATAAAATCATTGTTTCGACACAATGCCGACGCGCTGCTTAGGTACAGCTAATCAATATTTATGCACCTTCCGGGATTTAGTCATATCGCAGGGTCTATCCCGCGGCGGAACACACTGACATTATGGTGGGTGTGTTGGTACAGTCGGCATCATTTCATCATGGGCACGTGGACAGAATTATAAGGAGATATGTAATTTTCGAGTGCCTAGTTGCACTCGAAAATTCACTAAATAGATGTGCCAAATCCTAATGTCAGTTATCTGGCCGCCGCCGATGAGGCAACCCGGCGTAGTGTTGACATATCGTTAACGGACCATGTTATTTTAATGCCTTCAATTACTGGGCGTATTTTTCCCTTTTATTGTTTTCATTTAAGCTTAGATGTTTATCGTTTACAAACAGAGATCTTCGCGAGCCTAACTCACCTGTTCTATAAATGTGTCGTTCTCAAGCAAAAGGTAACTTATTGTTGATATAGAGTTATTGATGTAACTAAATATAAGAATAAACTCTAGAATCCTCAAACTCTAAAATTTGTTGAGGGGACAGCAGCGGGCGCGTTGTCATCAAGGTCATACGAGGCATTGAAAAGGAGCTGCGCAACAACATCCGAGCGACATAAATATTTTATCTCCGATATAATTTATATTTTAACTTTTAATGTTAACATTTTAAATATTTGTTTAAATTGGACGCCTAAACTTAATTGTATCCACAATAAATGATACTTAGACATTACTAATAAATTTAAATTAGTTACTGAATACATTGTTTTAGTCTATTTACTTTCTTGGTGTGGTACTTATATATTTACTGTTGCTACTCATCATAGAATGAGGCGTAATTTGAACCGATATCCCATAAAATAAACCGTGTTGGCTTGATATATATGACACTGAGTGTATATAATTATATAGCAGCGCATAGGGCGCTGATAAAGCATATTGTTGGTGCGCACAATGGCGGAGGTGCGAATGTCACTTCACGTGTGTTTATAAGGCTGCGTCCCCGGGTGCAGTGGTGACCCACTTGTATACTGTACAAGTACCTAGCTTCTGATTGTGAATAAATAAGTATAAGGCGATCTACTCTCCTGACTCCACTGACATAAGAACCTCACACACAGAAATATCACTATTAACTGAGCGAATATAATTGTGATTTAAACTCACAGTTATTTTATTCCACAACTTTTGTTCGTTGGCTAATCGGTCAGCCTTCTTTAACTCAATGGTAGTTCTTTTTATTTCGAAGAATAGCATGGTCATCTCCTTACAGGTGCAGATCGACGTTGATCGCTTTTGGAATGGCTTATCGCATAGCGACCGGGGGTCAACGGCGCGGTCAGTTTTAGGGTCTTATTGGTAAAGATAGCCTCGCAACGACGGTCTCTCACCGCTACTGGGCTGACCACAACCTACTATGTCACGACCAGCCGACGACGCACTATCGCATTTATAAATTGCAAGATCCAGTGTCTATTCTGCACCTGCGATTGAAGACGGACGGGCTCTCACCGCTGCCGATTTGGCCACAGCCTTCAGCGTCGCGACCTGGCCGACGGCGCGGCGTCGCTCGCGCAGTGATAAATCACGGGATCCAGTGCCAATACTGTGCCAGCGTCAGAGGTATGCACGCGCCCACGCGTGGCCGATGCTTCACCTCAACAGATTATTCACTAGTAGCCAAGCTTTGTAGATCCGCGCAAATGGATTCTGATACTTCATTGCCACGACGTTCGATGTTTTCATATTCCCACTTGAATTTATAAACAGAGAAACTGCGGAGAAAGGGAATTGTGCGAGACTGTAACGGCGGCAATGTTCGTACTTCGTAGCCCGTAGCGCCGGCTGCGGCGACGCCGGAAAAGAGTTCAACGCGTTGGTTGAAATAGCTTCACTACGTGCCGCTAATATTTATGTATTTAATTTTATGCAGTGCAGTTTAGATTTCTTGTATTTTAAAACTTTGTTTATTCAATTAATATGGCAGTAAACAGGAGTTTAAAAACAACTTTAAGCGATTATTATTATGACACTAAACATGGATTAGAATTAACTGTACCTAATATACTCATAGTTAACCGGAAATTTCGGCTTCACTATCGATATTATTAAGACATAGGCTTTAAGTATAGCCCATTGTTTACCAATAAAAGTTACCAGAGTATACAAGCGGTTACACAGGTTTTCTTTTCATACAAGCTCTTATTTCACTTGCAATGTTTGTTTGTATTGTATGTACGTTCGGGTCATACCTTGCAAGTTAAATCTGAGCAAGTGGATCAGATTTAACTCTCAGTTTCAGATGGAGCTTAAATTTGGAATATTTGTTTAAGTTAGGTGACAATACTAAAATATTATTATTACATCATGGAGCTGATCTGATGATGAAGCCGGGTGGTGGTCATAAGAGTTCCTATGAACTCTTAGGCACTGTAATAAAATGACTCAACTCTACCGAGATAGCAGCCTACAATCGTCTCGATTAGTAGTTAACACATGTTCAAATAAAATTACAGTCCAAAATGACAACTTGACACGAAAATGCAATTTTTAGAGAAGAAGTTTTTTTACTTTAATTAAACATTGTGCAGTGTTGTATATCACAATATTAAAATTGACAACCGTCAATTTATTCCAGACTCAAACTAATTCAAAAACAGACTTTATACATTTAAAACATTAAATTAATACCAGGGTATAAAGTGTATGAAAACGTTTCCGCTTATTTCTTGGTAATTACATAACAATAATTGTTAAGAGATGTATTTTAATGAAAGTACATTGAGCATGCCATAAAGTCGCTTGGCGCATGCTCCGAGTCGCCGTCACGATCATTAGCATGGAATAATAATCACGGTAATCTGTCACCGCGTAATGCTATGCGGGTGAGGAAGAAAATAAAACACGACTACTCGTAACAAGGCGAGAGCAGATACCACTGAATGCCATTATTTAGGGTTCCTTCGTTTCAAATTTCGTGCTCAATAAATTGTAAGCAAAATTGTAATGTAACATGTCCAAAGAAAAATGGGCATAGATTGACAATTTAATTTAATTTTACTATCATGTTCCACGCAAGCGTACCTATTTATTTCCTCCTTCCATTATAAAAAGTACACTAATTGGTATTAATAAAAGAAAAAAATTGTAGGACATAGGGGGAAGTCCCCTAACGCCGGACGGAACCTAGTGCCGGACACACGTACTATCTCGGTAACTAACAACGCGACCGTTACAAGGTGAAATGACAGGGGCGCGGGGGGACGTACCAATGCCGCGTCACGGGACGCACACTGCCAGTGACGCGAGCAGCTTAGTCGGGAGCGGTTGTTTGCTGTTTTTGACGGGAACGCACTGCGTCACCTAAGATTCGGGTGAGTGTTACGAATTAGTTTTTGTGTTAAGCTGGATGTGTTAATTTTTAAAATAGTTATTAATCACTTCTTTTTCGTAATCTATAGAAGTTTTTGTACATATCTGAAAGAGTTTAGGTATGGAATAAATAATTGTAACGATTACCTGTCCCTTAGTACCGGACACCAAGTAGTCCCATAACGCCGGACAGTAAATCTGTTTTTTTTTCGGTAGTATTTATATTTATTATAATAATTATTGTACCTTCGATGTTTCAGACATAAGAAGAACGGGGAAGGAAAAATGGAAGAGAAGAAAAAAAAAGGAAAGTGGGATGAAACTAATTTACAAACGTTGATTACTAAAGTTTTGTCCAAAGAACTTTCTTTAAGAGAAGCTGCATCACGTTACAACATTCCAAGAAGCACTCTACATGACAGGACCTCAGCATTAAATCGCGGAGAAGAAGTGACGTGGAAAGCAAAGGTCGGTAGATTCACAAACACTTTTCAACCCGAGTACGAACAAATCTTAGTGGAGCACGTAAAAGATGTGTCCAATAGATGTTTGCCGCTGATGAAAAAGGAGTTTTTTAAATTAGCGTTTGATTTAGCTGAATCTTTGAAGATCCCTCATCGTTTTAACAAAGAGAAAGGAGTTGCAGGAAAGCATTTCTACTACGATTTTATGCAGAGTCATCCTGACTTATCGTTGAGAGCACCAGAGTCGACAAGCATGATGCGGGCCGTAGGGTTTAACAAACCACAAGTGGATATCTTTTATGACAATCTTGAAAAACTGATGAAGATTCACAAATTGGCACCTTCCCACATTTACAACTGTGATAAAACTGGAGTAAGCTGCGTACATAAGCATGAAAAAGTTCTTGCTCCAAAAGCTGTCCGTCAAGTTGGGAAGCTCACTTCTGCTGAGAGGGGCAAAAATATAACCCTGTTGTTTTGTATGAGCGCTAATGGCCACTTTATACCGCCATTTTTTGTGTTTCCAAGGCAAAGGATGAATGTTAGACTCATGATAAATGCTCCGGCTGAAAGTGTAGGTGTGGCCCAGCCGAAAGGGTGGATGAATAGTGATTTCTTTCTACAGTGGTTGCAGATATTCGCAAAACACTCGCACCCAACAAAAGAGAGCCCTGTTCTGCTTCTACTGGATGGCCACTGTAGCCACAAGACCCTGTCAGTCATCCATTTTTGTCGCGATAACAATATCCATTTGATAAGCTCGCCGCCACATACCACCCACAAACTCCAACCACTTGATAGAACATTCATGAAGCCATTTAAGGATGCTTATAACCAACGATGCGGCATGTGGATGAGAGCAAATGCTGGGTCTCGGATAACCGACTACAACATTGCTGGTCTAGTCAATGAAGCTTTCACAAAAGTGGCTCGACTGGATATTGCGGCGTCTGGGTTCAAATGCACAGGAATTTGTCCATTTGATAGACATTTATTTACGGAAATTGATTATACGGCAGCTGACATGACTAATATTCCGCTAGAAGAACCAGAAACTTCCTCAAATTCAGTGGGTCGCACCGAAAAGGGTTCTGTGTCTGAAGTTGCAATAGCTGAAATCTCTTCTGTCTCTTGTAATACAGAAATATCCAACGATTTGGTATCAAAAGAATCTACTGAACCTCCTGAAGATTTTATCATTGAGCCTCAAGTCAGTTCGGCGTCTGAAGAATGTCCACCTGCTGATTTTAACCAAGACATGAGCACTAGCAATCCCAAGCCATCAACTAGCTATGACCCCGATATCATTCAGATTGTTCACAAATTGTCACCATTGCCAGATGCTGCCAAAAAACGTGCAACCGTTAGGAAAAGAAAGTGTGAATGAAGTGAAATTTTGAAATCATCTCCATATAAGAAAGTTGTTGAAGAAAAAGAGAATGAAAAGAACATGAAGGAAGAAAAGAAAAAAGTGAAAATAAACCTTAAAGCAGCTATGGAAGAGCAGCGTGAAAAAGCTAAAAATGCGAAAACCAAAAGAAAAGGAGAAGGGAAAGGAAAACAAACCAAAGATATAAAAACTAAAGAAAAAGGCGAAGCTAACGGGATATTAAGTAAAGAGATGACGAGCAAAGGCAAAAAAGCCACTGCTTGAAGCATCTCAAACAGGAAAAACTACTTGCGTAGTCTGTTTAGAGGACCATGACGAAGACTGGATACAGTGCTCCAGTTGCCATGGATGGGCACATGAAGCCTGTGCTGACATTCCAGAATGTTCAGAAGCTTATATTTGTGATCGGTGTCAAATGTTTTAAAACCGTCCGGTACTGGGTGTTAGAAATGATATCCGTCCGGTACTAGGTGCCACTTGCAGAGACTGCGTTTTTTTTCACAAAAGTTTAATTAATGTTTTTGAATTAGTTTATGAAGAAGTTGCTTTTTTGTTGTTTTATTTCGATTCTAAATTTTATTAAGTAAAGTTATTAATAAATAAAGGTGCAATTTTTTTCTAAATACTCTTTTTATTTTTTTCGAAAAACCTTAGGTGTCCGCCACTAGGGGACTTCCCCCTACATACACAATTGTATTTAGAATATTAGTAAGGATATTAACAATGTACCTAAACATAATATGACACTGGACGATACCAAACTCAAACTCAAATACGACAAGTTTTACCCTAGACCTTTGTTTGTAACGACGTATATTTCATTAGAATGTTTTAATCAAAAACAGACGCGTTACAAGTATCTGTAGAATAATATTAATGTCATTTGTTTGATTTGATCTGATCATATCACCGATGGTAAACTTTGAGTCTCGCAACCATAACAATAATACGCATTAAACTAGGGATCGTCATAAGTTTACGAGCAGAATGTATAGCGTAGAATGCATATTGATTGGTCGGAGAGATCAGGTGGTGCGCAGGTATAAGCTTACAGCGCGGTGACGCATTCGAGCAATAGTCCTCAAAAATGAAGCAGTGTAGATAACGGTACCGCGCGTGGGCGCCGCGCAAGCTCTCACCTCCGACCCGCGCCAAGTTACATCATATTTGCGATCTACTCATTTACCTTACCGTTTCTACTGTTCATTACGATGAACGTAATACGATGCAAGTTAATTGCATAGAGGTCAATGTTTAGCTTAGTTCAAATACCTATTTAAATTCTATATGCTATGTACGCGTACCTAGTAGTCCGTAAAATATTTAGTTACGCTGCTCTATTATAAATGCTAAGTTTTCAAGGAATCAAATAAGATATTATACCTAAACGGAAGGTTTACGGACACATAAATGCTAACCGAGGTCACTCCCACCTGAGCTATTACCTCTTCCAATAATAGCAATAAAAAACGGCGCTCGCGCTCGATGTCGCTGCGGGCGAGATCGATTGGACTCAAATTGTATCTCAAAAAACCCTAAAATAAAAACAATCACGATCTGACATCACGAACGTTTATTATGGTAGATACCAACCCAAGAAAGTGGACCGTAAATGGCGAATACTTCTTATACTTTCCTTTTACGTGTACATCGAGAAAAACATTAAAACTTAATCATATCAATTAAACGGACGCCGTTCACTGAGATGATCATTACATGTGCGTGTTTATAAGGAGAAATCAGCGCTAAGATACTCTCATCATTAAGCACATTCGTTAAAACCTGCAGTCAGTAAAATCTGTAACAAGCAGCGTAATAAACGCGATAACAATGAATAAAATGGCAATAATAGCAGGTGAAATCGCGACAGGTCCGGGTCTCGGGTCGTAGTCCGTAATTATAAATAAAATACGGCAAGTGTTCCGCGCTCTCCGCCGGCTCCGCTGCGCGCCCGCATCCGCGTCGCGCGGCGCCCCAGCGTTATCATTGCCATCGCAGATACCACACCCTTGCTAAGTCTATAAATGTCTTTCTACCTATAATCTATGCCCCATGTAGTAGACGCAATGGGCGTCGCTGTGACTCCGGGATCTCTTTTACATAACTGAATTCATTTGTGCGGATATTTAAAACCTAAGAACTCTTTAGATGATGATAGACACAACGAAAACGATAATTCTAAAGATAATTAAATTACATTTATTAATAAAGAGAAGCAGCATGTCGCGTCAGGTCACCTGACCTCAGGTGTAAGCTCGTCGTCCGTCCGTGACCCATACGCACCGGGCTTTATGTCTCGTAATTTTAGGATGCAGTCTACGTATGACCATATTTATTGGTAAATTTATACAACTGTACCATAAACACAATCATTTATGAAATCGCCATCCGAACACATTGTCTTGTTACTGCATCATTGGGGTATATAAGGCCAGGCAAGTTGTGAAAGTTATAATAAAATTTGGAAGTTTTATGCTTAAGAGTTGCCACCCAAACAGGTAGGATTACCATATTACAAATGTGCAATGAAGGTAAGATATTTATAACCAACTTTTCTGAATTTACTAAGATAGTTATCAAGCTTGTTTTAATTAGATGGGCATGTTAATTATTGGATTGAATTGTTATCTATGTCTAACGCCAACTGTCGTGCACATGACGGTTAGATGAGTGTTAGCGTTGCTGTAAAAAGTGGCAATGTCACGAGGATAGGGGTAGAGGGTGTAGCGCAGCGGAGCGTGGCGCGGGCAGCGCACGCGCACGCGTCGCAATGAGCTCGGCACGTGCCTTGTATAAATGCTGAATTCCTAACTAATATTTTTTTTTCCGCGACGATGGACGTTAATAGTGGTTATGATGTGACCAAGGGTAAAGTAGGTAAGTCAAGTTTTCATCAATTGCAAAAGATCGTAATTTTTGATCAATGCAAACAATTGGAGTTTTTCTCACCCGGGCACTCATGTGAAATGTATTGATTAAGCGAAATCCAAAGAGTATACTGTGTTTATACAAACATATTTTACCATGAAAATTGAAATAGAAAGTTCAAACGCCCAGAATTCGTCCCAGACTGACTATATACGAGAAGTTATAATAGTAACGAACTAGTACCTACATAACTAGCATAAATTCTGTTGTTCTCGAGTGACTGTGAATTACTTGTTATTCTTAAGTAGCTAGAAGTTATAAAATAATGAAATAATTAAACGTGGTTTATGTAGTCAATACAGCAGTAAAATAGAGGGTCCAAAAATATCACAAACTAGTTGGTGGTTCTGCGAACCAAATTACCTTTACCATACATGATAGGGTAATTTGTTAGTTTCAGTAAGGCACTACAAGCATCCTTGCACCTAAACGTCGCATAATCCTTAAATCAGCAAGATCGAAAGTGGCATATTTCATTCGCTCTTATTTATATACTTAAGTGTTGAAAGCCGTCAAATGGAAAAGTCGGAATACACCTGTATAAAGTCGCGAAATCTCTCGTGCATGGTCTCTGATAACCTTTGGCTGCGGCTGCAGCGTAGGCGATCTAGTTGCTCGCCCGCCCAGTGGCCACCCAGTGCGTCCTTATTACCTGCATCCTTCATATTTTCGTATCTCCCACTGTGTTCTTCGACTTACTAATATTCACTCTTGAGCTGTATAAATGTCTCATTGTCTCATACGTATAAGAAATATATTGAGCATGTATGGTCGTAGATATATCCCCAATTAATGTGGATACTAGAACGTGGGGGCTGTTTCCTTCTAGCGACGAGTGGAATTGATTTTTGCATGTATAAATATATGAACCCAAAAACATTTTTTACAGGAGAAATCATGGGTGCAATTTTATAATAAGCCTTTGTATAGTAATATAATTGTACAATTTACCCGAAAAGTGCGCGGTTTCTGTATGATAGCTATTTAGCAGTGCTGTAAATGTCACTTCATAGTATAGTCATACTTGAGTAAATGTGTTTGTTAGAACTTTGATTGTTGACTGTTAACTATACAGGGTGATCAATCTAAATCGGTCATTACGAGTAGCGAGAAGTCAGAAACTATAATAGATAGGGAAATCTGTTCTTAGGAACCATGGCGTCGATTGTAGATTTATCAAACACTGCATCCAATTTTTTTTTCGTATCTCTTTCATAACCGGGAATCGAATCCGGTCAAAATTGGAGAGGAGAAAAAAAAGTTGATGATGTCAAGCGATCTTATTTTTTATTGGCAACAAATGTCTGTATGAGAGTACATACATTAAGAATGCTCTAAGAGTCAGAAATAGCTGTTAGAGCTGAAAATGCTCCTTACAAATGTCTAGCGTGCTGTGTATGGAAGAATTACTTTTACCATTTAACCATGATAATTTTCTTTTAAGTTCAAAGTTATTATACAATTATTGTTTTGTTGAGTTATGAGGATTTTGGAATCGATTTCATATTTGCGTTTGGATAAAAAAACGTTGAATTTTCGTACTTCAAAGGAATGTCAAACTTTATATAACAGCAATTTCTGACCCTTAGAGCAAAAATATGATCGATTAACGTCTTTTCGGCTGGGTTTGATTCTCGGTTATGATGCCGTTTTTTTAATCTGAAATCGACGCCATGGCTCCTAAGAACAGATTTCCCTGTCTCTTACAGTTTCTGACTTCTCCCTACTGACCAAATTAGATTGATCACCCTGTAGAATTACACTCAAATTATATCTAATACAGCATTAGGCATCTTATGTTAACAGCAAAATTTCCGGCTAATATCTTAAAATGTTTGCTCTCAATCATCATTTGATATGCACTTTCAAACAAAAATCCAAATTAATTTAGTCAGAAATGATGGGTTCTTCGACAATTAGCAAGCTGATCACATAACCCTAGGCGGTTTTCGTTCAAGGGTCAGGTAACACTTTCAGTTGTAGCCAGTCATCGTCATAGAAACACGTAGTACGACACATTGGAGCGTCAGGTGCTGGGTCGCCACGGTGGGTGACGCCGGTGGTGGCCAGCAAGTGCCTCCACGCTAGTGCGCGCGCCGTTGGCAGTTGCGGGCGCACGCGCCGCGCACGCGACAGGTGGATGTTACGCGCCGTTACATCCTAACCTATTACGACTTAACTGATGTACACTTGAATTATTTCAACACAAGGAAAATTTATCCAAACCCTAAACTATAAAAAAAAAACACATACCTAATGATCGCCACGGACTTGCACATTACGAATGTAACCGTTACATACTTAAGACTACTTTAAAAGGTTCTTTAAATATCACAAAAGTGAATCAGATCAATCGTGACCTCTCTTGACAAGTGCATTTGCCTCGTTTTTTTCGGCGCCTCGGCGGCAGGTAATATCCATCAATTGGCGGTGGACACTCAGTCCGGGAGCCACGACTGCCGGGTGCTTCGACCTCACGCACTCGCAATTTACAGCTTTATCACCGTTATTATTCTTAATAACATGCTGGACCGCGACAACGCATTAGCCTCATCAAAATTCGCGAACTTTTTTAATTATGTTAGCATCTTATACAGGCAGAACCGAGCAGACGATAAATGAATTTAAAGTGTCCCTTTTTGACATTAAACGTATTACTTATATGTAATGGTTTTCGGAATACGATCATAAATCACATTCAACGTCAAAAGAATGTTTCGAAGAAAATTCGCTGAGAGAAAATACGGAACGATAAAAAGTTAAGTAAAATATCCGGCCATCTTCAATCTTCAGATTAAGATCCTGCCTGTTTGCAGAGATTTTGAATTCCATGGGCTCAAAAACCTCTTTAAAACTCATTACATCACCGTTATGGGTCGAAAGAGCGTGAAATTTCCGTAATTGGTAATGTGGTAGGATAATTTTAAATATAAAAACAAAAATGCTATGCATTTTATTGCAACAATGCATACTTCGAAGAAAGAATCAAGAATCTTTGTGTTTTGTAATTTGTCTGAGTATTCCTAAAACCCGTGGTACTACAAATAAATGCCCTTCATGTTGAACAAATCATAACTGCGCAAGTGTGCACCTATACGTAATAAATGACCGAAGGCATTTTTCTCATGAAGTGCAATATTGTCGCATCGCATCGGTATTTTTTGTCAGCCCGCAAGTGTCAGTATCCATTACGTTGTAATCAATCATCTTGAACATTCAGGTTTCAATCCGCGTTTGCACTGCTTTTGGCCAGGCAAGGCTTTCGACACGGGCGCAATCAATACAGCTGATAAATGCGATAAGATCCGACGCATGATTGTTGCCCCCCGGCGCCCGCGCCTGCACCGCCGCCGGCTAGCTGCTGAACGCGCATCCCAGACGAAACGTCTTCATCCTAATAAACTTCAGCGCGGCACACATACGCAAACAAGTGCATTTAGCGCGACGACACTTGTAAATAAACCACAGTATGTGTATGTCGATGCTTCTAAATGCTAATATTTGCGGCTTAGCATTTAAAATATTTAAATACAAGATATTTCAATTCTGCCGCGATACGTAAGTGCATGCGTGTTTGTAGCGCGTGCGCAGTATTATGTGGAGTGCCCTTAACAACTTAAGTGTTGATGCGCCGGAGAGGGATCATTTATTATTTTATTGTATGATTGCATCTTGTTTTTGATTTAGCGCAAAGTGAACATTCTGATATTTCAACAATAAAATGCGAATAAAGACTCCTGAGGTATATTTAATCATGCCTGGCGTATTTATCATAACAGGTAATGTTGTTTGTGATTTAGAAACTGATTGTTAAGATTTGAACGTGCCACAATGGCGCAAACAAATGACACAAGCGTCCGCAGTGCTTTTTATGGAACTGCCATAATGAACTAATTGTCATACGCCGTATCACATTCACACTTATATGGTGCTTGGCGGGTTTGAGTTTTTTTTTTATTTGACTGCAGTAAATGGAGGTCTCAGTGTGTAGGATATAGAGTGGTTTGACGTAGACTGAACGTGGCGTGATCACCATTTAATCTATAGGCTATAAGAGGGCATGCGGGCACAGGTGCGCTCACGACGCGATTCCGTACAGGTAGAGCCCCTATCCTTCGCTACTCAGCTATTTCTTCATCCACCTGTGTTATAGTGACCAGTATAGTTAAAACTAAGATAGCCCCACCAAAACTAATCGCTTTAACAGCTGTTACTGATTAATAGGTTACGCTTTGACGGTGCTATGAGATAAGGATTTAAATCTCTCGTCTTTGGAATCATTGAATAAAATAAAGGCGATGCCCAGACGAGCTAACGAAAGCTTAGTGCTGCAAAAATGGAGAATGATGTAGGTTACGTAATCTTATGTCAAATGAGATAATTACCTCTTAAATTACATAGTGAAATGTTGTTTGAAGTGTATTAGTAATGGATAGTATCCATTAATGAGCGACACGAGACGGCCGCTATCGTCGGCCATAAGTTACACGGGCATTAGTAATCTGGGAACTAATTGCGAAGGCGGGCCGATTTCCCGACTAGTGCTGAAGCAATTAATACTCCCAATCTTAAAGTAATCTCGCTTGCTACTCTCTTACTTGGGCCTCATATCATTAACAACAAAGTTTCTAGACAAAAGACATTATGATGTACTCGTGTTATCTGTTATTTTATTCGTTCTATTTATTTAGACTACTCGTGTGCACAACGAGCCTCAATGGGAATCAGTTCGTCTGGAAGGAAAATTATTAACTAGATGTTTAGTAGAACGTAACAATATCGTCCATATTTGCCAAACGAAAAAAAAATACGTTCGACTAAATAGATGACAATAATGAAATACGTCTTAGGTAGGTAATATGAAAATTTGTTTGTCAAACGTAGACTATGATTAGGGTTATATTTTTGAACTTGAAATTGTGTTTTAATGACTGGAATCCATAACGATAATTGAAATTATTTTGATCGACACATCGCCAAGTAATAATAACATAATTAACGTCATCGTATCAGTCCAAGGACGTCCACTGCTGGAAAAGGGCCTCACCCAAGGATTTCCATAAAGACCGGTCGCCTCCGGATCTTTACCAGATCATTTGCCCATCTTGTTGAGAGCCCTCCCACGCTGCGTCGTCCTGTATGCGTTTCTGTCCCAGCGCCCATCGGTTCTACCATGTTCTACCAGCAATGTGCCCCACCCACTCCCACTATCGTCGTCTAGAACTATATCGTGTATTTAAGAATAAGTATTTACTTATAGGCTGATAACGAATCCAATATAAATATAATTTAATATATGTATATTTTTTAATAATGACTAATTTTGTAATATTATATTTTTAAGTTACTTACCTACTAAACATTTAAGAGCCCTATCACGAAATACACTCGGGCTAAACGAGAGCTCGTCGTGCGACGCGCGTGCAAGAAAATATAACTTTTGAATAATTGAAAAATAAGTGTTTTCTTCAATTAGTTTTGATTGTATCTCAATTGTATTGCTAAAAATTTGTACTTTAATGTAATATACAATGCATAATATTAATAAATCAACGATAATGAGAAAATCCTTTTCAGTGAGAATTTGTTAAAAAATATAGTATAGATTAGATAAGAAAGATTTACATGTGTATATGTACAAAATAACGAAAACTTGAGACCGCTTTGTATTACGGCTGTGGAAGAATACTTAAACAACTAGTTTTTCATATGAAATCATAAAGTTTCTAGGGCTCTATCTTATGACTGCCCTGTCTTCAAAAAACTACTGTCGGTGTCGATAATTTATTAGGATGTTTCTTTTATGACTTTAGTCGTCCATATAGTAACGCAAATGCGTAACAAACAAAACATACAGACACTGAGATGATTCTATAAGGGTTCTATTTATCCAATTTTGATACAGAACTCTAAACAAAAGGACCCCTACGTGTTAACACCTCCGTATATTCGCTCCACGTGAAGCCTCGCCACAGTCTAATTTATAAACAGCTAAAAAGATAAAAGAAAAGGAACAGGAACTAAGGTGATGAGATGACTTGACACATTATTTAAATTTAAAACAGGTTGGAACGTCCGATTTTTTTGTCTGGGTTGTTATTTGATTGTTTTGTCGGTTTAACATTTCCAACATGTTTTTGCAGTCAAAAAAATATTGCACCATATGGGGTCTTGTATTTTGAAAGAGACTGTTTTAATGAATAACGTAACGAAAACATATGGCCAATTAATTTCTGCGCGAGCCGCTAAACGAACGCCGTTTGAACAAATTCTTCAAACATTATAAAACGCGAAGGATATAAATTAATAGTATAACTTTTATATGACTCGTGCCGTGATCAACTAAATGTAAATTTAAATATGACCTAATTTAGAATGTCTGCCGCAGTAAACGTTGGTATAGTCAGTATCATCAATATTGGTAATATTCAATTAATTTTGAATATTTTGGATGAAATGGGTATAGCAGGAAATGGCTAAATGATGAAATAATGGTGCTTAATATATGTATCATAATAGATTTATATGACTTATGAAATAATTGACAATTAATTTTCTGTCTTTATAAGCTAAGCGTCCACAGGCCAGTATCGCACTCATCGGACGCATCGCACGTATCGGATTTTGGTATGCCTTGTATAGAAACTCATACAACAGGTCCACAGCTAACGGTGCGGATCAGTGGACGGTGTTGTATGAGTTTCTATACAAGGCATACCAAAATCTGATGCGTGCGATGCGTCCGATGCGTGCGATGCCGGCCTGTGGACGCTTAGCTTTAAACGACGTATTTCAACGTATTCATACGTCCTTAAACTTAGATCCATTTCATTTTATATACACCGTGACCGTTAATAACCCGAAAAATTTAAGCTATCGATACTAGAGCCTAATTAGAGTATATAAAGTTATGTAACATATAGTCCAAAAACTCATAATTAAGGAGATATTAATTATTTACAACAAATCAAAAGTTAAAAAATCTCCAGTGTAATACACCTTAAGGGCGTGAGCATGACGTAGCCACCTACTTTTTTTACACGTAGATGCACTAACTGTATGGTTGTTAGTCAGTTTCACAAAGAAGTTTGGTATCTATCTACAAAAAGTTTTTACTACCGAAAATATTTTCATCACGAGATAAAAGGATATAACATGCAACTAAAATACAGTGTAGTGTATTAATCCGAATAATTATAATATCTTATCTTACACACTTCAATCTCAAGTAGCTTTTTTGGTATCACTGAGAATAGAGATAATTAGGTTTGTCCTGTTCTAAGTCGCGAGAGTGGTTCTTCTTATATCTGGCTAGTTTGAAATTGATTGTCACTAAAATGACACATTACAAATGATAACTAATTGTCACGCAAGATAAAATAACATTGAACATTTTATTGACTGTAATAAATAATATTCGCTATGCCGCATTATCCTTCGGCTCATTTAGCAGATATCCACTTTGTGTACGGATTTTGTGATGGGAACTCGCTCCAGGCAGTCGCCGAATACCGAAGAGGATACCCAAACCGTCGTATACCTCACCATTCGACTTTTGCGGATGTCCATCGACAGTTTCGCGAAAAAGGGCTTGGAAAAGTTCACAGAGAAAGGGTTATAAATCTAGATGTACAAGCAGAGAACAGAATAATGAACATCATAACAGAAGACCCAACTTTATCATCAAGAGCTGTAGCAAGAATGGTCAATGTTAACTATAAGCTCGTATTAAGGCTATGGAAAAGGTACGGCCTGCATCCTTTTCACTACAGGAAAGTAGACGGATTAATTAACAATGACGGGGTAGCTAGAGTTGCCTTTTGCCAAAGGATGAATCAGAAATTAGTGGAAGATCCTAGATTTCTAAATAAGATATTATGGACAGATGAATCGTTGTTCACGAGAGAGGGAGTTTTTAATTCCCATAATCAGCGTATGTGGTTAGAAGAAAATCCCCATGCGAAAAGCGAAAATTCATACCAGCACAAATTTTCCGTAAACTTGTGGGCTGGCATTATTGGGAATAAAATAATAGGTCCCGTCATATTTCCAAATAGACTGAATTCTCACAACTATTTATTATTTCTAAATAATGAATTAAACGACCTGCTAGAAGATGTCGATTTGGAAACCCAACGAACTATGTGGTTCCAGCACGACGGATGCCCGGCCCACTTCGGCTTGGATGTTCGTAATTGGCTGAACCAACAATACCCCGAGAGATGGATCGGCCGTGGGAGCGAAGTTTTAGCATGGCCTGCCCGGTCACCGGATTTAACTCCGCTAGATTTCTTTCTATGGGGAACTCTGAAAGATAATGTTTACTCAACACCTGTGAACTCTAGAGAAGAGTTGTTAATAAGAATTCAAACGGTTTCAGAAGAAATCAAGAACACTTATGTTAATTTGAATCATGAAATCCGTTCAAGATTGAATATTTGTGCTGAAAACGGCGGTACACATTTTGAAAATCTAATTCATTAAATTACTCGTAATAAACATGCAAAACTGTTTCATGATGTTGTTTATTTTACTGTAGGTACAGGTTAGCATGATCGCTGTTACAACAAAGTCCCTTTCCTGTATGAGGTAAGAGGTAAGTATGATGTAGAAAAACAAGTAGTTAGGCATGATAATATTCGAAGGAAATCCCTTCAAATATTATCATGCCTAACAATTTATGGTTGCGATTGTTACTCAAAAAAAAGATACCTAAGACACAAAGTTTCAATAATAATGTAAGAGCACTTTAATGTTGTAGCACCTAATAAAGTTTGGATACATAAGTATTTGTGGTATTTTATGGTGCCAATAAATAAAAATAATTTCAACACAAACATCGTGCTAGACAAAACTTGACACTTCTTGTCATTCATGGAATACAAGTCACGCCATTCGCCTTTCATCGTATGATTTTGGAGCGATTCGTGGAGTGTCATGCTCGCTCTCTGTTCTTCAACTTGAGATTCCCACCTAAAGGCTTGTTCACAAAGAAGCGGGCAATTAATAAGATTTAATTCTGAAAGATAAGGTTTACTCAAAACCTGTGAACTCCAGAGAAGAGTTGTTAATAAGAATTCAAACGGTTTCAGAGGAAATCAAGAACACTTATGTTAACTTGAATCATGAAATCCGTTCAAGATTGAATATTTGTGCTGAAAACGGCGGTACACATTTTTAAAATCTAATTCATTAAATTACTCGTAATAAAAATGTGTAACTGTTTCATGTTGTTGTTTATTTTACTGTAGGTACAGGTTAGCATGATCGCTGTTACAACAAAGTCCCTTTCCTGTATGAGGTAAGAGGTAAGTATGATGTAAAAAAATAAGTAGTATGATTTCCTTCGAATATTATCATTCCTAACAATTTATGGTTGTGATTGGTAGTCAAAAAAAGATACCTAAGACACAAAGTTTCAATAATAATGTAAGAGCACTTTAATGTCGTAGCACCTAATAAAGTTTGGATACATAAGTATTTGTGGTATTTTGTGGTGCCAATAAATAAAAATAATTTCAACACAAACATCGTGCTAGACATAACTTGACACTTCTTGTCATTCATGGAATACAAGTCACGCCATTCGCCTTTCATCGTATGATTTCGGAGCGATTCGTGAAGTGTCATGCTCGCTCTCTGTTCTTCAATTTTTTTTTTTTTTGATTTCCACCTAAAGGCTTGTTCACAAAGAAGCTGGCAATTAATAAGATTTTATTCGTACTGAAATAGTAATTTAATTAAGACACATAATTAGAACCATGTTGATATAACATTATTTACTCGTACAGTCGTCAAAAATATGTGGTTTAAATCTTTCGGGTTATTAACGGTCACGGTGTATACTTAATTACGATTCCCTTAAAAATATTTTTAAATCCAATATAAATGTCACATGTAAATGAATGTTTGTCGTTCTAAACTCGAATACATAAATTTAAATTAAGAATAAATAATTCTCTTTAAATATTTTATTAAATAATCTATAGTTCCTGAGCATTTTATTTCAAAAGGGTCTATATTTTTTTTTCTGTTTCCGAGATTATTAATCATTTAAATAAAACAATTTAACGGATTATATCGCGTATATTTCAGTATGGAAAGCTGAAAAGTTTCCGAAACGTCGGGAACTCAAATGAGATATACGCGATATAATCCGTTAAATTGTTTTATTCAAAAGGGTCTAATTAAAAAAACGACATGAAACTGTTTTTTACTTTTGCCTATAAACTTCAAATTACTTATACTTTTTACATGTCCATATATATACATGAATATTTTTTTCAGTTCCTAAGTATTTTATTCCAAATTGGTCTAACTAAAAAATAACCGTCCAAGAGCATGTCGGCCCATGCTCAATGTAGAGTAAAACACTACACATGGTAAAAATACGATATATAAAAGTGCACTAGCAAAAAAGCGTATCTCTACGGCACTTACATCTTTTGGCTGAGAAGCGCAGGTTTTGGCAAAAACCCAAAAACGGTTTATCTAACTTATAGACTACCATCGTTTAAAACAAATGGTTTTGAATTAAATTCGTTATTTTGTTAAGGACGAATCCGAATATCGATTTGCTAATAAGCCTGTTCCATCACTATTTTTTTTATAAGAGTGTGTAAGAGTCTCAGTGCAACAATGAACAGTGGTTCAATGATATCTCGAATTCTGCGTAGACCCAGCAAGAAATGTCCAGTCATGGCACTCTTAAATAAATAAAAAAGTCCTCTTGCACACTCTCACCTCGCAGATACACCTGTATGTACTGTATGCTTGAGTGGCTGAGGTGCAAAGGAAATTTAGAGTGAGAGAATAGAGATTAAAGAGAGTATATATCAATAATTAACAATATTTCAGATTTCCAAGTAGGTAATATCGACACCCATTTTGTAATTCATTATCATGTAACCCAATATATATATATTTTTTTTTAGAAACTGGGTTTGAACATATGTGGGAAAAAGTTAAAGAAGCATACGATTATCTAAATGATTTCTTTAGGTGGATATGACATAGTCATAACGGGCAAGAAGAACAACAATACAATTTCTAAATCGAATTCCGCCTTAGTAATAGTGCTTCTGGTTTTTTTTCTACGCTGTGACTGTCTCCTTACATTCTACTTGTGATGTATATGTACGCCCTTATAAAAAATAGAGAACTTGTTTAATTGATCTTTTTACATAAAATTAGGCCCTTGATAAAAATATGCTTTTATTTCATTTTTTATCCTCTATTTGATTCCATCGAAAAAAAGGCTAGTTAAAATAATGAACCGTTGTCAAAATATCCTGACAATCCTGCGTTAATTAAGTGAGTAGACCTGTGATCGCTAATTATAGTGATCAACTGATCGACGTGCTGTTTTCAATGAGATTTACGGTCACGTATGAAATTTGTATACGATATTGAGGGAAACTTGTTACTAAAAAGTAAGTCCGTCGCTATGTCCAAATATTTTAGATGTCTCTTTACAAGTAGTAGGTATATAGTCAGGGAGACGACGTCACGCAAGAAGAAACACAATTTAGAATAACACCTAGTATAAGTCCGAGCCGATAACGTTATCAACTTACATATGATATAAAATAGTGTGATCTATTCATGACTGTATTATCTATACATACAAAGCTCTTGGTTTAAAAAAAGCAAGTAATTTGTTTTTTATTTTGTAAGTATATATTGTTCCTCTGCAACATAAGAAGAATAAGATAAGCTTATTGGAAAAATGAATAGTTGCCCAACAAAGTAACTAGATTAACTATATATTCAATCGGCTTTGTAATTCAATTTTCACCACATTCAAAAGTGCAAATGAATATGCGTGGTAAGTCACAATCACAACCTGCTCAAAGCGGGTTTCTCGGCGCGTCGAGGCGACCATCTGGTGGGCGAGAGCTTTTTTTATTTTCCAAACGTGTCGTCTTGGATTCTTGTTTTTTGCACTGGCTGGCGCTCGCTCTTTTCTTTTTTATATTGCGGAGTTGCAGTTAACAGGTGGTTGGCAGTGTGCAGGTGAGACCTGAGATTTTAACACACATTGGATTAACCTCAGTGTGAAAAGTCGTGTTCTTATGCCCTCGAGGTAAGTCCTTGAATTACAGTTTTTTTTCTACGAAGATTAATGGTACTAGCACCAACCATGGCATTGACAGATAATCGTTACTTCAATGACAATTTAAGGAACAAAAATTTGATTTTGTGTCAAGGTAAAAATACAAATAACGTTTAGTTTATATCTGTTAGATTTACACGATACCTACAAACTGTCACGCGCATTTTCATTTATGATTTGCTCATAAGGCTCAGGTGCACTTGTGTAAATTGTTTTACCCTTATTACTGTCGGCAGGTTCTATGGCAATACATTAACAATATCGTTAGGCACGCTACCTATTGATACACGATGTCTAAAACAAGTTACCCATACCCGGTATTTCATCAGTGACTAAGAGACTAATTAGTAAAGTGGTTCAACGCCTTTACTACATACAGATAGAATCGCTACAATAAATCATTTCATAGATTTTTGGCTTAACTTAACAGGTATTAGTAGAGTCTTATGTGAAAGCTTGAAAAATTGTGCCTATTACTGAGAGTGATCTCAATAGGTTGGCGGACCTGCACCGTTAGACTCCAGATCACGACGCGGCGGATTATTTGAGAGCACAAAGAGAGCGAGTGCGGAGCGACGGACGGACACAATCAGTCATCGCGGGCGTTGTCATACAGCCTGCGACAGGCGACGCGCGTCGCTCACGCCGCGCCGGCGCAGCTCCGCCTGCGCCGGCCGCTCCGCACTCGCTACGGTCGCCATTGCTTTTGTCAACGACCAGCTCCGATTTGTAACTTCTGAAAGCCACTTCTACTCCAACCAGCCGTGTGACAAGCGTAAGTGAATACCTCCACCAAACAAACCGGACAACGAAACACGAAACGAAAAGATTATCCACATGCTTATGACTCCAAAAAAGCAAGTGAATGAAACGAAGTTTTAGAGAGTTGCTCGAATTTTACTTTCCTTCTTTGAAATAATGCGTGCCAAAAAGGAGTGTAAAAAGTTAATTTACAACAGTTAGCCAAAAAATAGTAAGGGTTTATTGCTTTAACGAAGTAATTTCAGAAACTTTCTACCGAGTCGTCGCCATTTGGATTGTCCGGCAGTAGGTTGTAAAAATCGTTCACCCATAAAGTGAAATATAGGTTAAGACGGACTCTCTCGAAAATTCATTCAAAGTACCGTAATCTCGTCCTTTTATTTTGTAATTTCTTCTTACCACCAATTTTGAGCAGTCGTTTAACATTTTAGGGCTCGTTTTATGATCTTGCGTCTGATGAACATCCTCTTTCTTTTACTTATTTCTTGTTATGACTCTTTGTATACGACTGTCGATAGCCCCAGGCCACGGAACTTCTTCAGACAAAATCTCCAGTAGTGCTACCGTATTAGTGATCGGTTTTGGTAATATATGTAGTATGTAGCAGTCCTATCTATACGTCTATATAGATACTCGACTAAATAGACAGCCTCCATATGCTGCTCTCCATAAACTAGTAAATTGTAATACAAAGTATGGAGTAAGTCAAGCTTTAATGAAGGCTCAGAGGCTCGGTATGGTACAGCACAATGGGTTTGTAGTTTTCGCGGCGGCGGCGGCGCGGCGCGGGCGCACCGTATTGTCGGGGCGGTCCGGGAGCCACGCGCCCACGCCGACCGTCCCAGCGCCTTGTCCCTGTCAACGGTACAGAGCTCAACCGCTTAAATATCTTACTTTCACAATTGTAATAAGCCAACGTCAAGAACTCATCATGTTCAACAGCGCACGCGTCTTGCTTCGCTCATTTGAACACGAATTTTGTAAGTGTTAACGAAATACATAATTGCTTTATTGCACTATATGCTAATTGATTTAGTGTAACGTAGAGAGGAAACAAGCTATAGCTTGCTATAAACTATACTACTTTTTTATAAGAAGTATAGTGTATCGAGGATAAATTATATAAAGATTATTTAATTGACTCGAATAAATAACTACTTTAATGTTTAAATTTTTTTCTTACTCTCTCATTGCAAAGATTAAGTGAAAGGGCATTCACTCTTTATAGAGATAAGTACGGTTTTGTACGTATTAATTGTTTAGGAATCGATCATGTTTGTTTACGCAGTAAAATATTTACAGATACATATACGTTATGTAGGTACAGACAGCTGTGGAAAGATATACACGATTAGTTCGCTCCAGAATAACTTCGATAGACTCTATTACCCGGCAATAGAGTTGAGAGAAGATAGTTTTGAATTTAACTGTACTTACATTTTACATACTAAGGTAAATGACCCAGTGCTTAATTGATAGTAATAGACGTGAAGAACAAGGTGCATAATTTAATGAAGCTGTTAAACTTAAATACATTATCACAACTTGCATAATATAGTCCACTTGACATGTAAGGACAAACAGTAAAGCTGCCACAGATAAAGTAAGGACCTAATCATTCTAGTGTTAACATTTCTAAATAGTTTTGAGAATGTGATAGATCCATTCATTCCTGCCCACAAACATACCTATTATATTTGACCCGATAATCTGCCGAGCAAAAGATGTAATATGCATATAAAGAACTTTCATTTCGGTGTCGGAACAATGGCGATGATTCGCGAGAGGTTAAATAGTTAATAGTGGAAACGATGAATACTAATAGGGTGAAAGTTCACAGGACCCTACATCGATGTCTATTCAACTTCAAATAAGACTGTAACTTGTAGAAATGATTAGTTTGATGATTTAAATTCATATTATTAAATTCAATTCCGAATCATGGGACCGTGATTGTAAGTCATTATCTTGTTCTGTGTTATAACTCAGTTAATAGTGACAGAAATAGCGATAATCCTAACCTATGATTAGTTCATTATTGTTGCTAAGAGATAAATCTCCTAAGGATTAAATTGAAAAATATAAATGAATATCAGATTATGCTAGTACACATAAATCATATACGTTCAATGAACCCATGGTGCATTCGAGAGGTGCCCCGCCAGAGCACAGGCTTACAGGGAGAACACAATCCCGCCACGCCCGCTTCCTTCGACGAACAAGTGACTGCGCTAATGAAGCACTGCTCATCTAAATATTCATGAAGCCAGTCATCGCGTGCGTGCTCGTTCCCAAAACTGGAAGCTCTGCGTCGACGCACATAGAACACTTTCTACAAAAGGGCTCGTATTCACATCAACAAAGGCCTACGCGAGCGTAGACAGATACAGCACCCGATTAATCACCTTGCAAATGAGCTTTGAAGACAGAAAAATATTTTTCTCTTAATTTCTTTCAGATGAACAATACAAACTTTTCCATTAAGTTATTATTAATTTTTTTATTGCCTCAAATAGCTGGTACTTATGACAAAATTTTAATTCAATTGTTCCTTGTAGTATTGTTACTTGTGCTAAATATATTACAGGGAAGTAAAATAAAACTTTAGAAAAACGAAATAAAACTGAAACGTTTACAAATAATCAAATTCGTTCCTTAGTATGCCTATATTATTGATGCATATTGAAGCCCTGCATCAAGGAATCGAGATTGCAAATCAGTGCGGAGGTCGCTCGGCCTCAACCGGCGACTTGAATGACTCATAAACACTGTGATTTACTGAATCTACCGGTGATTTGTAGTCTATTAATTTCAGTGTCGCTGACCGGAAGATAACGCTAACCCATTACAGGACTCACAGGGAAGATACATTGTATAACTTGATCAATATAAGTTATAAAAATATCGTTAAATCACGGGTGGCACGTGTTCTCTTCAATAACATAAAAAGCCTTATCTTTACTATCTCAAGTAAAACGAACATGAGTAGGTAATACATCTACTACGAAGACATTATTTATGACCATGATTTATGATGAAAATACTATTTCGTATCGTTTTCGAGTAGTTCATCGTAAACTGTCATACGTATTGTGTCACGCTACCATGCTTGTATATCTTCTTATAGATATATTCGAACAATAATATAAGGTAAACCGTTATACCCAATAAAGCAATATACGCACAACAATGTCATGCTTCAAATGATTGTTCGTATACCTAGTATGAAGACCGTAAATCGTTCTACAGGTAATTTATTGGTAAGTGATAATTATTTAGTCGTTCTAATAAAATAAACTTAGTCTGTAAATTCATGATATGATAAAATTGCGATGAGGCGTGACGGTTATGGCAAATGAAATAGTTCGTATTAATTTTATAGAGTGCAAGCCGCAAACCAACGAGCCTTCAGCCGAACATTGTAGCCGAGCGAGAACTTATGGCGCACCATGCGGAGCCGCCATCCACTGCAATACTCTTATACGATGTTATCAATTTAGTAAATGCTGGGTTGAAAACCCAGTATTTACTAAATTAGTCCACGTTGTGTTTAAGAGTGCTTACGATACTGTATGTTTAATAAATCTGGCGATGGCTATACCTATAATGCTTTAAAGCCCGTTTTATCAAGAATACCGTATGACTTAAATTCTAATAAAGTGTTTAAAAATTTTTGAAACACTTTAATCGATTTTTATGTAGTACCGATAGTGTGAGATTTTACATGCAAATGTAGGCCTTAGGTAGTATGATGACATACGGGCGGCCAGACGGACGAACATAACGAAACTATAAGGGTTCCGTTTTTGCCATTATGGCTTCAAAAAAAGCCGATTTTCTATTTTTTTTAATCTAGGTATGTGCACTGATTTTTCTGACAATTGTGGACTTATTTTCAACATTATGTTTTTATTCGAAGATTTGAGGTTGTCACCAAGTCAGGATCTGATTATAGGATCTCAGGGAAATCGAGGGCAACTATGATATTTTATAGCGATTTTGGCATTTCAAAAAACATTTGAATTAAGAATATATACATTGGTAAAGTGGAAACTAATGGAGATGACCACAGAAGGTCACCGGCTACTCCTCAATGATATGTAATTTGCGGGTGGTGATAAGATATTTATCTCGACTAAGTTAGCTAAGCGACGTAGTCACAAACATAAATGTTCCTGATGAGAGAAACCGACGCCTAAATAACATTAATTGTACCTATAAGATCTTTGCCATAAGATTGAGTTAAGAAAAGGTTACTTGTATATAAATTGAAGAAAGTTGCTGTATGCAACGCCCAAGTCACTCTATTCATTAAATAAATAAAAAATAATAAATAAATGAATCCTTATTGCTTTTAAGGTTCCGTACCAAAAAGGGACCAAAGGAATCTTTACAGTGCAACTCTATCTGTCCGACTACTAGAGCGCCATATGTCAAAAACTACTTACGCTATCTATTTGAAATTGGAATATGTATAACATGGTCAGCCCACACATGTATTGCACAGGAAATATTTTCTAAAAAAACGACGAACATGCTCTAGCTACTGAGTCAAATATAGGGTATCATATGAAAGGGCACATTTTTTTTTTTAAATACACCATTACCTCCTTTATCTCCGACGTTTACCAAACGAAAATGTTTAAATTTTCCCAATTTGTATAAATAACTATAAATATTACACGAAAATTATAACAATGTCTCTAACTACTTAATTGTTTTTCTTGCAAAAATCCTATTTAAAAGTTTGCACCTCATTTGTATGCAATGCTATAGATATGAGGTGCACTTAACCGGTACCGGGTAATAAAGTTAGTAACCTAAGTGAAAATTTGTACCGGTTTGGCCACTTTTTATATGTCTGTTAAGTTAGTAATCAATAATAAAATGACTGCAAACAGCGTACACTTAGAAGTAAGGCTCTGCTAACACTGGATATTCATAGACGCGGCCGTTTTAGCGTATATTTTGAACAGAACTCTCAGTCGAGTTGTCCGGGTGTCCCGTTGTTCGTCGTTCGGCTGTCCGGTGTCCGGTTGGCCGGTTGCCCAGTGTCCGGTATCTGGTTTCTTGTATTTGGCTTTTAAGGAACGGAAAATTGTATGAGCTACAAAACTAACTTTGTAATCGCACATATATTTATATATTATTACAAATTTACTTATGCAGCTTGTATATCTGTAAAAGTAAACTGAAATTGCAGAATCTTTAGTTTTTAATTGCTATATTAAACACTAGAAGAGTTCAAAATTTGGAGCTTGTGGGTCTTCTAGAAGTACCTTAGAGTTTTGATGATCGGTGAATCAGTGAGTCAGGAGTCAGTCAGTGACAAAATTAAGGAATTTTGACTTGCAATAATTCTTAAACTACTGATTCAAATTTATTGTAATTTGGAAATATATCTAGCTATGTAATGCCCTCTAGGTCACTGAAAATGTAGGCTTCTAGTTTTTCTAAAACAAAATTACGAACTTACTAGGGGGGTCGAAATTGGCCCGAATGGCTTCGAGAAAAAGAGGTTACGGCTGTGCCTTTTTATGTGCAGATACTACTACTTATCTATCATATTGATAATTAGCGGCGGCCCGCGACTTCTTACGATTAGATTTTAGGTAATAACAGATAAATAAGGAAAACTTTTTCTGTCAGTTGTCCGATGCTGAATGATGAATCTCCGATGTGAGAAAATGGGGATATTGAACATTATTGCATAAGAAGGCAACACTGGCACTTTTAATTTTAACGCCTGCTAGACTATGAGAAGAAGAGACAGGTGAAGTTCCCGACACTGGCCAAAATGAAATGTTCTAGAAGGTACTTTGGCATTTCAAAAGGATAGTATTTTAAGGCCGCGCAAAAAAAGGCTTGTCTGTGAAGTCGGTTTACGAACGATAATTTTACGTGTTGAAGTGTTGAAAACCGGCGTCATATTTTTACTATGACACCTATTTTTGTCTCTCCCTCACTTTCTTCTTCTATTCCTTTCTCCCTCCCTCGCTCCATTTTCTATCCCTCCCTTTCTCCCTACCTCTCTCCTTCCTTCTCTCCCTCTTCTCCTTCTTCATTAATTAACACGCAACACACAATCTTTTTGCGCAATTTTAATTTTCTAAGTCTTTTCTAGTTTCTGGTTTAAGGGATGAATTTTGAAAAATCAAGAATATAAGTTTCTTGATTTTAAGCACACAACCTTTTTGTGCAATGTCTTGTTTCTAAGTCCATAGATTTTACGAAGTTCAATCTCCCCCTTTAAGGAATTCATTTCTAAATATCATGAATATAAGTGTGTAGATTTTCAACACATAATGTTTTTGCGAAATTTCAAGTTTCTAAGTCCAAAGATTTTACCTTTTCACATACAAAACTTGCATCCCTTGTTTTGCCCCCTTTGGGGATGAATTACGAAAAATGCTTTCTTTTTCTTATCCCTTGCCTACGTGATAAATGTAACCGACTGCAAAAATCTATTCTCTAGCTTAAGTAGTTTCGGCTGTGCGTTGATGAGTCAGTCAGTCAGGACTCTTCTTTTATCTGTATATATATAAGAGAAGATAGATTAGGACAGGTTGTTTAAGTTGCAAGTATAGAAAAATATTTACTTAACTACTATAGTTTCATTCCCAAAAGCAAAAAAAATCCACATACCAAGTCACCAAGATTCTATTTTTAGCCCCTAATGCATAAAGAGGGGTGTTGTAAGTTTGTTTATTATATGATCAAGTGCAAATATATGGGTGTAATCCTTCCCAATTATACCCAATCGCTCTTATCTTATGTCAACGAAATAACGTTGAGGTACATATTTACGAGAGGTTTAATTCGATAGTTATTTGCTATATACTGCGTCAGTGGAACATGAACATAGAGGTACCATACCCAGCCAGGTCGGAACTTGACCTGGACAAGCCGGATACACCAGGGGGCACAGATGTATAAGGAGTGACACGCTCCGGGATGGGGAACGAGGGCCGACTTGGCGCAACCGGTCGACCACAATCATCCGATTATACAACCTTTAGCCAATATTAGAAGTTAGGTGAGTTGGGATAGAGCATCGGAGATGAGCGTTGATGAGTATTATAGTTGCGTTCTCTTGTTGGCGTCTTTGCGAGGTGTATTCGAGCATCGAGACAAACCTACTGGTTTAACGATGCTATTAAAATTAAAGTGTATTTTTTTGTAATTATGATAATAATAATTTTAAAAAAATCACCGGAAGTCCATAGAAGGAGATGCCATTTCCTATTCATTGATCTATGCACTTTGTTTATCTTCGTTCGAGTCGCTGTCCGTTTCTTGTAGTTGGTAGATTTTTTGAGCTGCCGTGATATCTTTGTTCCTGTCTGTTGCTAGTTCTGACCACTCAGATGGGTTTTCATTATAGTATTGCATATCTCGTTGCAACGAGTTTTTACATGTGAAACTGGGCCGGCCAAGGCTGAGTTTTAGTGCCTTATGCCGATACGCAGCGTGCAATAGGTGTGGATTTTGACGCCGCAAAATGTGTGCAAAGTAACACAAGCAAAGGCATTTTTTTTCGTTACAGTTTTTCCCTCCAAAAGGTCATGTATTTTGTTTGGGCTTTGAACCTGCGTTGTTAATCATATTCCGTAAGTAGTATTAATATACCTTCTGAATTTTGATCTGTTGGCCTTTGTCAGCGCTGCGAATTTGAGTTTATACGTCATTGATGGCCCTATGGCCATTTTATATTGTAGTCGGGCAATTTGCCCTTGCATCCATGCAACTCTCTGATGAAGTTGGTGAGTATTTTTGCGTTTCTTACTGCTTGCTTGCATCTTGCATTGATGGTATTTTTCCTGCTCAGGGATGAAGTTATACATGTGCCTAAGTATCGGATTTCATTGGCCCTAAGCGTCGTATCGGCGAGGTTAGAAGTTCCTGTTGCTCTCTTTTGAGGCTCGGACTAAGATTTTAGTCTTAGTTTCGTTCACTTTTAGTCCCACCGAATTTAATAGTGTAGGGCTAAAAAAAAGCTCCGAATCTTTTTTTACTACTGATTGTAGCTGCAATAACGTTAAATAGTGAGCAAAATTAACGTTAAATAGTGAGTAAGAAATTGTAATGTACAATATGCAAGTCTCGACCGTGGCTCGCTCGCTTCGCTCGCACGCTAGGGTCGCAGTTCAACCTACCGCTCCTCCTCGCTTCGCTCGTCGTCGTACCTAACCCAAGTCGGACCTGCCTGCCAGGTGAAATAGATAAGCTGACTTCATGGTTAATGAAAAATATATTAAATAATTATTAGCCAAACAATAATATGCCAACAACCGAAGTTATCTACTATGCGTAAGAAACATGTACATACTTTATTATCAAAAGTCATAAGATGATTAAGGGTAAAATTAATTTTAAATGTATTAGTTCATGATGTGTTTTTTATTATTATTTACATACATCTATCGTGGTTTATGTTTGCTATAATAACATTACAAAAGATGTTCATTTTTTCGCCCATTGACGGCGGGGTCATCGAGATTTCGCGGTCTAACGCCTATTTTATCCACATTGACTGTCAAATAAGTCACATTGTTTTTCACCAAATGTCACTGTCAAATCAATGTCGGTGAAATAAACTTTATGATATTGGAACGTATAAGTAAGTCAGTTTATAAACTATATGGTTGTGGAGTTTATGGGTACAAATAACTGCTTAAAACATATATGATTGTGAAGTTTATGAGTACCAACCAGTCTGCTTAAAAATGTATGACAGTGTAAAACACGATCAAAAACAGTTATGGTGAATAAATGTATGATAATAAAAAGTAGCATGAGTACCTAATATTTATGATAACTGATAAAGGTTTTAAATGGGTTCGGAGTCATGCGCTGATAGTGACTATTATGACGGAAAATTGTATGAGAAAATTTTCGGAGTTTCAATAATAGGGGATTGAAAAATTATGTGAACTTTGGCGCACCGTCTGCGTTCTTGTGCAACGATTGTAAAAAGTGTCTTTATGTTGATGATTTAGGGCCTTTTTAGGGTTCCGTACCAAAAATGGTAAAAAATGAACCCTTATGGTGCGTCTCTGTCTGTCTGTCTGTCTGTCTGTCTTTCCGTCTGTTAAAGTGCCATATCTCAAAAACTTCTTATGATAATAATATATCTATTTAAAATTTGGAATATTTATAAACATGGTCAGCCCACATGTGTTGCAAAGGAACTATTCAAAAATCTCAGCTTGTGTTGCGTTTCAGTTGATGATCAATAGGGGGAAGTACGTACCTACTAGTGGGAATAGGCGTTTTACGTTGGGTTATATTTGATTTATACGACACGGCCATACTTTTAAATATGTACTGTGTGACCTAGTAGGTTTTTTTTATGTTTGGGACCATTTTTGCTATTTATCGGTGATTGTCGTTTTCGTCGGGGATTTGCATTAGTGTGAATGATTGGTGAGGGGGCTTATTTGTCCGTCTGTCGATTTGTTTTCTAATTTTGTAGGTGTTTTGTATTTGTCGTTGATTCATGCGTTGATTGGGTTTAGGTTCTGTTCTATGTTCTTGGTTATTGTTTGTTCATCAACCGGAGGACGTGCGAGTCCGAGGGGTTGACCAAACAGTGCGTTGGCAACTAGGAGTCTTTACAGTCATTTGAAGCGCAAGTGCGGAAGGCTTAGTGTTCTTGGGACTGGGGGGTTGAGACAAGATTCCAGCTAGCTTAGCGACCGAAGTTGCGGCGCTTTGTAGTCTTCTACATATTTTTGTGAAATAAAGCAATAAAGACTAATATATACCTACCTATTGTATTTATAGGTATCACGTTTGAAGTGTTAATTTTAAGATGATTCATTAAATAATTATTTTATTGACTCGTATTTCAACCTACCATTACATAGAAATCTTAAAATCAAGAGGTATAGAGATGTAATTCGATTCATATTAACGATCTTTCTTCCTTATGATGAAACAAAATTCATGCACATATTTTCTCTTACTTTAACTTAATGACTATATGGCGAATACTGATCGATCGAAGTGTTCTTACGCAAAGTTGAATGTTAAATAGTTATACGAATGCGTTCTGGGCATACCAACGGTAAAATGTAAGGCTTAGAACAAACAGCGCTCAAGTGCAGTTCACGGAATGCCATAACAATTGCTTGACAGCCTTCGGAAGTTAGGCGTTCGTTAGTTCGTTGATGGCTTCATTCGATATTAGAATATTTGTTAGTTATTCAAAAATGTTCGCCCTCGTTATACTCGGTGGCCGCGGCGTGAGCTATTATTGCCAGTCGCTTAAGGAGTTCAGCCAGTGCTGCATTGATCGCATCTATATTTGTGTTACCTTTAGACTGTATATTAAATATACTTTCGATGAATTAGTATTACGTAAACTATTCTTTATATGAGAGTGTGTATTATCAAGAGCTCATATAGATTTAACATATTTTTTGTATCCCGTGTAATGGTAAGTTGTAGCCATTTACAAGTATAGCAACAATCAAAACTGTCGGCGTTACTTATAGCTGCGTTTGGACTACAACGAAAGCCGTACGAAATATAAGCTTTCACAAAGCGAGTAGATAAGAGAGTCACCATTAAAATGATAGAGGGATGATTTTTGTGTCGGTCAGAAAGCATTAAGTGTGCGGCCGCGATGTTTATCGAGCCGTACATTGAGATCAGTCGCCATTAGCCTGCGTGCGCCTGCGCGGGCCGACGCCGCGTCGGTGAGAAATCGTCCACGCTGCGTGTCATTATCGACTATAAAGAAAGCAAACACTATAATGGATAGTTAAACAACAATTACATTAGCTACGGGTGACGATACTTAAGGATTGAATTTGCAATTTTATAACGCATGAACAAATTGAGGTAGGGACCTGCAGCTTTTGAGCATTGGAAAATCGGACTGTCTGTAGGGTTGACATGACCTATTTATATTATTTAGTTATTAATTCATAAGTTCATAAAAAGTTATGTAAGGCTACAATAAAGGCCCACAAAACACAAAATAGGTTAATGGTTTGACCCTGGGGTCGGGATCTAACGATCATGAAGGCTCTGTTAATTAGACAAATCTAGCATTGTTTCAGTAAAGCATAACTTATATGATGGTGTAAACCTCTGAAGTTTACGTCCTTGAACACTATAGTTTTAAATGTTCCTTTTACCATCATATCATCATTTCATAGTGCCAAATCGGAAACCATTTAGTGATAGGTTTAGGCCGCAGCTTATTCTCACCCTCCCATAATGTCTTACACATAAGCGATCGCAATCCTGTTCCTGCATCAGGTGAGGAGTAGCCATTTGTGAAGACTCAATTTTCATTTGTGAACTCAACTGTTCAACTGTTGTCTCACCACCATCAGCGAATAGGCTCACTGAACTGGTGGTCATTTTCGGTCACAGTTGCAAATGGAGTGATACTATACCAATCGCTGGTCAGTATTGACTAAATAAAACAAATGGATAAAAACAGGAAGCACAAGAATTATAGGTATATTTTTTTATGAAATTCGTATTTTAAATCATTATTAACATTCTGATTGAAGTTAGTTACTACAAGAAGTCGGGAGACAGCAAATAGCAGCATTTTCTTTCTTAAAGTATCAGTGCAAACTTTGTTGCTGTTCAGGATATGTTAGTACTCGCATGGCGAGAGAAAGCAGTGCAAGCAGCAGGCCGCGAACCTGACACGTGCTTATCTAATTAGTGTAGGGTGTCGGGAACCGGGTGCGACCGCAGCAACGGTTACCTGCGGCGATGCGCGAGCCGGAACGAAACGAGAGAACTGTGCTTACAGGATTGGTTACAGGCGCTAATTCACCTGAAAAACTATTTTCCTGGTGACAGAGTGAGGAAAATGTATTACGTTATGGTTATTTCAGCATAGTCTATTAATCAATCATATAAATAACCACATTTTCTCCGATGAAATCAAATTGCATTGTATCTTAAGGCCTACACAAAATAATGCTTAATCTTAGTATTTTTTATTTCAATGTCTGTGCCTGTAAGTTAAATTAATATTTAAATATTTATTTTACTGAATTAGGATTTTCAATGTTATTACTATTATTTTATTATATGACAACAATATCTATATCTATTATTTGTAATTTCGTAATACTGTTTTAGTTGTAGATACTGACATTTCTTTTTTTGCTATTATTTATTACTGCGAGACATAAAGTTTACTTATTTTTATTTTTAATTATCGTATTAGTGTCTCCATGTACTTAAATGGATTTTGATGATTTACTTCAAATGATTTTTTTGTACCTATTTGTCTTAATGTGTAAGTGTTTTGGTTTTGCACTGTAAACTTGTATATATTTCTTATAAATAAATAAATAGAGGATAAAAAAATATAACCACATTTCATAAATTTCGAAAATATTTCGATTTCATATTAAAAAATCCATTTCAAAAATTTGTCATTCTAAAAGATCGTAGACGACAAATAGAGCGTGGATGACAGTCACAGCGTGTAAGATCACACAGAAGCACGCACGTGTAAGATCACACAGAAGCACGCACGTGTAAGATCACACAGAAGCACGCACGTGTAAGATCACACAGAAGCACGCACGTGTAAGATCACACAGAAGCACGCACGTGTAAGATCACACAGAAGCACGCACTATTACTTTGATGGATTTACTTTAGACTTGTACTATCATAATTTCGCTAATGATGTCACGAGGAGCATCGTATATACTCGTTCTATTACTTAAAAAAAAAGTTTTTGAGTAAGTTTCGAAATGGACGTCGATTTAATATTACTTCAAAATTTTCAATCTTTGTCCATGTACCCGTGAAAACTAAACATAAAACCATAAGTCATACGGTTTGAGAATCCCTAATTAGTGACACAGCAAGAACTTTATTCAATAAGAAATTATTTATTTAAACTGCTGCATGAGTTTTCAACTTTTCATACAGTAGGGCTGCCTTCCATTTGCACCTCCGGCTTTGCAAAAACACTCCAGGAGCAGGATCGAGAAATTACTATAAGTTAATTTATAGAGTTGATATTATGGAACATAATATAATGGATATTGACATTATAGTATACAATCATTATGACTCTCAAAAGTATTACATTGCATATTTATTATGGCTAATGAACATTCTAGGCTGTGATGGTTGTGGCAGTTAAAGTTATTTGACATGAAATTCGTGCAAATGACGATTTCTATTTACGTTAATCTCTATTCAACATTACTTGACTTAGTTTCACTTAAAGGTTTCTTAAAAGTACCAAATATTTGAGATGAGTTGTTGTCTTTATCCCCGAAATTTAAGGAACGAACATTTTGAAATTTTCACTTGTATAAATAAACCTAAATATTACACGAAAATTATAGCCATGTGTCTACTAAGTAGCTAAATGTTTCTGTAATTCGCAAAAACCTAATTGAACAACCCGGTTGCGTTAAGTTTGCACCTCATTTGTATGCAATGCTATAGATATCAGGTGCAAACTTAACTCAACCTGTACCGGGTAATAAAGTAAGTTTAAGTGAAAATATGTACGGAACCCTCGGTGCGCGAGTCCGACTCCCACTTGGCGGTTTTTTCTTTTCAAATAGGTAGTTGGCAGTATGCTATGAGATAAAAACCGGCCAAGAGAGCTCCGTGTAGCCGCAACAGTTCATAGAAAAAAATGTGCACTACAGATGAAAAAGTGCTCTAGCAAAAGCGCGTATCTCCACGGCACTTACGTCCTTTTGTTGAGAAGGTAAGGTATCCGATTATGTTAAGAAACATTTTTTGTTGAAAGTATTCATTATACTCCATCTTTGTAAATTTTGTTCATATTTTTTGCACAATAAGGTTAAGAAAATAGAGGGGGGGAAGTGCAATTTATGCTACTTTAATTATTTATTATTTCTGAAAATGTCCACTAAATAAATTTTTATATCTGCTGAATATTCTTTTGTAGTTTCGGTTATAAATATGTATGGAATGCCCCCACCCCCACCTTAGTTTTTTCTTTTTATTATTTAATAATAAAATTTTATCAATGTACATTTTGCAGAATTTGCCTAAGTAAGTAAAATACCTGTGACATACGAACAAACAGACGGACGGACGGACAGACTGACGGACGAACGGACGGACATGACGAAACCATAAGGGTTCCGTTTTAGTCATTTGGCTACGGTACCCTAAAAAACTGAAACAAACGATCATATAGTTGAGCTAGGCCAATAAGTACCATCAATTACTATAAATGCAGTGTTTCGCAACCTGTTCATCGCAACGATAAGGGCGCCATTTCCTTGGATGTCATGAGAAAATATATGTATTTTCCCTTTCTATTTGTAAACCACGTTCAAAAATACTGCAGGTACCCTTGAAAGAATAATAGCATTCAAGAAGGTTATTCGGACCTATTAAGCGATTTAACTATCTCAAAATGTAATGAATATGATTGCGCAACTTCACACAAAGGCAATTCATTATATGTTAATTTCCACTGATGCATATTTTAAAATTAATGATTCAAATGACTTTAAGATTATCTGTAACGTCTTTTGTATTAATGCCGAATTGGTGGCCGTTAAGTAACAGAGCATAGTTGGCTAAGTCACGTTTAACTTTATCGACACAACATCGCTAAAATTACGTAAGTAAAAACAAATCCGCGTACAGTCATAGAGGAACAACTGCGTTGTTATCGGATGCTACGAGTATACATCCAGATCATCTTTCAAGAAAAGTCAAGTCGCATCACAAAGATTGTTTTTTTACCACTAACATTTTCACATAGTAAAACCTGCCTAAGCTGTACTACTTTCAAAAATGACTATAGACGCTACTCACTCTTAGAGAATTTAACTTTAAAGGCTTAAAACATTTTGGACAAATTGTTCTATGCCAGGGGATGAAGTAAACACGTGCAGCACACTACGGAAATATTCTTATTTCTACATACTCAACAAAAAACACCCACACACAGACAATTTACCGTATAAAGTAACCGGAGAGTTCGCGATTACTTTAGCAGAGGGGAATATATTCGTATGGCATCTCCTTAAATGCTTAAATTCTCCAAGTACTGACTTTATGTCTTGTATCGAAATAGTTTAAAACCATTATTTGTGTACAGTTATATATAGATAGAGCCCCATTGCTAACCGATATCATTAGAACATAGATGAATGGAGTCGTGTAGTACTATTCTGAAACCTCTTACTAAGTAAATTATTTTATACTAGCTTCAGCCCGCGACTTCGTCCGCATTAAATTCGTTTATCGCGGATAAGGGTATTTTTCCGAGATAAAAAGTAGCCTATGTCCTTTCTCGGGACTCAAACTATCTCTATACCAAATTTCATCCAAATCAGTTCAGTGGCTTAAGCGTGAAGAGGTAACAGACAGACAGACACACTTTCGCATTTATAATATTAAGTATGTATATGGATTCATATGAAACCTCTCACTGTAAACAATTATGATAAAGCTATACCTACTATTATAAAGTGGTAAAAATAAAATGTTTGTATGTTTGTATGTATCGTTGTGGCTTCATCACGATAAATCGGCTTAACGGATTTAAACTATTTTTATACACGGGTAGCTGGGTATCTACAGATGGTTATAGGATACTTTTTACCTGACTACGGTAAAGAAAAAAAGAGTGGTTATGACTTTTTCTCCTCCGCAAACGAAGTTTCGGGCGCCTTCTGGTACATAATAAGTTTCGATTTATACTAACACGATTTTCACTTTTTATCACAACACAACAAACGGGACTTAATCGCCTATATATATAATTTTATTTCCAGTTCCTTTGAGACCATGGACGTAACGCGACGTCCGAAACGTCGAAAAATTACCAACGAAAGGTAATTAAATAAAATCATATTTATACGGTAAACTGAAGTTACTTTCAACAACGGGGTAAAATTGACCATTAATTTTTAAACTATAGTTTAGGAGTGTATTTCTGAACGGGTCAAAGATGTTTTTTTAACGAGGTTGCCAACCTTAACAATAAAATCTTATGAACGCGTTCAGAAACAAATTTCTTATGGATTAAAAATGAGTGATCAATGTTACCCCGTTGTTCAAAGTAACCCCAGTTGATGGTATGCGATTAAGCCCCGTTTGTTGTGTCGTGATAATCATAATTGATTTTTTTATTATTTGCTTACTATACTTTCGGTGATTATGATGACTACTGAATATTAACAACTGAAAACAATACTTTACATCTAGCATTTATCCAGGTTAAAAGGTTAAAGTTCAATAATTAGTACACAAGCAGTTGTGCCGGTAACTCTAAATTCAAATAATATTTAAGCATCTAACATCGATTCCAGTTGCTTTTTCTATTCCATTTCCCACATTGACGGAGGTCTGCGCTAGAAAAAATCGAAGGTGGTTAAGCATAAATCGTGGGAAGATCTACATAGTTAGCGGCGAATCGGGCGGGGCGCGTGCGCACCGGCGGACGTCTCACTTAGCTGGGCTCGTGCACCTGACATTTTTACTAAACTATGTATATTATACTCCTCTTATTATGCTGTGATATATCGCAAAGATTATTTTAATAAATACGTTTTAGGGTTACATATTGCACAAAAATATGTAATCCATATTTTGAGGTAGGTATAAAATCTCAATTTTATTGTGTTTGATGTCGTACAACCTTTTTTATTTAGTGAACAACATAGTTTAAGCTCAATATTGTTTTGTTTTTTAATGTTTTTAACCGACTTCCAAAAAAGGAAGTGGTTTTGAATTTGGTAGTATTTTTTATGTTTGTTACCTAACTCCGTCATTTATACATCGATTTAGAAAAGCCTTTTTAGTTTGAAAGCAGGTGCAGATAAACCATTAAGTAAGTATATCGTCGCCTATTACCCATAGTAGGTACTAAGCTTGTACAAGCTTTGCTTAGTTTGGGACTAGGTCGATGCGATGATTGTCCATGATTATTTATTTAATGTTATTTTGGAGTCGGTGACATCGCGTCACTACAAGTTTCTAGTTATTTGTTATACAAGGGTGCAATGAAGTTGTATTTTACGCGCAAGTGTGGAGTTGCAACAAGAGCAAGCGTAAGGATTCTATAGTTGATATAGAATAGAATCCTGAGCGCAGCGAGTGTTGCAACACACGAGAAGTAAAATACAACTTTGCACCCGTGCGTAACACATAACTTTTCACCTCGCTATAGCGAGAAAAGTGCAACATGCAAAAAAAAACAGCACATAAAAAATAAGTCTTTATTTGTACCCATTATATTATAACCATCATCAGGTTAATTAGAATCATCGCCAATGGAAAAAAAATTAAGTACAATTTCGTTGACAATGTTGACATTTCTGACGATGCGTTTTATAATTGCATCGACTTAACTTATGCGGTCAGAATTATATTCAACATCAATATAATATACTATTGAATTTTAAGGTTTATGACTTAAAATCATTAAATGAAGCTAAATACCAATTTTGATTTAATTCTTAAAACATTTATTTCATGATAATTATATACGAGCGTTTTACGTTTTGTTATCTGTCAAAAGCTACTTAAACACGCTCCAAGGTGAAAATATTTTCCCCACAAGTGGATAAAATGCGTTTTTACCCACTTGTCTTAAAGGATAAAAGACGGCTTTCCAAGCGAGTGAAGGGAATTATATTTTACCACCGACGCTAAAAGAACATTAATTGTACATACTCTATAGATTGAGTAGAAAAACGGTTACTTGTAAGTCAATTGAAGAAACTGAATCATGCAGTTATTTCTTTACTTTTTTGTGTTTCTTTCTTTTACAATAAAACCAATGTTTTATTTTTATTGCTAATAGGTACATTAAAATGAACATGCTTATAAAGTTGTTGGTCCTCCAGAAATAAATAAATTGGATGTGTTTCTCGTTCTACATAATTCATATTAACAGGTTCCTTGTCCGACTAACAGTTGATATGTGATAAATGTATGAAAATTTGATGTGTAAATATCATAGGACAGGGACCCTGTTAATATGATAAAGTCAAGGATTTAACACACGATGGGAGTATTAGAGCAAAACCAAAAGGAGCATAATTATCAAAATGTACATCTAAGTCAATACTTTTGCCTTATTTTACGAAACTGGAAATGAAAGAGTACTTCTAAAATACATTTAATTTTTATAATATGTGTGCAATTATATGTCAATACTAAAAGGTGCCTGCAACTTTGTTCGCGGAGGAGATAAAAAGTCATAACCCTTTTTTTCTTCAACGTAGTTGGGTAAAAGTATCCTATAACTATCTGGATACCCGGTAACCCGTGTATGAAAAATAGTTGAAGTCCGTTTGGCCGTTTTGGCGTGATTTAGCCACAACGCACATACGAATATACAAAAAATAATCAAATATTTTTATTTATTCAATAACTTTCAAATAGTCCGTTTCAATTATTTTGTGATAATATCTACAATGTACAGACATTTAATTTTTACATCTTGGAGTAGTATAGATGTACAAATTTGCTCTACGCGTAATACGTATAAATTAAGTAGGTGATCATATAAATTTAGGAATCACTAAATTGGAAATCGTGAGATGGCGGCGAATGTAGGCTACCGTAGTTATAAGAAGCCAGACTCTTTGTTTGGATTCTCGGAACTATAAAAACCACATGCTATTCTAAAATCGAATGCCATAAGGTTTTTTCAAATATCTCAACCGTTACAAAAGATGTAGAAACAAAGCTAGTCTGCCAATTTTGCGATCATTAATATTGTTAATGACATTAACTAAATGTCAGATAAACTCCTAAGCCACATGCACTTATTGCCAACTCAATAATCATTTTTATTAAAACTCAACACACGTAATATGTATTTGGGATTTTTTAAATGTTTACTTACTAAACCTTTAATCTCTCTAAACAAGTACTTACCTTTTCCCATTTATGTTACAATGTTTATATGTATTTGAGTTTATTTCCTAATTGTTTCACTACTTACTGAGCAAACATACATAGTTAGTTACTTAACTAATTATGAATGTTATCCACCGACAACAAAATCTTTTTGATATTTACCTTAGTACTATAAATTCTATCAAGGTACCTGCGGGTAATAAGGCCTGTCGGCTAATAAGGCCTAAGTAACCAAAATCGTATTAAATAAGGGCCCTCGCGCTTAAGGCCACGCGTTACTGACGCTAAGCAGACAAACAAGGAACTACACATTCGAACTGGCTCGATGCCCTGCTCCTCGCCGCCAGTGTTGTTCCATACATTTCGGCAAGTTGGCGCCCAGCCCGTGATACAAAAATCGGGCCGAAACCAACGTGAGTATTTCTTGTAATATTACATTAATAATGACAATTTCCACTTAGTTTTTCTGCCTAATTAACGTTTGTAATGTGATATAGGTTTCAATAGCGTATCGTGACTACAATGTTTTATATTTCGTTTTATTTATACACGTAGTTGGTGGCGAATAAGGCCTACAAAAATGACCTATATGCCTTATTGCCCGCTATGGCGCGGGATTTCTTTTGGACCTTATCATCCTCCTACTTTGGATATCAGATTTTGTTTGTTTTTATAATGTATTTCGGTATTTTAAGTTATACTACTAACTTAGTGTGCATAATTAATTACTTATTTATTATATTTTCAGTTTTCAATGACGATGCCTCCCAAACGAGCATTGTGGTCAGAAGGTGCCATAGTGTCTACAGTTGGAACAGTTCAAAGAAGCACGCTTAACTTACCAAATGAAGTGTAATTGTTTTATTTTTATGATATAAACGTAGTAAGCCTTCTTATACTACCTATAGTATAATATGGCCTACAGTGAAATAAGGCCTTTAGGGCGAATCCAAAAAAAAACTAAATTTTAATTTTTTTGATATCAATAATTTCTATTTTTTGATATTTTCTATGTTAGTTAAAGTTTGAAACTGATTATCTGTATACATATTAATTAGATTGCTAGTTAAGATAGAGGAATATTATGATGTCATTTTGTACTAAATATCCGTACAATGACCCATATTACAGCTCTATAGAAGAATATATATGCATTTATTATAATTAACAGATTATTGATCTCGACAACAAGTTTGTTTTAATTATTTAAGTACGTTAAGATCTTAGGCCTTTTTATACCACCATATTATAATAAGGCCTATTAAGTAATGTTTTAAAAAACCTGTCACTGTATGTCTCCTTACCGGAATTAATGCCATTTTTCACGTTGATCGTATACTAATTGAAATGAAAGATTGACTTAAATATAAATATGTTGATTACATATGCCCTGCCTTAATACCCGCAAGTACCTTAGATCACTATATTGTTTGGAAGCACTAGCAAACCGCATTCCCAAGGCTCTACTTAGCATTCCGCACAAAAGAACTAACGAAATATGCATGCAAATGAGGTGAATTGTAGATCGATTGAAAATAGATCGTGTGTCAGCGGTCGGGGAGGCTGCGGGGCATGATCATCGACGCACGCGCGCGGGCACGACGCGACCCACACCAGCCGCCAGCGACAGGCTTACAGTACACACACAACAAAACCAAACAATGTACCAAACACGACTCTTGGAACCTACTTTATACTCTAATATTGTGACTGAGTTATCGGTGCTACTTAAATTTGGAGCGTTTATAGATTTGGGAGTAAGTAGTGTTTGTCCGCGGTTTCGGTTAGCAAGCGTATAGTTGATCCGTGTATTGTATTAATTAATATGTTACTATGTAACTCGTAGGTCCATACAATATATGCAAATACCTAAATAAATGTTATTAATCACAACGATGCACCTAGTAGAGCCTACCCGCGACTTTGGCAAGTATATTTTGCATTTGTTCGATTTAAAATTGCTAATTAAAAAGCTCTTATGTTATGAAATTGGTTGGCCTCATATCAAATAGATAAGAACTACAGTATAGAAACCAGCAGGTAATATCTATAAAAACTGCATTTAGAATCGCAATCGACCGATATGATCCTCTATATACGAAATCATACTAAACCAATTCTCCGTCGCTGCTGCGTGACAATCCCACAAGCATATCTTTTCTTTTTTGATTTTAGTATAATCATATCTTAACCATTAATTAATTCTACATGAAGTTTAAATAAATACTTGTTTAACTAGACTTCAGGCTTCATCTAAATAAAGACTAATTAATGTTCTAAAAAAAAAGTTTTTTTTTAAATCCTATTAGGATTATTTTGTATTACAAACCATTAATCAGAGACATATTGACATGAATTATTTTTGTTACTACCTAGTCCATTCCACAATAAAACAACGTAAAACATACGCCTATACGGTCATTAGATACGTTTAGTATCCGTATGGGCAGTCGTATTTTACTAGAGAAAGTACATTTTACGAACACAAGGAGAAGTTAAAACGATTTCACACTGACCTTTCCTATTGTTCGTGTTGTGAAACAAAGGAGATCGATATAACGACGCAATTAGTGATTTTGATTTCTAACGCAATAATTTATGCTTTAATATTTCAACCATCTCGCTCTGTGAACGCACGACGTTCCCTCATTTGGGCCATAAATTACTTGTGTGATAATATCTGCGCTGGAGCTTCTTCGAAATTTATTTTTTGGATCATCAGATTTGATATTATGTGCCACGCCACAATTAACACATAAAACTATAGGTAATTACGATTACCTCACTCATGTTTATACACGAGCACCTTCAGACGATAGTTTATTCGACAACAGAGATCATAACTTGTCAAAAATATTAGAGCAGGCTGACCTTTTGAGATTCCGTTATGTATCTGAGTCCGTAGAATAGTTTCCGTTCAGTGACGGTTTAAAAAACAAAGAAAATCTAATAACGTTATGTCAAATAACAACCGTGTCACTAAAGTGACATTTAAGTAGACAACTTAAGACTTTTACGTTTTTGTCACAACACGCATTCGTCCTCATTTGACACCGAGAAAGAAACGAGCGTCTAGTTAGAACAGTACATTATGATGAAACGTAATTGCCTATTTCATCTAACTGTCCATCTAAGGTGTCCAAATGTAATTACCAAAAGTCAAAACGGTCCCGCCCACGAGTGCTCTCACGAGATGTGACGTCATTCTTGACAACCTGCTCACAAAAGTCAATTACGGCACTATATTTAGTGGGTCTGCACTTGGACTATTATCTTTATTATAGCTTTGTAATGGTTCTATTTATATTTGCAATTACCGCTCTTACTTCCAATTTACAAAGGAGTAAACAGTAAATAGCGCGTTTTTGTTTTTTTTTTATTACAAAGGTGATCATAAAGAGAGATATTATTTTAAATAATTATTGTAAGAATATGTAATTATTAATCTCGTTCAGTAGCAAATTATTGGAAATGTATGAATCGGTTAAATAGCGACCGGTGCCATGTATTATATGCACTCGCCGCATGCATCGCTTCCCAGGATCGGTAATCTCACATAAAGCAAATGTTCCGGGTGGATGGAGCGCGTAACTCCGGTAGAGTGACAAGACAATAATTGCACTGAACCATCGGACGACGCCCTCCGTAAATCTCCCAAGACAAATTTACGTTAGCTTTGATCAAAGACAGATAATTTAACTATTACTTAACTTTAGATAAACTGGAACGAGAATCTTTACTATCTAAAATGGACGGGCGGATCACACAGCAAATGTTCGGGTTAATTCAATAATCAGATTAATTATATAATACTTTGTTACACTAAATAATAAATATGATTTAAGTGTTTGATTGATTTTGTTTCAGATTTCATCCAATGAGTTTTTTGTAGGTATCCAAATACTAATATTTTAATCTAACATTTCGATTACTATCTCAACTACATTTAAATGCAATGAATCAATGAAGTCAATGATGGCTTAGGCTATTTATGTTTATATTCATTTTATCTGTAGACCTTAATAATGAGCGATCTTAATAATCATGAGATTGCGGTCAAATGCCCGTATCATCGTATAAAAAAAACATGTCTGACGTATCCCATGCTGATAGGAATAGCAAATATTTCATTTCATTAGGTCTACGTTGCTGCTAAGTACGTTGTTCAAGTAACTTAAAGAAAAAATAGTATGGCAGAGCGCTTAAATGCTACATTCTTTACTCCACGGTTGACTCCATCAATTAGAGTAAGCATTTAATCGGATAATGATGACAGATAATAATCTCGGCACCGTTACAAATATTCTAAGCATTTTAAAATAATAATAGCTTAAAGGTATCGGTCTGGTTTTATCGCGGCAGCATTATATGAACTAAATGTATTTGCAGCTCTTTAGTAACAAGGTATAGTAATATTAACGTCCTAAGTTTGAAATTATTTTTGGTTCCTCATTGGAAAAGTGTATTCTTCATCTTCGTATAAGATAATAATTATAATTACACAATAGTTTAAATGTACTTAGGATTAAACCACAAACTCAGAAACTCTAGAAAATGTGGGCAGCTATCATATGAGTACGTATTAGTTAGAGGTCTTGACTCATTCTCAATTAGCGTGGAGTTCAACTGACTTCAGAGCTACGCAAGTTACGATTAATTATGATATGTTTACAGTCCGAATAATTATTTAGCACCTACTTTAAATTTGACTAATGGCAACTCAAAATCACTAGCCATTTACTTTCTAGATCATAGTTTAAAACATCACGACATTGTCTCGTTGAAAAGTAGATCGTATCATCGCATCAAGCAGAGAGCGGTGCCGAGAGGCTCGTCACGGCGGCTCGGCGGGACCGGCCGGCGACAAGTGATCGCGCACAATCACTAATTGAATCAGTCGCTAGTCACAGCCAGCCACTGGCACGCAGCCTGCATATCACTTTCAGTTGACGAAATTATGATTTCTTCCGCGTTATCGCTTCGTCCGATTTTGAGGAATCTCTGATGAAACTACGATACGGCGCTTGCGTAGCCCGCAACCTATGCAGTAGCCCAGCGACATGTGTGTATGGTAGACAATTAATAATCTAACTTTGTCATCTTCAGTTTAGTGCGTCGATGATTTACGAAATCATTAACACACCAATTATCCACTTCAGTTGGCAATTCAAATGTAGGGGTAGGTCGGTATTTCATGCAGAATTTACGTGTCAAACAGACTGTCTTAAAATTGCGAAATACGGTACAGCAAATTTCAGTCATTATTTCGTTATATTTCCGAAACGAAAATAGTAGTAAATTTTAAGACGCTCCTGATAAGTGTGATCCGAACAATTAATAATTTATTAAAGGCATCACTTTAACATCAACCAACCCAAGTAGTTCATTGAGACGTCTTTACCAGCAGGAATAATAGAGCACCCACGTACGTGCCAGTAAATATAGCCGGATCTATTTGCATTAAGTATTTATTACTTGTCAGTGATAATTATTATTGGCCGACAAATCTTCACTTAAGAGAACCGTTACTCTGTTTTGTTGCAGTGAAAACATTCATTCGTTCATTTGCATACAATGGACTGGTGCCAAAAAATATTGGAGTGTAAACGCTTACCACGAACATATTTATGAAAGTTCTCTAAGCTTTAAGGAGATACGACACAAGAATACCTGATATTATCGTCTACTTTTTAGCATTTCGTTTCATACTAAGAAGAATATCTATAACTTAACAAGATACCCTAAATTAGTAAAAATGTTGCCAGCGAGGACTAAAACTGATAGTTTCCATTTTCACTAACTTTATTTCGTAAAAGCTTTAATGAGATTTCATGTAATCAGTGGAATTGAGGTACTTTAATGTTATCGATGAAAGTTTAAATTGTTGCTGTTTTTGTTTAAAATTATACTTTGATTTGTAATTCAATTCCAAAATTCTACGTTTACGGGCGCACTTTCGATGTTATCTAACTATATTCTTGCTGTAGTTGTCTATACTAGATTTTGGAATTAAATTACAAATCCAAATTCCAACGTTTACGGGCGCACTTTCGATGTGATCTAGGTACATTTAGTGTAGATAACTACAACCAAAATGTAGTTAGGTCACATTGAGAGTGCGGTACTAAACGTTACATTTTAGAAACAGCAATTCAGTCTTACCATAAAAGTGCACGAACTTAAGGGGCTTGTACATTTCCTTAACAATATAAAACACAAGGCTCTCTCTCATATTTAGACCTGCTATTAATTCATACAAAAAATGAACCGTAATTAAATCGACCATTGTGGTTGTCTACATGTGTATGCAAATGTGGTTTTTATGCGTGGCACAGATAAAACAATATGGAAACTGATTTATGGCAGACGAAGAAAAGCAAGTGATCCACCCACGTGTTTAAGACTTAAATAGTGTAGATATGTTAATTAAAGAAAAAAGATGCATAACATTATTAATTATATACAAAACTACCAATATTATCATAAATCCGCCTTTGTGTATTCATATTTAGGAACTCACGTAAACAATGATTGTTGATATTTAGTGTCAATTTATTTTAAAACTGTACCCTCTTTTATTCGTTTTATTTGTGGGTGGTATCGTTGTATGCATTGACCTGTATACATGTATTGTGTATCTATTAAGTAATAGTAGAATCGTTGTAGGTATTTGAGTCTCTTCTATTGTGATTTTGTTCCCAATGAGAGTTTATATATAAGAACATCATCATCATAATTTCAGCCATTAGGACGTCCACTGCTGTACACAGGCCTCCTCAATAGACACGCTCCACGCTTAGCTCCACGTGGGCTCGATAGAGGCGACCCTCATCCAGCGAGTCCCCACAACCCTAACCAGGTCGTCCGACCAACTTGCGTGTGGCCACTTACCGGTGCGCGGTCTCCATTCGAGACCCTTTCTGCCCAAACGGCCATCGATTCTTCGAACTACGTGTCATGCCCATTGCCACTTTAGTTAGCTTACCCTATTTGCTATATGTATGTATGTCGGTGACTTTGGTTCGTCTACGAATCTCCTCATTTTTGCTTCGATCTCGTAGAGAAATCCCGAGTATAGCCCTTTTCATAGCTCGCGGAGTGACTCTGAACTTCCTTAAGAAGCCCATAGTAAGAGAGCACGTCTCGGCACCGTAGGTCATCACCAGTAATACGCACTGGTTGAAGACTTTCGTCTTATCCTGGACGAGAAGACACTTCGCAGTTTCTTCTTCTTCGCAGTCGATTGATCTCTTTCTCGAAGTTGGTTCTGCCTAACTGAATTGTTTGTCCTAGATAGACGTATTCGTCAACATTTCGACAACTTCGAGGACTTTTTTACCAACCAATACTGGGATGGGCGCTACGTAGATATTCGACATGACCTTCGTCTTTTTCATGTTCATCTTAAGGCTCACCTGTTGGGATATTCTGTTGAGCTCTTCGAGAATCATACCGAGATCCTCCAGCGTCTCTGCCATGACCACGATATCGTCGGCAAATCGAAGGTACGTGATGTAGGTACTTGCCATTAATGCTGATGCCGAATCCTTGCCATTTCAAGAGCTTGAAGGCGTCTTCCATTGCGTTGGTGAAGAGCTTCGGAGATATTACATCTCCTTGTCTCACACCTTTCCACAACGGAATTGCCTCCGTAAACTGGTCTATGTACATATAAGAAAGAAATCTTGACTGATTTATCTACGCAGAGCCGAAACAGCTGAATCTAGAAACTTGTTTTCTTACCGTGTGATACTTTTATAACGTAGGCAACGAATACTATGGGATTTTATCGAGAATCATGCCCTAAGGGAGCTAAATCAGGGTTAAAATTTAGTATCGAGAACATTTTTTATAAGTAGGACGTCTGAAATTCCGCGATTGGAGTCTTCATTGCGTAGTTATTAGTTATACATTAAGTAGTTTCAGCGTTTTTGAAGATTCCTCCCCTAAGGGGTAAATATGGGGTTGAAGGTTAGTATGGGTATGAGATTTGGCATGAAGGTAGCTCTTATACCACAACCCACTAAACAAATCTAATAATAAAATCTATTTTTTTATGTCTGCCTGTCTATGTCCCACGCCGCGTAAGTTTTATATAGGAGTAGAGCTCTGCTTACACTGGCTTTTAATAGATATGGCCGTTTTAATGTATTTTTTGCAAGGAATCCTCGGCGCGCGAGTCCAATGCGCACTTAGCCTTTTTTTTAACTCACCCCCTTTAAAATCAAACCTAAAGGTAGATAAAGGGTATAAATTGGGTATGGAAAAGGTATAATTTTTTATGGCAACAAAAGGCGACAAAACACCTCATCATCGCAGACAAAGTCGCTGGCATAATCTATTATAAAACATTAAAATCTAGTTTGCATTACAGGTGTCATGGTCCCAAGGCAAAGATTATCAGCGCGAACTACATATTTTATAATAAAACGGGTAACTGCGAGTCTGACTCGTGCACCAAGGGTCCGTAGATATATTCACTTATCTCAATGTAACCTAGGGCAATAAATAGATAAATGTATCTCCCACAGGGCAACATAACAAGTTAATAAATCCATTGAATCAATGCCTAACGATCGGTCAATTTTAGTCTCGACTCTGGTTAGGTTTAGCATTATTGATACCTAGATCTGTAAGTAGGTGTAACTCACCTTTAAAGTAATAAAAAAAAACACTCCTGTAATATATTGCCGGATTATAAATAGGTAGGAATAACAAAAGCCGTTTCCCTAGTTGCCCAACGCCGGTGTCCGAGGACTCGGTGCTCGATCTGGAGATGGCCGATAAACACATTTCGGCACTGGCTCTTGACGCAGATGAAGTGAACTAACGGAGCTTTTCCCCATTGTAAAAGTGATTGTTTTAAATTATTAATTGTACCGATAGTGCCATGAACGAACAATGCACGAGCTAACTAACAATGAAACCGGAAAAAATCTTTTGCACTAATGTGAGGCGTCGTGACCTCTTAAAACGTTTTAACATCCAATAAATTATAGCCATGCGAGTTGGTTCTCTGTAGACACCTGTTATTATAATATAGACACTGAGTTAATGTCGTCCTCTTTTCTTTTGTGGCCTGTGATGATGCATACCCGTTATATTGGAGCTAAATATTCTTACCCGCACCGCTTTGTTCACTTTCGGTACAAATAAGCTGGAGCTAAGAACGTACAGTATTGTATGTAGGTTACCTTCTTTTAATTTATGATCCAGTTGTAGTCAAGCAGGCATATAAACGTATACGAGTATGGAATAAGAATTTGTAACTACTTATACTTTGTATAAAATAAAAGCAGGGTATTTTAAAGTAAATTTTCGTATATAAATACATGGCGGGCGTGTTAACATATATCATATATCAGTTTGTATCACAATCAGTGCAATAACTATTATGCTGTTTCTCGTTGTTGTTGAGAAGTCACATTCCAAGTATGTGGGATTACAAACAACAATATACCTAGAAGTATACATATGTATTTTTTCAGAACACGTAAACTTTTCACGACTTTTATAAAACAGGCCTAACATAGGCGTAACTTAATTATTGGGTTAATAGGTATATAAAACAATTCGGTAACATTTTCTGTTTCGTGACGCATCTTGAGTTGGAAAACGAGGCAGTTTGGGAAAAAATGTTTGGCGAATAGGATGAATCCTAATGGGTGTGCAAATGTCATCGTGAATCAATATACAAGTAGGTACTTATCTAATTGAAATCTTTTGGTCAATACAGTCACACTAATAAATAATCTACTCTTCTTATTAATAAATGTATCACAAAAGTACAGTTCATAATGTATTACTTTATTCAACTCTATTAAACACTATCCTTGTCTTGTCTTCTTGAAATTCAAAGCGAATTTCGATTATCATCTGGAAATAAGATTGCAATTATTATGTTTATCTTAATAGTAGGTATATTTACCTAAGATGTGACCTATATCTGAATAATTAATTAATTCGTATCGGCTTGTCGAGTGACACCAGAAATTACTGTGCGTCGGGATGAATTCGGAAGTCACGCTGTGGCAGCTTCTTCAATAAGCAAGGCTTGCCCGGCGGCTTGATGTGTGTAAATTGAGTGCTATATCTTCAGAGATTAGGAGTGCTGAGCGCAATGATTCGGTTTCGCGGGCGGAAACGGGCGCGCCCACGCGCAGGTCAGAGCAGTGACCTCAAAGCTCACCTCGGCTGCGCAGCATCGCTCGCAGCCTGCGCCTGCGCTGCGCTCGCATATATCCTCGCGCATACACCTCATTGTTCCACCTTCCAAGCAATGACGAGCACAGGTAATTGGGTATCAAGTTGACAGGTTCATAGTGTAGCGTAAATCTACGCTAATAGCGTAATAAATTTGTAGTGCTTGTCTTTAACACGCGTTTTCGTCGTAATTTAAAATGAGAAGGAATCTTGTTGAGTTGAGCATAATACTGTGCAAGTTCAAAATGTCTTGTTTATTCGTTTTACTTCAAATTTAATAATAACTTAATCGACTTAAAGTCAATTAGAAACGGATAATATACCTAACTAAACATACCATGTTTTCATTAAGTGCTATAAATTATTAAGAGTATGGCTAAGTGGATAAAACCTGAGTGTATTGGTGTGTATCGATACAGAAGATATTTACGATCATGGCAATTACGCCTAAGTACTTCAAATCATTCTGGATTCTACTATAAATCTAAACCACTTACCTATGATTATATAGAATAGAACGTATTGACTCAGACAATCCGATTAAAGATAGCGCGAGAGGCTGCGCAGGCGCGATATGAAGCGGTTAAATTAACTTTCATAATTAGAAACACCAATAAGGCAGAACGCCCAACACTACACAAATTACACCTGCGTTACTAATTATGCCGGACGCGGATATATCATCTCGAACATGATTCTTTCTTCTAACCGTGTTAAAATTGTATTTATTACTCACATCTGTCACCCCGGTAATGACTACCGCGTATAAGACCTGCCCCACGAACGCATCAAACATTTCGAATCAATTAGTCTGTTTGAGAAACACCGTCTTAATGATACCCAAAAACGTGGTCAATGGAGCTTGTGTTTTATAATAAAATGTTCATAAAACGTAAGGCGACTACAGTTTAAAAAAATAAATCACTAAATAGTAAAAAAATAACTGCATTATTTAGTTTCTTCAATTTACTTACCAATAACCGTTTTTCTACTCAAAGTATACAGTATAAACAATTACTTATTTTGGGTGTAACAGCCATAAGATAAATAAATCTTATTTTGGCGTCAGTGCCATTAAAAGAACGTGTAAATATTCAAAATTTACGATTTTAGTAAGTTGTGACACGATGGCACCGACTCCAAAATAAAGTTAAGACTCTTTCCCGATTAAAACTACTTTTGACGAATAGTAAAGTAGTTCTGACTTGAAAATATTGGATACTAGCTTCTGCCCGCGACTTCGTCCGCCTTAAATTCGTTTATCGCGGATAAGGGTATTTTTCCGGGATAAAAAGTAGCCTATGTCCTTCCCCGGGACTCAAACTATCTCCATACCAAATTGCATGCAAATCGGTTCAGCGGTTTAAGCGTGAAGAGGTAACAGACAGACAGACAGACAGACACACTTTCGCATTTTTAATATTATAGTATGGATTATAGAATTTGACTGGAAAATATCCTGGGAGTTAAAATCATGATTGACTAAGAATATTTAGTAAAATGTCGGTCAAAATAACTTTTGCCCAAGGATGGTAGTTAAAACTACTTTTGACCAAGAATGGTACCTAGTTAAAATTACTTTAGACCATAAATATGGTTAGGTTAGGTTAGGTACTCCATTCAAATATAAAATAAAAAAATTCGACCGATATGTTTGGTAATAGTATCCTAATACCGTTCTACAAAGGAAAAGGACATGTGCGAGAATGCATTTAATATAGGACGATAAAACTGATGTCGCTCACAATTAAAATTTGGGAGAGAGTGTTAAATAACAGATTGAAATGCATTATAACATTAACAGAAAATCAATGTAGTTTTATAGCCGAGAGAAGCTCATAAGACGCTATTCAAACGGTGCGGTAATGATCAAGAAGGCTAAAACAAACAAGACTAACCTTCATATGGCTTTTATAGACTTGGAGAAGGCTTTCTATCATATCCCACGTGACCTCATCTGGCAAGCACTAAGAAAGCAACTGGTACCAGTATACTACATTAAACTTTTGCAAGACATATACAAAGACATTACCACCCAAGTTTTATAAAGTCCCCAGGCAGAGGTAAAAAGTTTGAAATTAGAGTCAAAGTCCATCAGGGCTTAGCCTGCTACTGTTCAACACTACTATGGATCATCTAACAAAGTGCTGTCAAAAATCACATCCTTGGAATATCTTTTTTGCCGATGATGTCGTTTTCATCTCAGGTAACGCACAAGAACTTCATCGGAATTTAGATTCCTAGCGAGAGGCTCTAGAAATTAACGTAACGGTCTATGCGTTTTCGATAATGTCACTAATTCAGACTGCATAAATATCTCAGTGGAAAGTACACTAATGTCGACGGTTACCTAATTTAAATATCTTTATCGTTCAATATTCAGCGGCGATGGCAACATTGAACGTGACGTTACTCACAGAACAACATCTGGATGGATGAAGTGGAGACAACTCACAGGCGTCATGTGTGACAGGAAAATGCACCTGAAAGGGCATTTTTACATTTTAACCTGCCATAGACATTAGACCTGCGGTTCTGTATGGGTCAGCGAGTGTTGGGCGACCAATAAACTACTTTTGAACAAACTCCACATGACAGAAATGCGCATGCTATGATGGTCAGCGGGTGTCACATAACTGGACAAAGTCCGAAATGAGTACATGAGGAAGTTTCAAAGTCCCCCGATTGTAGATAAACTCATGGAGAAACGCACCAGGTGGTATGGCCATATCCAAAGACGATGACCATATGGTGAAGCTCGCCTTCGACCTGCCGACTAAAAATGTTTCGTGGCAGACCGCCCGCCACCCGGTGGACGACGGTCGAAAAAGACCTTAAGGAAGCTCATTTAGATAGGCAAAGACGCAGCACAAAACCTGCTAGATGGAAACTGCGGACAAGGAAGCCCAATCCCAAGTTAATGGGACTATGTCTGGAAGGAAGAAGACGACGAATGAAAAAAATACGATATTATAAAGTGCACTAGCAAAGGAGCGTATCTCCACGGCACTTACGTCCTTTTGCTGATCAGCGCAGTTTTTAGGCAATAAAATAACTCAAAACGGTATCCGATCATGCTGAAATAAATATTTTTTGTCGAGAGAATTTATTAAGTTTTAGTTCTTTGCAATTTTTTCATATCTTTTTCGTACAGTTTAGAAAATAGAGGGGGGGGACACATTTGTGAAAATATTTACAAAATCATAATCTTTTTTTAGAAAGCTTGAAATCTGTTTAAAAGGTCAATAGATGGTTTTGGAGTTTTTGCATGTACGAGTATATGTTTGTGCCATCATAAGGCATAACGGTTGGACGGGTTTTAAGTACCTATTAATAAACAATACGGAAGAAATTAATCGTTCCTGGAGGAGAAAAAAGGATTAAGCTTCTTTTTTAGTTAAAAATAATTAATATCTCGTTTAGACATGATGTTGGCATTTCATTTCATTTCATTTGCCACATGTCTCCAATGATTTATAGGTTATCTAGTATCTACATAAATATTTTTGATTTGATTCATTCATAAAACCATAATGGCGGTGATGTGGTTCGCAACCCATCACGTCTCGGTCCCAGCGGGAGCGAAGAGTGGGCTATGGAGAGCCGCTTTGCTCCGTTAAATGTAAGGGGAGGAATGAATGATAAAATAGATGAAGTATGTCTGATGATAAATACGAGAAATATTGATATTCTGTGTATGAATGAGATAAAGCGAAATAGTTGTGACAGCGCAAAACACGGCACCTACACAGAGTATTGGTCAGGTGTACTCGTAGCAAGTGCCAAAAGTGTCGGATCGAATGTCTGATTGTATGAATGAATATGAGTGTGTAAGTCCTAGACTCCTCTGGGTTAGATTAAAAGTGGGTCTCACCCGTATTTTTGTTCTCGGTGTTTATGTCCCTGCGGACGTTGGTGTGAGTGGATCCAATGAAACTAAGAAGGAACAGGAGGAGTTTTGGGATAGCGTGAGAGACATTTTGAAGATTTGTAAGGATAATGAACGGATTGTGATGCTGGGAGATTTTAACGGATGGGTTGGTGTGAAATTCAAAATGAAAAATTAAAAAATTAAAAAAAAAATCAACATTATTTATTTGTAACTATAGTTATTATAACAAATATGTCGAATCCTCCTTTTAAGTTTGACACTTGTATTAGGAGGTATTCGCTCTTTCGTACCAGGTTGTGGTGAAGTTAACAATAAATAATATGTAATATAGTATCTATATCTACAATTTTAGCCTTAGATTAAATCTTATGGACTAGTGTTTGACATTGTTGACCAATTAATATAAAACAAAGTTGGAGTTAAGAAATTAGTGAAACATATTTACATATGTTCCAATTATGTTGTAGTAAACGGTAATCAGTATATTTAGTTGTTATTTAGAGGTAGTTATTAGAAAGTGCATATCTATATGTTGTAATTTTATTCATGTTAGTAGTTGTCTAATGCGTAAGTGTAACGCAGGTTGAAGTGTGCGGAGTGTGTTAAGGCATGAAAGACTCAGTTTCTTGGTAGTTTAAACTTTCACAACCATGTAGTAATTTGTCTCTTACACTCGACGAATGTTTTTGTGTAGATATTGGTTGTTCTGTTTAATTTGTTGTATAGATGAATAGATAAAGCATTAAATTGTCTTTTGGCAAAGGAAGTTCTAATTTTCGGTTGCTTAATTACTGAATGGATTTTACGTTTTTTTTAATATACGAGGATCTGGTTTCAAATTTTTATGAATTTTTAGAATACAATTAAATATATATAACTTTCTCACTGTGAGGACATCAGCTTCTCTGTAAACTTCTACGGTACTGTATCTTTTATTTTTACCTAATAGTACTTTGAGAATAGATCGTTGGGCCCGTTCAAGAACCATAATTTTACTTTTGAAAGTGCCACCCCATATCAGTAAACAATAAAGAACAATGGACTGTACGAGGGTTTTGTATATGTAAACTAGTAGTTCCTTATCTGTTATGTGTCTTAAGTATTTAAAGAGCCACATGAGTTTCCTAATTCTATTTGCAGTCACTTCAATTTGATTATTCCAAGAGAGTGACTGGTCAATATGGATACCTAAGTATTTAGTGGAGGGGACGTGATTGAGACTGGTGCAAGTACAGTTGTTAGAATGTTGGTTTGAGCAAGTGTGGGCAGTTAAAATGAGACTTTTGGGTGGTTGCAGATTTTTTTAAATCGAGAATGTTATGTAATTAGTTTTCTTTATATTTAGGGTAAGTAAGTTAGTTTGTAGCCATTTTATTACTTTAGCCAGTCCCGTTTCAGCACTGGCGTGTACCTCGTCCCAATTATCTCCATGAAATACAAGTGCAGTATCATCTGCGTACGAAATTACATGCCCATTGGAAAGATGAATATCTGTAAGATCATTAATGTATGTCAGGAAGAGGGTTGGGCCCAATACACTACCCTGTGGCATTCCAAACTGGGTGGAAGATTCGTCTGTGCTGAAGACATCTTTATTAAGTTTAACTCGTTGCGTTCTATTAGACAGGTAACTTTTAATGAGATCTAAAAAACTTCCACGTGTTGTGAAGCGTGATTGATATGAAAAGGTTCTTCGTAAGTTTGGGGATGAACGAGTTAATGAGAATGGAAAAAGGCTGCTTGATGTGTGTTTGGAATGGTATCTCTCAGTTACGAACACCCTTTTTGCTCACAAAAAAAAATCATATGTATACAAGAGAGGAGCATGATTCATTTTGTAATTGTGGATGAAATATTAAAAAGGAGAGTTTTGGAAGCTCGGGCATATCGCGGTGTCGGCATTGACACTGACCACTTCCTGGTGATATCTCGAATAAGAGGTATTTTTAAAGGATGGCAACATAGAGCAGTTTTGCCAGCAACTCACCATGAACGTGTGAAAGTAGAAAATTTGGAAGTAGATGAAGTTAAAGAAGAATATATCAAGAGGTTAAAAGAACGATTTACTGAGTTAGATGAAGTATGCGAGATTGAAAAGCTATGGGGGATGATTAAGGAAGAATTAATCAACGTCGGTATTGAAGTATGTGGTGTTTTTAAAAGTAGAAAAGGAAGAAGGCAGAAAAATGACTGGATGGATAAAGAGGTACAAGATCCTGTGAGTAAAAAAAAGAGCATGGTTGGAAAGGTTAGCAACGAAAGCTAACCAAAGAATGCAAAAGGCGTCAAGCGAGGATGTGGATAAGGCAAGAAAGAATTACAACGTTTTGAAAGGATTAGTTAAGCTATACATAAAAAGAAGGAGTAAAGAAAGGATGAATTTGATAGAAGGTTGTCTGATAATTTCCAATCAACCATAAAAATGTTTTGGTAAGCAATACGGATAGCTTGAGGAAAGATAGGGACTTCCGAGCTATCGAAAATCAGAGGCCAAGATGGAAGTATTGTAAAAGGTGAAGAATGTGTGTTGAAAGAATGGAAGGATTACTTTGAGAGTTTTTTCGAAAGAGAAGAGTCACTAGCACTTGAAGTAAATCAAATGAATTCTGACAATGATATTGGACGAGATTGTAAGAACGTTAAAAAGTATGAAATTAGGTAAAGCTGAGGGCTGGCCAGGGCGTAGTAGCTAGTCAGTTGTACCGCCTTTTCAACTTGTGTTGCAGGAATGGCCGAGTGCCGGGAGACTAGTGCAAGGCTGTAACCGTGCCGCTATACAAGGGAAAAGGGTCACAACGAGACTGTAAAAATTACCGCGTAATTAGCCTCGTCGGTGTAGTCGGCCAACTGTATGCTAAGGTGATTATTGAAAGAGTAATACAAGAAACAGATGAAAAGATTAAGGGTGTGCACGCGGGATTTAGAAAGGGAATGGGATGTACGGATCAGGTCTTCTTTCTACGGTGCATAGCTGAAATACATTACTAAATTAACTTAAACCAAGTTCAAAGATCAAAACTTAGGTTCTTCGATTCCTTGTTCGTATAGTAATTAATAATTACAAAGAATATATAACGTACTTACCAGAAATTTGGTTTCGGACGATGGAATCAAAAAATGTTACCGCTATAGCACGCGCACATTCGATGGGACTTTGAGTTCGATTAACCAAAAGAAAATGGCAGTTCTGTGAGGTTTTAGCTTAGTATTGCGACGTGGAATAAATTGCGAACATAAAATGTTCCATAACGACCAAAATAGCGGTTTCGGAATGGAAAATTCCGCGAAATTCAATTTCTATCTCCAACATTTTTTATTTATTTGATACAGTGTATAAATATAAAATAAGTAATGGTTTACGAATATCATTCTATGTAAATTCCTCTATTATAAATATTATAATTAACCATCGTCTGTTTATGGTACCAACGACTTTTTGTAAGACATCAAAAATACAATCAACAATCGAGGTGGGACAGCAAAAGACAGACTTTTTTTTTCGAGAAATATTTTATAAAAAATGTTACGTAACACTTCATAAACAAGTAAATACTCAAAATTACTCAAATAAGTCTAAAATGAAACTAAAAGTATGGGACAACAATAAAACCTTGGTGTGGTGTACAACTTCGGAGAAAATGGCCCATAAAATTGTCTGACGGATTTAAAAGAGAGTGACTGCGGTTCGAGAATGGACGAGTTACGTGTCAAATGTCTTCTCTATGCTGATGATGACAAGTATTGCTTGCATCGTCGGCTGAAGAATTACAGCAGATGGTGACAATTATAAATGAAGCTTTGGAAGGAAAAGAAATGAAAGTGAATTCTAGACGAAAGTCATGGTATTCAAATACATAGTTCGAAGAACCGATGGCCGTTGGGGCAGAAAGGTTCTCGAGTGGAGACCGCGTACCGGCAAGCGCAGCGTGGGAAGGCCGCAAGGTAGTCGGACGCCCTGGTCAGGGTTGCGGGGCTTACTGGATGCGGGTAGCCTTTATCCAGTCTTTATGGAAATCTATTGCGGAGGCCTGTGGCCAGCAGAGGACGTCCTATGGCTGAAATGATAATGATGATGATGATACAGGCTTATACATACAGGATTATACAGTCCCAGAGACCGACAATAATCCTAACAGGGCTGATAGATCAGCTCAAAAGCTATCGATTTAACTCCCCCTACTGTATGTTCTGGGATGTTTAGTAGTTTCCGAGTAGATCGTTTGATTGATTAATTATTACAGATAGTCGTTGAGTTTAAGTGAATTACCCTTAGTATGGAAAATCTAACTTTGCGTGAAACTACTTAAAATAATTATCAAAATTAAACTTGCATTTTTGAAACCTGAGTACTTCGTTATAGTCCAAATGATGTTAGGGTACTGACGAATAAAAAGGGAATTTCACTTACCGAATATCTTTAACACGGTTACAAAGAAAAAAACTTGAATCTTAATTTCTACTAAACTTGTAAATATCTCAGAATTATATTAAAATCGCAGAACATATGAAATGGAAAAATCTTATTGACGTATTACGGATTCCTAAAATACTTAACGATATTTATATTAATACAGTGTGAAAAAAGATCGAAAAAAATCCTATTCTGAAGCTGAGCCAGTGTAGAATCATGCCGAGGCTGCATTTCTCTTCCGATTGAGCTACAGAGTCGGCTTAAATGGTTTTACAATTTTGCCATGGATTTTTGGTTTTATATTGAACAATATACCTACCATTCTCAGATATTTCGATTCTTGTGAGAGTCAAATTTCTAAATTTTCGTGGATGATGTTTCCTATTTTAAAAAATATCTTGCCTACAATACATAGACATAAAATATACGTACAATTATACAAGAAACGAACTTATGAATTTTGACCAATGCGACACAGAATTAACAATACCAAAAAAAAAACGTGACATTACTTTAAAACTTAAACGTAAGTTACTTTTTGTGTTACAAATATCATGATAATAATTACAATTTTTGCAATTTATTAGTGGATCACTCCACTGGCGTTATTATTATTAACAAAGATCAGAAACAAATGAAAAAAAAAATCGACGATACTGGACTTGAACCAGTGCCTTGAGCCAGACCGGGGCAGCACGCTCTACCATCTGAGCTAATCGTCCATTCAAGTCCAGTATCGTCTAATTTTTTTTTCGTTTGTTTCTGATCTTTGTTTATAATAATTAAACGTCAGTTGTTATAAATATTATCATTAGATAACCTAGCTAAGAAAAATAAAATGTGTCATAAAAATATTTTGTATTTTTATTTTACAAAACGACTTTATTTCCACGTAATATTCAAATCAATGGAAAAGAGATATGTAAATAACCTAATGTTATTATATATATATGTGATAACCTAAGGGCAAACTACCACTGCTGTTCATAGATTGGGGAATAAAAATGTGTCAAGAACATGTTGCATTCAGAACGTGTTCTAGGGTCATATGCTATAAAATATCTGATAATTGTATGGAAATGACTATTAAGCCTTAAACAAGGCAGTATCCCGTCTCACAAAGCTAAGTATATACAAGACGAACAAATTTGACAGATTTTATACCTTGGCAAGAATGGCCTACATCTTCACCTGACTTGAATCCATTGGACTTTTCGATATGGGGTTACAATGTTGATTGGAATTGGGAGCATACAGGGAATAAATTTAAATTTACTCAAGCATCGGTTGGTCAAGATATGGGACGATATACCAGATAAGGTATGCGCACCGCGTCCAACTCATTCTATGGTAGAATGCGTAAAGTTATCCGGCTAAAGGAGACCGATTTAAGCTAATGAATCAATTTTGTAATAATAGAGTATGCTTCAAATAAAAACATGCCCATACTGGCATTTGAAATTTTGTTTTAATTTTGTAGCTGTTTTAAGGGCACATAATTTGCCGAACCCTGTACGGATATAGCGCATTATCCTTGCACTACGAGTTCATTCTATTTAGAGCCTTTTGTATAAGATACGACAAGGTATGCGGCGGTGCGGCCACCGACTGCCAAATCGCCTCGCACAGTAACCACAAGATCGTCTGCTTACCCTTGGGTGTTAATGCGGAGTTCCGTCATCTTATGCAAAAGTTCGTCTACTTTTCGAGTCCAGAGCAGTGGAGATAGTTCTCCGCCCTGCGAGGAACCACTTTCTGTATTCATTTCGAATGTTGCATTTTCGTACAGTGGTGGAGTCTACGTCTTTTACAACCAGTCCTCTAAATAATGCCGTATTCGGAGTGTTGTCAAATACACTCTCAATATCGAGGGTCAAGGAAAGCTGAGAAAGAGAGAGCTTTCTTCCTTTTCGACTCTGTTAACTAATGCAGTCCCCGTGGATCTACTACGGTAGGCATGCTGACAATCGTGGATGGGTTTGTTCTTTAGGTAACCCTCCCGAATATATCCGTCGATAACCTTTTCCAACGTCTTGGGTAAATAAAACGAGAATAGGCTAATGGGCCTAAAGTAATAATGCAATTTCTCCAGTTTACCACCACATTATTTTTATCCATACTATATCCATATCCATACTACCATACTATAATATTATAAATGCGAAAGTGTGTCTGTCTGTCTGTCAGTCTGTCTGTCTGTCTGTTTGTCTGTCTGTCTGTCTGTTACCTCTTCTCGCTTAAACCGCTGAACCAATTTGGATGAAATTTGGTATGGAGATAGTTTGAGTCCCGGGGAAGGACATAGGCTACTTTTCATCCCGAAAAAATACCCTTAACCACGATAAACGAATATAAGGCGTACGAAGTCGCGGGCAGACACTAGTTTTTTTTATATGTCTATAATAGTATTGACGCTGTGGTCGTCGACGATAAAATATACAAGCGTCTAATGAATCTATAATTTACCTAACCTACTATAAACATTGAACGCAAATGTTTCTGTAGCATTGTGAAAAGTAACAATTGATTACTAAAATATCATTTATAAAAATTGTAAAATTGTACATGAAAAAAAAATAACAATATCAGGGACAATATTTTACACAAATCGATCTAGTCCCTAACTAAGCAAAGCTTGGACCATGGGTACAAATTATTTTCAAATTGGAAATTGTTGAAACTAAGCTCGATAATTTCATCGTCCACTGTCATATGCCAAGCTCACTGCATTTTTCCACCCTAGCTTTTCTCTGGGCATCTACATAAGTATTCTGTCTCCAAGAAACCTTATCATACTTATAAAAGTAAAAATATAATAGAATAAAAAATTGTTTGCTTGCAAAGTCTGTTTTGCGGACGATAATTTTACGTCATAACGTGGACGAGAAATAGACGCGTCACAAGCCGAACGCTCAGCTCGTGACGCGTCTAATAAGGATAAGGATAATATCGTTAAATGTTTAGTTTTGAGGCGACATCTAGTTTTTGCCAGAATAACTCCTTAGAACACGATCCAAAGTAAGGCAAGTGTCAGTCCTCTTGTTTTAACGGTCCTTGCTCCATTCCGTATCTTAACTGCGAATTGACGTATCCATGATACGCCGCTAGTGAAGCCGACAAACTACAAATCTATTTACCTTGTAGCTTACGCTTTCAAACTGAGTATCCCTATTTAATTGTACATCTAATTTAAGCCCTAAGAAAGTAACATTGTTCGTGTTCACTTCGTTAATATTTTCATTATGGTATTGTATTTGTATCTGGGTGCATCAACTTTTTTCTATTCCTCGTTGCCATGGTTAAGTCACTTGAGTCACTCTTTAAAACTACGATATTTAACTATACAAAGGCCAAAAACGATTTTTTTTCTAGCGAATATAGATACGTCTATTTTTCAAGAGCCCACCTTATCAGTATATAACCTAGATTATTAGCATTTTTCTTAATAAATCGGTCACTACTCTCTCCTAAGTTATGGTACGGAATAACAACAAGAAAAAAGAGCTTCACCCATCTTGTTTTAATGTCATTATTTCCCTTAAGTACCTGCGTGAAAAAATTAGCATTTTAATCTCATCTTATTCTTAAGCATAAGGTAAGTATTCCATGTGTACATAACGCGCTACCAAACAATTAAGTATTAAGGTACAAAAAATGGCGCAAAATTCTGATACATATAAATCGCAAACCACGTAAACCGGCATTATAATCAATATTTTCGTTTTAAGCTACATTTCTGATCTTGATTTATGGCATGCGGTTTAACTTGCGGTATTATTAACAAGTTGTAAATCATCGATCGGAATTAAGACCACGGTGAATCGGCGACTTGAATTTGTTCACGAAGGCTTTAATAGTTCAGATCTCATGACCTAACACTTGTAGTACTAGAAATATCTAGTATCATAAAATGCAGAAGTATTACCTCATAACTCATAAGGTGGATAAATCTACATACTTTTATATATTTATTTAATGCGCTGTGTCGCTGTGACTTTATATCGTCGAACTTGTACAACATTTCAGCTTTATCCAACATAGGAAATCTAGATACTTCTAAACAACTGTGTACCGCAAAATTTTAGTTTATTTGAAGAGTTTTCCTCATAGATTACCATCAGCCGCGCTTAGCATTGGAAATGAAACAGAACCGTGAAGATGTTTCCCAAACAACATCTACGTAGTTGGTGCTGTTAACCTGATCCTTCAAAACAACGTGTCAATCATGAATTATTTATTCAGGAAACGACCACATTCATGCCATGTTTATAAACACTTTTGTTATGATCTAGTTTTAATGCCGTTGACGTAATAAGATTTTGGTAAGGTCTTGGTTACTTGTCACATTAAGTTAAGTACATACGAGTAGTTATGTTCACTTGCGTTGCGGATATTTTCATGCAGTTTATAATAATAATGTGCCTACCCTGCCTCTCCACCAAGAAATACGCAAGTAAATATAGCAAACTACCATTAAACAGTATAAACCTCGGCATGTGTTTCACCTCTAACAGGAAGGAACTATTATCTGATTGATATTAGAATTGAGCAAAGTAATGCCTAAATCTGTTCATTACCTATTTACCTTTAGGATATACTTCTAAAAACACAATATTACCCTTTCGAAAATAACATGTAGGTAACTTAACGTAGGTAGGTAATTACAAATAATTTGCAGCGTCAGCACAGAACAGAAGGTGCAGCGATAAATCTATGTTCAATGCCGATTAACTCAATAAAGATTTAATTCGGTTGGTGGGCTCGGGACGCGGGAATCGGTAGAGGCAGCAAATGCATCACGGGCGATAATGAACCGACTCGTGTGCACGACCGCGCCGCGCTTGCGCAGTGCGCACTCACACGTAATGCACTATCCTGGGCCTGAATTCTACGAGACATTGTGATATCCCTATTTAGCAATATCATGGACATATACAGCGGACACATACGGATTTTAACTGTTTTGACAATCGGTTTAGCTCAGCGAGAGTGATGAATATTCGAGCTACATTAAGTGACATTGATAAGTTGATATTTAATATTTAAAGGAGAATATATCAAACTTAGATATAATGCTCGCGCTTTATATTAGCGATATGACTCGCCATCTTGAACTTTACGACTGTCAAAATAGAGTCTATTAATTTGCCATGTGTTATTGAGGCTTTAATTCCATGGAAAAGGACATATGTCTGAAATATCACCATCCTTACTATAATATAAACATGAAAGTATGTATGTACGTTCCACTATTGCGCAAAAACTAGACAACAGATTTGCGTAAAACTCTCCAGTAATATACCTTAGATATCAGAATAGGACATAGGCTACAATTTTCGAGGATATTCATTCATAAAATGGGTTTAATAACAATAAATGGAAGAGCCTTAGAAAACCCCGAGTTTTGTTCATTGTGACATTTCTATTGCAAAGAATTATATCAACAAACAGTTGCTAGGAAACCAATTTGACACGCTATTTAGTATCAAACTATGGTTTAAAAATAAGATAAATACATAAAACGGGTTCTTTTCAACAATAAATGGAAAATCATTACTATTTGTTATCTCTGAATTTTTTATTCCGAAGAATTATCTATACATAATTATTATAAAATTCTTGCGTTACTGACCTATTGACAGACAACGCACAGCCTAAACCGCTAAAGATATAAGCATGAAATTTGGAACATATATTCTTTATAGTATGTGGACGTGTACTAAGAAAGGATTTTTCGAAATACAACTCTTAAGGGGTGAAATAGGGGTTGAACCGTTGTATAGAAATCGTTCATTTGGAAACTTATAAACTTGAATCTTTGTATAAAAGTTTCTTACTAAAAAAAAAACAAATGATTTAGCGTTGCTATAAAAAATCATCCCAAAAGAGAGTTAAAAAAAAGTTGAAAGGTTGTATGGGAAACATGTCATTTTTAAAGTTAGACGTTCGGTCACAACCTCCTAATATACAGTGAAAAACATTGATAAGGGCATCTTTTCTAATTCATCCCTTGAAGGGATTAAGATGGGGGTTGAAAGTTCACATAAGTAATGTGTGATTTTTAATGTTAAGCTGTGGCTAGAAACATGACAGCAGGACAGAAGGTTTCTTTTATAAAAGGTAGAGCTATCAGAAATATATTTTTTAATTAATTATTAAAGAAAAACACGAAGAGGGAGGGAGGGAAGGAGAGATAGAGAGACGAGGGAGAGAAAGAGAGAGACGAAGAGAGACAGGGAGAGAGGGAGATGGAGGGAGAGACATAGAGAGGAAGAGAGGGAGAGATAGGAAGGAAGAGGGAGGGAGAGGGGGGCGAGACGGACTAAGAGAGGGGGAGGGAGGGAGAGAGGGAGTGAGGGAGGAATAGAGGGAGAGAGAGGAAGAAAAGGAGGGAGAGAGGGAAAGAGAGAGAGAGAAAGAGAGGGAGAGGGAGGGCGGGAGAGACAAAAAATGGTGTCATAGTAAAATTATGACGTCGGTTTTCTTATGACGGTAGCACGTAAATTTATCGTTTGTAAACCGACTTTACAGACAACCATTTTTTGCTTTGCCTTAAAATACTATCCTTTTGAAACGCCGAAGGACCTTCTAGAACATTTTATTTTGGCCTGTGTCGGGAACTTCGCCTGTCTCTTCTTCTTATAGTCTAGCAGGCATTCAAATTAAAAGTGCCAGTGTTGCCTTCTTATGGAATAATGTTCAATATCCCCATTTCTCACTCTAAATTGTTCGCTGAATATCTTCTGAGTATTTTTTAAAACATTAACAGCATCGGACAACTGACAGAAAAAGTTTTCTTCATTTATATCTCTGGTTTTTACCTAAAATCTACGCGGACGAAGTCGCAGGCTTATATTATAACGCTAAAGATGAGATGACAGACGCGAACCATAAGTATATGTAATTTTGCGATTTTTGCCATATCTCCTTTAAATTCCAAATTTACAATGTCGTTTAATGACACCTGAATAGCAAAATGAAATATGTCCATGATGTGGCCGATTCATCGGTTAATTAGAGACATCGCAATGCCTTGTCGAATTAGGAGCCCGGCCTCGCCGAGTCGTGCAACACTTACTCGCTGCCTTATAAAACAACCCTTCTTATAATATTTGACTGTGTGAACGTTACCTTAGGAGTACTTTACGATGCGTGATTGTTCGTGTACTTAGCTTCATTACTTAATGCTAGATGGGTAAGCATTCGTGCTCAATTTAATTAAAAATATTATTTACAAATAATTTTCTTAACTTGTTTTCGTTTGTGTTCAATTTTACTTTACCTTCCAGGCACATAAACAGAAACAAACCACATGCTTAGAACTTTGAGATGTCTGTGTCCTGAACTTTCAGGTACTACTTAAAATACTGTGCCTAAGTATATGTGAATATTTGGTACCTGTTTAATGTTCCTGCAGGACAAAGTTGCAGTGAAAATGGACGCCATTTGTGAACAAGACAGGATCTCGGGTTTCTTAAACTGGCACCTCCCACGTGGTGTCTTGTGCCCTTAACCTTTCGAGCGGCCGAGCCGCAGTTTATGCGCCTTGCGCTCTCCGTAATGTCTTATACGGCTCCCCGTTTGTCTAAATTTGGAGCAAAAGCTACCACAACACAATTAAGCGAAAAGTTTGCTCACTTGGACTTGCTATCCTTTCAGGATGGTCTATAGATGTTTCAATAAGTGCTTAGATATTAATATTACGTTTGTTACGTAAGGCCGACAGTAATTATCATTCTACAATTATAATTATAGTAAAAGGTACTATTTATTGCACAACTCAACAGAAATAAATATAAAACATATATATCAAGTAAGACAACAAGTAGATATTTTGACTACCAAAAGGTTATCTGGAAGAGATTGCTCTTTAGCGATGAGACCGCTTGTTGTCTAATGTTTTCCAAATTATTAGGACCTACTTGTGTTTCTTCTGTAAATTTATTTTTGAAAGCAATAAGCATAGGTTCCCTATATTGTAGACGTATAACAAGTGCCTTATTTAAAAATAGGACATACCTATCTTTAGGTTTTGTGCTTTAAATAGGAACTACTACTAGAAAAGATGATCTACGTTGAACATTACTACATGTACATATATACGCAGCTAAAAATACGTATACATTAATAAGGAATATGCTTATAAATATGGGTACTGGAATCAAATGAGTGCAGTATTGTGCTAGTTACAAGGTTTCGTAGTATCGCGACAATCGTGCGCACCTGCGGCGGCGTCGCGCCGGCGCCGACGCCGACGCATTTTCAAAAAAGGCTTACGCCGCTCGCTCTGGAAACACAATCCGGTCGGCGCATGCCATCTTTAATCGGGTTAAACGCTTACATCTTTCAACTGAGGACGGCTAATAAACATTATGTGTACCTGTACCTGTACCTACTGAGATTCACAGACGGCATGCTTACGAGTATTAAAAAGACAGAAAAGAAATGATGAACTCTATTTTTAAATTATAATAATATATTACATAAAATTACTTTAATCTTCTTTATTCTACGGCTTTGAAGAATTCGCGATTACCTGTTACTATGGATAAGTTGACTTTATGTTCATATAGACCATACAGCGCTAATACTACATGCGCGGATGAGCGCGCAATAGGTTAAACGAATCATAATAATTTTAATATATTAAATTACTAGAAATATCTAAAGTAACACTAAAATAAATCTTAAACCAAGTTACATACAGCTAAATAATTATAAAATAGTATCCCAAAACGAGAATTAATGTGAAAAAGTAATGCGCAGAGGGTTCTGCCGCATGGTCCCGAAGGTGTTGGCGTTAGTGGCATTTATCTATTATAGGTATTAAACTACGTAGACAGTGAACTGTTTAACAGCATTGTAAGAAATCAAAGAAATTAGCGCCTTAATTTTTTTTACATTCAAACAATAAAATATCACGCAAGTTGAAAGGAAAAAGGTTTAATGTTAAAATACATTTAGTGGAAAGTAAAGAGGAGTACCTACTGAAAGTAATTTGCCACTCAAGTAGATAGATACCTATTGCAAAAACTAGAAAATAGTACTGACATAACCTTCTAAGTGAGGATTATGGTCCATTGTAAGACTGTCTTTTGAAATTCAAGGTAAGTTAATATCCGAGATGAACAGTGAACACAATTTATTGTAGAAACAAAGATTATTCTTGTCACAACAAGGTAAGATTTAACAATAGTGCAGATATGGAATATTTTATTTAGCCGTGTCGAGTCTCCCACGCCATTGGATTCAATTATGGAGGAAAAGCAGATAGGTCGGCTCGCGAGTGGTCCGCTCGTGACCCGTAAATTGGAACGGTCCGTCGCACGCCCTTGTCGCACCTTGGTCGCCGACCGCTCGGCCGTGCCGATGCCGAACACAGTCCCGACAACATAACACTGTAACGGCACCCAAATCGACGTCCCTACAACACTCACCAGATTTTACTTCTCACGCACATCCAATTTAAGAGCATCGACACAAGTATACCCGGCCCTTTTGTGGGCTCAACTATTCATCAACATCTATACAATAAACCGAAGTTTGCACATGGGGCCTAATAGAAAATTAAAGGCACGATACGGATAGAAACTAAACCTTGCTTTCTACTATTTGTTGGCAATATTTTGGTTGGGTGCTATTACTAGGTATTATTTAAGTAGGTGAGCTAGTTCGGTACTATCAAGTTAACCGTACAATTGTGTAGTTATAGCTAACCACGGCGTAAAGTATTGAGACAATAAAGTAGGTTAAGTTATAGTAAGGTAAAGTATCGGTTAGGGTGGCGATAACAGGTGTGCGCTCCGTATTAGGGACATAATGTCTTACACACAATAGACGGCGCAAGCGGGACTACACCGCCTAAACGAGAACTCAAATCATAAGCGTTATTTATACTTTACACAGACAAGTGTTGATATTCATATTTCTACTAGCATTTACAACTGAGTTCGTAATTCAATATTTCTATTAGTATTTACAACTGAGTTTGTAACTTTACGTGTCACTTTATCTTTATATTTTACATCTTTCATTAATTTTTCACCTTACCAGGTCAGAAAAGTTGGCGTGGAAAAGTCAATTTTGCCCCACTAGCGTAGAAATGTAATTTGAGGTTCCAAAGCACATACATGTCTGTATAGGTTTATGTACGTGTTTTATAACTTAATTTAGAGTAGGTATCTGTTTAGTTAAATTTTTATTGCATCTCACATTTTCCTCGCTGTAGTGAGGTGAAAAGTTGTGTGCTTTGCACGGCTGCAAAATCAAGCCTCTCTACGCTCAGGAATTTATAATTGAACCACTCGCGTCAAAATATAACTTTGTAACATAACATATAATGCATAACAAAAGTTATTCGTTATGCAAGGCTGCAAAGTTGTTATTTGGCACGAGTGCTTCAATTGAACGCCGGGTAAGCGACGGAATCTAAAATAAAACCACGAGCGTAGCGAGTGGTTCAAATATAGATTCCTGAGCGTCACGTAAATAAACAATAAAATATATAACATTGAAATCGAACTTGAAATGTCTTTTCCACGCAGATTTGGCGCTGTGAATTGTCTTCTACTATAAATTCCCTTTACAAGTAATTCGTAGTTCGATTTTTTTTTTTTCTCAAAACCGACTCTGTACAAAGGCGGGAGTGCGATGAGGTTATATATGAATGCAAAAAGTTAATCTTAAACGTTATTTTGCCCACTTCAAATATATTATTATTTAATAATGTATTTGCAGTTGGTGTATAAATATATTACAGTACATACGACGAATTGTTTTCATTAAGGAGGACTGCAATTAAAACAGCAAAATAACAATGAAGAAATTTATAAATACAATGTACCAATGAGGTGTGCGTGGAAAAATAATTAAACCGACAGAAACAAGTCAAGATTTTTTTTAAGTAGTCAGTGACCGGAGAAAATAGAATTTTGCGATTGCATTTTTTATATTCGTTGGAAAAAGTATCAGTTATTACATAAACATTACTTCTGAATTAAAATAGTACATTACTACAGATGCCGGCAACTCCTTTTCGCGCCGAGGTATGCATAGTGCTGTTCTCAAAAATGCAATGAAATAAATAAAAAAACTCTTAAAATCAGCGTTTTATTTGTAGGGAAACTACAAGTAAACTAGACTAAAAATATGACTAACACATATACCTATATTACTATTCATTTTGTTGTATTTCCAACCTAGATTGAATATAAACATTACTTTCTTCGTAGCATCTCATATTTAATAACGAAATCAACAACAAACGCACAATAAATCCAATATAATATAATTACGGATCGAGAAATTTTCAACTTTGCCTCCAATATGATTAAGCATACACCTTCGAGTTTTTTTTCACGGCTTGAGTACTTACACGTTTTTACCGCTAATATTTAAATGAAATATTTAAAATGTGTATTTGTGTAGTTAAATTTGCATTTTAAAATTATTGACTGCCATGAATAACTATAAGTTAGTGGTCTGCAATTTTGTGAAAATATTACCTTTGTTTTATCGAAACATGTTTAAGTAGCTTTGTTGATTATTGAATAATTTAAAATAATTACATATATTTCTATGTATAGGTTATAATTTTTATTGATCTCACATTTGCGGGGATATATACTTCCTAAAGTAAAAATAAGGACTGTTGCCATAATATGTTTAAAGCAAATATGTTTATACTATGTTTTGTTATGTTTTAGGATTATTATTTGTAATAATTTAATTTGTGTATATTGCCATTAGTATTTTAAATTACCTATCTGATCCATACAATTTCATATATGAGGCCGATATTATGTATCCGTCTTTGGGATGAAAGGTAGGTGCTTGTGTGAATAAAGTAGTAAGGTAGGTAGTTAACGGTAAAATGTTATCCGTAAAAACGTATACACAAACCGCGAAAAAAAACTCGTAGGTATGTTTTTAATCATAATTAGAGGCAAAGTTGAAATTTCCCAATCCATACCTCGGCGTTAAAAGGGGTTGCTAGCCTCGCCGGCAACCCCTTACTTCCCGGCCTCTCCAGCAATGTTCTATTAACAGAAAAAAGTGATTCCCATGATTAGGCCGAGTAAATACGGTTAAATACGGAAATAATTATGATTAAAGGTGAGGAACTGGAACTAGTTAATAGTACAGTCTTTCTCGGTATAACATTACATTCTAAGCTCCAATGGGGTCCCCATATTGCTAATCTCTCGAATAGACTCAGTTTTGCAGTAAGTAAGATTCGTCAATTAACAGACGTGATAACGGCTCGATTAGTGTATTTCAGTTATTTTCACAGTATTATGTCGTATGGCATCTTACTATGGGGCAGTGCTTCCGACATTAATACTATATTTGTTCTGCAGAAGCGGGCTGTTCGTGCGCTATATAAAATGAACCATAGAGACTCGCTTAGTATGTTTAAGGACATTAATATAATGACAGTGCATTGTCAATACATTTATGAGAATATTATGTATGTACATAAAAATATTACCCACTTTAAGAAGAACTGTGATATACATAATATTAATACTAGAAATAAGCATAAGCTCGCAGTGCCTGCTACTAGGCTCCATAAAATAAGGAGATCATTCATGGGTAACTGTGTGAGATTTTATAATAAACTTCCTAGCAGCATAAGTGAGTTGTCTATTGGTAAATTCAAAATTATTGTGAGGCGAAAATTATTTTCTAAAGCTTATTATAGCACACAAGACTACATGAATGATGAAGCCGCGTGGGATTAATGTAAATTATAGCGTCATGTAGGTATATGAATAATTATTTTAACAAATACCTAAGGTATTATTATTATTTTAATCTTAATTGTTTTATATACTCTGATGTTTAAAATTTTATGCTAGATACATTCTAGATTATTTATTTTTTATTGACAATCCTTTTAGGATTTATCTTATTGATTATTAAAATTTTTAAAATGATGATTTTATCAATAATATTATACTTAAGTTAAATGATCTGATTAGGTTTTTCTGGGTTTCCCTAATCCTTGCAGCAAATGTTGGATCATATTGTATTTCTCCCAGCAAACATTCACTCTCATGTAACTGACCTTTCGAAAGTGCTTGTAACTAGGCCTACTTGAATAAAGAATATTTTGATTGATTTGATTGAAAAATTACTAAACGCAAAGGCCATGTTAAAAAATAACATGCGGTTAAGGCGAGTTTAGTACATTAATAATAAATTATGTGCATGTTTACGTTAAAGAGGTTTTGAGTTATAGAAGGCTCAAAAGTGGCACCAAGGGGTTCGTGTAATATTACACTCGGCGCTGGTAGCCAGTTCCTTTTGCTTGAACTTGGCTTGACACGCTGCCGCGTGATATCTAGATATTCTTCATTTCGGTGGTAAATGTAAAATTTCCTGGCTGGTATAAGCCTGCAACTCGGTCCGTCCAGTATCTTATACTCGACCAGTACCTATGGCTTGTTTACGGGTCTCTGCCGTAATGTACCTACTTACTATATTAATATTTTTAGTTGTAGGTTGTGTTACGACTGTTATGAGTATGTTTCGGAGGTTCATTGCCACTAGTTTTAAATGAAAAACTAGTTTTTCTTAATTTGAGTATATAATTTTCCTCGCGTTAGTGAGGTGAAAAGTGGTGTTTCGCACTGGGCTGCAAAATGGTTAGGCGTGTCGTGCCTTGTTATAAGCCTCGCAGCACTCGGGAATCTATATTAGAACCATTCGCTTCGCTCATGATCCAATTTTAGGTTCCTTAGCTTACTCGGCTTTCAATTAAAACCATATGCTGATCACAAAAAAGCAATTTTAGGCTTCTGTAGGCAAAATGGTAAAAAATCCACAGGCATTTTGCTCAAAAACTATAACTATAAGAATGTATATTGATAAAATTTGGGTCAATAGGTGTCTTGTGTGAAGCCGCTACTTAGTTTAGTAGTAAATAACAATTGCCGCAAAACTACGCTTCTCAACAAAAGGACGTTAGAGCCATGGAGACACACTCTTTTGCTGGTGTACTTTTTCATTCTACTTTTTAAACCTGTATTGCATTTTTCTGTAGTAACGACTGCGGAACATGGTCAGTGACAAACTTTTGACCGATTCCGAATTTGTAAATTGAAATTGTGGTCTTATAATCTGTATGTCACGTTACCGAAAACGACGACTGCCATCTTGTTTCCGCGAATGACGTCACTATAACAGAAGCATAAAGACTTGAGTGACATACAATGGTTTATTGCACTATGCACGTTTGCCGTTTGCTTCTGTTAGTATGACGTCACAAAAGCTGCTATCATTTAGGAGCGATTAAAATATTGTTTCATTTTAATTTTTTTATACATATATTATTTAAAAGACATATAATACTAGTAAATTTTAACAATGTCGTAAACATTTTACAGTATTTCAAAGATAACCTTGCCTATTATATTGCCAAGTCGCCACATGACAGTTTTACATTTGTTATTTAGCTGACGTATCGAGCTTCAACATGGTATTCAGGATATCCTTGTAAATACTCTATTTATTGAAACTTTAATGCACAATACGAGAAAGTACAAATGGCGGACTTATGCCATAAAGGCATTATCTACCAGTCAACCATTAGGCCAACCAACTAAACAGATAAATCATTGTTGCGGATATCGGCATCAAACTCGCACAGATTAATAATTACAAGGGCGAGACACCCAAATTACTATACAAATTGTATAATAATAACTAAAAATGTGTGAAAAATTAAAAAATCGTTTTATTTCTACTATATGTGTGAAAAATAACTAGGTATATTTTTTGTTCAATTAAGATATTTTTAAGTTCGACCATCATCATCAAGATCACTGTAAAATAATTTTAAGTGCATTATAACCTTAGATTCTTTCTCTCTTACCATTATATCGCAGCAGCAAAATAAACATTTCTTTTATGATACTTATATGACACTTAGGTGTTCCTTAAAACTAAAACTACCAAAAGCGAAAATTATTGACGTCCTTAGCTATCTAGAACACCCTCATAAATAGCCCATTCTAACAAAACACAATGCACACTACTTAACAAGCTCACGTACTTAGTGTGTTCTCAAACTCAGGGAACACACGCTCAGTAAGTCATAGTACAGTATGGCCCAGGAACAGAGATAAAGATAATGATCTCACCAAAGCCACCATGCAGCTCGCAATATTTACGGAAATGTCTTCGTATGGTAATATAATAAAGTTTAAAAGGGGCCTTTAGCGCTAAGTAGAGCTTATTCTTGGTTTGTTTAAATTATGATTGCTTTAATTGCCGTCTCTGGTGCCGTAGCGGGCAGCGAGCATACTTCTAAGTTAATTTTCCAAGTGCGCTAATCGCACCCGATTAAATGAGAATGCGACAGGTCTCGGCCATAACGAGTGCAGAATGGGTATTCCGAGGTAGAGATGCACAAACCGTTTACTGAACTGTTTCTTTACAACACAACCCGCCTAACTAACCTTTGCTAAGAAATATACATGTCTGGTGCAAGGAGACAATCGAGGGCAAAAAAGATAATAAAATTTAATGAGCCAATTAAATATTCTGCTAGCTCCTTTGGGGTCATTCGATTCTTTAATGAAGTGATTATGACTATATTGGGAAGCGGATTTAAATTGAAATATTTTACCACCAGATAAAGTAAAACAGTGAAGTTTGAATTATATCAAAGTTTAAGTTGTGTTCATTTTATATAACAAAACCTAGTTTTATCAAAATCTTGATGACCAATCTTTTACAAAAAAGTGTTTTGTTTACTTTTGTTTGGCTTGTTTTATTGTATTAATATTCATTGCTTTGAAAGAAATGTTTATAAATACTGCTGTAATAAAACAGGCTAGTAGCGACACGCGGACGAGCGAAATAAGACTACGTTTATTTCGAGACGACCGGCGGGAATAGGGAATAGCTAGAGCCGTACAGACATATGCCCCGTGAGCATCCAAGTAACCAAGTAAGTAATCGTTGCTTGAAAATTAAATTTCCGTCAAACCACAAAATGTCACTCTCAGAATGATTTCAATTTTAGATTTTTTTTTATTGTATGTACACAGTCCAACAAGACAGGACAATATTGCCAGGTTCAAGGTTTTAAGCGCGGTCTCTCTCTTCTTCATTGCTGAAGATCGTGATCGTGACTCCTTTTTGGACTCTCAGTTGTTTGCCTCCAACTGATGCGATTCGTCGCCTGGAGTAGGGCGGCGTTGACAGGTAAATCCAGCTGTTCGGAGACCTGGTCCAACTATCTCTTCGGGCTTCGGCCTCTGGGTATTTTGCCTTCGACCTTTCTCGTCACTACTGGTTTTTTCCAGAGAAGCATTGCTGATATATGGCCAAAATAACTCACCAGACGATGTAGACAAATCGAAGACAGACGCTGGGAGTCCTCTATTTACAGTTCTTTTAAAACGAGACGTGTTTGCGGTGGACTGTCCAAGGAATCCTCAGCAGGTGGCACCAGCAGCACATTTCGAAACGTCAATTCTCCACCTGTCGGCGGCTTTGAGCGTTCAGGTCTCGGCCCTGTAGAGAAATACAGAGAAGACGAGTGTGTGGAGGAAGTGCATCTTAGTCCGGTTCGAGATGTTTTTATTCTTCGATATTTTGCCGCGTTGGGTCATCGCAGATTTGGTCATGCCCATTCGTCTGCGTATCTCTAACTCGCAGGAGCCCTTATTTGTGATTAGTGATTACCGAGCTAAGGTTCTGGAAAAGTTCCAAGGTTTAGAACTCTTGTAGCAATTTGTTATTGTTTCGTTTTTAATAGCATCATAGCGATCGACTACCAACAGCTAATTCTTGTAGACAATAATAAAAGGTACGGTTTCATATTTTAAAATATTAAAATTCGGATTTTTTCAACATCTATTCCTGTTGCCTGTTTAAGATATATGACAAGAATCTTTGAATGTTTATTGAATGATTGATTTCGTATAATATCATCTCAAGGAGTAAAGTCCAGCGAGACTCTGAGGGCATATTGTATCGATAACGTTGAGGAGACGTAAAATAGAATAGCCCGCAATCGTGACGTGTCAAATTTCCCATATTAACTATCTACAAGATTTTTACATACCTACATCTGCGAGTACCTACCTACACAACATACGATTAAAGGCTCTGTAAAACAACCCCCAATTGAGTCGGGCCGCGGAGCGTTTCGACCGCCGATACTTTTATGTAACAAATTACTGGTGAATAAAATTGTTAAACGCATCAGACTTTTAGGCATAAGGTAGGCAAGGCATCATTTTCTATTTCTATTCAAAAAAAATATCAAATTTCATAACGTATGATGTAAAAAGTTCGTTTTATAAAAGTGCAGCGGTTGAAACGCTCCGCGGCCCGGCCCAATTACGTCTTACTCTAAAGAGAGATATAATTTATTATCCAACATTGACATCACCTAATAAATTTTATTGCGCTATTAAATATCTCCAGCCAGACTCTTCTTTTTCATAATTCATAAAACAGTTAATTTTATAATCTTAATCTTTTTTTTTCTAAATAATATAATAACATTATATTAATTTATACGAAGGTTATGCATATCTCGCTAGTAAATATATCATTGCAAAATTATTACTACAGTACCTAATTAATCTCTTCGTAAAACACACTTAGACTGGATAATATTAAAAAATGTAAACGACATTATGCCTGTTGATGTGAGGTTATGTGCATTATTTTCTCGCAAAGTATATTTAATTATGACTACTTAGAATTTTCTACTACAGAAAGTAAATAACGTGCTATGAGAAATATGCGCGGCATATTTCTAAGAAGTATGTAGCATTTTATTGTGAATATTACGTTGCCCTATAGAAACTTCCTAGTTTTAATCGAAAGTTGTGTCCTGGACACCATTACATCACAAATGAGCAATGCATCACAGTAATATTAACGGTTAGATACCTACTTAATATAGATATATTATAACAACAACTACACGTAATCTACATTATTATAAAGTATATAAAAAAGGTATCAAAAAAGGAAATACGGGCTATTCAAACTTATGGAAATCTATAAATAACAAAACAAACCGAAAATAAAATAAAACAGAAAATATAGAATTACTTGATATCAGAAACACGCTACTAAAGAACTATTTTGCACACTTCAAACTAATAGTACTAACGAACCATCAAACCCCGTATTCTTATGACTACTAGAAACAGATACTAAAGAAGTTTTTACGATTTTATTGAAGAAACTTAAACTCTTGGTTGGTATAACATAACAGCCAAGATCTTAAAGATGGCTAGCGAAATAGATGTCCCCATTATTACCCATCTCGATAATCACTGTTTTATAAGGGGATTTTTCCCAAATGCGCTTTAAAGAAGGCATTCATACTTAAGTTTATAAGAGTGGGAAAAGCGACATGCATCATACTAGAAGCCAATTTCCTTTTAACCGGCAAAGATCTAAGAAAAGCTCCTTAATAATCGCATACTAAATAACCTGAATAAATTTTAAATTCTTCAAAATATCAATACGGCAGCAGACAAGGACGATCCACAGAAGATGCAGTAACGGCGCTATCCCCTTTCATTGTAGACAGTATAGACAATAATAAAAAAAAAATGCTTAACTGCTTTCTTAGATCTGAAGAAAGCCTTCGACGCAATTTCTATTCCAACTCTTGTAAAAACTCTAGAACATATAGGTATCAGAAATGATCCGTTAAAGTTGCAAAAAAATATGTAGGTACAAAATCGTAAATAAAACGTTGAAGTAGGGGATCACATCATACAACTAATATAACTTTAGGTGTCCCTCAGGGAAGTGTACTGGACCCAGCGTATTTTTAATATATAAAAACAAACTGTGTGAAATGCAAATTAATAAGGGACATATATTTTCTTATGCAGATGACACTGCAGTAGCATTTACTGTCAACTCGTGGGAAAGTGTGAAAAAAACTGCAGGAGAAGGATTTTCAAAAATAGCCTCTGGCGTACAGTCGAGTTTACTTACTTTGAATACAAATAAAACAAATTATACTTGCTTCACTGATAAAAATAAAATTTAATAATCACCAATATTCAAACTGTTTATGTATCCCTATAACTAAAGTAGAAAGCATTTAAATAAAACAATTTAACGGATTATATCGCGTATATTATCTCATTTGAGTTCCCGACGTTTCGGAAGCTTTTCAGTTTTTTATGGTCACGGGTGGAATGGAAAGCTTCCGAAACGTCGGCCAAAAATGCTGTGCATGCCACTGACTGTGGGGCGGTCCGACTGCTCGTTTGCCCCCTATAAAATAAAAAAAGAAATCGTGATATCTTATCGCTACTCGTAAAACACTTATCTCTGAGGAATTCCGACGGCATTCTGTGGTCTTCTTCATCAGTTCCACTTCACCAATTTCTATGTTCGCAATGCAAATTATTCGCTATACAGATGCCTGTAATATTTGAGGAGCTCCTTGAATTCCTCATGGATCATCAGGTCTTCGCCAAAAGTACATGGGACCAACTTGGAGATACCTCCTTTCTAACACAAAATATATTTTTTGTAATCGTTCAAATAGTCTGAGTAATCGGTGAACATACATACGTGAACAAAATAAAAGAGGCTCCAACACTATTTTTGTACAATGAACAATTGTGTTATTCAATAAAAACTTTTTTTATTTTAATTATTTATTCAAAGGGCACTATATCAAAACACAACAAACAATGTGGAATTCACAGAGATCATCCATATGAGTCCATACTAATATTATAAATGCGAAAGTGTGTCTGTCTGTCTGTCTGTTACTTCTTCACGCTTAAACCGCTGAACCGATTGGAATGAAATTTGGTATGGAGATAGTTTGAGTCCAGCGGGCTATGATGGTTGCGTTTGTCACGCGATAAATAAATGACATACCTGCCGTCACCTTTTGACACGTATGTGAGTGCAAGAGTGACAGGCGCGTTATCATATCATTTATCGCGTGATAAACACGGCCATCATAGGCCCGCGGAAGGTCATAGGCTACTTTTTAACAAGGAAAAATACACTTATCCGCGATAAACGAATTTAAGGCGGACGAAGTCACGGGCAGAAGCTAGTACTATTGTAAAGTTTAAAACTGAAATGTCTGTAAAAAAAATATCTTCATTTTTTTTACGTACCGTTTTTTTAAATTGATCGTGTCGGACTGTTGAAGGTCACTGAATGGTTTTTTTTTGTTACACGTACACGCGGGTAGACCCAGATGGTTATAGGATACTTTTTACCCGACTGCGCTGAAGAAAAAAGAGGGTTATGATTTTTGGTCCTCCACGGACGAGGTTTGCGGGCCCATTCTAGTTTTAGAATAAAAGCCTACAACGTTTGTAAGTCATTGTGTCGCGAGCGAGAGATATGGTACGAATAAAATTAGCTGCGTTCCAGACTAATAGTCGCATCAAACGCTGAAAACGCTTAGTAAGCCAACATGCATAATGAACACCGTCTACATCTTAATTATGTTATCATTCAATGATGTGACGAGGCTCCGAACGGACGCATACATAAATATTTAATTGAATGAATAACACGTTTATCGTCGCCGGGTTGTTCGCGGAAAGCGGCAGGCGGGGCAGCGAGCTCGTGTTCTCTTCGCGCCTACTTATAGCGATGTACCGCCACTTGATGGCTGCCAGATGACTTCATTCAGTCAAGTGATGAGATGACTGAAATTCAATAAAGAAATAACAAACTTATCCAATCGATGAATGACATGAGATTAGTAGGTAATAATGAAGTTGCCCGCCAGGTTGGTTATTTATTTTCGTGTAATACGTGCTGAATGAAATCATCATCAGTAATCATTCGAATGTCTAACGACCTAATTTCAGTCTCGAATGCACTGTTTTCACCTCAATTGTTACGAATTAAGGTCTAAAGTGCCATTTCATAGGCCAATGCCGAGCATAGGAAAATGTACTTAATCTTAGATAATTTGTATAGATCCAAAATAGAGTTTGAATATCGTTTACTCCGTACGAGTATTAAGGTGAAAGACTTAAACATATTATCAAGGCAGGCTAGTGGTAAAGATTTTTGTTTAGGTATTAGGTACTAGGGCATTAGTAATAAGCAAGTACTCCTGTTAAGTTCGAACTTGAGCTCGATCTATAACTACCTACGTTTTACCAAATAAAGTAAGTGTAAGTATAGAAATCTGGCATCTAAGTGTGGCGATTTTAAGCGACTCCCAAAAAAGGAAGCGGTTCTCAATTCGGTTGTATTATTAAGATACACTTGCAAATACACTTGCAATTGATTGGAAAAAGTTCAAAATGAAGATCAGATACATGAACTTAGTATAAGTATAATTAATATATAGGGTTGAAATAAAACAATTTAACGGATTATATCGCGTATATTATCTCATTTTAGTTCCCGACGTTTCGGAAGCTTTCCAGCTTTCCATGGTCACGGGAGTCGACGATATAATCCGTTAAATTGTTTTATTTCAATGAGTAATAATCGCGGAAACAGAAGAAAATAATATATAGGGTGTTTGGTGGCTAGATTCAAAGGTTTAAGGAGGTGATAGACGAGGTATTTTTTAACATTTCTAGAACCACATTTGTCTAAGAAGAAACATGATATATTTTTTTAAATTTAGAAAAATACCGAGAATTTGGTAGATACGAGTTAATAGTGCCCGAATACGTGTTAGTTTATAAATACTATCTTTTGTTTCTGATAGTTTAATGTATATTGGACCAAATTAAGCTACTTTTAAGCTACCAAATGGAGGCATACGAAACTTTAAAAAATATCGTAGGTTGACACGAGCATGATAATGATATGCCATAAAAAAAAAACTTTGTTTTGTTAAAACATGCCTATTTATTGTTCTTTCATTAGAGGTGTAAGTAATTCACATCGCTTGCCAAATCTCTCAGTTAAGGGCTAAATACCAAAGTTAGGGAGCACTTTTAATAAACATTAAAACTACATTAAATTTCATTTTAAAACTTTAGTAACAAAATCAAAGCAAAAACTTAAATCGCATGTTCAAAATGTAAACCACGATTTCTTAGACAGGAACGGGCCCTTTTCTGCACTTCTGTGGTAGTTATTTTTAGTTGCATCCCCTCGTGATGACAAAAGCTTCGCGAATCCTTGTAATTAATTCCTCTTTTGTTGCGATTTCTGACGTGTACAAAGAAAAAAAAAACAAAAAGTCCAAAGAAGCTAAGTCGGGGGATCGAGCGGGCCAAGGAATGGGTCCATCTCTACCGATCCAGCACTCCGGAAAACAGTTTTTAAAGTATTCTCTCACAGCCAAAGTCCAATGTGCCGGGCAGCCGCTTTCCGCTTCTAATGGTACTCCGGCTTCCTCTAGGAGGATAGGAAGATCGTATTGTAATAACTGGAGAACCGGGGGTCCGTTTAAATTATCGGGCAGTAAATGTGGCCCGATCCAAGTTCTGCCAATTACTCCAGCTCACACATAGAAGAACTTAATTCGCAATTGACTATCGTGAAAACTTTAAAACAAAGGCAATTCAAAACATTCCAAGTTTGAAATTTTTTATTCTTAAAATAACGTGTTCCAAATTTAAAACTATGGTTTTTAGTTTAGAAATTTATGTTTTTCTGGGTTTTCCCTAATCCTTGCAACAAATGTTGGATCATATTGTATGTCTCCCAGCAAACATTTCTCTCAATATAAGTTTTCTTTCTTTCTTTCTAACTGACTATTCGAAAGTGCTTGTATCTAGACTTACTTGAATAAAAGTATATTTTGATTGATTGATTGATTGATTGATTGAGCTTTTTTTATAATCCTCGTCAGACTTTGGTGTGTAAAAAAAATTGTACTTGCTATTTACTATTTTTTATTAAAAAGATTTAACTGAGAATTAATTAATTACAACAAACTTTTATGTCTTATTTTTTTACACGTTATTTATTAGTTAAGAACCTACTTAAAGTAAAATTTCAAGAATAATGCGGGGAATTGGAATTCTTAGAAAGTGCTCCGTAAATTTGGTTTTTAGTCCATAACTCAGAGATTTGACAAGCGATGTGAATTACTGGTACCTCTAAAAAAACAACTATAAATAGGCATGTTTTAAAAGTATTTGAACAATTCAAAGATTTTTTTAATTTTTTTTAGGGCACATCAATATTATGCTCGTACCTACAATTATTTATAAAGTTTATTGTGCCTCCATTAGGTTTTAGAGGCCATAAACACACTTAAAAGTAGCTTTAATTGGTCCGACATACATTAAACTATCAGAAATAAAAGATAGTATTTACAAATTAACGCGTATTCGGGCACTGTTTAAAAACACCTCATCTATCAACTGCTTAAACCTTTGCACCTAGCCACCAAATACCCTGTATAACTCTTAAATTTACCAAAATGTTCCTTTTTTTTAAGCACGTGGTTGACACAGCGACCCGTTTATTGCTTTCCATAAAAATAAAAGTCCAAAAGCATAATAACTTATTCACTATCTGCAAAATACGAAGGTATATCAATGTAAATTGAAAGTAAGAATTACTCAAAAGATCGTTGCTTACAGCGAATATTGTCAAAATAAAGGATCATAATTTATGGAAGTCGAACGTCGAATAATAAATGAATCGACGCAATAAAAAAATATTCACATCGTCAGCTTTCCCTTAATACTCATGTCATACATATTAAAATATGAATTTTGTACCAAGCTCATTATTTTCTGTGAAGACGTACTCGTACAGACAGCGTCGTTACGTATTGTCGAGCCGACGTAAGTTAAAGTGGTGTTGTATGGAATGCGTACGGTCAATAACTGTGCTACCCTAACATAAACAACCTGTAGAAGCTATTTTTCAAGAACGTCTAAATGCTTGTACGTGACCGTTCAAATAATTGAAAATGGTAACAGTGTGATTTATGCAAATCGATAGCTTGACGTTCAATTTAAACTATAAGGCACGTTGCGCCCGCGGCGTCGGCCATTAGGCGCTTCGCAGGACCGCGCTGCCTCCGCCTTATCTCGTATCCGACGTGTTCCTGTCCTGCCATAGCGCCACACAGGTCCCTGCTCCCCTTCCAAATGACATTTCAATACCCGTTTTTAGGGTTCCGTAGCCAAAATGGCAAAAACGGAACCCTTATAGTTTCGTCATGTCAGTCCGTTCGTCTGTCCGTAAGCCACAGGCATTTTACTCAAAAACTACAAGATATAAATTGATGAAATTTGGAGTATAGATGTCTTGTGTAAGCGACTTAGTTTAATGGTCAAGTAATAAAATCAAAGGGTGGCACTGTACCTAACAGAACTTAAAAAAAAAATCAGCCAATGTCAATGTGTAGCACATACTTCGGCAGATCTTTTAAAATCATTTTGAGGCTTTTAATTTTTTTTATTAGTGATTTTTTCAGATTTTTCGGAAATAATCGCTCCGAAAAAAGCATAAATCACAATTTATGAGGACACATTTTATAAGGACACATCCTCCCCTCTCTATTTTCTAAACGGTATGTTCAATAAATATGAAAAAAATAACAAAGATAAAGCTTAATAAATATTTTCATCAAAAATTGTTTTCAACATGATCAAATGTACCGTTTTTGAGTTATTGCCGAAAAACGTGCCGTGGAGATACGCTCTTTTTCTACTGCATTTTTGCATATCGCATTTCTTTCATAGGTAGTGTGTATTTATTCGTATGAACGGCTGCGGAACCCTATACTGAGCATGATCGAACATGCTCTTGGTCGATTTTTTATTTATTTACATTTGTTCCAGAGAAAATGAAATCTGACACGATGAGCAAGTTTATTAGCTATCCAAAATACTGACCACCTAATAATGTTAAACCACTAAATCTGATATTTTGCACTTTTTTCTTAATTAGAACTGTCTCGTGTAAAAAATAACAGTTTGGAACTCGAAATATTATCTCTTACTTTACTCGACCACGTAAAGCGAAGAGGATAATATTTTTGATCATCGCCGATTACCGTCAGATTATTCGCAATTAATCGCCCTTTAAATAATTATTCAACATGAAAAATATTAAGTCCCAATAAATGTCTTAACTGCATTAAAGTTGTGTAACGTCAGTTACATGACAAACAATCATAAGGATGATGAACAGTTTACGCAACTATATTAATGTCTTGACTTCAGTCCCTTACAACTCGACTGCAGTATCGCTCGGGGAAATATTGCCCAGCGAATGACCGGTAGGCCGTGGTGCAACAAGAGGAAACTTTATGCTCTTGACACCGCTGTCCATCTAATCTAGGTTGCTATACTTGGTATGTATATAATATACCTTTAGCGACATGTTTGACTCAGTGGGTTGTACAACGGCCTACGAAGCTGACGGTCCCAGGTTCGAATCCCAGCCAGAGCAAGTGTTTGTGTGATGAGCACGAATGTTTATTATAATTTATTTATAAAATGTATAACGTCGCCTAGTAGCCATAGTACAAGCTTTGCTTAGTTAGGGACTAGGCCGATTTGTGTAAGATTTGATTTTTGATGATTGTCCCTGATATTTATTTATTTTACCATAAGTGACAGTTGATTTCCGGTTTGCGATTCATCCTCTTTGCTAATTACAAAACCAGATAGCGTGTTGTCTAACTTAGCCGAGGGTCAGCAGTAAAATAGTATATTGGATGTAAAATGAAATAACTGATACATGTATATCTTAATTATGAATTATAAGATAAGATAAGATATTTATTGCAACCAAGTTACAGACTTAAGTCTAGTGACAAGGAAGGACCCTTGTCGGGTGTAGCAAACATTTTTATTAGGTACAAAATTAACTTAAATCTATACAAACACTAAACAGGTGGGAACGAGTAACCTGAGAGACTTTAACCATCAAATGTAGAGCCTAATTGGAGCATATAAAGTGGTATAACACGTAGTCAGGAAACGCTTATTAATTCATAAATCTCAAAATCTCATGACTATCACGCCTTAAAGATATGATGTAGGCACTTATTTAATACGTTTATACATAGAAGCAGTTCCGGCATGCTTTTTGGCTAGTTTGTATTAAGTTTTCAAAACGTTGAGTATTATTTATTAAAAAATATTTATTTATTTTTATTGAGGGTAAGACACATCTTCGTTACACGTGAATAAATAAATAAAAAAATACCTGTAAGTTATACCAATGTACTCCAATGAGGCACAAAAGTCGATGGTAAAAGTCTGTTCGGGTTACTCGTTCTCACCGTATATAATTGTATACCTGTTGAATATAAAATGTAATAATTAGACGTAAAGGTAAACAATACTAATTGAAATGCTCTTCCTAGTATATTATTATGAATGTATTACCTGAGAAATACGTATAAACATTGCCTTAATAGAATGATTCATCACGCCGAGTGAAAGTCAGGCGCACGAAGTTCGATCGAGGCACTAGCCGATAGCACCTGACAACGAACAATGAGTCCCACAATAACGTATCACACGTCCAAATAAAAGGCTCTTGTCCCAACAATACTTACTTAAGCTAGGAAAACACTTCAGTAAGGTGAAAAAAAGAACACTTGATATAGCTACAATAGCGTGCCCTCGCACGTGGTTAAGGGCCAAGAAGTTATTCTTGGATATGTTTGCTGATGACACCCACCATTGAATTACAAGTGTGGCGTTAAACCAGTTTTGTTATTACATAAAATTAATTCCCATTTAAGAGTCAGTCTTAAGATTTAGTCTGCTTCCTTACACCAGCAGGTAAGTAGGTGGTGGACCTATATTGATAGCTTAAATAGTCCACGCCATAGAGTTAATTTCCCAAGCACTATTTTGTTGGCAAGACTGAAAACGCAGATGCAGAAAGTTTTAATAATAAATCACCATTTTTCTTGAAAACAGCCCTCATTGTCTACCTTGGGCATGCAATGATTTTGGTCTTATCATTCCGTTGTATGTTACGATATTCGATCTCTAATATCTCAATAACTTTTAGATATTTTAGGATAGGCTAAGTACAAATATTGTAATAGATATAAGAGTTAATTGGAAAAAAAATCTGACTGTTGAGTTTGTTTCGGCTTTCTTCTCAACAGTGGTCCCTTGGGAAGCGCCGTAGACTTGTAAAAGTGCCCTTGCGGCCTACTGACAGAATAAAGATCATTATTTCATTATTTTAAAAGTTTCTATAGATGGTGCTAAGACTGCTAAGGCCGAGTGTAAACGGCGCCCGTAGTTGTCTGGTGTTTAGCGTCGGCGTTCAAAACATTTTAAAATACAGGCAACTGAGGCAACTGATGTATTTGCATGTATTTGAACACAAATAAAATCAGTATCTTGTGAAGAATGTGTATACTATTGATTCATATCGAAACAAGGTGTATTGATCGACTGCTGTTGTTTTTATTACTATAAATCCATATTTTATATTCATGTATCCGATTTCACCCCGACACTTATATTACCCATTATATTAACTATTTATTATATTTATATTTTCACAGATTAATACTTGAATGCCGCAATATTGCGTGTACTATTTTCATATACTTACTGATAAATGAGGTAAAATGGTATTTTATTTCAACTTTCAGTAGCCATTGTCTGTATAAGTAGATAAATAATCTGTTTACGTAAATAAATCACGTTACCTACCTGCACCGGCTCCGTTGCCCTATGCAGGTGTGCTTACTCGCAATGTAATTAATAGGTACAAGTACAAATTGCTCAATAGGCTAGTAGTTGTTTGACATTATCCTCTACCGTTCACGCCATCAAAGCACGCTATTTATCAATCGAGAGGTGTGATGGTCACACATCAAGTTAAGAAAAGCGGCATTTGAGGTTTTAACAATAAAGCTCGTAGCACTTGCAATGCGCGTAAATACTTTCTAAACATTTGACAGCTCGACCTTGCTGTTTAATTGAGCGCTACTTACACACAGAGGTTTATTGGAATATATCAATACCTTGACACATTGGGTCATTCAGTCACTTTTTACTTAGGTTAGGTACCTGCCTACAGAGCGATATCTCAAGATTAAGCTGACTGGCACAAAATCAATGCCCACCTTTGATCTTTTGAGAATGCGAGAAATCTATATCTATGAATACTGACATTCACAATTCTTATATCGGCATAACGTAGAGAAACCAGTAATGTACAAGGATCCAGTTATGTACAAATGTATACTTAAAAGCGAAAATGAAGAAAGAGGAGACAGTTGGGATGTTAATTGTACACAAATAAAAATAAAATTTAAATGCGTAATGGCAGTTTATAATAGAAATCTTTTAAAGAAATAACTGGAAAATTTCGAGTCGGACGCGTGCACCGAGGGTTCCGTACAAATTTTTACTTACCGTAACTTTATTACCCGGTACCTGTTGAGTTAAGTTTGCACCTAATATCTATAGCATTGTATACAAAGCAGGTGCAAACTTAACGCAACCGGGTTGTTCAAATAGGTTTTTGGCATATTTAAAAAAAATTGCAAGTTAGACATGGCTATAATTTTTGTTAATTAATATACAAATTGTAAAAATTTCAAAATTTTCGGTTGATAAACTTCGGAGATAAAGGGGGGGGACGGGGGGACGGGGGGGGGGTGTTTTTTTCACATTTTCCTTAATAAAACAAAAACTAATACAATGACAATAAAAAAATCCTTTCATATGATACCCCATTTTTAATTATTTTTAATTTTTACCCATAAGGGTTCCCTTTGTACCTTTTTGGTACGGAACCCTAAAGACGAGTTCGATACCTAGCGTGTAACTGTTTTATGAGCATATAAAGTTGGGTGGGAAAGTCCAATTTTAAAGAACGGAAATATTAATAACTAATAATTACACTGTTTATGGGAACTTTTGCTATGAAACCGTTTCGGTAAACGCAAGTTTTAACATAGCTGCAAACTGCAAAACAAACAAGGTAGAAAGAAAAGTGTGACGTCAGATGTTCCTAGGCTTTAGGCACTAGTCCCACCGCCGGCGAGAAAGCGAGTAACTATCGACTTTTTTGTCGCCCAACTCGCTCAAGAAACGCACAGTAGATGTAGACTCCGTGTGAATAGAAGAAATACATATATGAGAGAGTTCTCGTCGGCAGTGTGAACAGCCAGCGACGAACTATAATTATATGTGTCTCTTTTACTAACATAGGATCTATATCTTTGTTCGTTTCTTGGGCGAGAAAATCGCCGATAGCTAAACGCTTCCTCGCTCTTGGTGAGACTAGTGCCTTAATATGGAGCGTTTTAGCCTGGTTTTAGCAAACAAAACATTTTAACATCGTTGTATCTCGGTGTGTTTTTATTCCCATTCCCATTTAACCATCTGGAGTTCTGGAGATACCTAGCTACCCGTATACCAATAATAGTTGAAATCCGTTTAGCCCATTTGGCGTGATGAAGCCGCAACGACACATACATACATACAAAATATATTATATACTAGAAAGCGCCCACAACTTCCTTCGCGGAGGGGAAGAAGTCATAACCTCTCTTTTTTTCTTTAGCGTAGTCAGGAAAAAAGTATCCTGTAGCCATCTGGAAATACCCAGCTACTCGAGTACCAAAAACAGTTGAAATCCGTTTAGCCGATTTTGCGTGATGAAGCCGCAACGATACATATAAACATACATACAAAAAATAAAAATAAATGTTTTTCGCTTCAGTGACCGCAATATCTTCAATGTTCAGACATTTCGATTCAGTGACCTCCAAATAGTCCGTTACAATCTTTTTTTACTATCTTCAAAGTACAGACATATATCATTTTTACAACTTTATATATATATACCTAGATGTGATACAACTGTATAGATATTAAAATTTTATTTAAATGAGATTGAAGTAGTTTTTTCACCGATGTTTCTGTTATTGAGAGGTTGTACAATAACATACTGCAGAAAAAAGGTGCCAAAAATTGTCAACATCCCAATTTAAGCGATAACAACTTTTGGACCATAATAGACTATTCATAGACAATAGAAAAATATGACATGCGCGTCGACTATTTTGCTTATCTATCTATACATCTATACATATAATATAGCTGCATGAAGAGGGTTCAAAGCCTGTACAGATAACAGAACACGTTCTAACAGTTTTGAGAATTTGTGTGGGTTATTCCCACCTGTTACCACCAATTTGTCACCAGTGGTAACAGATGGGATTTTTTTTCCCATCTTTTACCACTAAAGTAGTCGGTGGTAACTACTGGGAATTTTTTTCCCATCTGTTACCACTAAAGAAATTGGTGGTAACAACTGGGAAAAAAAATCCCAGTTGTTACCACCAATTAGTTTAGTGGTAACAGTTGGGAATTTTTATTACTATTAGTTGCCACTGGTAGAATAGCTGGCTGACAGCCGACACACAGTGTTTTTAGGACCCTCATTTTGGGACAGCCTGTTTTTATTGAATTATCGAATGGAGAAATGTATCACTAATGCAAGAGTAAAACTCCCACGAGCCTAGCTATCAGTTTTCGAAAAATTGCAATCCAAGTAAAATTACCGGTAATGTATATATTAAAAAAAATTTGTAAACCATGCACGGGGAAGCCACAACGTTGCAATTTCAAGATAATCGAAAAAATTACAAATCGTTTTTATTTTTTTGTGACCAAAGTTTTTAGTATTAGCAATTTATTTTTACTTTAAAACATAGCATACATATATGAAAAAAAATGACTGCTAAACTCACAGACTTTCAGATATTAATTTTTAAAAAACGTACCGGTTTGGTACCGGTTTTTGGTCAAAGTTCTCAATGTCAATTTTTAGCAATATCAAGTACGATTCTTTATTGCATCCTGTTGGATTCGGAATAATGCCCATGACAAATATTTTGTGCAATTCAAAGTATGGAAAATAATTAAACGTACAAGAAGGATTTTCTAAATATTCAAGTAGGTACCTACACCCCGCCGTGGCACGCTTCTCATGTCATGTGGACTGCACGGTCTACCGATTAAATCTTCCGGTGATGCGTAATATGTAATGCGGGAAGAAATTCACCCTCGTTAGGCATGCTGAAACCCCGCAATAGTGCCTCACCCCCGCTTCCTCCAGGTAATATGTATTCAAGCCGTACCAGACTCATAGTGCCACTGCCTCAGCAGCACCTCTAGCATCACTGTGATATGCTACTCTTTTTCGCGCGACAAAGATAGTTTGTCTCTTTCCGCAACGCAAGAAAGACGGGTGATGCTAAGTCTCGCGACAAGCTTTGTCGCGAAGAGTTGTGCTAGACCGGCTGGGCTTGACCTATCCTGCTGGGGGATATCTCTCCGAACCCCGATCGGGAGACTTAATTCAAGGGGGACATTAAGGGTGTCAACCCTCATGCTGGTCAGCGACAGGCAAATGAAGCTATGGATAACGCCATAGCCGGCACCTACTCGTATTATGCTTCGAAGGTGGCCGCAAGTAGGCTAGAAGTAGGAACCGATAGCCATATACTAACTCGGTTTATACGTATGTTTCTGGTTCAAGAAAGTAAAAAATATAATGGTCGCTTCGGAAAACCGTTTGACCTATCCAAACCGGCAAGAAATATTATTTTCAAATGGATTCTAGTAAGTAGATTAAACGCACCACTTTTAGGAATCACAAGAGAAACCTTTTTTACTTTAGCGTAGTCGGATAAAATGTATCCTATAACCATCTTGGGATGCTAACTACTAAAATAGTTGAAATCTGTGAAGCCGATTTGGTGCGATGTAGCCTCGATGACATATACAACATCCAAAAAGCAAAAAAAAACGATTCAGTAACAGTCATATAGTCCGTATCACTTATTTTGTTGAAAATATTTTCAATGTACAGACATTTAATTTTACAACCTGTAAGTAAGACACACAATTACACATTAACACAACAACATTGTTTTTTTGGCAAAATACTTACAAGATTTATCTTAGCCTCACACGCTACTATTTCATAAATAATAAATAACAAAAGCTAATTTTTGAAAAGTAAACCGTACCACTATATTGCTCAAAAGTGACATTGAGAACTTTGATCAAAAACCGGTACCAAACCGGTACTGAACCGGTACTTTAAAAAAAAATATATCTGAAAGTCTGTGAGTTTAGCAGTCGATTTTTTTGTAGTAGTAGTCCATATTATGTAGCTATGTTTAAAAGTAAAAATAAATTGCTAAGGCTAAGAACTTTAGTCACAAAAGTAAATACGATTTAGTAATTTTTTCGATTATCTTGAAATTGCGACGTCGTAGCTTCCCCGTGCTTGGTTTACAATTTGGCCCTATGGTAGGCCCTATATGACAACAGTGCAAAATTAAGTGTTACATTAATAGAAATATAGAAAAGATTTTTTTAAATGCATATATACATTACCGGTAATTTTACTCGGATCGCATTTTTTCGAAAACTATGATTGCTAGGCTGATACATTTCATCATTCGATAATTCAAAAATATCAGGCTGTCCCAAAGTGAGGGTAAAAAAAATACTGTGCGAAATTATTTGAATAATTTCGACGGAAATAAATTCGACATGATTTTATTCTCACGAATTCTTATTGAAATCATGATTTTATTCTTGAGTGCCCAACACTGGGGGTAACTTATATTGTTCATCGCGTGGAGTTTTAACTGAATCGGAATCCCTTTTTAGCTATGTCAACTAATTTTTTTTGGGTTATAAATATGTCTTTCTTCTGGGTTAATTTTCGTCTTTTTATGTGGAACTGGAATTATTTGAAAATGAGATTAGTAATTTTTATTTAAAGAGATGTGCCGCAATTATATTAAAAATATGTATTGTTGCTTATTACAATGTTTTAAAATATTTATGGAAAATTTAAAAAATTAAATACTGAAGTATTTTTGTTCAAATTGAGAGCAGTGTGTACTGACGACATGTTAAAAAATAGGTCTATTCTATCGCATACAATTATTATAAGCATTGAATTTATTATATTTATAAGAATTGAAAATTAAAATGAATGTGGTGGTAACTAATGGGTTTTTTTTCCCATCTGTTACCACTAAAGGAATTTGTGGTAACAACTGGGAAAAAAAATCCCAGTAGTTACCACCAACTAGTTTAGTGGTAACAGGTGGGATTTTTTTTTCCCAGTAGTTCCCACTGGTAAAAGATGGGAAAAATTCCCAGCTGCTACCACTGGCGACAAGTTGGTGGTAACAGGTGGGAATAACCCATTTGTGTCTGTTTATCTGTTTGTCTGTTTATTTGTACGCGCATGAAAACGGCTGAACAGATTTTGATGCAAACTTTACTTATCTGTCGAGAAAATCTTCGGCCAAGTTATAGGCTATAAAAATTCAACCCTTAAAGGGCGGGTAGCCACTATATTTGATTGAGTTAAGTTTGCACCTGAATCTTATCGCGCTACTTAGGAAAGAGGTGCAAACTTTTCTCAAGCATGTGCTACGAGCCTACCAGTATCGAGTACCTTGATGAACTTACAGGTGACGCTAAAATTAATATCTTTTTGCCAAATCCATACTAATATTATAAATGCGAAAGAGTGTCTGTCTGTCTGTTACCTCTTCACGCTTAAGCCGCTGAACAGATTTAGGTGAAATTTGGTATGGAGATTGTTTGAAACCCGGGGAAAGACATAGGCTACTTTTTATCCTGGAACAATACCCTTATCCGCGCCGCGATAAACGACTTTAAGGCGGACGAAGTCGCGGGCAGAAGCTAGTAATATATATATAGTTGACATAAAGTCTAATTACAAATTTCCACACTGTAATGAAAATAATACCAAAGTGACGTCTTTTAGTCGTGTGATGATGTTGGGCCCAGGTCACCTACACACCCTACTCCTATTATTTTGTAATTTTTAATGTGAAAACGGATTGCACGTAGAGTGCAGTCAACACTATAGTGTATCAATTTTCATTTTCATTTCATCAAGCTCTAACCAATTAAGTTTGCATTACACTAACAGTCATTGGCCTCTCTCGTCCAAAGCACGAGGTTATTGTTCAGTAAAAGATTTATACCACATACCGACCTGTGACTCACACCGTTAAATACTACTTCAAGGATTGAAGCGTTGTAAGTGGCCGACGACGGTGCAGTACCTATAAACAGCTGATGATATATGGTTCGAGGAGCATTTTTCAAGGTTAATAGTATCACTAAACTGACTGACAGACAACTCACTGCCTGAACTGGTATACTGATTTTTGTTTAATTCATTGTCTTGTATGAAACTGCCAATTCACGCAAACAATTTGGTAAATTGGCAATTTGCTCATTATCTAATAGAATAGAATAAAAAGATAATCATCAAACCAAACAAAGTGAGGTCCAAGAAATGTATAACAGGCAGATTACATTACAAACGTCTGCATTGCTAAGCATTAAATACAAGTGTGCAGATGTTTACGACGCTGATTGTATAATATAAAGTGCGTGTTTGCGTATCAAATTAGCACTCATTCAACCCCATACACATAATTGCCTTTATCAAGTACATAATACATATAATGGTTACTATTGCGAGGTCCCAGCGACCGGTGGCGGGCACGCGTTGTCCGCGCGGTCGGCAGTTAGGAAACAAGCTGTCGCAAGCGCATATGAGTCTCTTGTACTTTGAATGTACCTCATTTGGACCCATCATCTCCTCGGTGACAAGTTCTAGGCTAAACGTCAATCTCGCATTATTTATTTTGGTGGGTTTCGAATTATGACTTTTCGTCATACTTTTCTGACCTTAACGTTCATTTATTTTTACTTGTGCCACGCTGGAATTGGACTCTATACGAGATGTGAGATATTTTTATTGCAACGATTTGGGTTGCAAAACAAATAGCTTTAGCTCGGGTGATGCTGTCGGTATAAGTACGTTTGGAAATTAGATGAGCTTACTATACATAAGTAATTATTTACATATATATAGTAACACTACCTGTTGTCCGCGAAATCGTCCGCGTAGCGATGCAATTTATAGCATACAAAGTTTCACCCCCTTTTTCGTCTCTAAAAGGGATGAAATTTGACATAAATTATAGCCTATGTCCTATTCTGATATATAAGGTACATAACTGGAAAGTTTCATAAAAAATCGTCCAATAGTTTTTTGGAACGTACATACATACTTTCACGTTTATAATATATAGTAAGGGTAAGGATAATTTATTATTTCAATCTAACGAATCTCATGTAGTGATGTGCCGCCGAGAAATTACGCCCTTCGGTAATTCTCACCGTGGTAAGTTTCCGTAAATTACCGAGAATTCTCGGTAAATTTTGTGACTGTTAATCTGAAATTGGTAAGTAAAATGTGTGGCCAAGTTTCGAATTCAATCGATGTTTTTCAATGTAGTATACTCAAATGGGATAATATACATGATATAATCCGTTTAAATTGTTTCATTTAAATTAAAAAAATAATCATAAGTAAAAAACTAGAACAAGTAGAATACTGAGCATGGTCCGACATGCTCTTGGCCGGTTTTTAAGTTTTTTCAAACATTTTTAAAATTCATTTTTTGTATACGTTGATGTTTTTAATGTTAAGGTAAGGTGTGACTTTTTTAATTTTTGCTTGTATATAGTGTCTACACAAATTGTGTATCATGTTACAGAATATAATATTGCATTAGAAAGCACATAACCACATTACATTCCACCTTTTTCAATGAATTAAGTTATTTTTTTTCTTCTAAAATATTACCTGAGAACTTTCCCGGAGAATGTTACGGTAAATTACGTCGGTAACTTATGGTTATTTTGGAAATATACTAGTTCCTTTGGTCTGGTTATTTTGTGTTTTTTTGAGTAGATTATAATTAGTAATTGAAACAAAATCACGTTAAAAAAAGTAAAAAAAATAGAAAACTTATACTACTTTCTCAATAATTACCTTCATGGAGCACGTTACCGAGAACATTACCCCAAAATTCTCTGTATATCTCGTTATTTACGGTAACGGCTCATCACTAATCTCATGATAAAAGGTAGCTATCTCTAAAAACAATTAGTTTCAATGAGAATGAAACGAAATAAAAAAGAGTTTCTACCTTAACGTGCACATCATGCACATGACAATTCAATGGTACACTATATGTCTTATATCTAATTCATTAAATTTAATCTCCCAAAAATAGAACCTGATAACGTATTCGCACCTATACGACCAGTCACTCCAGGTAAAGCAGATAGATTGTCACGCTGTCATACCAACGCCGTGTCGTACGCGAGACTCGGCGTGACGTGCGGCACTTGCGCCTGCGACGGGACAGCAGCACCCCGCTCCTCATCGTGTCGCCGGTATCGCTTTCACGTCGTGGTTATCGCCGCAATGATAATCTGCATAGTGCGAACCGTTATTGAAAGCCACGGTACTAGTTTGTGCGTGAAGGCTACAATAGCGGCACTTTAATCTGATATTTATTGGCCGAGAGACCGAATGAGGCTATGTGAGGTGACCCAAATCTGGTACTAATAATAATATATGTAATGCGCTGCTCTAGTGAACTTAGCCGGCGTGGTAGAGTCTAAAACCTGCCGGTTAGCTCAGAGGCGTAAATAGCTTGCCAATAACTGATGTAGTATCTATTACAACTGGAGCTCGAACTATTCTCCTGTGACTGCCCCTTTGCTTATTTGCGCGTAAAACCAGTCGACGATTAAGGCTCTTAAAGTGATTACAATAACAGTAAAGTGAAGTTCAAGTGCTTCGTCGGAATAGGTTGCATGTTATCAACAGCTAAATTATCTCAGCGACTAATCAGACTTAACTTCGAATTCATCGATGAAAATATAATGGAGATGTTGTGTAGACAATGTAGAAGTTTAGGTACCTACCAGTGGCGTGGCGTCCATAGATCTCGATTGCCACCGAGTTAACCATTTTCAGACAGGAGTACAGTACAGTATTTGAAGAAAAAAAGAGCCAAATTCGCTTGTGCTTGTCTATGGATAATGTTTGACGCCACGCCACTGGTACCTACTTCAGTGAAACAGGCATGATGTGCTTTCTAAAATGTTATTTTATAAGTTAGTCAACAAGTATATAGTTAGCCTTTTTTGCCTAATTTCACATCTAGTAGTAAAACAGGAAATAAAGATCGAATGTCAGTGCCAAAGCCAAAATCAATGGGGTATCAAATTGCTACATTAAATCTGTATTTTTTTGTTCTATGGGATCGGTCGTTTATTTTTATGTATCTCTGTCTAACGAATCATATAGGTAAGCGGGTAAACTACCCATAATAAGAAATAAAAGTTTGATGATTTTTTTGTCCCGAAAATTTGTGAAATTATGTTTTGTAGCTTTTATAGGAGATCAATGTATTTGTTCTTCTGAATACTAACAGGTGACCGCAACTTCGGTCGTCATAAGCCCATAGCCCTCTTATTCTTCCCCGAATAGTAGTGTTATAATTATAACTCTAACCATTCTTGCACTTTTATTTATTTATTTATACAAGTTCCATAATCAGCACTGTAGCAGATATACCTTACGTGCTAATTGTTAGTTAATACATTATACATGGGTTATGATTATAATTATGATTATTTCAAAGTACATTAGATCCAATATATGTAATTTTAAACAATCTATTGAGACATGGCTTGCAAAAAAATGTTATTACAGTATCAATGATTTCTTTAATGATAATTGCTAACTATTATTAATTATGAATATTATGTTAACCGTGACAATTTGAGACTTTGACATGTAATTTAGGAAAATAGTGTAGTTTACTGTATTTTTTTAAGATAGAAGATAGTAAATTATGTAATTAAATTATGTATATGCAAACATGTATGTACGCCTGTAAAGGTAGGGTCTGGTGATTATGTGTTATGTAACTCAACCTGCAAAATTGCAAATGTAACCCATATCCCACATAAATCGAATAAATCATTAATTAATTCATTCAATTCAATTCAATCCATACATTGATTCATTACAAAAATAGATACATTTTAGACATGCTAGTGTTATAAGGCGCCACATTCCTGTACCAAAACGGGCCAAGTGCAATGAAGGATTCCTTAGTTAACATCGCAATAATGCGAACTTGCGAACTATGCGAACGAAAGAAGACGGCTTTTCTTGTTTCATACTATGAACATTTACTATTAACGGTTTTGGCGGCTCATAACGCCTAAGAGCGCCGCGCGCTGCCCACTCCAATGGCGTGAATTGTTAATTTTAGACAAGTTTTTTTTACAACATATGTTTATGTATATATAATAAGTAAAAATGCAAATATAAAATATCCCGTCCCACTTTGGCGGACACCTTAAGTATAAATCAAGGTACTTACTGAGTTTGTCTTTGTGGTTCGATTGTGGTGTGGTGATATGTAGTTTATTATTATGTATATTGGTGGTGTTCACCAAAAACATTTTCATGTAAAATGTTGCCAAGGCGAGATCATACGGCTCGCACTGTCAGAAAGTTATCAGATTTCATGTAGAGCCAAGCTTCTAACTCTACACGCCCTAACTCTACAAGCCCTAACTTCACATACTCTACGCCTCAGTCAAAACATGAGACTCGGCTGTTTCGTTACTACAAGAACTATTGTACAACAGAAGAGTAATGAACAGTGAATACATTATCTCCTTACGCCCATGTGACGGTGGCAAAACGGCCAGGCCCCCTGATTCACGTTTCAAAATTATAAAGAGAAATAGCTTTTTAGCTCAGCGGTAGTAAAGTTATCTGACGCTCATTGGTTCGAATCCCAGTATGGGCAATTATTTGTTTATGGTATAAATATTTGTTCCTGAGTCTTGGATGTTTTCTATGTTTATTATGCAATATCTTTTAAATATATCGTTCGTCGATTTGTGTAAAATTGACCCGTAATATTTTTTACTATAATCGTCTTTATTGCATTTCATACAAAAAAGAAAAGTATACTTTACTTACAGCTAACTCGAATTATTGTATTTGTACTGCTGTATTTAGGTATTCTTGTATTGTTCAAGAATGTTACCTATACCTCACAATCAATAAACAAAATATAAATATTAATATGCTATAAAATTACGGCGTCAGGACACGTTCTGGGTGTTAACGATATAAATTGCCAATTTTAAGGTACAAAGCTCTTGAAATTAAAAAAGAATTAAGCACTGACGTTGGGCGTGGGCTGATGGCAGGCGGCAGGACGCTATCGATGAGCAATTTTGGTTCCGGCGAGATTATCTTTTGATCGGAGCAATTTCTCTCCGGTCTTGTTCTTGATAACATCAAGAGAACAACGGTATGCATCGTTCTGCATAATTATAAACCAGGGATTAAATCCGTGAATTCATGCAACATATACACTGGCGCTGCAAGCGTCATAAATATTGCTCTGCGCAGCCCAAAGGAAATATAAGAATGGAGGGCTCCAACTTAAGAAAAATCTTACTCATTTAATACTTTTAAAATATCATGTTGATGTTAAGGCTTTTGCTAGACACTCGTACATTTTTATAAAAAAGTAATGTGCATATATCGTATATAGAATGATACGTAAATACAATTTTGTGGAGCGACCTTGTCACAAATAAAGCAGTTCTGAAGCTAACACTTCGGTCACATATAGGTAATGCAATCCGTTAACCAATTTGAATAAAAAAACCGTCGGCTCCGGTTAAAAGTCGGGTGTATCCCATACTAAAAATAATCGATTGCATTCCCTTCATTAGTGACATCGTTAGAGGCCTTGAAGTATAAAATTCGGTGCCTGATTATACATGAGAAAAATAATAGTTAAAAACTACAAAAAAAAAACCAAAAGCTAATGATCTTCAAATGGCTGAAGAGTTTTTTTTTTATGGGTAAAACTCACACTCTTGGAGAATTCAGCTTTCAAACACTTAAAACGAATTCAAAAATCTTAAAAATTATCATTCATCCGAGAGCTACGATGCCACAGACTGACCAACGTGCAGGTACACACGCATCAAACTTATAACACCCCTCTTTTCCGAAGAAGGTCAAAAAGTAGTGTTTGACGTAGAAGGTATTCTTAGTTAAAGAATCTTCGTAATTGGTTCGGTTGTAGCACTTGTGGGATCTTTTGAAATGCAATGAACAAGACAAAAATCGCAATAATGCTTCAAAATCTTTGATAGAAGAGGAACTAGTAGGAGGCAAAGATATAATACTGTATTAGTTACTCGTAGGTATTAACCTGTTTAATTCGAGTTAACTAAGATACCAATATTGTAGTGATCGTGAAACGGCACAACTATTAAGTATCATGTCCATAAGTCTTCGTGTCCATAAATGTATATAGGTACCAAACTTCATCCAGATGAAGATCATCCAAACATCTTTACGCTTTTTCTATCAGTTACAGCTTGACCAAAACCGCTGTACCGCGCCTTAGGTATGCAAGCGGCAAGACGGCCGTGCACATAGCAGTTAGGTATATAACATCTGTAAAAAAATAAAGTATCTACGTACACCTTTACTTGCCTTTTCCTATATCGGGCAAAATGATGCCTTTACAACAGTAACGGCTAGATCTTGAATCAATAAACTCGTAAGCAGATGGAAACAATAAAAACGGGAACGCAAATCTCAAGAGGGCGCTTAAGAAGAGAGCGAGGGCAATCAGAAACAATTTTCTATTACTATTTTATCGTTGAGACATATTCCGACAACAAACACGATCGTCCCGAGCCGTGGGAATGCCCCAGTCGAGTAACGGACGGACGGACAAATGATGTTGGGCGATCTATTGCCCGTAATTGATGACGACTATTGTACGCTTTTGAAAGAGCCACGAATGTTTGTCTTCGTTCTGTTACCTTCTGTTTGTTACCTCGATCCGACCTGCTATTGTACGAGAGAAACGAACTTAAGATTAATTCTTTCTCGCGTGAAGTACAGTTTGCATTCTCAGGTGCCGTCGATCCACTTGACATCGGGTCATTGTGTAATCGAAGTAACAGCTAACCTCTTCAGGTATTGTTGATACAGTTTTTAGTCATTATCGTAAATTCGTAACAGAATTCGGCTAAAATGGTTAAGTAGGCTTTGTTTCCTACAGAAGTAACGACTAGCCTTATGTGTACCTGAGAACATAATATGAAAGGCTGCAAAAGTGTTATCAGGCCCGAGTGCTTGGATTGAAAGCCGATTAAGCAAAAGAATCCTCAATTGATCCACGAGCGAACGCACCTCATTTCAACTCAGTGCCGTATAGGTAGGTACTCGTGATTCTATTTTCAGTTCCAACCTTTATTAAATTTACATTGATCTGCAGGCTACGGTAACTTAATTTGGTTTCCGCTCTGCGCTGCTATTATGATATTCACAAAATGTATGTGTTGAACGCAGCGCTAACGGACTTGTCACTACTATAATATGCACCCTATTCACGTATAAACTATTCATTTTCATAGGTTTCGTTTGGTTTCGTTTTCTACGACAACTTTGACAACCTGCCTGACGGACTAATATATTTTGACCTGTGATCTGAAACATGTACCACTATTTCAAGTGTCTAATTATATTAGCGAGGGACTGAAGCCGGTCTAATGCGAAATTGACGAATGTCGCCCGTGTTCTAACAACTGTTTAGATGGAGGACGTTTTTGTATGGTACGTATACCTAAAAATTGAGAATGTCAATTTATGCGCTCTTTAGAACTTCGAATAGGTACCTATAGTAACCACTTAATCTATTGCAATTATAAACTGTTATTAAATTGCGGCTTGAAATTAAATTATAAAAACTACTACTACGTAAGCAAATGATAGTAAAAAGAAATGAGTGGGTTAAAGTCGGGGAGTTATAAATGCCTTTATTCAGTAGTGTACAGTACGGACGGTAGGCGAATGGTGATAAATATAGAAAATAGCACTGGGCGCCGGCGCCTGCGATCGCTATCGGGACATGAATCAGCGGCATCGTCGCATCGCCGCCGCCGGCGCGCGCGACCACCCGCACCCGAACTACCAGCTAACGTCACCGGACCTAAGCTACCAAACTACTTTATTAACCTAAAGATACTACCTTGTTTGGTATTAACTATTTAAATCCTTGATGACTGACTTCTACAGTTATTTGTGCAATAAGAGACCAAAGTATTTTTTTGCTGCCAGTGCCTATTGTTGAATGCCGCGCAACTTTGATCGCCTGCTCGTGTGACTTTTCATCTCAGCAGTGATGTTATACACAATAATTATTATAAATAAATTATTGAAGCGTATTATACGAAACATTTTACAAGTCGAATCCCCCTATTTTTTTACAAGGAACGTTTACTAACCCATAACTGGGTAAAATACGGGATATTGTTGTTTACAAGATGAATAAATAACTTTAATGTTTTAAATTCAAATAAGCAATTTAAATAATAAGAATTAAAAATAACAAGAAATCGATTTCCGCAAACCTATGTTAAAATAGGTCAAACTAGAAATCATTACTTAAAGCTGACAAGCTTCATTTATTTCTACAAAAAATATTTAATACCTAGTTATTTGTGCAAGTTTTTTTTCTGCGAGTGCCGATTGTTGAATCCGGAGCAAGCGAAGGATTCTATAATTGAATCACGAGCGAAGCGAGTGATTTTATGTTAAAATTCCAAGCGTAGCGTAGCGAGTGATGCTACGGTACGAGATGCAAATAATTTTGGCCTCGTGTGGCACATACAACTTTTCACCTCATCAGTGAGAACATGTACATAATTGTAGTTGTATTTTAAACCACTCTGTGTGTTTTTTGTGATTTATCGTCACACGTAATACAAAAAAATATTTATAGTGTAACAGATGAAGTTAATATTAACAATTACTTTGACTCTATTTTTAAAAGGAACTTATGCTAGCATACAGTATACTATAAGCAAATTAGGCAAAATCAATAATTATTGTTTATAAGATAAATTACGTGTTTTTTGTTTTTTTATTTGTAGTTTTAATAATCTTTTATGTTTTAAATGTACAAAACAATCAATTTGCATCACTCGCTACGCTTAGGATTTTAACATATAATCACTCCTTCCGCTCGTGATTCATTAATATAATCCTACGCTTGCTCGGGATTCAATAGTCGGCACTCGCAGCAAAAAACAACTTTGCTCTCTTGTTGCACAAACAACTATATATTGAATATAAATTATTTAGTACTTAATTCTATAATAATAACAAAAGATATCGCCATTAAATCTTCAGCAGAATTTTAAAATTCAAATATATTACGTGTATCCGAACGTGTGATGCTCTTAGTACTTTTTCGGGGTCTTATTCCAAAATTGAAATTAGAATTGGAATGTTCTTGTCACTTGGTTACTTTATAAGGTTACAAATATATTAATGGTTTAAGAAACACTAGAAAAACACGCTTTACAAGACTTCACTAACAAATCCAAACACAGCTATGATACGATGTTCCATCATGAAGTTCCAGTTCAAATCTTCCGGCTCCATCATCAGATCAGTTCAACAGTAGCATATTATTGTATTGTCATCAGAACTACATACAGCTGCCAATTTTCATGACGCTACGATCCTTGGAAGATGGTTAAATTAGTTACCTTAGATTCCATTACATAGTTACATACAGGTGGACCTAATAAAAGCGTGTTAATAAAAAAAACCGGCCAAATGTGAGTCAGACTCGCGCACCGAGGGTTCCGTACAAACTTTATAACCCGGTACCGGTTGAGTTAAGTTGGCACCTGATATCTATAGCCTTGCATACAAATCAGGTGCAAACTTAACGCAACCGGGTTGCTCAAATAGGTTTTTTCACATGTTCCTTAAAGAAACAAAAACTAATCAAAATAAAAAAATTGTTCCAAAATGTCCAGTTTAAGCCCTTTTATATGATACCCCATTTGACCGACTTTAAATTTTTTTAGCCCCCCCGCATATTCCTCGTTTAAATATATTTTAGAATATTTCTGACCGGAATATGGCTGATCATGTTTATAAATATTCCAAATTTCAAATAGTTAGCATAAGTAGTTTTTGAGATATGGCGCTTTAATAGTCGGACAGACAGACAGACAGACAGAGTCGCACCATAAGGGTTCCTTTTGTACCTTTTTGGTACGGAACCCTAAAAAGACCTAGGGCATCGAAGTTTAAATAATTAGAATTTTGTGATGAACCCACCAATGAAAAAAAACAACTCGCGACATTCTAAATTAAGAAAAAATTTAAAATATTTTTTGCCTTACACTCGCAGCAAAATCGCATTTTGCTCACTATTAGCTCGGAGCAAAACCTGCATGTTTGAGCTGCTGAGGTGAAAGAGTTATGTGTTATGCAAGGCTGCATTGTTATTTGGCGCGAGTGCTTGAATTGAAAGCTTAGTAAGCGAAGTAAACTAAACCTGAACCACGATCGGAGCGAGTGGTTCAAATATAGATTTCTAAGCGTAACGAGGCTTTCAAGGCACGACAAGCCAAATAATTTGGTAGCCGTGCGAAACACACAACTTTTTTCCTCAGTACAGCAAAGAAAATGTGACATGTAAGAAAAACTATGAAATTATAACAAACCGATTATTCCTTCTTTTTATATGAACCGCAAGTTTATTGGGATTCTGTGTTTTTAATGCACCGCCTTGACCCCTGTACCTATTTGTATACCTTTCAATACAAATAGGTACAGGGGTCAAGGCGGATGGATAAATTCGATGCGTACGTCACAGTGCTCGCTAGTGAAAGGGAAACACACCTGACGCGTAATCAGGAAGTACCGGGTTCGAGTCCTGGTGTGACCACGTGCGAGAGCAATCGTATTTTTCTTTGCGCTTTGATTTGTATCTATATCGCAATAGATAGTAATGTGGTGTTAATTTTCCCGCATTAAAAACACACAATCCCAATAAACTTGCGGTTCATATAAAAAGAAGCAATGCTTATAACAGCGCCATCTCTTCGTCCGATTTGACACTGCTGTAAAGGAAGGACTATCGGAATGCGAATAGGTGTAATACATATTCTCATAGATGGCGCTAAGGTTATATACCTTTCAATACAAATAGGTACAGGGGTCAAGGCGGATGGATAAATTCGATGCGTACGTCACAGTGCTCGCTATTGAAAGGGAAACACACCTGACGCGTAATCAGGAAGTACCGGGTTCGAGTCCTGGTGTGACCACGTGCGAGAGCAATCGTATTTTTCTTTGCGCTTTGATTTGTATCTATATCGCAATAAACCGATTATTATTTGATTTAAAACTAGTGATAATGAACCTACAAAACACACTCATGACAAAACAAACAAATAAACTTATAGAAATTCGAACTTCACATGATAAAACGAAATCTTGCGCGCTGTACCTAAATGGAATTTTTTCGATTTTTTGAAAAAAAAATTTAATTTACACCTAGTCTTAATGGTCGCAGATAGATATAGATATATGAATGATCGCAATTTTTTTTTCACCTCACTCGCTCGGAAAAGTTCCATTTAAAGCGCCAAATCTGCGTGGAAAAATCAATTTTGTATATGAATTCAAAAAGTTAAATAATCATCTTAAAACGTTATTTAATGTACGATAAATATGTTATTATTTAAAAATCGATTATATATTTTTAATATACACACGACTAATTGTTTTTATTATTAAGTAAGACTGCATTCTTTTATCGTGAAAAAAAATTTAAAAGAGGATGACAGACTTGGCAGATTAAAAAAAAACATGATTAAAGAAAAACAATGAGCCAATGACTTTTGCGAGGAAATAGTTTCTAAGCTGCGTTTTGTTCATAATTAAATTGTGTAAAATAGCAGAAACAAGTTGGAATTATGTGGCAGTATGGCCTATGGTCTTAGCCTGTCCGAAAAGACGAAAAATGAAAAAAAGAAACAAGTTGGAATTAATGTTAGTATTTTGGGATTGTATTTTTTATATTTTGAAAAAGTATCAGTTATTATATGAACATTATATCTGAAATTAAATAGTAGTTTATGCAATGCAATCGTGGTATAATGTGCTTTTTCAGTCGAGTAACTTTTACGCCATGAAGCTTGCCGAGTGGCCTAATTAAGTTACTAGACTTAAAAAGTTAATTATATATAACTATTGTATACAATAAAAATGACGGACGGAATCGATGGCTGACTTCTAATACACTTAATTAACCGACTTCCAAAAAAGGAGGAGGTTATATGTTCGATAGTTTTTATTTTTTTTTGTATGTATGTTCACCGATTACTCCGCCAATTGTAGCCGATTTTAAAAAATATTTTTTTATTTGAAAGGATATACTCCCGAGGGAAATCGAGGGCAATCCTCAAATTTTATAGGCACTTTTAACGTTTTTCATATATTTTCTTAAGCTATTTAAGTATTTGCATATGGTAGTCATCATCTCATCCTGCTGAGCTAATGACGGAAGGTACAACTCCTTAATAGTTAAGAGTTAGAGGATAATTCTTAAAAAAATCATCTATTATAGGTAGATACGTTAAAACTGTTAGTCATATTCTTTTTAGTGTGTCCCTGAAGTAGCCTCCTTATCACCTAGTCAGGATTAGATGATGGAATACCAGGGAAATCGAGAGGAACTCTCAAATATTATAGGCACTAACAATGTTTTGTATATATTTTTCTAAAGTTATCAGTTGTTTTCCTCTGGTTGTCATCATTTCATGCTGAGCTGATGATGGAAGGTACAATGAACTAACCAACTTTTACATTTTTTACTTCCAAAGACTCGAGATGCGTGCAAAGTGCCTCCTTAATCTTCCCATTCTGGGCTCTACAAAGTACTTTATATCACTACTAAAATCCATCACTAATAAGCAAAAAATAAAAAAAATATAAATAAAAAAAGAACCGACTTCAAAATAAACTAAAAAGCCAAAAATAATCTTTTATGTACGGTACGGATCACATTTGAATCACCTTTTGAAGTCGGTGCCAAACCTGAAGTAAATAAAGTTCTTTAAAATACAAACAAACGACAAACATACGATACAAAAATACGAACTACTATGACTAAATATATATGTAGGTAGATAATAACTAAAGGCTCGCCGCCGCGGTTCTTAATAGTAATAAATGAATGGTTTGGCACCGACTGTAAAAGGTGATTCAAATGTGATCCGTACCGTACATAAAAGATTATTTTTGGCTTTTTAGTTTATTTTGAAGTCGGTTCTTTTGTTATTTATATTTTTTTTACTTAATAAGAACAACCGGACAAATGCTAGACTGACTCACGCAACGACGGTTCAGTACAAAGTTACGCTTACGCTTCTTACCAAATTGGCCACATACGTTAAGTTTGCACCTGGTATCAATAACATCCCATACAAATGATGTGCTAACTTAACGCAACCGGGTTGTTCAAATTTTTTTTGGAAAAAAAATAAGCTGGTTTGATATTATATGGTTATTAATTTTCCTGTAATATTTATGTAGATTTATATAATTTGAGAAACTACAGTAAAAAACCGGCTATTCCTAAGCAAAATGTACGCGATATGGGGTTTTTATATTAGTTATTAACATAGACAGACACATTAAGATTTTCCGATTTATTTCGTAGGTAGAGCTACCTTCGTACCAAAATTTCAAGTTGCTAAGATAACTGGAAGTATTATCCATGGACGGCAATTTGTATGGAAGCACCTTTTTCAATGACGGTATCAATGCTTGTTTTATTTTCAGCTTTAAGAGTCCCCAGTAAGCTCGGTTCTCCATACAAACGTAGTTACGCTCTCATTTTCAAACGACTAGCTAGTTTGCTTTGAAACCTTGTACTTAGAATAAGTTTAGGTATATGCAGGCCTGTAATTAGTTTATGTAGCTTCAGATATGTACCATAGTAAAAAAAACCAGCGAATTTAAGTTTTTCATACAAAACTTTTTTTTGCTGTATTTCATTTGGTTTATAAACTGCAGGCATATAAACTAGTTTCCGGGCTAGATATACCTCATGTCATTGTATATGCAAAGTTTCGTTACAATCCAACACGTATTTTTAAAATAAGAACGAAACTCCGTTTGTATGGGAAGGTGAAATTCGGACGCGCTTACTGGGGACTCAGACATAAATATTTGAACTTCTTATTGGTGTCGAAAGAGCCATCCTTAGTTATAAACGAGTACTTTAGTTTAATGTGTAAATTATGCAGCATAACAATTGTTATACTATATTAAAAACACAAAAACAACTATTTAGTAAAAAATAAGTAACGTGTTTAACAAATTCTTAACCATATTGGCATTTTAAGTCATGTCTATGGTAAGCTTTAAATTTACCTCATTATTACTCGAGTTTTATATTTTTAAGCAAATCGTTTGTAACTTTACTTATAATGTAATAAAAATCTCGCAAAATAAACAAAAAACAAATTTCGATCTCCTATCAATAATATTTCCTTCATATGTTTATGCGGTCTTTAGAACTTTCTTAAGCTCTTTCAAGGTCATGATTAATGGATTATAGTTAAGGATGTGACAATAAATTGTGCTCACATGCGCATACTTTCATGCAGTTTCCACAAAAATATACGCATGCAAATACAACAAACCACCACCAAACAGTATAATCCTCGTCACGTGTTTCGCCTCTCTACGACGCATCATCAGGAGGTGCAGATGTGGACGGTCGTGTCCAATTTAATATTCAATTAACCTGTAAACATGTAACTATGTAGCAATAGGTGTAAGTATAAAGTTTCAAGTGTCACTTCTAATGTAAACATATTTATGGCACATTGACAGCAAATATTATTTTAATAACGTGCAATGTAAAACTAATATTTGTCACAAATGTGTGATAATTTCTCTATGGAAGAAAGATTGCTATGATAACTATGGCGCATTATAGAGTGAAAAAATGTCATGTACATTGTAAGCATGTATTTGTCAAGCTTAGTGTAAACTTATTTGAATGTAAAGATATTTTTGGAACTCTCAATTGTAAATATCTTTGACCTCGACTGTACCACTACTTCACGTGCCTAGTTATATTAGGGAGGGACAGAAGACGGTCGAATGAGAATTGTATGAATGTCGCACCTGTTTTAGCAACTGTAGACGTAAAACCTTTTTTTTTTCCCCTGAATAGAAAATCCCAATTTATGCGGTCTTTAGAACTTCGAATAGGTACAGTTGACTACAAAGAGATGTATCCACTTTTTGACCTTATTATGCATTAAGGTGAAAAAGTGGATACATATCTTTGTAGTCGACCGTACCTATAGAAAGCAAATAATCTAGTGCAATTATAATCCATTATTACAGAAATGGAGTTGTGTAGCAACAAGCACGTATTTTATACATACAAATTATTACACGAATAACACATCGAATTAATATTTTATCGAGCTTCCTTCGGAAATAATGTATTTTCCCAGGAAAAAAAATATATACCTTAAGTAGAAATATCAGCTATTTTCGTTTGCCGCATGACGGCAGATCAAAGTAATAAAATATAAACACACTGAGCATTAATTTGATTTGGTTTTTTTCCGTCGAACATGCTACATAATAATCATACCTCGCAACAGAGGTAGCAAAACCGTAGCATATGACAGTTCTATGTTAGGGATGGCAATTATGATGAATCATTTACTTACTTTATTGTGCGTATGATTAATAAGTATAATTTAATGATAACCTGACTGACCGTCTATAGATATAACCTTGTTTAATTTTCGATCAAAAAAATTGATTAATATGTCAATGTCATCAATGTTACATGCGTTTTAATGTGTCTGTCATGTTGTTTGTGAAATCACTTATTTCTTGTATTTCATTCAAATATAAATATGGAATCTTTCCTGCTTGAGAATATTGGCGTACTGGAAAAAAACGAACAATTTTTTTTGTATTGTATATTGTATGTACAGTGAATATAAAATCAAAGAAACACAACGTGGTCAAACATTTAGCTAGTAGAAACAACCAAGCAAGGAAAGATGGTTTCTCTTCAAATTTAGATTTTCTTTTAAAAGATAAACTTTAAAACCAAAGGTAAAAGATAACAAAATTTACTGTAGGTCCATTACATTTTACAAAAAGAAACACAACATTGTTCTTGATTTGGCTACAGATAAACATCGTAATGTTTCAAAACTAAATCAGTTTAACAAGGACCTAACAGCTTTCTTTTCAACCAATTTCAGGTGATTGTCATTATTCAAAATAAGAACGGTGGTTTGAATCAAACTGTAAACATATTTATGTAGCAAGATATGTAAGTAGAAAAATGTACGGTTGGGCGTATATTTTTAAGTGTTGCTTTTATCGTAAATATATCTATGGCACAATGGTAGGAAATATTATTCTGTAAACATGTAATGTGAATATATATTTGTCACAATGATTCAATGAAAGGAAAATTGTAAACATGACTATGGAGTATTGAGTCAAAAGATGTAGCTGACACATGCTTTGTAAGCAAGTATTTGTTATACTGTGTGTAAACATCTTTAAATGTAAAAATATTTTTGGAACTCTCAATTGTAAATATATCTTTGAACTCGAGTGTACATAGTGACAACCCTGACGTACATTTGCTACGGATTTGCTACTTCGATTGCGGGGTATGATAATAATAAACACGTCTCCGTAATAATTTGTCATTTTATTATCAGTTATAAAAATTATAATACAAAGTAAAAATGTAAATTAAGATATATATATATTTTTATATAATAAGTACATGCAGCAACAAAATTGTTAACCACGCACTAGCATTAGTAAGTAACTCTAAAACAGTGGGCAGCGGGCCTGTGATGGTCGCGTTTTACACGTGATAAATGAATGACAAGCATCCGTCACTACCACACTCACCCACATATACTCGTCAGAATGTGACGACTGCTTAGTCACTTACTTAAAAAAAAATCACTGACTTATTGCTCTATAAAGGATCCATCATGGACCGGCGGCCGGTTGAAAAAGTTTAGGGGGAACACCCAAAATAATCAGAAATATTTTATTCCGAATTGGATTTTCCGATCGTCGTAATTCAGAATTTTATATTTCTTTTGTATTAAAATACCGATTATTGAAACCGATTTATCTAAATACCGATTACCGAAAATTGAAGTTCGTGATCTTTAATAATCGGAATTTTGACATTCGGTAATATAATGTTCGTGATTTTTAATAATCGTAATAACAACCGCAAACTGTAGGTTAGGTTGGATTTGTATTGTGACCATGTATAACGGACCGTCAAAATGGGTCAAAAACTGAAAACTGTATGTTAGGTTAGGTTTGTATTGTGACCATGTATAGTCAAAATGCTTGCTTGCATGTATACAATGGACAAAATGGAATATGGGTCAAAAATCGAAAACTGTAGGTTAGGTTATTCTGATGTTTCGGACTTTTGTTTTGTGGGGTTTATACGGTGTATTAAAATTCGGAATTTTGAAAATAGGAAATGTAAACGTTACACATTTTTAAATTTCGCATTTATAAAAATCAGATTTATGATATGTAAAACCACAAGTTTAGGCGACCTACTTACTAATGTAATATTTTGCAATAGTGCACCAGATCACAAAGCATAAGATATTTATTATGATCGCCGTCTTCTTTCTATGCAGCATAAGACATATAATATGCATCTCTTAAAAATGTTCGATCCGTGCTTATGCAATCATTGAATATAATTCAATATTTGTGTAACTTATTCAGGAATGGTAAGAAACACATATACAAAACTCTATAAAAAAAATTACCTTATTTTAAAAAAGAAAGATTGCTTAATTAGTTTTACTTCATGATTTATTAGAAAATGTCCCCAATGTTATACTTAATAATTAAATACATCAAAATTATACACAAATTGAGATTATTTCAATTAGCCCTTTAACATTTATTTCGACATACAATCTGGTTACGCCAAAAAGTTAGGAGCGCGCGCGGCCCGCGGCGCGAGGGCCACTCATTAATTTCCCTCTGTAAATATTGCCTGCGCATTAAATGTGATTGTTTTACGATTAACAATTTCTTTTCGAATGTATTTTTGTCGATACGAGTAATTAGTATTTTACTTTATTTACGCGTTAATTTCGACTTCATTTCATATTGAGCTAGTTTAGACAACATTTAGTCCCACATTTTTTGTGTCTCCTACTTTTTTTTACATATATACTACAGAAACACAAGGATATAAAGTTTTTTTTGCGATCATAACAACTTTGTCTTTTACGTACATACAAAATAGTGTGGAGTCTAAAAGTGAATCTCATAGGCCATAACTTACAGTCTGTTTCTTTAGGTAAGATTAATTCATTCATTATACGAGTTTGACTCTTGTAGGTGCAGTCCTTAGGTAAGGTACCTACTTAAAGGTAAACAATAAGGCCACGTGACTCGGGTCATTCAGCCAGTGCCGTCGACCCACAGATACAATACATTATCATGATTGGTGGTATGACACGAGCCACGTGGTTTTTTTGGTAATTTCTTTTAAATACCTACCAAAGAGAACAGACTATAGCCATCTAATTATAGCCACCACAATATTAAACTTTACAGTCATCTTATAATTGTTATTAAAATATAAGCAAGTATCATTCAAGATCACGTTATAAGTTCGTAGTATCTATTTTAGGACAAAGCAAAACAGCTTAGTAGTTTACAAATATGTTATAATTTAGTTATAACTAAATCCTAGCTTTTAATAGTCGAGAAATAGTCTAATCTCATTAACAAAATTAATACTAGTTAACTACGTTTAAACATTTTATGTCCAACCTGCAATTGGAATAGAGCTAAATATTTAAATCAGACATAGGTTTTAATGTTACACAATCATTACATTATTTGCACACTTAATTTTGACGAGATATGCGAAAAAGAGTAGTATTGTAAATATACTCATTAAATCCTTTATTTTAAACGTCTTATTACTAAAATATTTATCTATTATTAGCATACGATACTAATATATCAATATAACGAGTTAATTGTATAAGTGAATTTTTAAATTAACATGATTGTTAAACATAAGTAATCCCTCGCGATCGTGTAACAGCAACAGTATCGGACGATAAGTCATCGGGACGGACTCACGAGAAGCTCGCACTCGTCCAATCTCCCGAACGATTTATCTGAATATCGCGGACTGTAATTACTGAACTTACGCTCGATGGCGCTGTTACAATTAAACTAGCGGTGCACTCGCCAAATAATAAATAAAACAGATAATATCAACAACACACGTTGCCAATTTCGAGAATAACAATACCTTTTATGAAATATATCTACCATAACTTAAACGTTGAAAGTCCACGGTTCGATATATAACTGCTATCAGAACGGGAGAAATGTGTAGGAAGAGATTGTTTAAGAAAGTAACTTAATAAAAAAAATATCGATAATAAGCGAAAGCCTTCACCTATTAAAGTGATTCGATATGCGTATAGGAGTTAACTGAGTTTTAAATTAATTGGTGGAGCCTCTATTAGAGTTGGCTTCCTATAAACAAGTTTAAATATTATTATAATGTGTTATATACAAAAATGTAAGGTCTTTTTTTATGAAAACTACTATATTTGTTTTAATGTTTGTGCGGCTAAGTACAGTTACCAACATTAATATCTAGCACAACAAAGCGCGTATAAATATCGTACACGACTTTATCGGGCAGTTACAACGTGTCAGCTGTTTTCGCCCGCTTTTTATGACAGATATTGATGCTGGTGACTGTACAGATGTATTATGCAATTGTTTTCCATCGTATTTTCTCGGAAACGTTCGTATTTGTCATGCTACTTCAGTCAAAGTCAGTACTTTTTGTACTGTAACCGACTGAAATAGCAAGACAAGTTCGTACGTTTCCGTGAAAATACGGTGGAAAACAATTATGCACTACATCTGTACCTATGTATGTTATAACTAAGATGCAATTTTTTTCATTTGTTTAGGTACTATCCTATGTAATTCTATTTCGCAAAAGGCAGCCTTTGCAAGTATTATCATCAAGATACTGAACATCAAATATTTTATGCGTATTAAACTTGTTGGATGTTAAACTTCGGTTCTCAATTTTCAGATCTAGGATATAAAATGAAAGTGGAGTTAGTGCATTAATAAAGCCGTTTATTTCACTCACTAGGCCTCATAAAATGTAAGTGAGGAGTATTATTCGCAATTTACATATAACCCTATCAGCCTTAAAAGCGTTAAGTAGTTAAATTTTGAATACTACTATAAAGAAGCCAGTATTCTCAGTTCAGAAACTCAACTGAGTAACTTACACTCTTATAAAATCTATATACCTACTACTTATTAAAAATATCACGATCCACTGACCACATCAGAACTACCGTTACCTTTGTTTTAAGTTCTGGCAGTTTAATGCATAATTAACGCAGTTATGAATGATATAATAAATTAAGATACCTATTATGTAAAAAGTATAGAATATTTATCCAAGGACCATTGAAACAAGAATACGCCGCACTTTGGACCGCGCCCCGATCGCAAGGGGATATACAGTATAAAAAAAATCCGGGTGTTATTTCTATACGTTTTCCTTAAAAATGTGTAGATAGATACTCAACTTCACCTAGTGGCTAGACTTTTAATTTTTGTATGTTTCCTTGCAATACATGTGGGCTAACCATGTTTATAAATATTCAAAATTTCAAATAGATAGGCTAAGTAGTTTTTATTATATGGCGCTCTAATAGTCGGACAGACAGACAGACAGGTACAAAGGAACCCTTATGGTGCGACTGTATGTTCGTCTGTCACAGTACTATATTTCAGGAATTACTTAGGTATGTTATCAATTTGGTTTAGAATAGTTGTAAGCATGGCTACTTATCCCAAGTCTATTTGCAAATGAAACATTTACAAATATACGTTTATTTGTTATGAAATATACAATATGAGTATGAGAAAAAATAAAATTGAATTTGTCATTTTTTAATGTTCTAAAACCATTTTTTAAGTAAATCGGTTACTTTAAGTTTGAATGCGACGCCGTTGATACAAAAGTGCAAACTTTACTTAACCGTCCAGTTAGGTAGGGATAAGTGAAATTTTGTGTGAAACCCTCGGTGCGCTAGTCAGATTTGCACTAGGTTTTTAATAGACTTTTCATCTTTTCAAGATCTAAAGACTAATCGATAGTGAAACAAAACCGAAGTAAGTGCTAATTTTATTCCCCTACAAAAAAAGGGGTGTTACAAGTTTAACGTGAGTATCTGTGTCTATATGTGTCATCTTAGCTCCTGAACACATAGTTCGCGTTTAGTTTAGTGTCCTCTGTTTAAAAGGCGGATTGATCGAGAGTGAAGTTGTTTTAATTTTTATGTTAAAGGAATGTTTCCAGTCCAGTACACTCAAGCAAAATAATATTTAAAACACTTCATGTCACACTAGTTTCCAACCTTGTGCGTATCAGATCCACACGACCATACAAATCTAACACGACCGTGATCACAACAATCAGCATAGAAAAGTCACTTGTAAATCGTCAAATTTCGAAAAAATTAATCTCTTTCTATTCTAAATTAATATTATAATACAGCGTTGGATTGTAAAAGACAACATCAATGCGGCCTACTAAATTACAAACTTTCTTTAACGCAGAAATGCTCTGATGATCTGAACTATCGCAACTTTACGTATGTGTCTTGAAATTTTCGAACACTAACTAGTTAGCACTAGTAACGGCTTATGTGTCTTTTTTATTTTCAAATGCTAAGCGCATTAGCCATACTCAAAGAGTATCACGCTACGTCTCTGTCCCATTGCTTCCGGCATTGTTTTGTCCCGCAAGGATTAGGACAGCGAGATGGCGCTGTTCTTCAATGAAGAAACTGAATCAATATGTGTTGATTATTTTTGATTGTAATTAATTACTCTCTCACTCAGCAATTTAATATGAATAAAAAGGACAGCTGCTTAAGTTTTTATAGTTGACGAAATATTATTTGCACCGATAAATCTTTATTATTTTTCATTTATTAAAATTACTTTGTATAATACGGGAAAGTACAAATGGCGGACTTAATGCCATAAAGGTTTTCTCTACCAGTTAATGTTACCGCTAAGAACGGCATGTCTTTTCTCTCCATCCTGACGTCAGGATGGCTGGACCTCGCTGTTTTCACCTAGTTGTATGTAAGCATTATAACTAGTAATTTTTTTGTAAAATTTTGTACCTAATTTGTTCCTTTAGGTTTGACTTACGTTTACATTTTATCGCCACACCAAAAAAGTTACACCTTAAATAAGATTTGCATGTAAGTATTGTCGACCGAGAATCGCTGTACAGCATACTGAGGCTATTCAAAATACCCGACAAACTGGTGAGGATGATAAAAGTAGCTACTAGTACGAGCAAAATGACCGTTAAAACAGGAGTCGGACTAACGGACCAGTTTGACGTCATCACGGGGCTCAAACAAGGAGTCGCGCTTTCCCCTATCCTGTTCAACTTGGTGCTCGAGTACGTCATCAGGCAGGCCGCAACTCCTGGTGGCGGAGTGGAGTTGAATGGAAAACACCAGATCATAGGGTACGCAGACGACCTGGCCCTCTTAGTAACAAAACGAAGCGGATGTCCGTGAAGTTGCCCGGAGTTTGGAAGAAGAAGCCGGGAAGGTTGGTCTACGAATTAACCATGAGAAAATTGAGTACCTACATATGAAGAGATACAAAAACATCCGCATTCGTAGAGCAAACCTAACGGTGGGGCAAACTTCGTACAAAGAAGTCGACAAATTATACAAATCCGGATCGAAAACGCCCTTCGTTGTGCAGCTGCCCTGCAAAAAGTGTTCACAGTCTAGACTGATGACCAGAAATACCAAGCTGCGCATATATAAATCGGTCATAAGGCCGATCATTAACACAGAAAGAGGAACACGCGCTGCTGAAGGCGGAACGGAAAATCTACCGCAAAATCCTGGGACCCACTCGTAGAGAGGACGGTAGTTGGAGACCCCGCAAAAACTTGGAAATTGAAGATCTGGTGTCCGAGCCTAACATCGCAGAAGAAACTAAATCTGCAAGGCTCCGATGGCTCGGGCACGTGGTCCGAATGGGTGACGATCGTGCAGTCCGGGGAGCGTACTCGGGTCGTCCATCTGGTCGAAGACCTGTTGGGCGTCCTAGCTTCAGACCGTCTCTAACTAGATGGAAATAGCTAGGGACCGGGAATCCTGGCGGTCTTTGGTGTCGGAGGCCAAGATCCACCTCGGGTCGTTGCGTCACAGCAGTAAGTAAGTAAGTATGTAAGTATTGTCATGGGGTCCCACTCTCTAACAAATATTTTTAGGGCTAACAATCACCAATAGATGGCGCCATAGGTAACAATTTCAAATGAAACAATATAAATATATCGAATTTATGAAAAATATGGGACTTAAAATAAAAATTAGTATATTTTACGAATAAACATCAAACTAAATACACACATCACTAATTATATGCATAATTCTGAATAAAACAAAAAACCATTAAAAACAGATTTTCAACATGCCAATTCAAGCTCCGCTAGAGCTTTGGACCTCTCATATTTGTTTACAGTACCGTCACTAGATGGCGCTTGATCAGAAAACTAAACTTAAGGTTGTAGACATTAGCCGAAACTGTACCATGTACATAAGAAAAGGACGACATACATAATATCTCACCCCGTCTCCATGATGATGTACTTCGAGGTACAAGCACGGTAAACATAGCACGTGTTTCGTAAAGGTGCGTCCACACTTGTATCATTTGCTCGTATCCTATCACCGTGCCGTGGCATGACTGCGTATCGGCGCACCGATCATGCCGTACTCGTCCAATATAACTGTGTGATACGCGTAGCAAAATGGATTTCGAGCGATCCGATCGGCGCAACGTCCAAACGCGTGATTGTGACACGCGATCATGCCACGAGAAGATGATCTGGTACGGGCAAATGATACAAATGTGGACTCACCTCAACAAACAATACATAAATAGGTCAGTAAGTGGACCGTGTAATACATTGACAAGTTTTGATAATTCGGAAGTGCTTGGCTTTTGTTTATTGAATAAATAATGTATATTTAACTATTTATAAATAACAAATTTCAGAATGATGTGTTATAGGTATTCCATATTCATATTTTTTATACTCATGCATTAAATATTTAATGGATGTCCGAAATGTTAATTACTGTGTGCTGATAACTATTTAATAATACTGTTATAGAAAATGTAAAAAAAAATACTTTTATGAAACCACGGGATAAAACGCAGTCGTTATAAATTGCATGATATAATTTGGATGTGGGTAAAATTAAAATGATTTTTTATGAGTTTGTCGTAACTAGTTGAATCTGTATAAAAAAATGAAATAGATTGTTTTCCTTTTTTCGCTAATTTCAAATTTCGCGCGTCGCGGCAAGCGAGAGAGAGAGTTTAACAACATGACAATATAAATTGTAATATTTGAAAATAGATCATTATAAATGTGTTGAACTAGCGATATAATGGACCAACCTATATTAAGAGTTTTTTGAATTAATAGAACGCTTATTATTATTTTGATAGTAAAAATATAAGTCGGTACTTAATAGGAACTTACAGTATGACACGTTAACCTAGTCTCGATCTGTTGCCAATTAATTCAATAAATTTTGCAATACGCGCAATGAAAAATCTGCTAAATCAAGAATACCCGTCATATTCTCATTATTTCAAAATAATGCATGATTTTAAGTACACCCTGCAACATTTTCATGGGCCGACTATACTGATTGATTGCATTTAGTTGCCACAATCAAAACTAAGATATCCGTTGACGTAAGGGAATTTAATTTTATACATAACTAAAAGGCCCGCAACTTCGTACGCGGAGGGGGAATAGTCATAACCCTCTTTTTTTTCATAAGTATCCTATAACCATCTGGAGATACTCGGCTACCCGTGTGCCAAAAATAGTTCGGTTAAATCGGTTTAGCCGAGTTTGCGTGATGAAGCCACAACGACACATACAAACATACATAAAATCCAAAAAAAATATTTTTTGTTCTAGTGAACTCCAAAAAGACCGTAACAACCATTTTTTTGAAAATATCTTCAATGTACAGACATTTCATTTTTACAACTTTATAATAGTATGTAGGTAACGATGACAAAAAGTTTGTAAGCAAGTAGGTACTGTCATACTAACATTATATGGCAGAGGGGTTACGTTTCTCTGCTGCTGACTGTACAAATCGCATCAAACGGCGGCAGCATCGTTCAAGGCTACACGGCCGGCCGGCCGACTTCATAGATTTACGTGATTGGTCAAAATAGTAACGCATCGCTGTCGCACCGCTGGCAGTCAAATGCATAGCTTTTTTCAACATTGTACTCGTCACACTCAAGCAGTATACATGGTTTTTTTATTGGCTTTTCGGCGAAAGAAAAAAAGAAACACACCTTTGACATTTTAGTTGTACCTAAGTAGGTTTTCTCAATACTTTGTCAATGAAAAGAAGAATATCATCATCATCAATTAATCAGCTTATACACAGTGCCCGCAAGAAATGGGAAAGATTTTATAATCACGCGTTCCTGAGAATAATGACTGCACGGCTGTAAATAGTATTTATCGCGCGTTTTAGGGCACAAGACACGACTGAGTGATCGATAAAAACGAAAGGGGAGCAATAGAAAAAAATGTGTTAGGGTTGTCATATTACATAATGTACATAAAAAATGTTTTTTTCTTCATAATATTGATTTTTAAGCTCATCTTACTCAGAATCGGTCAAACATTCTATAGTCTTAGAAAAAAAATGACCAAAATCTCCATCTCAGTCTCGTTACATTTAAGTATGTTTTTTTTTCTATGAAAGTAACAATTTCAATTATTTATTTCGTATCAAATGACTCATAATTTAAATACTTAAACACTAACACCAAAACTATATTTAATAAAACTTAGAGTAAGGCATCAGTTGACACATTGACAGACATCATCGATTTCTCAATGTGTCAACCACTGTGCTACTGGGCGCATGAAGTCCGCAGCAAAATGCAATATAAGGACAAGATTTGTCCGCAATCATTGCCAGGACGCTGTTGGCACTGGAGCGCACGCGTCGCACCAGGGATGCGGCTCACAGGCGCGTGGTAGCTTTAAAACACGCCAAATGCGCGTCCGTAAACATCCCTGATGCGTTGAAGTATTGCGGCAACCCCATCAGCTCCCTATATTGTTACATTGCACTTGTAGGGCCCTATACGATTTCTAGTTGAACTTTCTCTAAAGGCTGTAGGTGTAAAATATTGTGCAAAAAGCTTTGAATAAAGTAACTTGACTCTCTTGAGCTCCGAGCAAATTTGTGTGCAATCATATTAGCTCTGATCGATGAGGCCCTACGTTCACGTTCCATATCAGCATGGTCCTTGAGGTCGGGAGTAACAATATGACATAGATATTTGTACTGGCATACCCTTTCAAGGGCAACCGTGTTGAGTCTAAGATATACAGACGGTATTATAGACTCACCCCAACCATGTACTGACTTTTGTTTACATTATACGTGACGTGTGTGCATAATCATGACACACTTTAAGCAACCTTCTGATACCACAGACTGACGCAACTCAACAGCACCATGTCGTCGGCATCGCTCAAGTTTTTCATATTAACCCCGTGCATATGCATGCTAAGCTATGAGCGTGAAAATGACCCCCCCCCCCCCCTGCCTCACCCCACATTCTAATCTATACGACTCGGATAATGTGCCTGCCCATCTGATCTGGTTCCCATACCAATATCTATATAGATACCTTTAAGATCGGGAGCTAAGTACCTTCTAGTTTTCTTCATATATCATAGGAAGCCAGATCAAACTCTTTTGATGGATCCAGGTAACAAGCATAAACTGGCGTATTCTTGTCAACATAATACGCGCGGGTATGCTTAAGGCACAGGATAGCACTTTCAGTTGACAACTCGGGCCCAAACCCGAACTGACTGTCGTGCAATGAGAGCTTCTTATTAGTTAATGCTGCGCATTAAGCACACCGTCAAGTACATTTGCCATAAGAGCAGCAAGTAATATCGGCCTATAAAATATCCCAAGTACACGCGAGACATGGCGACGTGTCTATTAACCCCGTTTCTCGGATATGGAGAAATCATGTAGTTTTTTTCGTGTTTTGTCTAAATGAAACGGATAAAAGCTAATTCTTTAAATGCAAATTTGTAGAACTAACTAAGAATCAAAAATAAATCCAACATTATTAACTTTTTATGCTGAATTCATTCCTAAAATTGCTCTGGAAGTTGAAAATCGTGTCTATTGACCCCAGTTTACGGTACCTACTTTTAGTTTACAAGTAGCAGTACCTTGTTTTATTCTTACTAGTTTAATATAAATAAGGTAAAATCACAACGTCACGGTCTAATCGTATTTACAATAGGGAATATGCATGAATTTTTATTTTTGCTTTATTGAAAGCTTGACCTTCAGCAACCCCCTGAACAGGCAGGATTCCGCCCCGGCCTCTCCACCACGGATCATCTTCATGCTCTAAACCAGATCATAGAGAAATGTCAAGAGTACAACCTGCCTCTTTACCTTGCATTTGTTGATTATTCAAAAGCATTTGACAGCATATCCCATACTTCAATTTTCACTGCCCTTAGCGATCAGAATATAGAACCCAGTTACATTAGACTCCTCAAGACCATCTATAAAAATAGTACAGCAGCAATAAAATTACAGTCCACTGGACCTTTCTTCGACATACGAAGAGGAGTCAAGCAAGAAGACCCGCTATCGCCTAAACCATTTACCAGCACACTGGAACACGTCTTCCGGAAGCTTGCGCCGAGTTGGGGGGAGAGGGGCCTTGTCGTCGGAGAGAGAAGATTGACGAATCTTCGATTCGCCGACGATATCGTTCTTTTCTCTTCAACAGCATCCGAGTTACAGTCTATGCTTCAAGACCTAAGCAACGCAAGCCTCGAGGTTGGACTGAAGATGAATATGTCGAAGACCTAGCTTATGACCAACAGCACAAAACATAGGATTGAGATAAACGGCGATCTAATTGTATATGTCCAGGAATACCTTTACTTGGGCCAACTAGTTTCCTTCCAGGCAAGACAAGAAAAAGAGGTCGAAAGACGGACTGGAAACGCCTGGAGGAGCTATTGGTCCATGAAACATCTGATGAAGGGAGACCTCCCGTTATCACTAAAACGGCGGCTCATGGACATGTGCATACTGCCAATTCTCACCTATGGTGCTCAGACTTGGTCTTTAACAGAAGCTCAGAAGTCCAAACTCGGGGTCTGCCAGCGATCCATGGAGCGTAGCATATTAGGTGTAAAATTAAGGGATCGTATCCGGAACACTACGCTGCGCTCCAAGATTCAAATATTCGACGTAACTCGGAAGGCGGCCAGGCTAAAGTGGGACTGGGCTGGTCATGTTTGTCGCATGCCGAGTGAGCTATGGGCCAAGGTCGCCACAGATTGGAGACCTAAAAGTTCAAAACGGAGACGCGGCAGACCACATAGGCGATGGCGGGATGAACTGGACTCCTTTTTTGAAAGATTGGCCGGAAATTGCACAAAATAGGGAGGATTGGAGGAAGAGGGGGAAGGCCTTTGCCCAGCAGTGGGACAAAACGGGCTCACAATAATAAAAATAATAAATAATTGAAAGCTCATTCATGTAGCAAACAGTGGACAAAGATATTTTTTCGAATGGCTATAAAAATAACCAAGATATAAGCCATCAAACATTTCATTCTATCTCTTTCTTGCAAAACAGATTTTGATATGGAGTTTATATAGCCGGAGTGCACTGTGACCTAACAGTGCATATCGGATTTCTCTGTCTAATTACTAGCTTAAAATGCCTATATTACGCGGATTTCTTTGCCGATTTTAATTTCACATGTTGAAATACTTTTTAGGGTATTTTGATATTTAGTTAAGAAAAAAATCATGCATGTACCCTCTTGTCGTGAACAAGTGGATTCGATACCGTCGACCCGAAATCTTGCTTGGTCTATGTGATTATAAGTAACTTACATACCTAAATTGTAATTTTTGACTACGAATATATAAAATCCATACTAATATTATAAATGCGAAAGTGTGTCTGTCTGTCTGTTACCTCTTCACGCTTAAACTGCTGTACCGATTTGGATGAAATTTGGTACGGACATAGTTTGATTCCTGGGGAAGGACATAGGCTACTGTTTATCCCGGAAAAATACTCTTATTTGCGATAAACGAATTTAAGGCGGACGAAGTCGCGGGCAGAAGCTATTTATTATAATATTCTTTTGTTAGAAAACAATAGAACAAATTAATTTATAATCTTGATATCATTTTAGTTTAACTTTCGTGGTTTCAAATTTTAAATTGGAACTCAGCAGCGAGAGAGTAACAAAATAGGTTTTAATCGAGTACGATCGGTAAGCGACCAGCGCGGTGCGGAGCGGTGCGCGAATTTTGAAATCTGCGAAACTATCTCTTTGAACTTTAAATAAATTACATAATATAAATCATCCTGTTTCCTGTGCGTGGTAGTTGAGTAAGTTGATAAGACCATATAAGACCAAACTAGAAACAGAAAAGAACCAAAAATTGTTTATTATTTCTGTCATGGAAACTACCATTACGTAAATTTTATTTTTATTTAAGCCAGTCACAATACCTACAGTCAACATCCCAATTAAACAGGCTATTCTTGAAAACCCAAGAATCGAAAATATTCATATTTTATGTTCTTAAGTAGGTATATGGTTCTGTATATACCTATTGTATGTTTAGAGTCGCATCAGCCATCACTAGTTTTAATACTCGCGATACCTAAGTATTTCTCCATCCAAGGATGGTAAAATAATACTTAAGTAAGTATGTCCGGCTCCCCTGAAACACCAAGTCAAACCAAAACAAACTTTTCTTTTATGTACGTGGACTGGGCCAAAAATAGGTAGCTATTTCAAAAACTTCGTTCGCATTGAACCATTCATAAGTTGGAATTAAGCGCCATCTGCCGACCCTGTGATGTCCTACTTATCGTATCCCCAAATCTTTACTAGATGGCTATAATGCGCGCAGGTTCTCGTTATTGCCATCTTGCGGGGATCCAGGGAAAACAATATAGCCAGTTGTATAGCCAGAGTTTGTGACGTTCAATTTCGTTGTTCGACATTGTGCGTCTGTTCTAGTATAGTAGTCTGTGGTATCGTAAAGCGAGTCACACAGGAACCGAAGGAATATATGTATATGTAATATAGCAGTTTCATGTGTAACGCGTTTTACCTACTCGTATAATAAATACTGGTATCATCGGTAAAGCACGTCACATATGAGACTACTGTAGTATATATAATACGTAATACGTAAAATTTTTTAGGTTCCGTGTGTCTCGCTTTACAATACTTATATGCAAATCTTATTCTAGTTGTCTGTTTCGTGTGTCGATAAAATGTAAACGTAAGTCAAACCTAAAGGTACAAACTAGGTACTAAATCTTTATAAAACAAATTACTGGTTATATAATGCTTACAAGGTAAAAACAGCGTGGTCCAGCCATCATGGCGTTAGAATGGCTGGCAACTTTATTTTTAAAATTTCTCCCTAATAAGCGAAGTACAAATTATTTTATATAAGGTACAAAAACATAGTATAGCTAAACTTCCAAACCTCACTTGGTCCAGTCATCCTGACGCTCACGAAATATATGTCAAATCAAATCAAAATGGCGCGCTACGACCGGTGCATTTGTCTATGCACGCGCAAGAATGATACGGCAAAAGCTAATTGGCCAATCAGCCAAACATTAATAATACATATAATAAACTGAATAATTATATCAATTTAATACAAACAAAATATTATTTTGTTTAGAAAACTTTATAGTTAATTGAAATTAATAGTTGTTTATAAATACCTCTTTAGATTTATTAAAATAACTTTCTTGTATCTAAAAACTATTTGCTGAAGTTTAAAAGAAACTGTAATGAAAAGGCACTAGTGCGATTATGTAATGTAAAAAACACGTGTGTGTGATGGATTGGATTACAGCCATAAAAACGGTGTAATAAGAGCCACTTCACGAGGAAGTTGTTGAATAATATATTTACACAGTATGACAAATAAAGGTTTAACACGCCAAAACTGGGGCATGTAAAATCGGCTATTGTTACGTGAAAAATAGAGCTATACAAACTTTTTAGACACCTATTTGATCACATTTTTTTTCTTCTATATATTCGTTGTCAAACTGTCGAGCAAACAACATCAACAACGCGAACACACGCAAAGATATCGCGAAAAGACTGATGTCTTCCACCTACAGTTTGTCGCGTATTAAAAAGGTTTCGTGAACGCTTAGCAATAAGGACTGTACACGATAAAATCTGGCCATGCCTGATCTGGTATATTTTTCTATTAACTGCTTGTTTAGAAAAAGCACTTCTTTTTTATTAATCCATAGAGGCAACACTATAAAATAGAAGTACAATCATATTCAAATGTATGATTATTAGTGAGATTTTGCCTCATATATCCCAACTTACTTATTATTTTTTGTACAGCATTTTCTGTCAGTCTTTGGTATGTTTCTGCCTCTAAATTAATAATATATGAGGTTTATGTAAGTGTTCGAAGAGTTTTTTTATGCTTTATTAAATTGCCTGTTTGGGGCTATTAGGAGATGTTTATTACTTTAGTATATTTTAATTTTGACTGATATTTGTCACTTAACAGCCTCCCAAACAAAAACTACTTTTATTGCTTGAAATGGCCAGACATGCTGGCTACCTTGAGTAGAAATCAGTCAGTTAATGTAAATTTTTAGTCAGATCTTATTTTAAAAAGCGTAAAAAACCTTGTTAAAATATAAATACAATTATGGTATTGTAGTAGAAAATAAATGAGCAGATCGAGACTCGAAACAGAACTTATCCGCAAAGAAACGGTCACGAATTCTTTATGAAAATGTCATTACGAAGTTTGCATGCGTGGTCATGGACGACGAAACATATATAAAAGCAGAGTTAAAACAAATTTCTGGTCAAGCGTTCTATATCAGCGTAAGTCGAACACACGCCCCTAAAGAATGTAAATTAAAAAAAACGGTCTACATTTCCGTATTTTTTACTTCTTTGGCAGGCAATATAAAGCTGCGGAAAAAGAAGTAGCTCCTTTTTTTACCAGCGAGACAATAAACAACGAAATGTATCAAAAAGAGTGTTTACAGAAACGTTTACTGCCTATCACAAGAAACCGCCGCTGTTTTGGCCAGATTTAACTAGTTGCCATTACGCAAACCCAGTGTTAAAATGGTACGAAGCAAACAGGATCGTCGTGGTACCCAAAATACGCAACCCGCCAAATAGTCCAAAACTGCGCCCTGGTGAAGAGTACTGGAGTATTATGAAGGGAATTAAAAAAAAGGCTGAGAAATAAAGTCGGTCTCTGAGCTACAAAAAATAAGGACTTGGGCGTCAAAACGGTGTCCTAATGAGATGGTGCAAAGTATATTGAGCCGTGTGCGTGGGAAAGTTTGAAGTATGGCTTACTGTGTAGACAATAACTAAAATAGGCATTAATTTTGTCCCTAAATGCCGAAAACATGATGTAATTATTTATTGTTAAAATTATTTAGTATCAATCTTTGCGTGCCCCAGTTTTGGCGTGTTCAACCTTCACACGCGATATAATCCGTTTAGTGTGTTAATTTTAATAATTGTCTTATCTTTATGGCCCATTCATTACCCTTACACCACCGGTCAGACAATAAACGTTTTAACAGCGCATATCATTTAAATAAAATGGATTCTATCGCGTATATTATCTCATTTGAGTTTCCGACGTTTCGGAAGCTGAAGAGTAGCACACCTTTGCAGAGTGCGGGCATGTATAAGCTGGACTGCGAGTGTGGTCTTTCATGCATTGGTCAAACAAAACGCAGTGTATCAACCTGGGTGAAAGAGCGCATAGCAGATGTCAAGCAGTTTGCAGTCTGTGAACATATTATTGACAAACCAAACCATTCAATTAAGTTTGATAATCCTTCAATCCTTGCCAAAGAGAAAATATATTTTCCCAGAATGCTACGCGAGGCTATTGAGATTAAAAACTACCACCAGCTTGGGGTCCTGTAATACATCTCATCAAGGAACAAGCAAGACAGGACTGCAAAACCTTAATTTCCAAATGGTGTAAAGATATCTTATCTGTTAAAACGTAGTTTAGGAGTCTTTATTTTTAAAATATTATAATTAGTAATAAGGTAGTCTGGGAGTTTTTCTTTGCAGCGATTCTTTTCTCCTCTGTACGCCTCATTTGTGAAATTCTGCTTGGTAAATTATTAAAATAAAATAATTAATTCCTTCTGGCACATGCGTAACTGTCTTTACAGATTAGGCCCATCAGGTATGTATGTACAAACAGCAACACAGTTAACTATACACTTCAGAAATGGGAAATACTGCAAGAAAGAGAAACGCATCGCACTTGAACACGTCGTGTTATGTATGTGTGCGTCTACGAGTATAAATTGGCTATTATTCAAAAGAAGAATTATATTAATTATATGAATGAATCATAAATATAATATGATGCATTAAGAATATAGCTAGTTTATTTCATCCTGGCATTCGTCCGAAAGGTGAATTATAATTTTGACTAATGCAGGTGTCTTGTTGAAATAAAACCTCTTCTTTTTTGTGAATATAGGTTTTATTTCAACAAGATACCTAAATTTGTCAAACTGTACAAACAACTACAGTGACAAGGGCACGTCACACATACACAAACGTTTTTGATTTCAAGTTGACATAATATACATATATGTATCTCTTTCAAGCGTTATCATTTTCTCTTTGCCCTGTCTTTAATGGAAAGTTAAGTGTGTTGCTGTTTGTACACCTTTGTTTGTTTTCTCAAAGTGGGTAGTTTGCACAAATTGTAACTTTGACAAAGGAGAATATCTTATCTCAGTCAACCCGTGACCATGGTAAGCCAAAAAGCTTCCGAAACGTCAGGAACTCAAATGAGATAATATACGCGATATAATCCGTTAAACTGTTTTATTTAAATGAGCAATAATCGCGGAAACAGAAGAAAATATTTTATATTAAGCGTATATCATGTTCAGCGTAAATATGTATATCTCCTCTGCATGTGCCAATTATAAATTAGTTATAACACAATTGCAAAAGTTTTAAGTATAATTAAGATAGGCTAAGTACTAATATTGTAATGGTTAAGAATTATTTTGACAAAATTACTGACTGTTGAGTTTGTTTCAGCTTTTTTCTCAACAGTGGTCTCCTCTTGGGAAATGCCGTAGAGTCAGACTTGTAAAAGTGCCCTTGTGGCCCACTTACAGAATAAACAATTTGAATTTGGCAGTGCTTTTTATTTGCATTATATCAATTGTGTTTAAGGAGTAGTCCGGAAAAAGAAAGCTACTTTTTTGTCGTTTATTCTGACTTATTTACAACAAACACTTCATACCCAATATGGTACAAAATACCTGAGTAATACCAGGATTAATATTAAACCCCGTTAGTTTAATATTAATCCTGGTATTACTCAGGTAATTGGTAATTGATCATATAAAAAACATTATCTGAAGCAGGACTACCCCCTTGTAATCATTCTGCAGCTATAAAATATCCTCTCCTTAATAAGTTCAGATGAGTAGATAATTAAATACACCTAGATCTACGGGTAAAAGGCTCTCAAAATGGACGTAGTCTTTAATTATGTATGTTTTAATTGATAATAACATATTTAAAGAAAGTGAAAAAAAAACAAATAAGATCAAAACTGCGGAAAAGCAATTTTTTTCGGATTTCAATGTGTTGCAAATAGGTAGAGCTTTTTAGGGTTCCGTAGCCATAGTGACAACAACGGAACCCTTATAGTCTGGTCATGTCTGTCCGTCCGTTCGTATGTCACAGGCATTTTACTCAAAAACTACAATATGTATAATTGATGAAATTTTGATTTTTGGGGCACTCCATACATGTATGTAACCGAAAATGTTTTTCCAGCAAATATCAATGTATACAGCATATAATTCTACAGTCCTTTTAAAAACAATTTATTCCAAAAAGAAATTTTGATTTAGTTAAGAATTTTCGGAAATAATGGCATAAAATATTCCAAATCAATTTTCTAACCTCCACAACTTCCTTTCAATTTGTGAAGAGGTAAATTATCACCATTACAGATGGTATTAAAACTGGTATCCACGGCACTAGTTTAGCAGTTTTTTGCGGATACACATTGATTAATATAGTGTATGAGGTAATAACAGTTAATCAGAGATCACAACATTATTAAAAAATAATGCTAGGCCCTAAAATTACTATTTATAGAAACATCCCAACTCTACTGTAGCTTTAAATATTTGATATTTTGTGGTGATCTGATCACTTATTTTTGCCGTATATGTACTAATGTACTGACTCGAATAATGTACCTACTCAATACATTATTCGAATGTTTTCACCGTCATTTTCCTTGCCAAAAATTTAAAGATTATTTTCAAGAACATTTCCGATTAATTATAAACAATCAGAAAATATTAATTATTTGTTTTGAAGTACCTATTCGAAAAAAAAACATGAAGTTTATTCTTAGGATATCGTTCAAATGAGAGGAATGGATCAACCTACGAATAATGAGCCTGCTTCGATTTGTACCGTCTACGTCTTGTAATACATATATCTATATCACAGCTCTTCATGCATTCGCTTTTTCGCTGAAGCCTCTATAAAGTTTTTGAAATCTTGCCGTTCCCTTACATACGCAGCACACTCTTCCACAAGGCGCAAAAACTCCTTGACGTCGAACGAATAGTTAGTAAATTTCGCGTGGGACACACCTCCTGGTCCGTGACCCTAAAACATTAAACAAAATGACACAATTAATATTAAATTACCAGAAATTAAACCCGAAGGTTTAACGTACAGTGTAAATGCATACATTTACACTGTACGTTATGAAAAACAAATAAAACCGAATTGACAAGCAACATAAAGTGTATCAATCACGAAATCATCAAATACGAAACGCATATACGGCAATCCCTTTAGTACGAGTATATTCTCGAGACCCTACATAAGCGACGTCCTAAATTACACTATATTTTATCGAATTTAAATCGAGTGGCATACTAAGAGCTTTAAGCCTCGCTTTATTGTTGCTAATACCAGCTTTTTTGAAGGACACATATTATCAAAACAAGATTATAATTAAGTTTACCTACTTAGGATGTTAAATTTACCTGGTCTTGTGGTATTAATTTCGTTTTGTCCTGCCACGTTACATATTTGAGTCCCCGCAACCGCGCCAGATCTGCGTAACAATTCGGATCTTCACAATTGTACCTGTAAATAATACAATAAAAATATTATTACATAATGGGCAAACATTTGCCAAACGTCAATTTAATATCTTTTTTTTTAATAAGCGACGATAATAAAGTAATCCCAGTAACATTTATTAGGTCTTTCGATAAAAATATAACTACTACCCCACTCTCAATTAATAGTACAGGTCCTTCTCTTTTGATGTTCACAAAAGCCGCCTTTTTTACGCGAATACATATATTGATATATGTTATGTAGCTAAGAAACAAACCGCACGTGGGTAGGTAACATTGGATTCTGTTGCCGTGGCCAAATGACATAATTATTCTGCACCTTGCAAAAATAGGGCTGTCAACCATTAAAACGAATAAAGAATCTGGAGAAAGGCAGCACTAAAAGAAGACTGTGGCCGAAGTTCTACGAGAAAGGGGGGAGTGGAAAACGGATAAACTCTCTGATGAATGGCTAGAGGCTCAGAAGCGGAGACTCAAAAACCGCTTCGTGCCTAATATTGGAAAAGCGCAACTGACACAAAACCAAACCAAATTCAAAGCAGCAAATAACAATGTGCAGTTGTTTATTAACCATGGCCTGTATTTTTTGGATGGCATCGACACGGACTTTGCGGCTACGGGTACTTCAGCAGTCGACCTGCCGGAGGGGATGCTTAAAAGTCGACCGTATGGTGGGCGTTTCCCCTCTGTGGCGTAAAAGTTTATTTCAAACCGTTTTTATTATAGATTATCTAAATCCAAGAATAGCGGCCATGAAAATAAATATTCAAAATAGATCAATTATCGTCACTACTATACATGCCTACATGCGGAAGTGATGTCATGCCAGAATTCACTGGCCCCCATTTCATAAACGTGACAGGTGACAATTGACATCGACAATTCGACGTACATTGCTGAGTCGCCGAGTAAGTGTATGCCTGGCATCATGACGGAGAAGTAATGTATGCCGAATTGTCGTTGTATGAGTGCTATAAGTGCAATAACAAGTGAAAGTAATGAAGAATCCGTATTCATCCTGGGGGACTATAACGCCCATCGCTGTGAGTTATTTGACAGTGTGTTAAATTCCCAATAGGATAAGTACCTAGTCTTCCACGATGCTCGATTCGGGTTCAGAGCCGGACCTTCTACTGAAAGCGTCATATTGAGATTAAAACACACGGTCAAGTATTATGCAGACAGGAAGACGCATGTATGTACGCTTTTTGGATCTGTGGGGTGTTTGACCTTCTCCCATATGACATTCTCTGGGGTAAATTAGAGTTCAGGAGTTAATAGGAACTCAGTAGCACGCATGCCAGTTGTCACGTAGGGGGTATTTGTGATAACAATATCAGCTATGCGGATGACATGGTGCTGCTGGCTCCCTCTGTGGATGCACTAAGACAACTTCTCAGAAGCGTACTGAAGACGAAACGTACTGTAAGAAACACGGTCTGCTTTATAAAAGTAAAAAAAAGTGAAGTCATGGTCTTTAAGACCAGTAGCAAGGTGACCTAAAAGTGTTCCGTAAGTAACCTTGAACGGGACGGCGCTAAATAGGGTAAGCAATTCAAGTTCCTGAGGGCCTACTCCGAAATTCGAAAAACGAAGTTCGTATGGCGCCATCCCGCTCAGTTAAATACAGTAACATGAGAACGAGAGGGACAGCACGTTACGAAGTTCGTTTGTCGGGTTTCGGAGTAGCCCTTCTGGGACACTATGTTACCGATGACCTTAAAGATGATGTGAACATGGAGAGGGAACGCAGAGCATTGTCCGTTAAGGCTAATATGTTGCCGCGTAGGCTAATATGTAGACGCAGTGAAAATAACACTTTAGAGCGTACTCTACATCGATGTATGCGGGCAGCCTACGGGTCAAATATAGGCTAAAATCGTACAGTGCTCCTGTATCATAATGGATTTAGAGCGCTGATGGGGTTGTCACGCTTCTACAGCACGTCAAAGATGTTTACGGAAGTCCGCACGGATGGCTTTCACCCCATCCAGGGAAAGAAAGTAGCATTTCTCTTAAACAGACTGCGGGGCAGCAACAAGAGCATACTCAGCATGATTAAATAATTGCATAAAGTCGAATATGCAATTTAATTTTTGACTGTAATTGACATACTTATTAATTTATTATTATTACTAACTCTTATATTTATAATTATGTATTTTAATACAATAACAAAATGGATCAATGTCATTTGATAAATATTTCTTTTAAATTTAAATAGAATATACATATATTAATACTTTTTTGGTAAAACAAATTAAAATAATTATGTTACTTTTAAACAAACAGTGCGAGGTATTAACATACGTTGCGACGTCACGGAGCGGCTGTTAGCGTGACAATGCGCGGCAACCTCATGTAGTCCTCACTAATGAGGCCGCCGGCAGGCACGTTTAGTCGCGCGGCGAAATGGCGAAGTGCACCGCGATTGAGCTCACTCTTAATCTTGGACATCTTCTTCTTTCTGTGCCTCTTCCCATTATTTGGGTCGGCCCTCCTCGGTCTCATGCGCCAGGTCTGTCGATCCTGGGTTGTCTTTTCGTTCTCATGACATGCCCGTACCATCTCATGCGGGATTCCTTGATCTTGTCAGTGATTGGGGCGACTTTGTAGCTTCCTCTGATGTGTTCGTTACGCACTTTATCGAGTCTCGTTACACCGGCTGCCCACCTCAACTTCTTCATTTCTTTGACATGGAGTTTTTGTTGATACGCTTGTTTGATCACCCAGCATTCAGCACCGTACAAACATAACAGCTCTCACAGCTATTTTGTAGACCTTGCCTTTGGTCTTTATCGGCATACGGCGGTCACAAAGCACACGGTGAGCGCCCTCCATTTTTGCCAGGCTACATTTACCCTATGTGTCACGTCCATGTCCACATTTGCGTCCGCGGATAGGATCGGTTACATATCGACATACGTATCGACATAAAAAACTATTTTTTTATAGAAATTATTCCCATTAAATCCATAAAATCGAATCTACCACAAACAAAGAAGGTACGTCCCAATTATTGGCAGTTTATACCATCAATTGGCACCCTTCGTCCGTCGTAAATGTCGTAAATGACATGAAAAGCTATCTTGTTCATCCATCGGAAATCATACATTTTTCAAGACTAAAAATAGCCAATGTCACTCTTAATCATCAAATGTAATTCTATGCAATCACATTTATCTATTGCCTCGTTGATGCAAGATAAAAACAGAAATCAAGAAACCCTTTACAGTAACAGTGGTTAAGGATGTATCAGTTTAGGTACTTACACTTCAAATGTAGCTGCCCAGTCAGGTAGGAAGAGAAGATGCGTGAGTCCGGCTCCGTGCATGCCAATGAACACGTCAGTGTTGTGAGTAATTTCCAGCTGCTTAGCGAACGGAACAGTCTTATCATATACTACTCTTTCCACGTGATATGCTTTGACTTTAAGTAAAGCTTCCAATATTTCCTTTTCGTTTAGAATCGCTCTGTAGGTTGTACCGCGAGACAGCAATGTCACTCTAACTTTATCATTTAGCCGAACTTGTGGCTTAATATTGAAGGAATGAAGAATATGCTTCGAGAATGCGTGGAATAGACCGCTTCTTTCACAGCCATATATCTGAAAAAAAAAACATCTTACAATGCACATGTTTTAATATAACTAAATGTATAAATGTAATACTAGCCCTAACCGGTGTATCGCCGTTTCGCTTTGCGAACTTGGCTGATACATTTTGGCTCGGCATCTATAATAGATGCTGACCAGTCTTCCAACAACACATCTTGTTATCTTTGATACGGAATTACCAAAACACTAGAATACCAAGAATACCAAGGAGTATTAATAGAGTATATATATAATAATCGAATTCCTAAAGTATTTTTGGATTTTTTTAATTCTTTGGAATTTTAAGAATCTGTCAAGTGGATAATCGTGAAATGGGTTATCTAAAAACATGCTCTTCAAGCTTCAACTTACCAAAGGAGTATTATAATATAAACCAAAAATCATCCTAGGTAGAAGAGGAAACACCACATTTTTAAAGCACACCACCTTTCCTCTGAATGTCTTCAAATCCCATATAGGATTAACAGTGAAGGCTTTGAAAGTATCTTGAAATGCTGAACCATATGTAAATGTCTCCCAGACCAGGATATGGTTGTCTCTCGAGAAGGTGGTCACGTGGGTGGAGTTGACGTGAAGTGATGCATACAAGTTGAAGAAGTCACAGAAGTGGTGATACATGTTTACAGCTGGAAAAATACAGATATATACAGGGTGTTTGGTAACAGGATGCAAAGTTGAAAGGAGGTGATAGCTTAGGCCATTTAGAACATTTTAAGCGATATGTGTTAGGCAAATGTTATTGGTTTTTTTTTTATTTAAGTTTTAAGATTTTTCTGGGAAAACTCCAAAATTTCAGACTACATCGACAATAGTACTTTTTTACGTAGGTAGCATTTTTTGTATTTTTTTTTGTATTGTGAAATGTCTATCGTACACCATAAAAGTTATTTGAAACATCTGTGTCTACAGAAAAAAAAACTACAGCGATTTAAAAATTAAATAACATGAAAAAAAAATTATTTAAGTGTTTGCTAAGGACGGTAAAAAAAAAAAAATAGCCCCGGTTCTTCAAACCATTTAAGAAACATGTTTGGCTATTGCCCTTTCATTTAAGCTATCAAGCACGACTGTAGCTATCATATCTTTAAAAATAAGCCACTTAAACCAACTAGAGAGCTAAAATGTTTCACTCTACTTGTGATACTTGTGATGAATCTAATTATGATTTTGTAATAAAACATTGGTTCTTAATACTAAGTTGGCGTTTACCTGACATTTGAAATGTTTTGAAAGGGTTAAGTGCAGTCGCGGCGGGCGGCGTTTAACAAAGATGACTCAGCTGTTTTACCTTTGAAAATAAGCTACCTGAACTGAAAAGAGGGAATTTGTATTTCTTTAAAAATAAATTAATTAAATAAATTAAATATAAATTAAGCATAAAAGTTAAGTTATTTATTTCCACACTTAATTTAAAAACAAGAAACAATCATCGATCGTTTTCAAAACGGGACCCGCCGTTTCGAATACAAGCACGAGCCCGTCTTCTTATGGTATACGATAGACATTGCACAATACAAAAAAAATACAAAAAAATGCTACCTACATTAAAAAAAGTACTATTGTCGATGTAATCTGAAATTTTGGAGTTTTCCCAGAAAAATCTTAAAACTTAAATATAAAAAAACTAATAACATTTGCCTAACACATATATCGCTTAAAATGTTCTAAATGGCCTAAGCTATCACCTCCTTTCAACTTTGCATCCTGTTACCAAACACCCTGTATATAATTAATGTCATGTTTACAGTTGGAAAAATCAGTACAAATACTTGATATTATAAAATGTATAAATGTGCAAGTAACTCTCTATGTTACCTTTTCACGCTTAAACCGCTGAACCGATTTAGATAAAATAGGTATGAGGATAGTTGGTGACTCTGGAAAAGTTATGATATAGGATAGTCTTTATTTCAGCAATCTTTACTAAAATTGGTGGAAGTTCCCATGGGGCTTTCGGTATCACGGGCGGAGCCGCGGGTAAATGCTACTAACTAGCTAACTGCGCTGGCTCAGGGACCCAAAATGAGTCTTGGAAACCGACACAAAAGCACGCCACTTAATCTCTCGCCGGTTAATGGGTCCGAGCACACGCAGATCCGCCTCCACCAGATCTATCCAGCGGTACTTAGGTCCACCGACTGGGCGTCGTCCAGTTGGTCGACCCAGGTATGCTCTCTTCACCTGCCGATCCTCTCTCATTTGCTCAAGGTGGCCATGCCAGCAAAGACGATGGGACTTGGTCACACCAATGATATCCGGTTCGACCACCTGTTCCTGTATTTCGGCATTTTGAATGATCCTCCAATTCCCATTGTCCATTGTGACAGGTCCCAGATTTTTTCTGAATACCTTACGTTCCGCTACTAAAAGGCTATGCTCCTACCTAAGCGTTAACGTCCAAGCTTCACACCCATACAATTAAACATACAAGGTAGTGTCATATGTACTGCTACAAAGACCGAACCGTACACGAAACAAATCCTAAGCGATTATCAGTGTGGCTTTCGCAAGAATCGCAGTATCTTATACCAGATCTACCTACTAAAACATCTAATTGAAAAAAGTTGGGAGTACGCGCAGAGTATTCACTCACTATTCGTAGACTTCACAAATGCATACGACAGCATAGACCGGGGCGCCCTGTATTCCATTTTAAAAAGCTTTGAAATCACCAAAAACCTTGTCGGTATGATCCAAGTTGCTACTAGCGAAAGCCGAATGCGGGTCAAAGTGGGCAATCAGCTAACAGCAGAGTTCACGAGTACCAGACTGAAGCAAGGCGGAGCATTGTCTCCTTGTCCTTCTCTTCAATTTGGTTTTAGAACATGTTGTCCGGAAATTACTTGCATTTGATTCCGGAGTAGAGCTAAATGGAAGGCATAGGTTGATAAGATACGCAGATAGATGACTTACAGATGCATAATAGGGGAAAACCGTGAAGAAGGCTCATAGTATAGCCAGTAATCAGTGTAACAGAACTAAACCGGTGTTACCTCTTCATGAAACCAGTAGTGTGTTTGTTAAACCGGCCGATAAAGAGGAAATAAGTAAAATTATTTCAAATTTGAAATCAAAAAATCTTTTGGATTTCATGAAATTTCTTCCTTTGTGTTAAAACACATTGCGAATTATATTCTGGAACCACTTGTCTATTTAGTAAATCTCTCTATTTCTGAGGGAAAAATTCCAAAGAGGCTAAAACAAGCGAACGTGAAACCTTTTCACAAACAAGGTGACAAACTGTGTGTTAAAAATTATCGGCCAATATCTTTGTTAACTGCATTTTCTAAGGTATATGAAAAACTAATGGCTAACCGCCTTTACACCTACCTAACCTTGAACAAAATTATAGCAAATGAGCAATTTGGCTTTCAAAAGGGAGTTTCTATTGCAGATGCATTGTTTGAACTATCCAACTATATCTATGAATCTCTGAATCAGCAAGATAACGTAATTGCAATTTTTATCGATCTATCTAAGGCCTTTGATCATGTTGATCACAAAATACTACTCGATATATTAGACCGATACGGTGTTAGAGGAATTACCAATAACTGGTTTGAATCATATCTCACGCAACGCGAACAATGTGTCACAGTTCCTTCCTTAGATGATAAAACCTCTACAATATCTAATTTAAAATCAGACAGTACGCAACCTACTGTTGGTGTGCCCCAAGGAAGCATATTGGGGCTAATTTTGTTTTATTGTATGTAAATTTTTTGCCAAGGATATCTCCGAACCGAGTAATTATGTTTGCAGACGACGTCTGTATACTCTTTAGATTTAAAAGGAACGAAACGGAGAATCCCCGTCCGCTGATCGAAGAGTCTTTGTCAAAGATTGTAATTGGCTCAAAAGTATTAATTTAACAAATATAAGTAAAACGAAACTAGTTCATTTTAGGAATATAAAAACCGATACTGTAAATCTAAGCATAAGTATTAACGATGTATCCGTGGTAACTGTAAAAAAGGAAATTTTTAGGTATCCTGGTGGATGAACATTTCAATTGGAAATACCATGTCGATACTATATGTAATAAGCTTAGCAGTTTCATTTATGCACTGCGCAGCTTAAGAAGAATATCCACCAAAAAGGCGGCTATTCAATCTTATTACGCTTTCTTTCAGTCCCATGTCACATTTGGATTAGCTATCTGGGGAAATTGTGTAAATATCCAGCGATTATTTAAATTACAGAAGAAGTGTTCGTATTTTGGATGGATTAAAGTCTCACCGTGAATCGTGCAGAGACTCTTTTAAGAATTTGGGTTTGCTTACTTTGACATCTCTCTATATAATAGAGCTCTGCAAACTTGTTCGACAATTTCCAGATAAATATCCACGAAAAATAAATTTTAAAAGTGACAGATTAAATTTCGTTTATGCGCATGACGTCAAAGCCTCTATTGGCAAAACCGCCGTATTTTTGAGGTGCCACCTGCACGTTGCCGCCAAGGTATACAACGCCTTGCCATTTGAAATCAAGTCCCTACTGGGTACTAAATTTATGGCCTCTCTAAAAAGATACCTTATTGATCTATGTCCATATAATTTAAATGAATATTATAACTATAATGTTTAATTTGTTAAATTTGTGCATACTTTGCTACACCAAACTTGGTACAATTGTATTGAAACATTTATATTGTAACACCTCTATGTACACACATACAATTTATAGCAAATAAATAAATGAATGAATGAATGAAAAGTGGCTGTATCGGCCAGGATTTTGGAGGAAGTATTTAGCAGCAAAGGTGGGTCTCAGGATTAACCATGGGAAGTTGGAATAGTGTTATGACGCCTAGAGACCATTTACATTTCTAAGAAATTTAGATTTAATTATTATTATTTTTAATGTATTATTCACTTTGACCCCTAAGAGATCTTATGCATGTCAGTAGAATTCGATCAAACTATAATATTTAATTTTATTGCATGTCGTGACGCCTAGTGACTTTATACATCTCTAAAAAATATATTGATCCGGAGGATCTGTACATCTCCTCTGCGTGTACCAATTATAAATTAGTTATAACACAAATGTAAAAGTTTTAAGTATTATTAAGACAATATTGTAATAGTTAATTGGTACACGCATATTAATTGTTTTATATACTCTGACATTTAGAATTTTATTCTAGACACATTCTAGATTCTTTTTTCTTTTCTATTGACAATCCTTTTGGGATTTATACTATTGATTATTTTAATTTTTAAAATGACGATTTTATTTATAATATTATACTTAAGTTAAATGATCTGATTAGGTTTTTGTGGGTTTTCCCTAATCCTTGCAACAAATGTTGGATCATATTGTATGTCTCACAGCAAAGACTTCTCTCAATGTAACTGACAATTCGAAATTGCTTGTACCTAGGCCTACTTTCATAAAGCATATTTTGATTTGATTTGAATACCTCAACATGAAGCGCTACCGGAACAATCGAGCCAAACGAGAGGACCTACTTGTAGGGAAAAACTCATACAGGGGCGTGGACAAATTTAAGTACCTCGGGTGCACTGTGACGGATACGCATACAAGAGAGGACGAAATCAACATCCGCATCCAGAACCTCTTGCGATGCAGTGCTGCTCTCCATAAGGTTCTAGCGTCCAAGCTTCTTAGTAAACCAACTAAGCTCCGGATATATAAGACCGTTATCCACCCTATTATTTTTTTAATTTTGAAATGCGCCTACAGATACGTATTAATACATTCGATCAATATCAAGTTTACAGCGGGAGAAATACAAATTTATATACGCTCAACGTCACCCGCATGTCACCTACTCTCACATCTCTTACCAGCACTTGACGGAGCTTGGGTTGGTTGTCTTTCCCTCAAGCAAGTTATGATAATGAGGAGTGCCTGCTATTTTATCAAGATTTTTGGTCGAATTCAATTTCTGAACAATTTTTTATCTACTATGTATTTATTTCCCACAAAAACGTTTAATATAAATTTTATTTGGTCAAAATATTATTTGACAGAAGATGTTTACAGCAACCTTCATAAGAACATCTATCCAACTTTTGTTGCCAAAAGATTTACCTAAGCAAACAATTATTACTTGAGTCATGTTTGTTTAAATGATTTTTTACCGTAGGTACGGTAGTTGATCAAATACCTATTATGTATTATAAATTCCTAACTGTTCATAGGCTAGGTGTTTTTGCGCAAAAAAATATAGATTAAGAAGCATTGCCGCAACTGGAAATAAATTGTGCATTTGTAGGAACGATTCGCTGTCAGAAACTTATTGTGTCCCCAATAGAAACGAACCGCTACTGGAAAGGTAGGTTAGGTTATAACTGCGTTCCCAACAGAAACGAAACGCTATCGGAAAAGTAGGTTAGGTGAGGAGTGCGACCTTACCAAAAACGAACCGCTACCGCAAGAGTAGATTAGGTTAGAACTGCAACTTTAACAGAAACAGACCGCTATCGCTCAAGTAGGTTCAGTAAAAGTTGAAACTGCGACTCCAACAGAAATCAACCACTTTCAGAAAAATTGGTTAGGTCAGGTTAGGACGCCGACGCTTACACATACGTTCTACATACGTTTGAAAAAGACATTGAGCACAAAAAGCGTGCCACGCGTCAAAAACCGGGACGTAACCGACACAAATGCACAAATGACAAAATGAAAAGGGGATTTTTTTTATTTGTAAATACTTATGTAGGTAGATCCGTAGAGTAGTTTCATATTTAATTTATAATAGTCTTATCGATTACTGTTTTTTTTATGCTATTGTGTTATTGAAATTCTAATAAAATATAATTATAATGAAAATGAATAATCAAAATATGTTTATCCCTTTTCCGCCTGGGGTCGCGTTGCACGCGGTAATAGCGCCATCATTGTCTGTCATGAACATATTTGGAACCGTTTCGAACAGATCAGGGTTGCCTACGGTATAAAAATATTTCCCCTAAACAATCAATACTTTTTTTAAAACATAAATAACTATGTTAAATATGTCTTTATGAAATTGAATTGAAGCAAACATCTTATAAATATTTGTTTCTGGAAGGATACAAAATATCTGAGGTTCTGTGTATTCTCCGAAAATTAAATCGTCGTTGAAATTTAAGAAGATAGATAATTACAGACATACATAGCAGTATTATGATAAAGAGCAGCATTTATTTTCATACTTTTTTAACCAACTTATCACATCATAGGAGTTTGGAATAAAACTTTTGATAAAATTTTCATGTTTTATACCTATATACAGACCCACATATATATATATCAATTATGAAAGTAATCAATATATTACTTTTAATAAGAGGATCAAACGTATGTGTCAAATAAGCTAGATTATGCCAAAAATATAGGGAATTGAAATAATGTTTTACTAGCAACACTAAGAGTAAAAAATGTCGCCAGTTGTTTTAACTCTTTCAACGCCAACGACGGCTGTGGCCGACAACTAAAAGTCGTGCCACGGACGCCACGTCGGCCACAGCCGTCCAAATTTCAATAATCAAAAACTAAAGTATTTATCAATCCCTGTTGATTTTGGAGCTCTTCTGATTTTTTTGCTCTGGCGTCAGTGGCACGGTAAATTGCTCCACCGCTTGGCGTTCAATAGGGTACAGGCATGAATTTTCTTTATCGCTTTTCTTAACTAAATATCAAAATACCGTATAAACGATTTCAAAATCTGAAATTAAAATTTAAATCGGCCAAGAAACACGCAAGATATAGGCATTTTAAACTGCTAATTAGACGGCGATTTGACAGAGAGGTCCGACATGTACTGTTACGTCATAGTCTACGCCGGCCATATAAACTCCATATTGCTAGAAAGAGATAGAATGAAATGTTTGATGGCTTATATCTTGGTTATTTTTATAGTTATTCGAAAAATTATTTTTGTCTTCTGTTTATTACATGAATGAGCTTTTAATAAAGCAAAAATTAAAATTCATGCATATTCCCTATAGGTTAATGAATTTTTAGTGTTATTTACATGAATTTGATGCAGAAACAGCAGATTCTCATGTGAAAAGTAATGCCGTGTGTTTTGTTGTGATTTATTTTACGCTGCATTTTCCCATTCTCACGGACTAGTTTCATGGTCAGTGTCAAATTGTCAACTGACTTGAGGTAAGCCTGACAGAAGCCTACAGGCTTCTATCAAGATACACGCGTGTGGCTCCTTACAGTGATTATTTTAAACCATATTTCGTTACTAGACCATGCCCGCAACTTCGTTCGCGGGGAGATAAAGTCATAACCACAGTTTTTTCGACAGCTTAGTCGAGAAAAAAATATCCTATAACCATCTGTGAATACCCAGCTACGAGGGCTGCTATTTATATATCCGGAAACCGGGATTACAATCTTCTTAAATAGCATATTTGACCGCCATGGTAAAATTTGAACTTTTTTAAGTATATAAGGTATATTTTTTCTTCCTTATTAACGCTCGTGTTTTGTTTTTGACGGGTTTTAAATGTCATCTCGCAGCAAGAATGGAACTCACTCGTGAAAATATTCGTGCTATGATTTATTATGATTTTCGGCGTGGTTTAACGCAACAACAGTGCATAGATCAACTAACTTCAACTTTTGGTGATGAAGCCCCATCTAAAACTACTGTGTATCACTGGTTTAGTGAGTTCAATCGTGGACGTAGTATGCTTACGGACGAAGTTAAGGCAGGTCGCCCGAAATCGGTCGTTGTACAACAAAATATCGAGGCTGTGCGAAAACTTATAATGGACGACCGACATGTTACGTACCGCGAGATAGAGGCGACTCTGGGTATTTCTATGACCAGCATTAATAGCATATTACATAATTATTTGGCTGTAAAAAAAATTTGTTCGCGTTGGATACCCCACAACTTAACAAATGAGCAAAAACATGCTCGCGTCGAATGGTGCAATAAAATGTTAAAAAATTATAACCGTGGTGACTCAAAAGCCGTTTATAACATCTATACAGGTGACGAATCCTGGATCTATGCATACGATCCCGAAACGAAGCAACAATCAACGGTATGGGTGTTTCAAAATGAGCCGAACCCTACGAAAGTTACTCGTGCAAAAAGTACATTGAAACAAATGGTGGCCTGCTTCTTCGGTATTAATGGCCATGTAGCTACAGTGCCACTAGAAAACCGTAGAACGGTTAATTCAGAGTGGTACACGACCATTTGCTTACCGGAAGTATTTGAACAAATTCGTAAAACTAACCAGCGACGAAGAATCATTCTTCATCATGACAATGCCAGCTGTCATACGTCACGCGAAACAACTCTATTTTTGGAGGGTCAAAATGTGGAATTAACGGGTCATCCGCCGTACAGCCCTGACTTGGCACCCAACGATTTTTATTTATTTCCAAATATAAAGAATAAATTACGCGGTCAACGATTTTCGACCGCTGAAGATGCTGTCGACGCATTCAAACAACACGTTATGGAGGTACCTCAGGCGGAGTGGCAGAAGTGCTTTAAAAATTGGTTCACGCGAATGCAAAAGTGCATAGATCATCAAGGGGAATACTTTGAAAAACAATAAAACTATTTTCAGCCGTGTACGTTTGTTTGTTTTTTTGTTTCCGGATATATAAGTAGCAACCCTCGTACCCGCCGTGTACCAAAAATAGTTCATGTGTTTATTTGGCGTTATGAAGCCACATACAAACACATGAAAACCCAAAAAAAAAACAATTTTAGATTCATTGATCTCCAAATACATTTTTTTTATATTTTCAATGTACATACATTTAAGTTTTACATCTTTATATTAGTATATAGATTAGTTTTGTAGGTTTTGGTAAGCTAATTATATTATTTTTATTTTCGGAAGGAACGTTTTTCTCAGCTCTGGGCTGGTAATAACTACATTTAAGGGTTATCCATCCACCAAGTAAATGTAGCAGGTGTAAGTTATTCAATTAGGTATATTATCATCGGGGTCTAATTGAATGAACTTTCTAACAATTCGGCATGTATTTAGTATAGCGGCTTTCTGTAGAATTATGTAAATAGAAGATTTTAGGCCTAGTAATTTTAAGCTGTGGTGTAAATGTTTTGGGATGACGCCTGTTGTGGATAGGATTACAGGTACTACATACACTTTCTCTTGTTTCCATATTCTACCAACTTCGTCTTTTAGGTCTGCATATTTAGTTATTTTTTCTGTGATGGTCTTCTGTATACTGTGTGTATTAGGGAATGATATGTCTATGAGGTAAGTGATTTTATTTATTTTATCCATTAATGTAATGTCTGGTCTATTATAGTGAATGGTGCGATCTGTGAGTATGGCGCGGTCATAGTATAATTTATGTGTGGTGTTATCTAGTACTGTCTGCGGAGTATATTTGTAGTATGGGCTGTGAGTGTCTTGAATAAGATTATGTTTGTGTGCCAGGTTTTGATGAATGATGTTTGCGATTTGATTATGCCTGTGTGTATAGTCTGTCTGTGTTAGCGTTGTGCATGATCCGGTTATGTGCTGTATGGTTCCTGATTGGGTGTGACATATGCGGCATTTGTCGTTTGTAGCTGAAGTATCTTTTATAATGTATTATCGGTAGTTTTTAGTATTTATTATTTGGTCCTGGATTGCAATAATGAAACCTTCTGTTTCTGGGAATAGATGCCTATTTTCAACCACGCGTTTGATGCATTGGTGTCTATGTAAGTTAGTTCAAAGTCGTGGGGATGTCGTCCATGAAGTACTTTTTTCTTCCAATTGTTTATCTGTTGTGCTTGTGGATCGTTGTTGTTACTGTTGTCAGGGTTTTGCGCTTCGAGTTGTACGTGTAGATTGAGTGAGTGAAGTTGAAGTCATTTTGGACTATTGCGTTGTGTATATTGCTTGGGATTTCGCCTGAAAGAATGTCTGTAAGCTGTATATTTCTTTTTGCCAAAGATGCTTAATATTTATTATGCCTCTTCCTCTCTTATGTCTTTTAATAGTAAGTCTTTCTATTGCAGATTTAGGGTGTAAATGGTTGTGTTTTGTTAGTGTTGTGCGTGTAGTTCGTTCTACGGCTTCTACATCCGTTTTGGACCATTTTATAATGCCAAATGAATAATTTAGGATGGGAATGGCGTAGGTGTTTATGGCTTTAGTAAAGTTTTTGCCAGATAATTGAGTTTTGCATATTTTACTTAATCGGTTTTTGAATTCAGTAGTTAATGTTAGCTTCGTGATATTATGGTCCAATCCTCTTAACTGTTTGTATCCAAGATATTTATATAGATCGTTCGCTTCCATAGCTGTTATACTGTTGTTGTCGTCTAACGTATAGTTTCCTGGTTGTATTTTTCCTTTTATTATATGTGTTTTACATTTATCAATGCCAAATTCCATGTTACTATCTTTACTGAATGTTGTTGTGATATCTACTAATTTCTTCATGTCTGTGTCTGTTTTGGCGTATAATTTTATGTCATACATATAAGGTGCGAGATGTATGTATCTATTGAGGAGTTTCTGAAATTATATCTAACTCGGCTTTTGTTCAGTAGGTGTGATAAAGGGTTCAGGGCGAGGCAAAACCACACGGGACTCAAGGAATCGCCTTGATAGATACCTTTCTTAATAGAGATAGTGCGTGTATTTACTGTATTATTACCGAAATTTACTTGAAGAGTGGTTTTCCATTGAGACATAATATTACGTAAAAAGTGTATTAATTTCGGGTCTATTTTATATATTTTCAAAATTTGTAGTAACCAGGAATGAGGGATGCTATCAAACGCTTTTTTGTAATCAATATATGTGCAGTGTAGGTTTCTATTTCTTGCAGTCGCGTGTTTGTGGATGGTAGAATCTATGATCAGCTGCTCCTTACATCCCATGTGGTCCCGCCTGCATCCCTTCTGCTCCTGCGATATGATCTGGTTGTGTTCAATATGACTATTGATTTTCCTAGTTATTGCTGACGTTAATATGTTGTATATAGTGGGTAAGCATGTTATTGGTCTGTATTGTTCTGTGGAATGAGTTGTTTTGGGCAGCGTATTGGGACCGAGCGCGACGACAGCGCCACGTGATAGGCGGCCATTATGGACAATATTGTCACCGCTGTCAAACAAGAAGTAAGTAAATATTGTGAAAAATATTAATGAAATCTTGTGTTATTTTTGGTGTTATTACAATTCACAACAACCCATCTTACCAGGACCATATTTTTATCTCAAAAACGATTAGAAAATGTTTACTGCAATATGGATTTGACAGCTCAAGTCAGCGACAAAAATGTCAATTTTAGCCGTAGGGAACGCTGTGATCGTTTATGCTACCCCCTCCACCCGCTTTGCACTCTGCCAATACGTTATACTGGTAGCTATAAACTTAGGTATAATTCGTTTGCCTAATATAATATCAGTCAAATTTTTTGCGATATATTTATGTAGTGATGTTAACTTTTTATACCAATAATTGTGTATTTTGTCTATCCCCGGTGATTTCCAATTGTGAAGTCTCGCTGTAATATTCCTGTGTCTGTAATATCCTCAAATGCCATCCCTTCTATCGTATCCCATTTACTTATTTCTGTCTCTATCCAATCTGCTTTGTCATTATGTTCTACTTGTTCTTCCCATATGTTGCTCCAAAATGACTCAAGCTGTATCTGTGTTGGCATGGATGTATCTGTTTGTGTCTGCGCATGTTTCTATAAAATCCTTTTTCATTTGTGGTATATAAAATATTGTCCTTTTTCCGTTTTTGTGATTTCATGCATCTTCGAAGCCTATGTACTGTAAGCACCAATTTCTGCTTCAATGTATCTAAGTATTCTTCTGGATTTCTATTATCTATTTCATGTCTAGTGTGTGTAATCCTACTTCTAAATATCTCTTCCACTCTTTTCACTACTTTCCGAGACCTATTATTATTGATGTATTTGGTGAGTCTACCGCAGTCTGCTCTTAGTTTTTCAATATCTTTTTCTAGTCTAACTTGCCACGGAGGCTTATTAATGTCTTTTTTCCTAATATTTGTTGAGTGTTCTGATTCTGCTTTTTATAATTCAGCTCTTCAGAGATGACTACCGCTGTGCAGTAAATAAGGGTATGAACGTCTGTTAGTTGCGTGTCGTCAGAAAAGAATCGGTTCAGTATGTCTCGATCAAATAGGTAAACAAATTGAGAGAGTTGATTACTGTATTTTAATTTTAGTAATTTCGGCCTACTAGCTGGGTCCATTCCAGAGGAATAGGGATTATGCATAATCTTTTCTTTTTGCTTTATTAAAAACTCATTCATGTAAGAAACAGGGGAAAAAAATATTTTTTCGAATAACTGTAAAAATAACCAAGATATAAGCTATCAAACATTTCGTTCTATCTCTTTCTGTCAAAACAGAATTTAATATGGAGTTTATATGACCGTCGTAGACTGTGACGTAACAGTCTATGTCGGACCTCTCTGTCAAATCGCTGTCTAATTCGTAGTTTAAAATGCCTATATCATGAGTATTTCTTATCCGATTTTAATTTTAATTTCACTTTATGGAATAGTTTTTAGGGTATTTTGATATTTTGTTAAAAAAAGCGATGAAAAAATTTCACGCCTGTTCCCTATTAGCGATTGCAGCATGAAACTTATCAAGATTTTTTTGTATAGTCGGTTCCATTATAGGGTAGGGATCAGCTAAAGCTTCTATTTCGTTTTCTAAAGTTAATGTTATAGTTTCAGTTTGGGTGGATCTGTGCGAGATGTCTGACTGTGTGTAAATTGTTTGCTGTGGATAATGTTGTATATCATCTTGATTATGCGATGGTGTAGTAGCGGTGGTATTTAAATTCTGTTCTATGTCTTCATTTAATTGTGCTTGTAATTTTTCTTTCAGTTGGGCTAGTTCATGATCAATTGATCACTTAGGAATTTATTTGTAATAATTGCTCTTCTTTGGTCGGATACACGTTGTCCAGTTACTTTAACAGGCTTTTACTTTATTGGCGTGAGAAATTATTATTATTATCTACTACTACTACTACTATTATAATGTTGTAAAAATCCTAATACGTTCCACTTAATCTCAAAATCTATTTATAGGAAATTTTCCACGTATTCACTTACCTTATACATGAGAATAGGACGTAGGCTATAATTTATGTCAAATTTCATCCCTTTTAGGGACGAAAAAGAGGATGAAACTTTGTATGTAGTGCAATTTTTTTTAAGCTACGAACTTAAAAACCTTAGTCATATGCGTAAAATTTATTTCGAAATTAATTCTCTTAGAAGGTAAAACGAGGAATAAAAGTTTGTATGGGAAATGTATATCTTTGGCCTTGGAAACTTTAAATTTCGCAAAAAAAATTGTGTCTAAAAACAAAAAACCAAAATTCTTGATTTTATTTAATTCATCCCCTAAAAACAAGGGATGGAAGTCTGTACCGGAATCGAAGATGAAACTTCTAAAGCAGTTTTTGTATTTAAATCGGCAAACAAATTAATGATTTTTTTGGATTTCATGGGTAAAACAAGAGATGCAAGTTTGTACGAGGGACATGGAATTTTTGAAGTTTAAAACTAGAAACTTCGTATAAGTAAAGTTTTAGTGTAAAAAAATGATAAACGACCAAAACATAATACGTTTACGGTATAATTTGATGTACATCTGCTTAACAAAACATAAATATTAAATTTCAATGTTTCAAGAATATTAGTAGAGTAATAAGGTTATTCTTTCACAGGTTGCGATGGTATTACCAATTACTTAACTATCTCTCAAGTAATTTTCTTAATAACTTACATGTTTTAAAATTATTTGGTACATTTGAGACATTACCAATGACATTTGATGAGGGTTACGCAATTCAGCACATTTTAGGTTTTGGTTATTTTTTGCTATGCCTTAAAATGTTGAAACGCTGAGGTACCATCTAGAACATTTCATTTTGCCAGTGTCGGGAACTCCGCCAGTCTTCTCATAGTCTGGCAGGCGTTAAAAGTGCCAGTATTGCCTTCTTAACGAACAATGTTCAATATCCCCATTTTCTTACTCTAAATTTGTTGGTCGCTGAATATCTACAGAGTATTTTACAAGGATTAACAGCTTCGGACAACTGACAGAAAAAAGTTGACTTCATTTATATCTTTGTTTTCATCTAAAATCTACGCGGACGAAGACGCGGGCGGCCGTTAAACGTTCCAGTCTTTTAAAACACCCCAAAAAGTGAACCGGTATTTTTATTCCACATTATGATAGATTATGTGGATTGAAACACTAGACTGAAACTCCCGCGTCGCTAGTGCACATACATTATGAAATAATAATTTTCAAAGTTAGCGAAATTCCGATACCGGAAAAAAAAACACGAATAATTCGTTCTAAAAGTACAATAATATTTTTTGTGTTTTAATTATAATTAGACCCTTATACAAATACACAATTCTGCTGAGTTTCAGATCTGTGCACCTAATAGTCATTGAGATAAAGCAATTTTTTATTATTGTCAGGCATTGGGATATGAAAAAAATATGGCACATACGCGTCATTATTAGCTATATTTTGGTGTAAGAGCTGGACCCCAATACGCTGCTATGGTTGAGAAAAAAAATAAAGATATATATATATATATATTTTTTTTATTCTTTTTCAATTACTGTTGGGTGTACAGAGCTGAAACTCAGCAGAATTGTGTATTGTATAAGGGTCTTATTATAATTAAAAGCCAAAAAATTTTATTGTAGTTTAATAACGAAATATTCGTGTTTTTTTTATTTTCCAGTATCGGAATTTCGCTAACTTTGAAAATTATTATTTCATAATCTATGTGCACTAGCGACGCAGGAGTTTCAGTCTAGTGTTTAAATCCACATAATCTATCATAAGTTTTGAAATGAGAGAACGCACCTGAATTATATGTTTTTAAAAAGCAAATTAATTTAAAAATAGAATACAAATTGCCGATTCGCTCCAATTTAAAAAATTAATATGTTACCGTCATTTTTCTAAAACGGTTCCCGCGTTTTTTCTTTGTAACGATGGAGCTTAACCGCGAACATTTGCGTGCTATGATATTTATGATTTTAAATATGGTTTATCTGAACAATTGTGTTTGCAACGATTGCAGTCAGCGTTAGGAGATTCTGCTCCTTCACGGGCAACAGTTTTTAGATGGTTCAACGAATTTAAAAGGGGTAAAACCGGCCTCGAAGATGACCACCGAAGTGGTCGCCCGCAAACAGCAGTAACTGCAGAAAACGTGTGGACTACTGAAATGTTGGTGCGAGAAGATCCACGAATAACATACAAAGGCATAGAGAATATCTTAGGCGTCAGTTCGGGGAGCGTTAGCATCATTCTACATCAACATCTTGGAGTAAGGAAGCTCTGTTGTCGTTGGATACCACTTTTGCTCTCCGATACTGAGAAACAGGCTCGTGTAGATTGGTGTCGTGAGATGCGTCTACGATTCGACAACAGGACATCGCGGCGTGTATCGGAAATAATTACAGGTGACGAAACATGGATTTACCAATATGACCCGGAAAACAAGCGGCAATCGTCAGAATGGGTTTTCTCAGAGGGAAAGTTACCAACAAAACTACAAAGACCTCGTAACGTCGGCAAAAAAATGGTAGCTAGTTTCTATTCACGGGGCGGACATTTATCAACATCAATGCTGGAAAATTATAGGTCAGTCAACTCTGATTGGTATACTACAGTAGCATTGCCGCAAGTTTTCAAAGCAGTGCCAGAGAGGAGACCAAAGACTGGACTTCGGGGAATCTTGCTGCATCACGATAACGCCTCTTCACATACGTCCCTCAGAACAAAGGCGTTTATTGAGAAAGCTGGGATAGAAACCTTACCAGATCCACCCTACAGTCCTGACTTAGCTCCCTGAGATTTCTTTTTGTTCCCGGTGGTGAAAGAAAAAATAAAAGGGAAGATTTTTTCGAGTGCTGAAGAAGCCGTGGCTGCATATGAAGAAGCTATTTCGGACCTATCTGATGAAGACTGGCAAAAGTGCTTCCAAAGTTGGTTCAGACGAATGGAACTTTGTATAGAGAGTAATGGAGAGTATTTTGAAAAAATGTAAAATAAATAATACTAATATCTTCAATAGTTTTTTTTTATCTCAATATTTATAGAGTGACCTACGTAATGTGAAATAATATTTTTATTCCAATGTGGAAGATTATGTGGAATAAAAAGACCAGTTCACTTTTTGGGGTGTATAAAACACTGTGCGTCACTAACTTAGTGAAAGATATTTTCAAAAAATAAGTAAAAAAATAATAATGTGTCGTTGTGGGTTAATCTCAAAAAACGGCTAAGCAGATTTCAACTATTTTTGGTACACGGGTAGCTTGGCATCCACAAATGGTTATAGGATACTTTTTAAGCGACTATGCTGAAGAAAAAAGGTGGGTTATGATTTTTTTTTCGCCCGCTGATAAAGTTGTGAGCACTTTCTAGTCTTACCTAAATAAAATCATATTTATACGCGAATAAGCCCCGTTTGTTGTGTTGTGATAATGAGTGAAAATCGTGTTAGTTTAAATCAAAATCTATCATATCCGGGGAAAATTCGATTTACTCCCAATATTCGAGGTTTTTGAAGTTTTCTTCCGGGTTCGGCTATAATCAAGATGGCAGCCCTACTATGGGTGCAACTGCGGTTTCCTGACTCGTTTTTTTAGTTTAAATTGATTTCATATCATACGGACAAAGTAACAGTACATATTCCAAAAGAATAAAAACACACTATTAATTTTAATACACTATTAATTAAACCTCCTTGGCCGGAAAGTTGTGACTAGAGCTGTCAATCATGGTTGACATACATTTTGTTGTAACAGGAATATGAAATAACCTAAAGAAAGACATCCTCAGCGCTAACAGCTTGCCGATAGTTCATGGTGTACTCTGGAGCCCTGCGGCTGTCGAGACCTGCCCCCACTCGGCTCAGATCCTCGGCCTCCTTAGCCTCCTGCTCTTCAAACTCCTCGATAGTTCTGGGACCAGTCTTCACAGTATCTTTGCTTGGTAGTTTTCCTCGCGTTGAAGTTATTTCGCAACCTAATTACAAATTATACTTCTATACTATTTTAAAGTTGTAAAAATGAAATGTCTATACATAGAAGATATTTAAAAAAAATCTATTGTTATGGACTATTTGGAGGTTACTAAAACGAAAAATGTATTTTTTGGATTTTTTGTATGTTTTTATGTGTCATTGTGGCTTCATCACGCAAAATCGGCAGAACAGATTTCAACATTTTTTTGCACACGGGTAGCTGGGTATCTCCAGATGGTTATAGGATACTTTTTACCAGACTACGCTGAAGAAAAAACGAGGGGTTATGACTTTTTCTCCTCCGCGAACGAAGTTGCGGGCGTCTCCTAGTTAAGTAATAAATGTCATATTATTATTATTGTTGATTTGTGGGCCTTCTGTATGCCGCTTCGACCAGATTTGATCTATTGTGGCAGCCCTTTATTAGAGTTCACTACTGAAACCCGTTCAGTCTAGGCAATCCCAAATTCTTTGGGCAGTGAAATGTTGTATCTCTTCCGGGGGCACGACATGTTGCCCTAGGTAGATACTTCTATTATATATATATATTTTATAAATGTCATAACAAAGTGTTAAACCTCAGCGGACAGCCCACATCAAAAAGCCTTTATTATAAGCTAAATCGACGCTTATTCGGCAATGCTACCCTCAGTGTTTTTAAAAGAACTGTCGAAATATGTGCCACACGTTGATCTTTCCAAAAAAAAATGTTTTCCGCCTCGGTTACAAGGGTAAGGAGTGCACGCGCTAGAAATATTTATATTTCTAGTGGTAGCGGCTTATACAAGGCAATTAGGCTTCAAATTTCATTAATATCATCCAGTAGTTTCGATTAAAATGCCTATGACATACGGACATGACGAAACTATAAGGGTTCTGTTTTTGCCTTGACTGTTGAGTTTGTTTCGGCTTTCTTCTCAATAGTCTTCTCAAGAGGAGACCTCTTGGCAAAAGCCGTACAGACAGACTTGTAAAAGTGCCTATCTACAGAATAAACTATTAGAATTTGATACAACATATCAGTTTTTACAGTAGGCAGGTACGATGTTTTGCTTTATATGTAATATATAGTAATATAAAATGGTAAGTTGGAATAACAAACAAAGTTCCATCAACATGGGCATGAAATACCGTACAATTAAAAATTATCTTCAGTAAATGACTAATACGTGATCCAGTAAATAGGAATGATGACAATTTTTTTCTGTGCTATGTTATAGAACGACCATTTAAAAACAGAAATACTGGTAAAATCTACTTCAATATCATACAAACTCCATGAGATACAACAACTATAAAATCACACTTTTGAACTTTCCCAAAAAACGCTCCATACTAAACCCTACGAAGGTATGACGTCACACCTTCCTACCATGTATGGGGAAATTAAGAACATTGTTCTGCAGCTGTCGCGACGAACGCGATCCTCGAACACAATGGGTAAGTGTGTGACTGGAACAGTCTCGGATTTCTAGATTGGCAACACTGATAGACAGTTTTATAAGGTAAGGGAGCGTTAACGTGTTCTGTTTTTTCCTACGTAATCTAGGAGAGGACAAAAAGGGGCAGTGAGTTGGCGGGAAGAGAAAGGCAGAGAATAATTGATGGAGAGAGAACAGAGGGAAGTGATACGACCCTGGGTGAGTTGCTTTTATATATATATATATATATATATATATATCGAGAAGTGCTCAGGGTTGAGAGATGAAGGGATAGTTAATTAATATAAGTAATATAATGATGATTTAGAATGGAACAGCCAAGGATATGCTAAATGGTTGCTTGTGGAAAGGGTCGAGCTATAAGGGGAGTTGTGGAGGCTCGTGAAGGAGAAAGAATCTCCGACCAGAAGTGAGAATAGAGACTAGAATGATATGTATGGAACTAGAAAGTTTCCAGGAACGTTAGTGTGTAGATCATTTCATCTCTCACCCAATGATGCTCTGTAATGTGTTTCCAGGTGTGGTTCTTGTCGTTATGTCTCATACATGCTCAGGCATTAAGTTATAATGATTCAAGCTAATATAGGTATGATTCCATTGTGTACTATCTACCTGTAACCAAAACGTGACGACAAAATGGTGGAGATGCTGCTGGGATTATAGAAATAATCACTCCAGCAGAAGTAAATGCCAATAATCAGCCAGTGCACTACTTGCCACATCATCTAGTAATTCAGGAAGGAAAGAAGGGTCGAATAGTTTATGACGCTTCGGCCAAGGCAAAAAATAATAAGTCTAAATGAGTGTATGTACAGAGGACCGTCAATGCTTGAAGACTTAACCGCACTTCTCCTGAAATTCAGAACCAACAAGATAGGAATTACAGCGGACGTTGAAAAGGCCTTTCTTCAGGTGGGATTACAACACGAAGACAGAGATGTGACCAGATTTTTATGGTTGAAGGATACAAAACTAGGACTGTCAGAAGAGAACATCCTTCACCTGAGATTCTGCCGTGTGCCATTTGGCATAATTGCTAGTCCATTCTTGCTAACAGCTACAATTCGACATCACTCATCAAAGTGTGACCAGAGCCTTATGTCAGAAATTGTAGAGAGGACATACGTAGATAATCTAGTTACGGGATCAGACACATTGGAAACGGCACGTAACCTGATCAACAGAACGAGAACTGTATTTGCAGAATTATCCATGAATATAAGAGAATGGACCTCCAACAATAAACAACTGGTTAAAACCATTCCCCAGCAGTTCCGAGCAAAAGACACCCAGTCCACAAAGTTATTGGGATTAGAATGGTACATGAGAAAAGATAGTTTGAAAATCAGACTCCATGAAGCTCTTCTTGACACCAAGCATGAGATAAATAAGTCAAAACGAGGAATCTTACGAATCATAGGATCGATATATGACCCTTGTGGGTTTGCAGCACCTTTAATCCTACCAGCAAAACTGCTTTTACAACAACTGTGGAAAAGGAAAGAGAAATGGGACGCTCCATTGCCGGAGGACTTAGAAGAAGAATGGCAAGAAGCCCTGACCTCCTTAAAAATGGTATGTGAGATAGAAATTCCACGTTATGCTGGTCCCACATCAAAAGAAGATGCAGAATATGAGCTCCATTGCTTTACGGATGCTTCAAAACGAGCTTTTTCAGCGGTAACATATCTTCGGATAAATGATAGGAGGCAAAATCACACTAATCACCCATAAGGAAGATCTCAAGATACCTAAGTTAGAACTACTTGGGTTTGTCATTGGAAAACGGCTCTTAACATATGTTAAAAATGCTCTGGGAATAGAGCTTAAACGACTTTGTCTGTGGTCGGACAGCGAAATAGTGTTGTATTGGATGAAATCCGAAAAATTATTGTCTCCATATGTGTCTAGAAGAATAAATGAAATTAAACAAAACAGAGACATAGAGCCTAGATATGTCAACACTGAATTAAATCCAGCAGATCTAGCAACTTGACCGGAGCTGTGGCATACGAAGAAGGAATTGTGGTTCAATGGACCTCAATTTCTTTTAGAGAGTGAGGAGCGCTGGCCAAAACTGCAGGAACATGGTCAGTCAGCCCTCTTTACGGGCTTAGATACTACAACCAGCGTTATGGAAATGGATATACCGGCCGACATTGAGGAGTCACCTAAAACACCAATAGAGAGAGCAGGAAGGATAATGGAGATAGATGAAACACAATTTATTAACCAGAACAACGATGTGAACCTAAATATTGAGGATATAAAGAGTTTACAGAAGTTACATTTCCCGGACGAAATAGCAGGCAAAGAAACTAGTACATCCAGAAATCTAGGATTATTTATGGATACGGAGGGATTGCTACGATGTAAAGGTCGACTCATGAATACAATGTGTTCATATGACACCAAACATCCAATCCTCATACCGAAAAACTCTCTGTTCACAGACAAACTGATAAGAGAGACGCATGAAAAATATTACCATGTAGGACCGCCCCATACATTGAGCATTATCCGCCAGAAATACTGGATACCTCAAGGAAGAGCTCGAGTTCAAAAAATATTGAGGAAATGTCAACAATGTATTAAGCATGGGGGTGGACCTTATAAACTTCCTCCGACACCAGCTCTTCCTACTGAACGCGCTAACTACAGTGCACCATTTACATATACAGGATTGGACTATTTCGGACCAATCTTAATAATGGAAAATAAGGAGATGAAAAAGAGATGGATCTGCCTATACGCCTGCCTGGCAGTACGCGCCGTTCATATGGAAGTAGTTCGAGACCTCACTGCAGAAGAGTGTTTGCTTGCCATAAGGAGATTTATATCGTCAAGAGGACGTCCAGAACTCATAGTATCCGATAACGCACAGCAATTGAAACTGACAGCAGAATTATTATCGAACACATACTTTAGGAACAATCAGATAAGGTGGAAGTTCATCCCTCAACTCAGTCCGTGGCATGGAGGATTTTATGAGAGATTGGTAGCTATAATGAAGAACAGCCTAAAGAGAACCCTAGAAAAACAAGTACTAAACGATACTCAGCTAAGTACAGTTATCAAGGAAATCGAAGCTGTAGCGAACTCGCGTCCACTCACGCGAGTAGGCTCTGATATAGAATATGTTCTGAGACCAACAGACTTTCTGACCTATGGAAAATGTATTGCGATTGAACCGTCAATTTGCACTCCTTATGCAGGCGGCTCAGTGACAAAAGAAAACCTGATAGACGGATGGAAGAAGGGTCAGCGCATACTAGAGGAATTCAAAAGAATGTTCATGGGCCAATATCTTTGCAGTCTACGGGAACGATACCAGCATTCACACAAGGAGCCACGTGTTAGGTCTAGCTTAAGTCCTCATATTGGTGACATAGTCCAAATTAAAGGAGACTCAAAAAATAGAGAAAACTGGAAGGTAGGGAAAATTATCAGCCTAGTGCGAGGAGCCGACGGAGAATGCAGGGTAGCTAAGATAGATGTAGAAGGGAAAGAATTTACACGCTCTATAGGACATCTATACCCTCTAGAGGTAGAAGAGGTCACAGATGAAGATATGGGAAGAAAAGGGGGAGAGGTGATAGCTCCTCATAGAATCGTAACCTCTGAAGAAGAGCCCTTATGTCTAGTCGAAAATCCGAGAGAACAGACAGAAGAGGTGAAGAGAACAGACAGAGAAGGTACTATTCAGGAAGGAAGGACGCTGGCAGATAATGGATTAGATGAGTTGAACATTTCCACCCCTGAAACTGTGGGTGAAAATGGTGAAAAAGATGAAATCCCAGATACCGAGGATGAAGGAATGGTAGAGAGAGGAAAAACTAACGCCATTAACCATGCAGACAGAACAAGGAGACTGGCAGCTTTGAAGGCGAAAGAAAAGATCGCCCTATGGACACGCCAACTCTCAGTTATTCTGGATTGGCCGCCGGGAGTGTCGCGACGAACGCGATCCTCGAAAACAATGGGTAAGTGTGTGACTGGAACAGTCTCGGATTTCTAGATTGGCAACACTGATAGACAGTTTTATAAGGTAAGGGAGCGTTAACGTGTTCTGTTTTTTCCTACGTAATCTAGGAGAGGATAAAAAGGGGCAGTGAGTTGGCGGGAAGATAAAGGCAGAGAATAATTGATGGAGAGAGAACAGAGGGAAGTGATACGACCCTGGGTGAGTTGCTTTTATATATATATATATATATATATATATCGAGAAGTGCTCAGGGTTGAGAGATGAAGGGATAGTTAATTAATATAAGTAATATAATGATGATTTAGTCAGCAGCTCTCCAAGTACTTAGAGGACAATGACCTACTACCGCGTACACAGTCAGGATTCCGCAGTAAACATGGAACCGCTACTGCAATGGCAAAAGTCACAGACGATATTATTGCAGCGTCAGACAAGGGAATGGGGTCCATTCTGGTACTCTTGGATTTTTCGCGTGCCTTTGACTGTCTCAATCCTACATTACTTCTATCCAAAATGGCATATTATGGAATATCTGCAACGTCATGCAAATGGTTTCAGTCATTCCTCACAGACCGTAAGCAATATGTTGAAATGGAAACAGATCAAGGAGATGTACTTAGATCAAAAGTACAAGAAATCAGTCGCGGTACACCACAGGGCTCAATTTTGAGTCCATTGCTATTTATCCTGTATACTGCAGATTTAATAAGCAACCTAAAACATTGTAATGCTCATTTATATGCAGACGATACCCAAATATATTATTCTTTTACACCTAACAATTTGGATATATCTCTTGATAAAATAAACATAGATTTAGATATAATAGCTGACTGGTCATCCAAAAACAACCTTATTTTAAATCCAACTAAATCCCAGTTCTTAGTATTAGGAAATAAATGGCATCGCGCAAAAATTAAGGAACAAAACCCAAGATTGGAAATAGGAGTCCAGCCTGTCACCCAAGTAGACACAGCGAAAAACCTAGGTCTAATCATGGATGGTGAACTGCGATACATGGAACATGTAAATATAAAGATTAGAAATGCCTTCTACCGACTGAAAGTGCTGTATCGGATCCGTAAATATCTTTCTGTTAAGGTACGGGAAACCCTTGTAGAATCTTTAATACTGTCACAATTCAACTATGCAGATATAGTATATGGGCCAAGACTCTTAGCGGAAGCAAAAAAGTCAATACAGCGGGTACAAAATGCATGTGTCCGGTTTTGCTACGAAATTCCTAGGCGAGCGCATATCACTCCATTCCTAAATGAAAAATCGGCGCTGAATATGGAGAATAGGAGAAGACTACACCTGGCATGCGTAGTAAGAAAACTTATAGAGTTTGAGAAGCCCAGCTACTTATTTGAAAAAATTAGATGGCGTAAGGACACACGCGGCGAGTCGCTAAGAAGATGCACAAAATTTAGCATACCTAAGCACAAGACTGCATTCTTCAGGGGGAGTTTCAAATTCGCAGCAGCAAAAGTCTGGAACGATCTGCCTCCACCCCTACGAGAACCGATGTCGTTGCTTAAGTACAAGCGTTTAGTCCAATGTCACCTATTAGACATGCAAGGCAAGTTATAGTCTCCCCCCGACACCCTCCCTCTACCGCACACACACACACACACACACACACACACATGATCGCGCACACAGTATTACGCATAAGCACAACTGGTCACTATTTATTTTATTTCCTTGTCCAAAAAATTTAGTTAAAATTAGTAAAAGTATATTGTTAGCATAGCTCGACGAACCACTGCTTCAAGGTTTATATAGTTTGCGACCGACACAACCAAAGGGCTCAGTCTGAAAACCAGCGCTGGACTTTTTGCCCAGCACACGCTGAGACTGAGACCCATTGCCTCATATTTGACTAAGTCATTGTTTTGTATGTAATTCTTAGTATAAGTTGTGGCAATAAATAATTTTCTGATTCTGATTCTGATTCTGATTCTGATTTAGAATGGAACAGCCAAGGATATGCTAAATGGTTGCGTGTGGAAAGGGTCGAGCTATAAGGGGAGTTGTGGAGGCTCGTGAAGGAGAAAGAATCTCCGACCAGAAGTGAGAATAGAGACTACCTTGGAACAGAGCGCTGTTTTGCAATTTAGACAAGATAAACTATAAAATGTTGTAGTTACATAAAATAATTCGTCATCGTAAGCCAATAATATACGACTGCTGGACATGGGCTTTCCCCGAGAAACTCTACCGTGACCGATCATGCGTCGTAGCGTCCACCATACTCCAGTGACCTTAACGAGGCTATCAGCCCACCTTGTGAAAGGCCTACCCCCGCTGCAACTTTGGGTGCGTAGTCGCCAATCGAGAACTAGTGGGCCCTTGCGTCCGTCGGTTCTACGAGCAATGTGCCACGCCCCTTGCCACATAAGTTTTGCAATTCTTCAAACTATGTAAGTTACTCTGGTGCTTCTCTGGATTCCGTCATACCTGATCTGATTTCAGAGATACTCCGAGCACAGCCCCTTCTATTACTCGATTACAAAACATATTTACATAATATAAATAAACCAAACCTTGTTGGTAACACTTACTTGCGTCTAATTTCATTATATAGGTCGGTTTTTCAATCGTGATATCACATAATTCATCAGCCACAGGTCGCGACGGTGTTTTCACAAAATGTTGAAGCTCTGAAGCCCATGACTGCAGTTGGCTGAAATGCTCTGCTTCATTCTTGAGTCTCTCCGAGTAGAACTTACAGTGTCCTCCTGAAAAAATATCATTAGTATTATTAACATCGATTATCAATTAAGTTTCTTATACATATGACATATAGCCGGTGAAAATACGCATGGTACAGTCAACACCAAATATTCTGTAATATATTGTAACACATCTTGCGTATTTATTTGTCGATGGCTGTACACATTAGTTTGTTTTTGTGTTTTCAAATTGACAAAAAATCAATTGAAATAAGCATATTTCGATTGCCCAGTCATGTATGTTAAGTTGCACACATCTCCATTTAATGATTACGTAAGCGAATTCTAACGTCAGCGTTTTTTTTTCTCTATAAAGCATGTTGTTTGCCTGTAATTGGGTAAGTAAATACTCTAAAATGTTAAGAACCTACTGTATAAATGTATACCTATTGCCCGTATCTGTTAGCAAACCTAATTACTAAATAAATAAAATAAAAATGATTCATCTAATCTAGAAGGTGCCCTCAACTTTGTACGCGGAGGAGAAAAGGTCATAACCCCTTTTTTATTCTGCTTAGTCGGAGAGGACCAACACAGTTGATATCTGTTTAGCCGTTACAGCGTGAACAAAGCCATAAAGACATGTAAACATACAATGTCGTGTCATTTTACTTAGCACATTTAGTTGCATGTTAAACTAAATGTGCTAAGTACTCTTTTATTAATTTAACTTATTACTGTAAGATCAATTCTGAATCTGTTTTCGCACTCCAGGGCCTCAAGATACAGGCTCAGCCTAGTTTGGGGTCCGCCCGGTATCTCACTTTGTACCAACTAATGTAATAACTAATAAACTATTTTAATTGATTTTTGAATAAAAATCGATTCAGTGACCTTCAAATAGCCCGTTTCAACTATTTTCTTTAAACATCTTGTATAGAATATATCATTTTTACACTCTGAAATAGTAAAGTTAACATAATCCGTAGAATATAGTACTAGTTCGTATGTTGCATTATACTTTGTATCATGTGCAAAAGATTATTTCCTAAAACTTAAAACGCTTTTCAAATAAAGTAACAGGCCCAATTAATCAAATAATTATTACCTCTATTGCGATGATTTAAGGTTAAGGGTGCCATCTAAAGGGGCAGTATCGAACAATGGGACATTTACCTTTATGTTTTGCAAATCAGTGTAATTCATAATGAGCAAGTTTTACCGACTAGTTAAATACTAAAGCAGCATGTATTGTCCTGCATTATTCACATGAGTCGTATCATAACTGATGATTGTGATGTAAATAAATTCTATAAACCTATTAACTAATTAGATCCTTATTGACTTGCCTTTTTTAAAATACTTCAGGAACATCTCAAAGCTCTTTAAGAAAAACCGGTTACGTATGCATATGCTTGAAACCTTGGAACTGACATGTTTGTGACATGATTTTTTGAAAACCTGCATGCTGCATGTCTGTGCCTCAATGTGCCAGATAAGAATAGGAAATAAATCCTGTAGGATACAATAACAGATACCAGTGGCGAGTGGTCCATATAGGCACAAAGGCGCTGCCTACCCTGAACGACCATGACTCCGTATAGGCACAGAAAAAACTGCCTACCTTGGCCAAAAACCATGTGCAGGCCATTGACAGATACAGGTTTTATGGACTAATTACAACTAGGTACTGTTTACTCAAGTGCGTATGGCCTAATTAATCAAAGGATATAGGTACCTATTTGACCAGGGCCAAGAATATCCGATTTGTACCGCAAGTTATCTCCACGTCCAATCAGCCCTGTGAAATTGAGCATCAAGTTACGGCCTCGGCAAAATCTGCAACAAACACCCCATTTTTAGCCTTATTATAAACAAGAAGGTGCCCGCGACTTCGTTCGCGGAGGAGAAAAAGTCATTACCATCAGTTTAGCCGAATTGGCGTAATGAAGCCACAGTGACACATACAGACATACAAAAAAAACGATTTGTTTAAGTACATCCTAATTACACCGTTAAAATATTTTTTTCTGAACATCTTCAATGTAAATACGTTTACTTAAAATGAAATGTATGATGTTATGAGGACAAAAATATTTGAAAACCAAAACTACGATTAGTTGACTTCATATAACTCATGATTTGTGCGCAGAAGCAAAAGTCCTCACAGTCCTCGTTCCTAAAATCTGCATAACAGCTCATAAATCTACCCTGATTATGAGCACATATGCCAACCTGGTAAGCAAACGTAATTTTAGACTGCCCGTCCCCTGAGCTCACACAGCTTTTGGTTAGGGCTGCCATTCGTCCGGGTTTCCCCGGATTTGTCCTAGTTTGGAGGCTGTCCGGAGACCGTCCGGGCGGGTTTATAAGATGTGTCCGGGTAAAACCCGGACTCTTTTTGTATCAAGGAAAACCTTATTGAACTGAATAAAATGTAACACGTCCGGGGAAAAATGCCGAAATTGTCTCCAAATATTCAAGGATTTTGAAGTTTTTGTCCGGGTTCGGCTAAAATCAAGATGGCAGCCCTACTATTGGTGGACGTTTCGGCGGACGTTACTAGGCGACGATAATATTATATAAAGATAAATTATAATACTTAATTATCCCAGACCCTGAAACAAACATTCGTGTACATCACACAAACACTTGCCCTAACCGGGATTCGAAACCGGGACCGCCAGCTTCGTAGGCCGGTGTGTGACCCACTAAGCCAAACGTGTCGTCGAAATTGACTGAAGAATTGAAAAGCTAGTGGCACGTTGGGTTGCCGCGTCTGTTAAATTTGTACCAAAAACAAGTTCGAGTGACCATTTCCGAAGCTTTTCAAACAATTCAAGCGAAATAAGTCGAATTTTTTGCATAACCGTTGATGAAATGTGGATTCATCACTTCATGCCAGAATAAAGTCACAATCCAAACAATGTACTGCGAAAATGAACCTCTCCAAAGAAGAAGTAGACGGCTTCATCGGCCAGTAAAGTGATGGCCACCGTATTCTGGGATAGTCGCGCAGTCGGATTCGTTGACTATGTAGATAACGAGAGCTTATTATTCATTGTTACATGACAACCTGAAGGCGGAAATTGCGAAAAAATGCCCGTATTTGCAGAAAAAGAAAGTGCTGCTCCATCAAGGCAATGCACCGTCCCACAAGTCGGGGATCAGCATTTAAGAATTGCGATTTGAACTGGCCAACCAGTTCTATCTAGCATATTCTCCAGATCTGGCACCCAGCGACTTCTTTCTGTTCCCTAGACTCAAAAAATGGCTCGGAGGACAAATATTTTCAAGTAATGAAGAGGTCGTTGCTACCGTGAACGTCTATTTTGCAGAGCAGGGCATAAACTAATATTCGGGCGGATTGAAACAATGGGAGCATCGCTGGGAGAAGCTTTAGAAGGAGACTATGTCGAAAAGTAGAAAAAAAACACATCTCTGCATGTTAGGCCAGAAACTATTCAGAAGACCCTCGTACTCCGACACGGAGGCCCTACTTGTAAAGAGAGTCTAGTATACTAAATATTTCATTCCATTATGTATTTATACTTTACGTATACGTTTTTACTATACTGTATTAGCATTAAATTATAAATTTACAGAGGAAAATAGACACACACTGTTGTGATATGTTATTTTAATATTTTATAGCTATTTCATAGTATTTCGGGATCCCTGTGATACAGGCATAACTTAGTGCGGGCCCCCCTTGTCTTATTCAATATAAACATCCACATGCAAGTAACTGCATACCACTTTTCATACTACTTTAGTAATATTTGTGCAATATAAATAATTCATACTCTTATATTTAATTTAAGACCTTCTCTAACAGTCTACAATAGCAAAACACCAAATGGGGCTTTTAGAAGCAGAATTATTGCACATTGCTGTTATTAATAGCTAAACAAGCATACCTTAAATACTTTGAGCACTCCAGGGAGGAGTCATCAGGATATGATGCCTCACACATCACCATCAGTTCATTAATTTGTTCTCTGACATAGCCTGAAAAGTGAAACAGTGACATAGTAAATAATACAAGTATATTAATAATATTATACTATCGAACCAACTCAATCCTGACCCACCATAAGCTCATTTTGCCAAGTAGGTCGAAATTCGCCCGAAGATAGATTTCCTTAGTAACGAAATTGTTATCATTTTATTAGACAGACATTTACCGATAGACCTTACAAGATTGACAGTTTCAAACGAATTATCAGCAAAGTGGGTCATGATTCAGTTGGTTCGATATACATAACAAATATGTGTACCTACTTGAGATATATGATAGGAAGGGATCTATATCGGAATCCCTAACGTCATTTGTCCTAATGTATCGGTTGCCCTAATGTATCGTTTGTCATTACGTATTTTTTACGAAACTCTAAACTTTTCAGGATTGTTATAAAACAAACCTAACCTAACCTAATCTACACGATGATCTTTTAAAAAATCCTGAAAAATTTACAGTTTCGATACACTAGGACCTATTAGGACAAACGACACTAGGGATTCCCGGGAGGCCCGATAGGAAGTCATGTTATAGGTAATGCAACATATACAGAATAATTACAAAGACCATAATGGTAGTAATTTACGAAAATTTATCACAGTAGCATATTTTAATTTGGACCAAGGATGGACACCTTTTAGGGACATATATATGGGTCAGTCAATATTTTTCTGTACCTCGTCACCACCGACGTGGTTAGGTCTCCCGAGTCACTCTTTAAAACTACAATTTTAACCGATATAAAGGCAACAAAAATATTATTTTCTAGCTAATATAGGTCAATATATTGTATAGGTAAGCTAACAGTATTAACCTTGTTAGATTTCAGTAATGACTTCAATACTGTTGATTTTAACATATCACTAGCCAATCTTACGTTCTCTTAACATATCTCCTGCGGCAATTTCCTGGTTTCGTAGCTACCTAGACGGTCGTCGGCAAAGAATAAAAGGTGGAAACAGGTCGATCATCCTGGTACAACACACTGGCTGGCTTTCTTCAAGGCGGTGTGCTGTCTCCTTAATATTTTCTATATATATTAATTCCATAATTCACAATATGTCTTACCATAAAAGTTATACTCAAGGCGAAATTTGTGATCTACTTTCTGTTATCAGCACTATGAATAACGATTTGCTGCGCATTTTGGACAGGAGTCACAATTATGGTGTATAAAAGTAAACCCAACGAAGACCCAAGTCAATTATAGGTATTAAGAAAATGATATCGAGAGTCGACTATGCAAATCTCCCACCTATCTTTGACGGCGTTCTTATACCGTACTCGCACCAGATGAAAAACCTGGGTATAATTATCGATCGCTGCCTGTCGTGGGTGCCTCAAGTGAGCGAGGTCAGCTGGAGGATTATTGCAGCAGTGGGTTCATTCAAAAATTGCGCTAGCTCAGTCGTTACTTCTCCCTATTCTTGACTATGCCGACTTTGCCTATCTCGATCTCACAGAGGAGCAACGTGATAAACTTGAGCCTATACAAAATGTTATATTAGGGTTGCGTAAATATTACCATTTTTCCAGTTTTCGTACGCAGCTCAAGTGGCTCCCTATTCGTTTTCGACGTAACTTACACATTCTTATAGTATACTATTTATTCCCGCAATTCCTCACTATCTCAAAGAGCGTTTTACTTATTTTCAGTGTGTTAGATGTTCTAAAAATCTACTTCTTACTATGCCTTCTTCCTCTTCCAAATTTTATAACGATATTTCACTTTTCAGTCTGTTCGGTTGTGGAATTTTTTGCCTGTAAAATTAAGACGAGCTAAATCCCCCTCGGTCTTTATAGAGCATCTCAAAGCCCATTATCCGTCCCTTCCATAGCACCTCGACTTGTTGTACTGGTCCTGTGGTCTGTATGGCTGAGTAATATTAGTACAGTTATTTAACTTCATATATACTTGGTTATATATGTATGTAGTATGTGTGTATTTATACTACTTATTGTGCTTGTTTAATATTAATGTACAATACTTCAATTTTAAACTGCTTTGCGCCATTACTTATACGGACAGTTTCTTTTTCTTGACGTCTCCTACGGCCCAAAGGTTGTCTGGAAGAGATCGCTGTTTAGCGGTTAGACCGCCTGTTAATTACCTCGCCTTGAATGAATTGTTTTCTGAACTCTATTTTTGTGGGCTGTGCAATAAAGATATATTGTATATGTATTTGTATAGATCCATTTTTCAAGGGCCCATCTCGTCAGTCTCCTGAGTTACAGGGCAGAATATCAACAAGGAAAAGTTGTTCTACCCATATAGACATTCCGTTTGGGCCGTGGGGCATAGTGATAGGATCTAGGATGCAATTTCCCAGGGTTTCAGTCCGTTATTTTAACATGGATACTACAAACAATAATAATTTCAGGTTTAAATAACCATTACTAATAGTCAATTCTAGTGTTTGTTAAGTGTACACATAAAAGTGACGTATTATTTAATTTGACGCCTCCTTGGATTGTGGTGGTTTCTTAGAAAAAAATCCACCTTGACAAGTAGAAATTAACATATGGCGTGGCAACCTACGGAAGAAACGATTCAAAGTTGGATTGAATCGTATCCTGACTTAAAGTTCGAATCAACTAAGGGTAGTTAATATTGTACAAAATGTGAAATTATTATTAGGTGTACAAAGAGTACGGTTCAGAAACACGTCGAATAAGCTATACAAAGAGGATTGAGACCAAAGAAAAATTAAATTGCAGGCTTTTACTTCGATCTTATCGAGTTTCTGATACTTTGCAATATTCCATGGGTGAAAATTGATAATCCAGCATTTTTATCTCTTTTGCGAAAAGTATTCACACTGTGCTTGTGGTAATCGGCCGTTCCATCGCTTACCTAGTGAGAAAACCACTAGAAAAAACTACTTGTTTTTTTTTTACCAAAACCAGATTGCTACCATACACCGTGAACTGGCAAAAAAAAATAGGGATATCGCTGGATGAAATAACAGATTTCTTGGTGAAGCCTTTGAATTCGAATGTTTCTGAAAAACTTATCTAGTAGCGTGGCCGTGTAAAGTCTTGGAAGTAGTTAATGGTAAGACCTTATCAAATTTAGTTATTGATTGTATATAAAGATATGGGGTGAATCTTACGAAGACAAAGTTGACAATGCTCTTATAGTGTGTACAGATAGTGTTGCGTACATAGGTACGCAACACTATCTGAACACATCTTAAAAGCTGGACGAATATAGAAAGAAGTATTTTACCATAGATGAGTCATGGTACGTGCGTAGCTCATGCTTTGCATCGAGTAGCTGAAAAAATTAGATCCTAATACCCTGACGTAGCCACTATGATCGCGAACATAAAAAAATATTTAATCTCCCAGTCGAGTGAAACTGTTAAAAGAAAAATACCCGAATTTGCCTTTACCTCCTCAGCCAGTGACAACCAGGCCCCTATTTCATAAACGTGACAGGTGACAATTGACATCGACAATTTGATGTACATTGCTGGGTCTCCAAGTAAGTGTACGCCTGGCATCATGATGGAGAAGTAATGTATGCCGAATTGTCGTTGTCAACTGTCACTTGTCACGTTTATGAAATAGGGGCCGGGTGGGGTACTTAACTCTCTGCTGTTTCTTGGGGCATTCTCATTTCTAATTTATTTTTATGCATGTGCGTTAAAATAAATAAACGTTAGTGTTATTTATCTTATTTCCACTGCATACATATCGCTGTAGGTTAAATTCTTAATTTTTTTAGTAATCCATACTAATATCCATACTAATATTATAAATGCGAAAGTGTGTCTGTCTGTCTGTCTATTACCTCTTCACGCTTTAACCGCTGACCCGATTTGGATGAAATTTGGTATGGAGATAGTTTGAGTCCCGGAAAAGGACATAGGCTACTTTTTATCCCGGAAAAATACCCTTATGCGCGATAAACGAATTTAAGGCGGACGAAGTCGCGGGCAGAAGCTAGTAATCATATAAATAAAATAATCATATCGACTATAAATAAAAAACCCGCCAAGAGCATGTCGGACGATGCTCAGTGAAGGGTTCCGTAGTTGTTTATAAGATAAAAAAACACTAAAGTTAAAACTAAAAGAGCGTATCTCCCCGGCACTTACGTCCTTTTGCTGAGAAGCGCAGTTTCTTGGCAATAACTTAATAACGGTATGTCCGATCATGTTGAAAACAATTTTCGTTGGAAGTATTTATTAAGCTTTATATTTGTACATTTTTTTATGTTTTATGAACATACCGTTTAGAAAATAGAGGGGGGGACACAATTTTTGCTACTTTTGGAGCGAATATTTTCGAAAATATTTACTGAATCACAATTTTTTGTAGAAACATCAAAGTGTTTTTAAGAGAACTATCGAATGATGTACACATTGATATTTGCTGAAAATATTTTTTTTTCAGTTTCGGTTACATGTATGGAGTGCCGCCCCTAGAAATATATATATTTTTTATTGAACTATCAAACTAAGTAGTGGCTTACACAAAACACCTATGTTTCAAATTTCATCAATATATATCTAATGCCTGTGACATACGTACGGACGGACATGACGAAACTATAAGGGTTCCGTTTTTGCCATTAGGCTACGGAACCCTAAAAAGTATCGATAATGTCAGCTTCATGACGTGTGCAAAGTTCATCTACAATAATAAAATTAAAATAAATGAGAGTGAGATTTTATAAAATTAACCTACTTTTTAAGCATTTCTTTTTTTTTAATGCAATACATAGAATAAACATTCTAAAGAATACTAATTATTTATTACAAACGTGGAAAAAATGGTCTACATAATTCATAACATTTGTGCATCGTAAAGTTGTCACCTCCGTGGATAAACTTATAGAACGCAGCCATAACTGAATAATACAGAGAATGTAGTTTCTGAACGTCCATCGACAGCAAGTATAACGCCATCTTGCAAGTTTATGACTATTGCTTAGGGCTTCCAATCCCGCCTTTTATAAGTAATTTTTCAATCCCGCGATTTAAACTTAAATCCCGGTATTTCGGTATTATTTTAATCTAGGGAAATATGCGATTTTAAATCAATATACCCGTCGACATAGTTAAATTGGAACGAAGTGAAGCATATTACAAATACGCTCGCATCTATATTCCGTCTCTGTCTCGCTTTACGACTCTCCCTCCGCTCCGCTGCGATCGGTCGCGACGCGAGCACAAAGGACAGAGCAGCTTAGTCAGTCAGTCGGTGTCGGTTCACAGCGATTGGTGTGTGAAGATCTAACGTTTGAGTGACGTGATGTGCCAACTGTTGCAGATGTTTATCACATAATAATGTAAGTATTTCTTTTCACATTTAATTATTTAGCAATATGAATGACTAGCGCTAGAGTTGAAGGAAAACTTAAGTCAACACAGATTAAGCTGCTGCTGTTACATGGTGCCTGAAAAATACCACGTGTAAGATTTAGTCGTGTTTAACACTTAATACACATAAATACTAAGTTAGATAATTTTTAAACCGCGTTATATTTTTATGAGAATACTGTATACTCTATACTACAGCTACACTCAATATTATTTTTGAAATGATAATTATTTATTATCAGTAATTAAAATCAAATATTTTAAATAAATGAAATAGTCATTACAAAACTAGTTGATTGGTATACAATGTAATGTGACTTAGTTTAGTATTAGTGGCAAGAATTTCAAATAATAAAAAATAAATTAGTTTAATGTATAATTAAATTAAATATAGTAGCTTAAATTAAATTACACAACTCCCTGTTTCATCTTCAGGGCATCATCAAAAAAGACAACATATAGTGAGTTTACGAGAAGGCAGACGGGTTCTACCGTTTGGGATTACTTCACAACATCCGGCGACAGATCTTCTGCCAAATGCAAACTGTGCGAAAAAGCTCTAAAAACTACTGGCGGGTCCACCAAAGAATACACGAAATCTCGACGAGAGAAAATAGAGCTTCTAAGTCAACTGCTCCTACCGTTCCTTCAGCGGCTTCAGCCTCAACAAGTAAAGGCAAGAACCAGTCGCAAAGAAAAGTAAACTTACAGAATACTATCAATCAAAAGATTCGATGGAATTGGTTTTAGCAAGGATGGCTGCCTTAGATGGGATACCACTGAGTAAATTTTGCACGAGCAAAGATTTAAGTCGACTTTTCAACAAGTCAGGTTACAGCAACTTGCCCCGATCACCAACAACTATAACAAATATTATACTGAGACAAAGTGACCGCGTTAGAAATGATATGAATAAAATGATTGCTGATTTAAAAGAAAATGACCATAGAGTTTCGTTAACTTTTGATGAGTACACCAACGCCAATATAAGATACTTGAACATTAATATCCATAACCAGGATATGGGGCAAAACAAATGCAACATTTTGGGACTGGTGAAAATCAAGGGATCTTTGAATGCTGATGCAGTAATGCAATACTTAAAAGACCGGTTACAAGATTTCGGCTTAACTACCGATGATATTATTGCCTGCACAACTGATGGTGCCAGTGTGATGACAAAACTAGGTCGAAAGTTTGACGGACTCACGGCATTCAACTAGCCGTTATTGATGTTCTATACAAATTTAAATTTGAAGACACGTTTTTGGTTATTCCCCATGCCTCCGAATCCGAAACTGAGAAGAATGATAGTGAGTGTAGTGATAGTGACAATGATGAAGAGGAACACAGCAATGAAGAGGATTGCTTTATTATCTTGCCTCCAATGACGGTAGCCAATAGGCCAAAACCTGAATTTATTTACAAAAACTTGATAGAAAAGGTTCGAACAATAGTGCGACTTTTTCGAAGAAGTCCTACCAAAAATGATCTACTTCAAAAATATGTTGCTGCTGAACGAAACGACAAAACCTTGCAATTGATTCTCGATTGTAAAACACGATGGAGCAGCTTATCAGACATGATTGGTCGATTTCTAGAGTTGAAATCTGCTATATCATAGGCATTGATTGACATGAAAATAACTCTGGACCTTGAAGAAGAGGATATAAAGATAATAGAAAATATATATAGCGCTCTAAGTGTGGTAAAAGCAACGGTGCTAGCATTGCGCAGACGCGATGCCACCTTAATAACTGCTGATGTTGCTTTCAAGTTTATGCTGAAATAACTAGATGACAGGCATGATAAATTGAGCATGAACCTCGCAATAGGACTAAGAAAACGTATCAAAGAACGTCGCACTGCGATTTCAGGCGTTTTACAGTATTTACATGATAATGAAAGTTTTTATGAAGACTACATGGACTTGGACACATTTCAAAAACCGAACCGACGAAATCACGACTGAGAGGTAGAGGGATCTTGATTCAATTGTACGAGTTGAAATGTGTGTCTACGAGAGCAGCGGAGGTGGCCGTGAAGTTTTCTGACAGCTGTCTATGAATACTTACTATCTGTTGTACCCACCAGCGTCGAGTTGGAGCGAGTATTCTCGTCAGTTGGTTATCTTTGTAACAGACTAAGAAGCTCTCTCTCAGAGAAAACTTTAAATGCTCTGTCCTTCTTGAGATCACATTTTCAAAATGAACAAAATGCAGAAGAATAAACGCCATTTATAACACTCGAGAACATAATTTACATTATAAAAAAAAGAGACTGAAGTTTTTTAATAATTTATAATACCTATTTTATATATCTTTGTTGATGTAACACTTAAGATTGTTACTAGAGAAGAGAGATTCATAAGATTGATATTAAATATTGTATGTTACGTGTTACCTTATATCATATATGTAACTGTTGATGTTACACGATGAAAATTGTTACAAATGTAGAATAGAGACAAAAGATTTAATTTTAAGTACCTAATCTGTGATGCGATTTAATGTTTCCTGTATTGCGATATTTCATACTTGTCAATCATTATTTTATATTCTACGATTTTTAGATATAAGATATGTCATGAAGTAAACTGCAAAAAGTCACTGTTTGTTGGTATTTCAATAAAACTAGTTATGATTAAGATAAATATACGAGACAGGGCCTCCCTCACTTACCTTACCTTTAAATCTGTGATTGATTTGTTTTTTATTGGGTAGAGGTACTAAATTAATCTAGTGATTTTGACGTTTTTAATTAAAGAAAATCAAACAATTTTAAAATTAAAAAGGGTTTTTTATTTTATTACATAACACAAACCTTGTCTCCCATCAATCCCGGGATCCCGGGATTGACAAATGCCGTTCCGGTATTAATACCGGATTTGCAAAAGTTCCGGTATTTGGAAGCCCTACTGTTGGTCAGCTCATTGCGAAAAATGTGGGAGTACAGTCACCGGCATAAATAAGTTATCTTTAGTAATCTTGTCACTTTAACGTCGTGTTTGAAATGTCATACGAAATTGTCGAACGATTAAAAGCGACAAGGTACAGAAATCATCACTTATTTATGACGGTGACTTTACTGATTTAAAATATTACTTATTTGTAAATTTTGCATGCTACTTTGGTCATTTTTCTGGATCACATATTTTAAAAGTATTTATTACAATAAGGCCTATAGTATAACGCTAAATAATAAACAATCGCAGGTTGTTATTAGGGTCATCATCATTTCACTGAAGAGCTACACTCTTGTCGGTGAAGTAACTGCCACTTCTCTCTGTCTTCAGCTAGACTTGACTTTTTGGTACGACCTGACGTTTACTTTTTCCTTTACTTGTGCAAAGTAGCCTGGGTCTTCTTCTTCCTCTCTTCCCTTCAACTTTTCCTTCGATGATGTTTTTAAAGAACCCGACATGTCGTATCAAGGGCCCTATCATCTTCCCTCTTCTGGTTTCTACGGTTCTTAACAGGCATTAGATTTTTTCTCTGTCCAGCTGATCCTTTCCATTCTCCTCCTGCACCACATCTCGAATGCTTCCAGCTTTTCTCTATCTTTTTGTGTCAATGTCCACGTTTCACTGTCATATAGTGCAATACTCCATATGTACAATTTTATTAGTCATTTCCGAACCTTTCTTGCTATATTTGCATTTAAAAGATGTTTCTTGTTATTAAAGGCTCTTTTTGCCATTGCAATTCTGGAAACGATCTCTGAGTTAAATCTGGAGTTATTGGAGTTTAAATTTCCCAATTATTTAAAACTCCTTCTAGTGGAGTATTTTTAATGGTAACTGGTCTATGTAATGATGTGATTTTTGATGTAGTTAGTGTTTTTGTTACACTTATTTTAAGTCCGAACTGTTTAAATATAAAATCAATTTCCTCTATTAGTTTCTGCAATTGCTTCCTGTTTTCTGCGAATGCTGCAATGTCATCTGCAAATCTTATAAACTGTATTCTCTGCCCATTAATTTTGATCCCCCCATGTTCTGATTTTGCTATTTGTTTTATGGCACGTGGGTCATACTGAATTTTAGTATGAGTTTAGGAAAGACGGCTAAATTCTAGAATCAGTATGACCGACATTCTATAAAGATGTTGAATATTAAAGGTGAAAGTGGACATCCTTGTCTGACCCTTTATCTTATTTTTGCTTTTTCCTTTTCTTCGCCTACTTCAATTATTGTGTCCTGGTCTCTGTTAAGCTTGTATATTATTCTTCTGTCTATAGTACATTCCTACGTTTTTCAGAACTTTCATCATAAGTTTCCAATCTACTTTGTCGAAAGCCTTTTCCAAATCTATAAAAGCTATATGAGTATCGCGGCTTAATTCCAGACGCCTGTCTGCTATTACTTTCAGAGCCAATATAGCCTCTCTTGTTCCGTATTGAGCAGGCCCAATATTCCTTTCCGTTATTGCTCTCATTCGGTTTTGTATTATTTTTAATAGAATCTTTGATGCTTGGGAAATTATACTAACGGTCCTATGTTCTTCACATTTTAATGTGTTTTGCTTTTTTGGTACTGTCACTGTTCTGGTAATCTTGAAGTTAATTGGTACCTGTCCTGTTTTATACATTTCTTGGGTTAATGTAAAAATTTCATCGAATAGTGGATCACAACGTGCGTATTTGATCATCTCTATATAGATTTTATCCTCTCCTGCTGCTTTCCCGTTCTGGATACTGTTTAATGCTTTTAAAAATTGCTCTTTAAGTATAGATGGCACTTTTTCGTCTTCCTCTACAAGTTCTTCGCGTTGCATATCTTCTTCGTGTAACCCTTCTCCATTATACAAACCTTTCATATATCGGTTCCACCGTCCCAGTATTTCACCATTGTTTATTAAAATTTTACCTTGCTCATCTAAGATGGTTGTACTCTTGGTTTTGTGTTTCTTATCTAAATCTCTAATTGCATTATAGACTCTATCCGTATATCCCTTGTTTATATATTCTTCAATTTTTTCACATATTTTTACTATATCTGCCTCTTTGTTGTCGCTGCATTTAGTTGTTATCCTGTTTGTCAGACATTTGTACTCGCGGATACTGCCCTCATCACTTTTATTTCTTAACTGGCGTCTTTTTAACATGAGATCTGTGATATTTTTGTGAGCCATTTCTTCCTTGGTATTATTTTCTGTTTCTCCAGGCAGTCTTCTGGTGTATTTCTCAAAATATCCTTTATACTATTTCATCTTTGGTTTAAACTGTTATTAGCTATATCTCTGTTATTATCTACACTATCTCTATAGTCTTCTATTTTACTTCCTAATCTATTATAATATTGCAAGCTATAATTGCTATTTTTATCCTGCTGCATGCTATTATTACGGTACTTCATTGTAATTCATATTCAGTAAGTGGGTAATTCCATCACTGCATCTAGTGTAACAATGTCAACTCCATCAACTCCACGTGGATTTCGCATACTTTCAATCATCCACGGTAGTGAGATTGTGCCTAAGGAAATGGAGGGACATTTTCTTGTATCTTTTTCTCACGAAAATGAAAAAGAAAATAGCAAGGCAGTGAAACTGATCGTGGGACATTATATCATTAATTTAAGTTTTAAGCACCTTTTTTGTTTTAACAATTTTAAGTCCGATTTTGAGAAAGGCCCTACTACGTAAAATACTTTAATGAAATCAATTCGGTTTTGTCATATTTAAGAGCTTCAGATTCAGTGGCGCTTAGAAAAGCTAAGAAAGTGTTACAGAAACCCAACCTTAAAAAAGATTTAGATTTCATAGACGAAAACTTTAAAATCATCGTGGTAGTTTTAAATCGCCTACAAGAACGCAACACATCAATCATTGATGCATTGGTAGAATTAGATCAAGTGTGGATAGTTGTTAATCGGTATTCTAGTTTATCCATCATAAACAAATTAGAATCAGCTATTTATCGGAACCCTGACCTTGACCCTGTGCGGGAATACGCAAATCAGATTTCAAATGAATCTATAATTGAGGAAAATTCTATTTACAAATTCGCTTCGCTTGCATCAGTAGAAATCGAAAGGTCTTTTTCGACCTACAATTGGATCTGAGATTTAAAAAAATATTAACAACTGAAATTATTGAAATAATAATAGTATGTTACTTTAATTATATAAACACGACTACAACATACCTAGCAATTTGAATGACTTTTTAATCTTAGGTTAAGTTATTGTCATGTTACTATTCCTTTTTTCTACGTTTTATGTATTTATTATTATGTAAAGGATATAATTAGTATGTTATTGTGTTGTATTGTATGCTATTAAGAAGTTTATTTTTAAATTTTGTTCAGAAAATAATAACTCGTTTATTTATACAATTACATTTCTTTTTAAGAGTTATTTTATATAATTTTTTTATATGTAAGATAAATGATTTAATAAAAGATAGCGAACATTTTCATTTTGTTTATTTAGTTTAACCGTCAACTTCAGCAACTTCGTTCGCGGAGGAGAAAAATAATAACCCTTCATTTTTTCTTCAGCGTAGTCGGGTAAAAAGTATCCTATAACCATCTGGAGATACCCAGCTACCCGTGTACCAAAAATAGTTGAAATCCGTTTAGCCGATTTTGCGTGATGAAGCCACAACAACACATACAAAGATACATAAAATCCACAAAAAATATTTTTCGTTTTAATGACCTCCAAATAATCCATAACAATCATTTTTTTGAAAATATCTTCAATGTACAGACATTTCATTTTTACAACTTCATAATAGTATAGATTAACAAAACCCATTTTCCCAGAATCCCAGGAAATCCCGAGACACATTCATGTTAACCATAACGTTTGAGGTTGTTCACCCCAAATTGCATCTGAGATCCGATCACTGGGCATAACGTAGCATCGTGTGTCACTCACACATAGTGTTGTATTGTTGGCTAAAGTTGCAAACATCTTGACTCCATGTTTTTTCTAAATAATGTTTTGATACTTTTAGATAGCTAAATTCTGAAAGCATTTGATAGCAAAACTTAAGTACTACGAAAAAACCCTTGAAGTAGTAAAAAGCAAAATAGAAAAACTTGCAACAAACAACAGCTGGTTTTATGTGTCTATACTGGAAAATTTGATCTGATTGCGTTAAGACGTTTGCAATTTAAGCCGAGGACTGTTGTAAATCTGTATCTGAAATGTCCCCCTGTGGCTCTGTAAAAAAAGCCAAGAGTAGAAAAGAAAAAAAAATCAAAAAAAGATAATTAAAAAAAAAAAAAAAACAAATAGAAAAAAGAGAATAATGCGGGATTTTATACAATCAATGCTAGAATAACGAAAGTGATATAAATCCTATGCTTTTATTATATAACAAGATTTTGCCCGCGATATCGTCCGCGTATAGCTCGAATTTCAAAAATTCTTCTTTGGTGCGCCTCTACATACCTACATCTCTAACGGAATATGTGTTTCAATTCTCGTATACCTACCGTCGGCAGTTATGACTTAACTACGATATATCTATCATAAGTTATAAGCCCCGTTACTTTTTTATATACTTGTAATTTGAAAAAAAAGCATTTAATTGGACCATTGAGATTTAACAATTGATAATATTGAATTTTAGGTAGTTTCTGTAATTACATAATAAAATATTGCAGTACTTCTTTACTTTATACACCATATTAACAATACTGCTTTGTGGCGACAATACGACCATGCTGCGTCGAGAGCTTACTCTCGAGCAAGCCACGTAAAACTGGCCGTGCAAGAAGCAGTCCCCTAAGATCTATTCCTGTGGTTTTCAGTGACGACTCTGAGACTTATTGATATTCATCGCGAAACAGACTTAAGTGGGAACATCAGCCTTTTAAATTCGAATGGGTATTCTGAGGGTATAAGTGGTATCCGGGGTATGTACACAGATTCACCTCAAGCACAGACAGTAATTACGATGGCTTCTATAACGATTTTATATAAGGCTTTCACACGCAGCCCAGCATACCAGTTACCTATTCAAAGAATCAAAGGTTTTCCATTCAAAATGTTACCTTCTCACCCCTTTTAAGGATGAATATATAAAATGCGGAAATTAGTTTTCTTAATTTTAAATGAAGAGTCTATACGCGAAATATTACAACAGTTACTCAAATAACTACAGGTTTTCCATACAAGTCTTCAACTCCAATTTAACCCCGTTAGAGGATGAATTTCCAAAAATCCTTTCATATTCCTTGCCTTTTCGTTTTCTTACATATACACCTCATCCTGACAATCACAAACACAACAAAAAAGAATTAGCCAAATCGGTGCACCCTTTCTCAAGTGATGGTGATGTGTGAGGCATTGTAAACATACATTTTTCTATATATTTTAAATTATTTAGATTACTTTGTTTTATTTCTGTAATTACTTTTTCTAAGATTTTCAATGTAATGGAAAGTACTTATATAGACCGATAAATCCATCTAGCTAATTCATTCCTCCAATAACAATTTTTTTTTTTTTTTTAATTTAAAGTGCAGTGTGGCAACAGGTGTGGGTGTGCGACAGCATGACCCTCTGAAGCCCCTACTGCCAGAATACCAGTTTTCATTCTGCTGTGTCCGTGGGGGATAACAGTTAAATGACACTCAAATATTTGTGGAATAAACAACAAAAAACATTATGAGTATCTCAACTTGTTATGTAGTTTTTATGCATTTTTGAAACCATACATGAACAATATGTGATATCTCATTTTTTATGTACTTTGGTGGTATGCATGGTCCAGTACTATTTCAGTGTTAATCAATTGTCCCCCATGGCCAAAAGAGTTATTTTAATACCTAATGCAAATTTGAATATACTTGGTGTTTTCAAGACAACATTAAAATTAGATTTACAATTTTGTAACAATCTAAGCACATGTGATCCCTTGATTGCAATGTTGCTTACTGTAATATTGAGGAAAACCCCATCATTTCAAGAAACTTGATTCAAACTATTTATTAAACTAACAAATGATATCTAACAGGATATATTTGCGAACCCAAAACAATCATATGTTGACAGTTGAATGATTTTATACTTAATCCTAAACTAGCATTTAAATAATGTGTTAATATTTGACCAAATCTAATCTATTCTTGAATTTTGTTGGTGACAAGCATCAGGAATATCAGGAAAGTCTGTGCAGACTTTACAATATCGAGCAAGATATTATATGGATGCTGATCTAACATACGTAAAAACCTAAACTAGAGATTTTAATTAAAATTTGGACCTTACCAAAATCTGCTTGAGTAAAAAAGGTGTCATATTGTGCTTCCTTAGACTTCACCCAGCCTCGATGATCTCCAGGACACCGTGGACGTACATGATAAGAATTACTCTCATTACAATCAGGCTCGTAACCCCAACAAGCTTTCATCTCTGCTAATGCTTTATAAGGACATTGTGGATCTTGTGCACAAGATTTTCCAAAATCAGGATATGCATTAAACACGTAAGGAAGATGTTCTGCTGGTATATTTAAGTCATTAAGATTAATTGACTTAGATACACTAATACACATCAATATCAATAAGAACAACATTCTTTTGGCTTAAGATAATGTTATCCAAAGAAAAACAATTTACTTTTAGTAATAAAAGTGGCTAAATTAACTTTTCATGTTTATACAACAAAGGTTAAGGTTATATTTATTGAAAGCCGTACCGTGCTTACACTGAGGGGCTACCCCGAAGCTCGAAGTTCTAAAGGCGCTGTCCCACTCACTCAAGCACACTATAACACGAAAGCAAGAGAGACGGCACAATGCGAACTTGGTTTTCAAACTTAGGAGTAACCTCCTGCATAGTGTAATTTTATTTGTGTGTCTCTGCCTTTAGATTGCTTTAAATGACAATGACAGCTACCACAGCGAATGCAAATGGTCACAATATTGCGTATCATACTAAATAGAATTATGTGGAAGTTCAGTAGCACCAACATTAGAAACGCAAATAATGCAAGTGAACTTTAATATTACTTAATACTTTTACTAGATGGCACTATCCTTTCGCGCCTTTTCCGGACCGGACATAAAATTCCCGGGCGTGGGATTATACGGGTACCACGTGAACAGCGTCATCCAATCCAATCAGCTGGTATTTGGGCCCGTTCGATGAGTTTTAACTGTAGAGTTTGTCTTGTTGCCGCGTTTATATTTGTATTTTTATTTGTTTAGATAGTGATCATGTTGCGTTAAAGTTTACAAGAGAACCGAGAGTTTTATGTGGTTTGGAAAACGTACATTTTGACTTTACGATTAGTTAGTGTCTTTCAATCAAACTGGTACCAAAATTATATGTCGCCATTTTGATCGTACAGTATCAAACTAATTTGTTTGGTCACCAACAAACTTATATTTCTGTTAGACCGTCTCAGTGAGAGAAATGTAAATGGATGCGCAATTGCCAAGAGTACAAAGAAAATGTCCCAGAAAAGTAGTACAGTAAATTTTCTTATCCGTGACGCCAATGGTTAGTAATTATGCTAGCCTCCGTCTTCCTTTATGAATATTACTTGTTTTGTTACAAATCCCATTGATATTTTGTCATTATTCTTTTCGGATAATCCTTTGTTGTCAATCTATTTTAGAGTCTTTTCTTTTGTTACTGTTTAAACAAAGATTCCGCCTGACGCGCCTTTGGCGCTATCCCGGCATTTCTTTTTCGTGTGTAAACAGGCTGTGGCATAACCTTTAAAATGGTTTTTAAAACTGCTGCAGGTACATTCTCAGTTGTAATCACCTAAATCTTACAATTATCAAGGTAGTTTAGGCCTAACATCAAGTTCTTCTAAAAAATAATCACCAACCCCCTGCTAAGTGTAAAAAAATCTACATGTTTTAGGGCAGCCTCAAATGGTTAAAGTAGTGCAGAACACTAATCAAGCTATTGGTCAGATTAAACTTAAGCAAAATCCTGTAAAGATTATTAAGCTGCCAGCAACCACAGAGGTCAATACACAGGTAATCAATTTACTTATGTGCTTGCTCCTAGATATTACTTAATATTTATAATAACTATAATTGTATTCTCAACATGGGTGAAGATTCACTACATCAAATGTGTTCCTAATTATTAGTCAAAATCATTAGCAAGGTCAAAGCTGGCAGTGAATAGTTTTGCACTCAAGACCCACAATGGTTAGGTAGGTACTTTTAGCTTTGGATATACAGACTTTAGTTTACCAAAGGATATTGTATTATGTTAACCGTCATTTAAAAAGTCCTCAGTTATGAGTTTTACATGTTCAAGCTTTGGTTGATTAGTGGCATGGTGCCTATAAAAGCCAATTCCCACCAGGTTGCCCAAGGAAAGGTTTATAACAACCTAGTAATTTCTCTGACGCCATGCCTCTGCCCTCTATTTATTTTCTGAAACACTGCTTTAGCATCTCTAAATAGTGCTTTCTTTACAGGCTCCACTATACCGGACTGTGAAATTGAGTGGCATTAAATGTGCATCAAGTAAGTTTTAGTAGAGGATGAAAAATTTTGTTTTAAATTTTAACAATATTTGTGGCTTCTGTAATAATCTTTATCATTTATTGTTTTACAAGTTTATGTATTATTCTTATTAGTTAAAAGTTCATTGAATTTCATTAGTATAGCTTTTAGATATCAAACTTTGAATATTGCACTTATTTATTCAATATTCTCGGTTTTTAAAACTGAATTGACAGTGAACTTAAATCCCTATTCATCAGTTAAACTCATTATCTTTGAACAGTTCCATTAGCACACCTCGAGTGCTGCACCAAATATAGTAACTTCCCAATGACCATACTTGAATCAGGTTCTACTAACATAATGTGTGATCATCTTTTAAAAAATCTGCTGTCATTAAACAGTACACTTGTTGCCAAGATCCTGCTTGAATTGTGAAGCTTGGCACTGCAAGTGGTAAATGCATGTTTAGGCTAACAGCATAATGTTACATCAGGATTAAATTTTAGGTTAGGTTTCACATAGCTCTTGTACCTGGTTTCTGAAAGCATAAATGTGTTTAATTTTTGATGCCTAACTAATGTGCTGCATGCTATTTTTGCTACAATATCCATCATGATGAATTAAATAGTTTGCTAATTATACATACTTGGCATTTCTCTATGAACTGTAAGCTGTTAATGAAATTGTCTCGTACACATAAAATAACTCTGGCACATCTGGTCAATTTAAACATTAAGCTGCAATCCCGAATATATAAACAGATGTTATAACGGTCATTTAGGTTACTGAACAAGTTTATGTTTACAATTAAAAAGTATGAGCATGAACAAAGTTGTTAACTTCATACTTAGAAAAATGCCTAGTAGCCTCATTTCCAAAGTCCTTATTTATAAAGATATTGTGTTAGCAGTGCATGGTTGATTAGTAGACTTTTATATCAAGTAGAGTATGCCATTCTATTGCAATTCCATGCTACAACTTTGTTTCCATGGTCAACCTTTTCAGCAAGTTAAGATCTTCAGATGTAAGCTCGTTTATATCAATATTCTCCGTTATCTAAACAATTACCTATCATTAGTAAGGTAGGTATATTATATTGATTTTAAAAATAAGGAAAGCTTATTTTCTATAGTACATTTTTACAGTGTGGAATGTATCATCATAATTTCGTTTATTATTAAACTTACCATTGCTGCTATCTACTAATAATTAATAAGTACAACAAAAACCTTGCAATTATTGACTTACAACTCACAGCCTGAACTGGTGAGTATGGTGCACAGATAATCCTTCTGAAAATATAGATGAGCATTAAGAATTTGTAAGAAGTGGTCCTCTTTGGGCGTAAGGACTATATAGGTATTCCATAGGTCACACAGCTATATATGTCTAATTTTATTTAGTTGCATACAATCAAGACTAACAGATATTTATTGGTAATTTTCAGAATTGGTCCAAGTACCTGTTGACACATTTACTCGATTGCAAAAGGTTGTTCCAAAAACTGAACCAGTGGATCCAGAAGAAACTGAGGTAAGCATACTATTGTACATATTAATTAATGCAATTACTGCACTAAGCAAGTAGTAACATCATATTTTGATGCTAACATTAAATATACTACCTAGATTACTTTTTTGAACTGCTGATTACAAAAATATATTTTATGGATGATATTATTATTGCCAGGAAAATCTATCCATGTCTATCAATTATGAAAGTACAGTCAGGGGCACTAATATGTATGCAGGTCTTATTATTATGGCAGTAAGGTTTATATATACATATTTTGGAACTTTGTGTGAATATTTATCTTTGCCCTTGATCATAGTTACTGATGTGCAAATTGCGGAAACGTTCCAAAATGCTATAAAAGGTCTAAGTCTAGTGTTAACTTACATGTTTATAATACCTTTTTTAAGCATTCTTTGGTATATAAAAGGTCTTAAGTCTAGAGTTAACTTATCTATTTTAAGACCTTTTTTAACCATTTTAGAAACGTTCCGCAATTTGTACATCAGTAATTGTACTTGACTCGTAAATTGTTTTTGACATAGTTTTCATCAACTGCTTAGGGAGGTGGAGTGTAGGTATAGGTAATTTATTTCCCGCGACTTTGTCTGCAATTATTAGGTATATAGTAAAGGTCTGGTTTATGTTGTTTAAAATATGCTCAACTTAATCATGAAAAAAATATATATATCAGATACAGTCTGCAGTCCCTTTAAGCTGTGAAAAAAAAAGCTTCACGTCAACGCATTTAAGAGATACAAGTCATTAAAAAGGGGTTTCCATGGGGATTCCAGGGGATGAAAGATGGTATTGAACATTTAAGATTTTTGAAGTGGCTCATCAAACTATACGTTGAAATGGTGTATGGCCAAGAGGTTGTTTGCGAGAAACTAATTTATGGGTGAAAAATATTACCCTTTTATTATAATTTAAGTTATCCCCACTTAACCCAACACATAATCGTTAGATAACAATGTGCAATAAGTGCAAACCATTATTTAGTAATGATAGTAAAGGATGATAATGTGCTCATTTAGCAATAAGCATGGATGCTTTATTAATGACATCATTAGTAGATTGTAGGGATATAAATTTGAAGATACTTTACACTTGTTGTTAATGAGTCAAATTAGTCAATTAGTTTTAATGAATGCATGCTAGTTTATTTTCTGTGATAGGTAAGCAAGTTGCAACGCAGTAGATTATTTATTTACACGTTTTTACTAAAAAGTAAGTAAAAAAATCAATAAAACATCAAACTCTCAATTAATTGTTATAACTAAAAAATAAAAATTGTGAAAATATATCATTTTTACAAAAAAAATGGAATTTTGATGACTTTTTGATTGGACTAAGCCAAGAAACGGGCACCTACTATACTGGGTTATTTATCGCTTCGCACTCTTAAAAGGTAGCAGAATATTATTCTGAAGGTTTCAACTCTAGGTCATGTCCTCCCGTGACCATGGAAAGCTGGAAAGCTTCCGAAACGTCGGGAACTAAAATGAGATAATATACGCGATATAATCCGTTAAATTGTTTTATTTCAATGTATACTACATTCATTATTTTGCCCATCATTTTCTATCGACTAGTATTTTTTTTATTACGTTTTTCTCAAAAAAGTACGAATGTCCACTTTTTCGTCGTTTCGCCTCATAGTGCGTCCGTATGTCACAGGCATTTTACTCAAAACTACAAGATTTATATTGATGGTGTATAGGTGTCTTGTATAAGCCTTAGTTAACTACCAAACTTACTTTGCCAGTTAAATATCAGAAATAAATATTTCTAGCCCTTCATACATTATGTATATCTGAAAAAAAAAACTAAAGCAATGCACAAACAAACAAGCAGCACATATTGCCATGTGTTATAGTGCCCTGGAGATACCTACGCTCTTTTGTTGGTGCACGTTTTCATATCGTTTTTTAGGGTTCCGTAGTCAACTAGGAACCCTTATAGTTTCGCCATGTCTATCTGTCAGTCCGTCCGCGGCTTAGCTCCGTGATACTAGTACTAGAAAGCTGAAATTTGGTATGAGTATGTGTATGTATCACACCGATAAAACGGTACAATAAAACTAAAAAAAAAACTTTTTCCGGGTACCTTTCGTTCCCCTAAAGTGAGGGTGAATTTTTTTTCGTTCCATAGTGTGTATGGTGTCGTTGAATAGGTATTTTAAAAAAAAAGGAGTCTCGAAACATTTTTTTTTTAAAGCCAGTAGTTTTGTAAGTATTCGCTCCGAAAATCCAAAAAATTGTGTCTTCCCCCTCTAACTTTTCAACCACGGGTCAAAAAATTATAGAAAAACTCATGAAAATGAGGCTTTATAAGTACTTCCAATGAAAACTATATTCAATAAAATAAAATAAAACTGCACTTCTCGGCTAAAGGACGTGAGTGCCGTGGAGATACGCTCTATTGCTAGTGCACATTTTCATATGGCATTTTTTCCATCTAGTGCGGTTTTTGTATGAACGGCTGCGGAACCCTACACAGAGCATGGCACAACATGCCTTGGCCGGTTTTTCCCTCTAAGGAACGGAAGCCTAAAAACAGTAAAATTACTCATTGAAATAAAACAATTTAACGGATTATATCGGGAGGACATGGTCCTCCCGTGACCATGGAAAGCTGGAAAGCTTCCGAAACGTCGGGAACTAAAATGAGATAATATACGCGATATAATCCGTTAAATTGTTTTATTTCAATGAGTAAAATTACTTTTCTTAACTTTCAATTAAGACTTTACGAAGTCTCAAATCTCTTACTTTCATAAAATATGACCTTAACCCTAATTTAACTCCTTTAGGGGATGAGTTTCGACAACGTTTGCTTGCCAACAATATAAAAGTATTGTACTGTAAAAAAAAATATGATTCTAGATTTAGTAGTTTCGACTCTGCGTTGACGGACCGGTGAAGACTTCTTATGTAGATTGATAACCTGCGAAGTGAGGGGCGAATAGCTAATTAGTAATAATTAGAAGGCGCCCGCAATTTCGTTCGCGGAGGAGAAAAAGTCATAACCCCTCTTTTTTCTTCAACATAGTCGGCTTAAAAATATCCTATAACCATCTGGAGAATGGAGATACCCAGTTACCCGTCTACCGAAAATAGTTGAAATCCGTTTAGCCGATTTAGCGTGATGAAGCCACAACGACACATAAAAACATACACACATTTTATATTTACAACTTTTTAAATTAGTAATAATGACATTAATCAATGACATTAATAAAGGGTCTTCTTTTGTCAGTTGACACATTCTTTTCCATTTCTATATTAGTTACATGGGGTGGAGCATATTGGAACAGTTGAGAGTCCCCGGTAAGCGCGGTTCTCCATACAAACGTAGTTACGCTATCATTCTAAAACGACTAGCTAGTTTGCTCTGAAACTTTGTACTTACTCGTAGAATAAGTTAAGGTATATGCAGACCTGTAATTGGTTTATTTAAATTAATTTAGTTAGTTAATAAAAATCAGTGAATATAAGTTTTTCATACCAAATTTGTTTTTGCTGTGTTTCGTTTTATAAACTGGACATACACTGGACCGACTGGACTACAAACTACAGGCTAGATATACCTCATATCTTTGTATATGCAAAGGTTCGTTACAATCTAACACGTAGTTTTGAAATAAACGAGAACGAAACTCCGTTTGTATGGGAAGGTGAAATTCGGCCGAGCTTGCTGGGAACTCTTTTAATATGTTACACATTGATAAATTAACAACTTGTTTTTTTAGGAACAGCAAGAAGAGCAGGACCCACTGACCGAGCTTAATATATTTGAGACTCTACCTAACCTAGGGACAGTTCCTGCAAAGGAGGAAACTAGTACTGGTACTACCAACAGCAAGACAAGCTACTTGCCGACAATGTCGAGTGCGTCCAGGAGAAGACACGATTCAGATAATGATCCACCTCCAGAATAGTAAGCTACATGTTACCTAACATTTACTAACCTACATCCGATCAGTTGGTGGCTAATTATGTTTCCCAAGTTATTTTTTCCGACGAAGTCCCCTGCCTAATTTTTCAGAAGTTAGGTATATGAAACTTATTGCATTCTGCACAATGATAAAAAAAATTAGTTGGGCTCATTATGTTTCAATTTCATTTTACCCTTTTACTAATACTCCAAGACCTCAAAAGGACTTAGTGTCAAAATATCTAAATCCCAGAATGCCTTCCTTTTTTCTTACAACACCACATTTTTAATATGGCTGAATTTTAAAATGCCTTAGTCTCATAATGGACAAACTTCACATCACCGCAGAACACTGTATGTTCAAAATGACCAGGTGCCAGAATAGCTAAATTTCAAAAAGGCTAGTTAACCTTCATGTATAATTTGCTTTACTATCTTCTTTAGTACATTGATGTTGTTGTACCAATATTATAAAAATTATTTGTATGAATTGTTGCTGTCAGCCAAACATCGTCAATTAATTTAATTTAAATTAAACTTAAACGGCATTTTGAAACTGTGACCTTTTGCAATTCGGGAGATTCCAGTTTAAGTTATTTTGTAATTTCGTTAATCTGTGATTCGGTATTTTAGGGGAATATGTACATTTCAATATTTAAGCATTTCGGACATGAGACATTTTAGGTCTAAGTCGTAATGAAGTTTGTTTATTTTCGGATTGAGACAACTTGATATTTAGGTATATTATACTAGCTACTAGCCCATGGAAAATTAAAATTTATTGAAATTAGTAAATTAGGCACTATGTAAATTAAGTAGAATAAGTCCTACTCAAAAAATATGATTTTCACCTGGTGAAAAATAGACATATAGTCCAAAAAGTTTCAGATTCAGATTTCAGAAATTAAGGGTTAACACTACACCAGCTAGCTATTTTAAACTGGAACACAATGCATTTATGATGTGGTATAAAAACATAAGGATCCATTACCCATTGAACTGGAACACAATGTATTTATTTCAATTTTATTTTTTCATATTTATTAAACCGAATATAATATGTTTACCTTCTTGGGTTCAAAAGATATTGTGATTCAAAATATAACGCAAAAACACGTTACTTGCATGGGGACTTTTTTTAAACTTCATGTTAGGTGCCCGCAAGTTTGTCAAGGGAGAAGAAAAAATCATAACCCTAATTTTTCTTCAGTGTAGTCTGGTAAACAGTATCCTATAATAGTACCAACATTGAAATTTATTTAGCTCTTGATGTGTTGAAGCCGCAACAACACATACATTCAAAAACGAAAAAATAATCTTTGCTATTCAGTAACCGTATAATAATCCGTATCACCAAGGACCATTAAAACAAGAGGTCTGACAATTTCCTTACAAAAAGCCGTTCCCAGTTATGTAAAACGGCAAGTATGAATAAGATAATTGTTCATTGATATAATCGTTTTATTTTTTAATTACAGTACAACAAAGCGACGCAAGCATGCTGACAAAGTAGGAAAAGGTTTGCGGCATTTCTCTATGAAAGTTTGTGAAAAAGTAAGGACTAAAGGGTTCACGTCATACAATGAGGTTGCTGACGAGTTAGTGTTGGAATTTGCAGCTGGTATGCATGGATCGGCTGACAGTCAAGTAAGTGACTTTTCAATTATTTATTTTTTTGTTAAACCATGAACTAACTTTGATTGCCTACTAGTTATGTGGTGGCTAGAGATCCTGGGTAATTTAAACCCTATCGGTCCTAACATACTAATTGTATGTTAGCTTAAACTATACTACTTAGCCCACAAATTAAGATCACGGCTATATACCGTACCCAAAAAGAAAGAAGCAAATTATAATGAGTTTTAAAACATGTAGTGAATGCACTGTATTTTGGGAAGCATTTTTTATTTTGCACGGTTGGTATACCTGACTACCTATACTTATAAAATAATAACGAAACCGACTATTGACAGACAACGCACAGCCTAAACCGTTGAAGGGACACAAAATTAAAAAAAGTCTCAATGAATTGAGACCCTTCTCCTTTTTTGGAAGTCGGTTAAAAACGCATATTTCCTTAGATATGTCGAGGTTGGTGAAGGAGGGATTGTTTGAATTTCGAAATTCACTGTTACCGAATCAAGAGCAAAAGCTCGTCCCATCAATGTGAATTAAAAATGTCTTTATTTATTGATCGCTTTGATTGTTTTGACGAAGTTCAGTAACTAGTCTCATTTTCTGTATATTTAGATTAGCTATCGATAAGATGGGTCCGATCAGGACTCGCCTTAATGATCCTGGCTACATACTGCAATAGTTTTCGAGTTACCTTGATAACTTGATACAAATGTGCTGAAAAACGTCCTCTACACTCACATTAGGACCGTATCGGAAAGAAAGTAGACAACTTCAAAATCATACAATATATATATATTTGTTTATTAACCTATTTTAGTGTCCCACTGCTGGGCAAAGGCTTCACCCTTAGATCTCCACGACACTACAATATTTATTCTATGTAAAAACTGGAAACTGAAAACAAAAACCATTTGAAGAGTTCTTATCGTGTGCTTCTTCATGAGCGGTAGTATTTTTTTCTGAAAGCTCTAGTCGCGGTATACTAAATTCCCTGTAGTGAAATCAGACTGCGATCGCATACCTTATTGACAAATCGCTTGCCAAACTAATCCCTTTTTGCCAAATATCTCGATGTTAATGGCTATAGCTTTTGAAGTGGCCTCCTTATTAGCCTGTCCTGTAAAACAATAGGTCAGGTAAGGCTTTAAAGTACAATGTGCGATATGTCTGATTGTCCATAATAATATACTTACTGCTTTTCCTTGGTCAGATTATGGTCGTATAACTTCGTTGTATATTTTCTAACAGCTATTGTTTGCTTTTCGTCTCTTAGGTTGTCTCTGTTTTTATGGGTCCTTAGTTTAATTTTTCGTCTGATAGCTGAAGTTTTGGGTGTTTGGGCGGCATTTCGAATGGAAATCGTCGGATTTTGTTGAAATATTACTACGACTTTCCGTTGTAGTGCTGAGTCAGTTGTTCCAGGTTTTCTTCCAGATTTAGGCAGATTTTTGAAAGTACAGAAGTTACTAAATTACTTTAATATGTTGTGCATGGACGCAGGGCTCGACTCATAGTTTTTACCTAGTGTTTTTATCGTCATAACTTTTATTTTGTAGAAGTCGTCCGAAATAATTAAACGTACTTGTAAGCTAATTCGTCCCTTTTTGACGGTTTGACCAAAAATATATTTCTTTTTTATGCGGAATTATAGACAGGAATGTAGTTTAGTATCCAAAACAAAAATTATGCCTGTTTTATGTACGTATCAATTTTGAAAGATGCCTAAAGTGTCTACTTTCTTTCCAATACGGCTCTTACTTTATGTATAAATAGAAATTAATATTTGATGTGAACATAACGTTAAGTAATCAAAAAGATCAAATGCTCCTGATTGCCTTATCAATTATCATAATCTGTATGTACAAGAAAATGACGAAGTAAAAATGTAACTCAGAGAACTTCACGTTTCAGCAATATGACCAAAAGAATATTCGTCGTAGAGTTTATGATGCCTTAAATGTGTTAATGGCTATGAATATAATTTCAAAAGAAAAGAAAGAAATTCGGTGGCTAGGGTTACCAACTAATTCAGTACAAGAATGTACAGCACTAGAAAAGGAGAAACAGGCAAAACTGGAGAAAATTCAGAAGAAAACTCAACAACTACAAGAACTTATTTTACAGGTATTTCTTATATCATATTGTACTACTATTGGTGTTGTGTAGAATTAAAATACGACTTGGCGTCTCGCTGGATTTTTTTATTTTAAACTACGGTCCTCGCAATAAGGTGGCGCGATTACATGAATTTCGGAATATCAGATTTTAAGCATAATAGAATAAGTACAACAAGTAGTACATAGAATAAAATAAGTACAACTAATGTGGCTCTAAAGCCCTCAGTTACCGGCAGTTGAATGAGAAAATATTGTAATTTGTATAAAAGTTTTTTTTTTATATTCAACAGTTTTTTATTATTTATACAAGACCTTTTTGTTATTGACTTTTTGATCTTGTTGACCTATTTGTTTATTCTTGGAGCACTTTTTGCCACTTTAACAGTATTTTTTTTTAAATACTTTCAAACCTACTTCGCGTTTTAAAGTTGCTGTTACAAATAAATGTCAGAGCAGTGTGGTATTATGCAACGTCGATAATGTACATGGAACATATAAATAAAACCGATAATATGGAGAAAATCAAGTGTAAAGCATGCTCTAAAAACACAAAATTATTATACTTGTTTAAAAAATACAGAAATAAGGTATTGTTTTTAGTTTTTCTCATATATTTATTCATATTTATTATTCAACTTAAACGTAAAAAAAATATTTAGCTCCACTTTATTGTAAATGCACGACGTGGCTGAATTCGCGTTTTAATTATTTTTAACTCGAAACTCTGGGAAACTATGTGTTATTATTATGAAAACCCGAAACAAAATTTATGTTTTATTTTACACAATTAATTGTATTTATACTTTGGTAGAAGGCAAAAAGTAGTATTACATTTTCAAGATAATTATATCACCGTAATCTTCTTGTTAAACTGCAACTTTTGATACGTATTCAGCGACGGACTTATAACTTTTATTTTTCTCATACAACAATGCTCCACACTACCGCACAATGGTCTAGTTAATTTCAAAATATGTTATGTAAAAAGTCGTCATATGAGAAAGCGAATCTGTTGCTTGGTAGTTTTATTTTATGACGCTGTTTTGTTTTTGCTACTATTTAAATTGTAAATGTCAAATTGTGTTTGGATAAAAAAAAAGATAACAATAATATATTTTGAACTTATTTCAGCACATCTCCTTTAAGAGTTTAATAGAAAGAAATAAAGAGGCAGAAAGCAAAGGTGTGAAGCCATCTCCGTCGTCAGCCATCCATTTGCCATTTATAGTTGTGAATACTAGTGATAAGGCGCTTATCGACTGTAGTATATCAAATGACAAGTAAGTGCATTGGCAGAATATTAGAATAGACTATTTGTGAAATGTTTGGGCAACAGGTATACTTAATGGAGCAATTAGAGCATATTATTTTTGTCAACTCAACCAATTTCTTATGTAGGGTAGTGTGTTTTGTTTTCTTACATAAAAACCCTTGATTCAATCAAAGCACATTTTTTCCACACAACAAAATGATTTATGTTCGTTAGTAATAAAGTTACTATTTTTTTTTTACGTGTTACATACTCTCACGTGATAAAGTCACTTAACCATAGGTACGAAATATTGAACAATAGTATTTTATGCAATCGTTACATAATGTATGTTTTTTCAGTCGAGTACCGTGTTTAGTCCACGAAGCTTGCTGAGTGGCCTAAGTAAGGTACGAGACTTAAAAAGCTAATTATATAACTATTGTATACAATACTTTTTCTACGAGTAGGTATCATCATCATCATCATCATCATCATCGTCATCATCATCATCGTCATCATCATCGTCATCATCATCATCATCATCATCATCATCATCACTATCACGATCATCATCACCATCACAATCACCATCACCATCCCCATCACCATCACAATCACCATCATCATCACCATCATCGTACCTCAATTATCTTCGACTCATTCATTCGACATATTCATAAGCCAACACTTCAATTCAAAGTGTTGGCTTATGAAATAAAGTGTTGGCTTATGAATATATCAGTTCAGTTGGAAGTGCCATAGAGTATCCGACATTAAAAAGTATGCTATTAAAGTTTACTCTATGAAGTTCTTATTGAGGGATTAAAGTCGACGAGTAGAAAAATATGCATTAAAAATTTACATTTTCACTCTTGTTTTCATTTACAGAACAGAATATATGTTTAATTTCAACAAAAGGTTCCAGATCCATGATGATATAGACATATTGAAGAGGATGGGTCTTTTATTTGGTAAGTATCTTGACATTTCATTAATATTTTTCAGGAACATGAATCGTGACTTTTCTTTGAATGTTATATTTATTGTTAAAGGCAGAGTACATAATCACTATGCAGTAAGCTTAATCAGCTGTAACCCTGCCCATAAAACAAACAATTCGTGTTTATATTCCTGGTAAAGACAATTTTAATGACGACCGAGATTACTTCTTATTACATTTACATTGTACTGCTATTAAATTAATCAATAGTACACCGCGCTCATTTGTTCCTCGAATAGAACTTGTATGATGTAGTACATTAAAGCTGCAGTACTTTCTTATGCATCCTATTTATTTTGGATCTAGCTACTGAGATTTTATTCAATTTTCATTATTTGATTTCAGGTTTAGATAAAGGAGAATGTTCCGAAGAAGAAATCGAAAGAGTAAAGAGCATGGTCCCGAAATCTTTAGAGTATTATGTAGAACGTAAGTAGCCCTTAACCATTTAACTGGATAGTTCGACAAAGGCAATAACCGTAGCGGCAAATTTTTCTGTTTTCTGAGGTTCCGTTCGTCGCTTTCCTAGATGTCTCACTTGCCTTCGAATCACTTTCTTTTGGATATTGATTATGTCCGGTGGTGAAAAAAACATTTTTTTATTTCGATTTCTTGTTTGAGCACCCACTTAATCTGTTGCTTATGGCTACTGATTTAACATCCTTAAATATTGGCTCACTAATCGTAGTAGCAGTTGGTGATAATAGGTTGTTAAATGCAAAAACTGTGTGATTTATTTTCGGTGTTGCTCACAAAAAACGCGTCTTTTAGTAATGTTTGCCCGATAGAAATAAAATTGGTGAGGTGTATTTCCAGATGAAATTTATGAAAAATCGTTGATTTGGCTGAAATGGATCTACCAGCCCTTTGAAAAGTAGTCTTCAAGGCGGGAAAGCCCTGTTTCTTTCTGCTGTATTCAGAATCTGGAGCTGTGTTATTATTTGACTTACATTAGTATTAGCACCTAAAAGTAACAAATAATGGGACCAATTCATCTTGACACTGTAAAACGTAGAGTAACAAATCGATAAAATCTTTTTTAGGAAATCTTTGCGGGCACCCTTCCATTTTATTGTTTATATATATATACCTTTGCAATTGCATGTACAAATTTTGGTTAGCCTAGCTCTCTAGTAAGGCGGTGCTCATCGGCTTTGTAATAACGATTTTATCGATTTCTTACTGTACGTTTTTACAGTGTCAAGATGAACTGGTCCCATTATTTGTTACTTTTAATTGCTCATAATAAAGTTAAAGGTCTCGCCTAGACGTCAAATGTAAGTCACATAGTAAAACAGCTCCAGATTGTGAAATCCAGCAGAAAGAAAACAGGGCTTCCCCGCCATGAAGACTACTTTTCAAAGGGCTGGTAGTTCAATTTTCAGCCAACTTAAAGAACTTTAATAAACATCTGAAAAAACACCTCACTAATTTTATTTTTATGGGGCAAACATTACTAAAAGACGCGTGTTTTGTGAGCAACACAAAAAACAATTCATACAGTTTTTGTATTTAACAACCTATTATCACCAACAACTACTACGATTAGTGAGCCAATATTTAAGGATGTTAAATCAGTAGCCATACGCAACAGATTTAATAGATGATCAAAGCAGAAACCAAAAATTAGTTTTTTTGGACCACCCTAATGTCGGATGTGTTATCTATGTTAAGAAACTACATTATATCTCAGTAAAACAAAAATAAAGAATCCTGAATGTTCTATGGCAGGAAGTACTCAATAAATCTGCTAAACTTCTAAGTTCCAAGTCTCTAGAACTCCAGTTCTGGGGAAAATTGGAGTAGTTCTAATTATTAAAATATCTACTCTCAAATGAGTCACTAAATTACTACAGTCTACACACTGCACTGACTATCTGACTAACTATCATCAGAATTGTAAAGTACCTTTTACTGGTCTTAAAACTTGTGTTAGTCCATTCGTTTAGACAAACAAAAAACCTTTAAGACCAGACAAACAAATTAACAACACCCCAGAAACCGGCAGAGCCCGTCAGAGGTGAATTTGTGAGGCCACAAAACGTGCAAAGCAATAATACTGCACGCCAAGCGCCCACTAGGCGGGCAACCAAGTCTTTGTTAAGTAACTTTCACAATACGTGATTTAAATTATACAGTCATTATCATTATCAATTTTAAATCTTAACTAGAAGGTGCCCGCAACTCAGTCAGCGGAGGAGAAAAATAATGAAGACCCCTTTATTTAGCGTAGTCGAGGAAAAAGCATTCTATGGCATATAAATAATAACATATCTGGGCATGCCCAGCTACACGTGTACCAAAAATAGTTGAAATCTGTTTAGTCGTTTTGGCGTAATGACACAACGACAAACACCTAAAAATTTCATAATTTTCAGTGACTTTCAAATAATCCGTATCACATATTGTTTTGAAAATAAGTTCAATGTACAGATATTTAATTTTTGCTTCTTTATTATAGACTAGAGGATGCCTGCAGCTTCGTTCGCGGAGGAATAAAAAGTCAACGCTCTTTTTTGTTACAGCGTACACTGCCGTCAAAAAGTTTAAGACCAATTTATTGGCTATATATCACTGTCTTGCCTTCCTGTTTACGTTTGATGATAGCACGACATTGTGCCACAGATGTTCGAGGCTTACAACTCATTATTTTCAAGTTTTTCACTCGGTGCTCTAGGAAACCGAGTCTCTGTAGATTTTATGAGACACGTGAATTATACCAGCAACTGGGTAGGATGACATGTGATGAATTGTGTAGTCATTGGTTTTCAGTTTTGAAGTTCTTAGATAAGAAATTTTTAAATTTTACTTTTGTTGAAAATTTACCTTAAAAATGTATTGGAAAGATTATTTGCTAAAGGTTAAAAGGAAAAAAATAATAAGCTTACGTTGTTTTCTATTGATTGCAAATATAATTTGATGTTTTTCGAAGAATTTATAACAATTAAACTAAAGATTGTGGTTGGTCCTAAACTTTTTGACGGTAAGTAGTCGGGTATCGTATAACCATCTGTGGATGACCAGCATCCATTTAGGTGTGTTTACGTTATGAGATTACGCCATAACGACACAAAAGCAGAAAAAATCTGAAAAAAAAAACAATTTAGTGATTACTAAATAGCCGTTTCACTTTTTTTACAGATTCATACATTTCATTTTTACAAGTTTATAATAGTGTAGATAGTATAAGACTTCGTTGTGCTGTTTCTCTTATAACGTTACGTGTCATATTTGCAAGTTAATGCAATTATTTTTCATTAAATATTTAGTAAAGTAAAAATAAGATTGTTTTGCAAGTTTTGGCAGATTTTAAACAACTGGAGATAGTAAACCGTATCCTTACCTGACTATTTTTCATGCAATTTTAGCGGGAGGCAATGTAAACACGTAGCACACCACGGAAATATTCATATTTTTACAAACGGACACATTAAAAAATATTTACAAACAAAAAACACGCACACCTGCCAATCCATCGCATAAACTGACATGAAATTTGCTCATATACTTGTCAGAGGCCAATGCGTCTGTATGCATCTCCAGTGATTGAACCACGGTTGCCCTAAGGCTGAAAATGCACATAGTATCTACAAAACGGATTAGTCTGCAAGCTCACTCCGTCCATCTCTCGTCTACAATTTACCATTTATTTTCAGAAATGGGAAGAGGCGTCAGTTCCAAGCTTTCTAGTATGCTTGAAGATGAGGAGCTCGACGAGACTGTAGAGGACGAGGATGGGGGTGAGGCAGAGGGCGAGGTTGAGGGGGAGGAGGGCGGCGAGGCGGGGGCAGAGGGCGAGGAAGCCCACGAGTACAGCGACGACAGCAGCGACGTGGACGTGTAGCGAGCACCCGCGCCGCGGCGCGACCTCCACATATATCACCACGGGCTTTACTTATATTCATACACAGTTTTATCATATGTCCGGCGGCCGGTGCGGCCTCATTTTATACAACTATTGTACATTGAAGTGGTCAAACAATATGTTGTTGACATACATGGTCGAATATCCAAAATGAAGTGAAAATAAAACGATTTTATGAATCACATAAAGAGTTTTCTTTTATGCAAAGGCTTCTAAAAGAACCGGCCAAATGCGAGTCGGACTCGCGCGCCGAGGGCCCCGTACAAACTTCGACTTACCCTAACATTATTACTCGGTTCCGGTTAAGTTTGCACCTGATGTCTATAGCATTCAAATGAGGTGCAAACTTAATGCAACCAGTTTGTTACGTTTTTTGAAAATTTAAAAAAACAATCTAGTTAGAGACATATGTAGTTATAATTTTCGTGTAAAATTTAGGTTTATTTATAAAAACTGAAGATAAAGGGGGAATGGTATTTTTTCCACACCCTTAATAAAACAAAATTTAATCACAATAAAAATATTGATTTAAACTTACACGATCTTCACTCATTATCACAACACAACAAAACGGGGCTGAATCGAGTATAAATATGATTTATTTAATTACCTTTCGTTGGTAATTCTTCGACGTTTCGGACGCAGCGTTACGTCCATGTTCTCGAAGGAAACTGAGGAAAGGTAATTAAATAAATCATATTTATACGCGATTAAGCCCCGTTTTGTTGTGTTGCGATAATAAAAATATTGTTCGAAAATGTGCTGATCAAGCCCTTTCATATGATACCCTATTTGATCTAGTAGCTTAACTGAATTCTTGACATCCAAGAAAAGAGGAGTGGAAGATTATTCCAGCATTTTGTGGCAGCATATCGAAAGGTGCCACGAAATGCAGGTGCACGGGACAAGCTGGAGATATCTTGCAGGCCTAACTTCCGAAGACCTGGAATTATGCGCCCAATCAAACTTGTTATACAGTTATGAGCGAGATACCGAATAGGAGAGTGGCTAGGTGCAATTTTTGACGTGATGACATTTTTTAATATATTTAGAATTGTTCAAACTACGCACTGTATTAAGCAAATGGGTCTCATATCTTAATTCCCCGTCCATTATGATATTTAATAGCGCGACATTAAAATGTGTCAAAGTTTTTTTTTAAGCTTTTTATTTCGGTCGTAAATTAAACAATTCTGAACAAATATGACAACCCCAAAAATCTTAAACTGAGATGTGGCGGAAATTGGCCATATTGCAGTATCTGGACGATGTCATCAACTTTTGGTATTTACTAGTTTTAGTCTAGATAAGCTAAATACCCTTAGGTTACTAAATAATCTATAGTTTAAAAATTCTGCAGCATGCAATTTAACCTAATTTTACTTTTATTTAGCTTTGATGACATATCCTTTTTATCAGACTTCAAAAAAAGGAGGGGGTTCTCAATTTGGTTGTATTTTATGTTTTGTTTGTTACCTCAGACTCAGAACTCCGACTTACACGAAAATTTGGAAAATTATTTTTTGTTCATGAGTAGGTATATCCAAATTGGTCCCATAAAATTTTGATGATGAAGACACAAGCCACCAGTCACTAATTAGGGCTCAACAAGTGTTATTTAATTTACTAATCGCAATATAATTCTTTATCATATTTTGCTTAGAGGCAGAAGTTGGTTAAGATCAGGGTAGCAAAGTGGAGCTGATAGTGGAGAACCAGAGAACTCCTCAACAGTTAACAGCCCTGATTCTGAATTAGCAACGTTCAGCTAAAGGTGCGTCCACACTTGTATCATTTTCTCGTATCCGATCACCGTGCCGTGGCATGACTGCGTATCGCGCTGCTTGGACGCTCACTGTCGGCGCGCCGATCGTGCCGCACTCTTCCGATATAAGTGTGTGATACGCGTAGCAAATGGATTTTGAGCGATCGGATCGGCGCAACGTCCAAATGCGTGATCGTGACACGCGATCATGCCACGCGACGATGATCTGATACGGGCAAATGATACAAATGTGGACGCACCTTAAGGGTCGTGAGCAATTGACATTAGAATGCACTATTGCTGTAAGTGCCGTATAAAAGTCGCATAAGTCATAAAAGTCGTGTATTATGTGTGGCTTCGATCGTCAGAAGGCAGATTTCTTAGTCTTGCTATTCCCGTTAACGATCTCTCATCATGTTGATTTAATAATTTGTTGGCGTCCAAATCTAACAACGCTAGTTACCTTTCAAAGTTTTGTCACGGCTTAGTGCAACATATATTTGCCCTTTAGCGAAATTCTTTTTATCAAGGTCTATCACAGCTTTCTCGAGGGTGGTACCTTGTAGCTTATGAACAGTATCAGCCCAACTTAATATTAAAGGTAAGGTACAATGCTCCGACGATCCCCTTGTCGCTTGAAACGTAGTACATGATGGAGGTAGGGGTATGCAACCTTAGGTTAAAAGATAGTGACAGTGTCTTTTAACCTAAGACCAACATTTTCATCGTCAAATTTTACGTACACGGCTTCCCGGAGCTCCCCGTCCTCCAGCTGATCTCGTCTTAGGGCCCGCCATATTTTTTTATTATGCCTAAGTTCCATTCACTAGTCCATCAGAGACGGAAATATTCCGTCTCAACATCACTCGAGATTGTACGCCAATTTGAGTTGCGAGATAATTCTTTAAATATTATGGGTCAGTTGAGACTGTAAGTCGTATTGTTTTTTAACCAGCAAGCTACTGGACTTAGACCATTTTGACCTAGCCAATTCTTATAATTTAGATTTATTTACAATAGTCTTATCTACAATTGGTCTTATTTATTTACAATAGGGCCTCCTCAATCTTCCCATTTTGAGCTCTAAAAATGCTTTATATCACTAAAAAGCAAAAAAAAATTTTTTTCAAAAAAAAATTACCGACTTCAAAATAGACTATAAACAAAACATTTAAATCACCTTTTAAAGTTGGTGCCAAACCTGAAGTAAAGTTCTTTATCCGACCAAAATACGAATTACTATAACTAAATTTAGGTAATAACTAAAGGCTCGCCGCCGCGGTGCTTGCGTGCCATTTGAATGAATGAATAATAAATGAATGGTTTGGCACCGACTTCAAAAGGTGATTTTAATGTGATCCGTACCGTACATAAGGGATTTTTGTGGCTTTTTAGTTTATTTTGAAGCCGGTTCTTTTTTAAATTTTTTTTTTGCGTTTTCAGCTTGACATGTGTGTCTGTCTGTGATGTTGGGAGCTTTCCTTCGCAGCAATTCCAATGTTAACTTGACAGCTTCAGGATGGTTAATTTTGAGAAACATTCTTGAGAAGGGTGGAGACAAAGAATGAATGGCCTAAAAAATACAGTCAAAATCAGTTAGAACAACATCTAAGGGACTACTCATATTTGGTCGTAAAAACCTAGTTGTATCAGACGGTGACGTTGCTATACTACTAAGTACCTAATACATTATTGACTGTGAGATTAATATATTCATGTATAAAATGGAAGTAAATTTTATTTGTTTCACATAAAACGTATAATTAAAAGACATGTAATTATCATTTTTTTAGTCTGTTTGGAACAATTCTGCCGTGCGTGACGCCTTTGTAGTTCACGTTGAATTATAATTAATTAATTGTCATAATTTCCCGGCATGTTAAACTGTTCACATAAAAAATATTTTCTTTTTCTTCGCGACATGTTAAAAGTTTCACGAATGACTCAACAATATGTTTTGGTGCATTTTGTGTACAGATAAATTAACACACTGACTGAAGAGAAATGAGAAAGTGGGATTTGGGCTTCCATTATATTGCATACATGTGTAGGTATTTTGTTTATGAAAATTACAATAAACCCTAAACCTGACACGATTTTGTTTACTTTTGCGATCTTAACGGCCATTTACTGTGCCAGATGTGGATACTGTTACCTATTCAAATGCTACAATACAGCTGTCACTTACAGAGATATGTAGTAATAAGCAATGTCGTAAAAAGTAGTGTGTTTGATAAGGCGGTCTTATAGAATTCAGGTGGGACCTATGAATTTGGTCGATATAACCGGTATATTGTTCGAAACATTGTTGTCATAAACGGTTTTGACTATAATCTTAATTAATCTTCTTTTTTGAAGTAGGCATATGGACCCCTCAAAACTGTGATATTTTGGGGGTTTTAAGAAAACTACTAGTGTCTTAATAATAAGTTGTATTAATTTATAACATATTTTACAATTACTTAGATAATCCAGCAGCAGGTTTTCACTTCAAGTCATCATCATCAAACAGATCCTCAAAATCTAAAAAAAAATACATTCATTAATGGAATTCAGGCATAGGCTGAACAATAAAATACTTGTTAAATACATGAACTCCCTTTGATCATACATATGGTTTAAAAATAAATCTGAGAATTATCAAAAAACTTAGTATTATAATTTAATTCTAGTAATTTCAGGTTTTCTATCAATTTTAGGAAGTTTTGGAGTCAAGAGCATGGCCCTCCAAGCATCAGCAAATAATGGAAGTTTGAGAAAATAACTATACATTCATAATGAAATACACATGAAGTAATAATAATTTACTCATTGGAATAAGTATTTATAAGGATAAGAACCTACCGTTAAAGAAATCTGCATGTACAGCCTTTTCATTAGCAGCTAAATCCATAAGTAGGTTTGATGGACCTCCACCCTATTACAAAAGAAGATAATAATTTAATCTCATGAAACCTGACCAAGCTTTTAGTTAACCAATGTACAATATTAAATATACTTCTTCTAAATCCATCCAAGGTCCAACTCCTTCAGGAAACATTTCATCGGCGGCGACCGCTGGCTTCATTATAGTTGATACGTGAGTCTGTAAGATTCCGCTTGATTAAATTAAACGTGAACAGTGAACTACCACTGTTTAACCAAATAATATAAGCATACCACTACTATAATGCGGTCTATATTATATCGTCACAAGGTCAAGACAACAAAACAAAACGTCAAGCGACATTTGAAAACTGTGTTTGTCTATTTTTCTGCGTAATCTGCTAAGTCGATAGTTAATAAATTAAGTTGGCTACATTGTTCGTGAAATATCATTTATTTGGTTTATCTACATTATCTGTTGATTTTTTTAAAATGTTTTCATGACCAAGGATTCACTATCTGATTTTTTTTTTGTTGTAATAATAATAGTGTTCCCAGTATTAAGACTTACGACCGAAAATGTACACCCGAACCAATATTGACACGATCTATATCACGATCTATCGTCATACGTAATTTTTTAATAGTGCATGGAAATTTAGAAAAGGCAACCCCAATAGTGGTATGTCATTTTTATCAACATTCAGCATTGGTTAATGCATAGGTTATCTGAAGATTCTGAAGTGTTGATTAGCAGGAATATCCATAGAAAGATTTAATTAATTGATATAAAATGTTATCTTATGAAAATAAAATAATTCTTGCACCAATGGTTCGCATAGGAACATTACCTATGAGATTATTGGCTCTTCGTTATGGTGCTGATATTGTATATACAGAAGAACTAATTGATTGGAAGTTTTTACGTTCAAAACGTAGAATTAATGGCAAGTGCTTATCATTACTTAAAAAAATAAATTACTATATAATCATATAGCAAAAGAAATCTAGTAATCGAGACATTTTATAGTACTTGAATGTTACTGGCAACCAAATACTTAACATCTACATTTCATTAATTTTGTTAATCTTTCTAAAGTAAAATACTAATCATAACTGCATTAAAAGCTTAATCTACAATCTGTGGGGCAGCGCTCAAGCTACTGGTGGTTATTGCTGCAGAGAGAGGAACCTGATAATGCCATTTGTTGACACTCTGCGCTATAATTAATTAATTCTTTTCAGTGTAGTAACAGTGATAAATTGAAAATCTTCAGTTCTTCATATTTGATTAACTTATTGGACGAAAATAACTTTAACTTTATAATTCCTGGTTGTTTTGGGGTGTGTTTTAAGACTAACAATTAAAATTAGATATAGGTGTAAAAAAAATGGTTAGAATAAACTACATTCCTGTTTCAGATATACTTAACACTGTTGATTATGTTGATCAGACAGATGGTACAATTGTCTTTCGAACTTGTTCAGAAGAAAAGGATAAAGTTGTTCTACAATTGGGGACATGTGATGCAGAGAGAGCACTGAAAGTTGCAAAATTGGTGTGAGTCTTTCAATCTACAACAATGGCACTGTTTCATCATTCATGCTGGTTTTTCATTAATATTAAGATAGTGAGTGAGTTTAGGGGAGTTTTCGAATAGTTTAGTTTACAAGTGAGTGCTTATTTTGTCGTTTTTTTTTACCACTGTATCGAAGATACTTTTACTTACAGGGAAAATGATGTAGCTGCTATAGATATAAACATGGGCTGCCCAAAAGAATTTTCCATCAAAGGTGGGATGGGTGTAGCCCTTATGGGGCAACCAGACAAGGCATTCAACATTTTAAATATACTAGTCACTAATCTCTCAATACCGGTCAGTTGCAAAATAAGAATATTGAACAATCCCGAAGAAACACTGGCATTAGTGAATAAATTAGTAAGTTCAGGCATCAAGGCTATTGCCATCCATGGCAGGACAAAAGATGAGAGACCGCAGCATGCTGTACACACAGATGTTATCTGCTATGTAGCAAAGAAGATTTCAATACCAGTAATTGCAAAGTGAGTTAATTGTTCTATTGAATTTTTGTTGGTAGGTAGATATGCTATGGAATGTAATTTTGCAGCATTATTTGCCATACAAATACCTAAATAATCTATGCATGAGCTTCTTTATTAATTGCAGTGGTGGTTCAAAAGAAATAGAAAAACACAATGACATATATAAGTTCAAAGAATTGACTGGATGCTCAAGTGTAATGCTGGCCAGGGCAGCTGAGTGGAACTGTTCTATCTTCAGGAAAGAAGGCCTATTGCCGATGGACACTGTCATTAAGGAGTACCTCAAACTTGCTGTTGATTATGATAACTCTCCATCAAATACAAAATATTGTGTGCAGAATATTTTGAGAGAGTTGCAGGAGACACCCAGAGGAAGGCAGTTTCTAGAGTGTCAAACACTTGAACAAATATGGTTAGTATTACACAGGAGTGGATTGTTTAGGGCATCAAGTAGCGTTAAGAGTCCCCGTAAGCTTGGTTCTCCATACAAACATAGTTATGCTCTCATTTTAAAACAAATTACTAGTTTGCTCTGAAACTTTGTACTTAGAATAAGTTAAGGTATATGCAGGCCTCTAATTAGTTGATGTAGCTTCAAATACCATAGTAAAAAATACAGCAAAATTAAGTTTTTCATACAAAACTTGTTTTTGCTGTATTCCGTTTGCTTTATAAACTGGAGCCATATAAACTAATTTTAAGCCTAGAGACACTTCATGTCGTTATATATGCAAAGTTTCGTTACAATCCAACACAGTTTTAAAATGAGAACAAAACTCCGTTTCTATGGGAAGGTGAAATTCAGCCGAGCTTGCTGGGGACTCTTAATCCGGCACTGTCCATGTTTGTTGAATCTCAACTTAGTCAGGCACTTTTAAACCAATATTTAGATTTACTAGTGGCTCTATTGCATGTTGAGTTCAAATTAATATTATGAATAGTTTTATTATGTGTATACACACTGATAGATAATACCTAAGATGTTGTGGGCACCAAATACTTTGCTTTTTATAATTCTGTATAGGGTAAACTATACTGTTATTGCTCTCTTCAATTTTGGGACAGGCTGATCTAGGAATGTGAAAAAATAATCGATTAAAAGAAAAATCGATTATTAAAGATAAATTATCGAATTTATTAATCAATTTCCATATTGCAAAAAATTGATTAATAAAAAATCGATTTCTTTTCTCACAAAAGATTTTTTTTAGTAGTTCCTACAATTACCTACAATGACATAGACGCTTCCGCCTTCTGTCCTTTATAGGGTTTGCAATCCGAATATTCGTATTATCCGCATATCCGCTTAAAATGATATCCGAATTATTCGGATAGACAATTTCAAATTATTCAGATATTTTGGATACTAAAAAAATTACACAAATCTTTTCGTAATATTAAAAATACGTCATAGAAATACGATAAAAGAGTAAAACAGGTAATTATATGCATCTACCACGACTATTGACTTTCATATACCTCGACAGCGATCTTTATCAGTATGGTTGTTCAGCATCCAGCATATGTAGAAGAATACTTACGGTTTCATTGCATTCAATGAAACAGTAAATTGCCAAAGTATATATAGCCCACCTAATGTAATCATTAATATTACAAAATATCTATTCCATAATGATGTACTTGTTGACGTAAATACCCAAAACAACTTACCAAAGTTATTTCTAAAATTCATTCAGGGTAAACCCAAAGCAACATCTGAGAATATAACAAAAGTAATCCTCAAAATCATTAAAGACAATAGTAACAAATTATAATTAAATAATCACGACTATTCATTACATGGAATAATTAAGAGGCGTATTTTTAAATCACCGATTTTTAATTAGTGAAAATATTATTTAGTAGTTTGTTTATTTTGCAGAACTTAATTACATGGCTTTTAATTTTTACGAATATGGGTCTACTATCTGTTTGTTTGGAAAGGTTTTTTGATGCTGGGGGATGTGACCATGTAGTCTACGAATTATATTTTTGCTCTGAGGGACGCAAGGTATTTGGATTTTTTTTAATGCGGGGGGGCGAATCCAGATCATACTCGTATTAAATAGTTATCAAACAAACGAAATGTATAAATTTAGGCAAAAATTAATGTTTTTTTTTTTTTTTAATAATGTATTGGCTACAAAATAAAACAATTTTGTACCAATACATCGAAAAGATGAAAATCAGTATTGAGTTATTCTGTTACTTGAATATTCAATGAAATGTATTTTCAAGCATATAATAATTCTTGGCAAGTTGTTCTAATCATTATAAAACATTGTAATGAATAGTCGTTGAAACCATATTATTTGAAAAGAAAATATGAGAAATGAACTGACTATTCGATGTCATGAATCGTTTTCGATAAATAAAAATCAATGAAAAGTTTGTCTATAAAATAACCTGATTTCATGAAAACTTTTTCAGATGTTGATTTGTACTGATTGGATGCTAGTTTCTTCATTTTATTACATAGTATATTTAGAAATATACAACTTGCAATTGTTATTTTGTTCTATTTTCATTTATATCCAAATTATCCGAATATTTGAATTTTAGAAATTTGACTATTCATTTTATTCGAATACTAAAACTAGACGGATATTGCAAACCCTAGTCCTTAAGAAGGATTACTACCAAAAGCTATTTTGCGCCCTAGAGTACCTACATATAATGTACTCATACCGCATACCATGTATAGTTGATTAATAATAGTATATAGCTGTGATTTTGATTTGAATACCAAAGGAGTTTTATTTGGCCTCCTATTAAAAAAGAAAAATTACTATTAATGATACTTAATCAATTATTTTTCATACAAATATCAATTATTTAATAATCGTTTTTAATGTTGGGAAAAATAATCGTTTTTTCTGGTGCAAAGTCGCATCCTTAGGCTGATCACGAGCAATAACTGTACCCTATGCAAATTTGCATTTTTAGTGCCATTTGGGACCTGGGAGAATACTGCCAGGAAAAACAGTCACAGTATCAGAAAATGGGCATAAAGGGGAGGTGGCAAGTGACACCTGATGAATTGGAGCCACCTCACAAGAAAACGAAAGTGGATGATTCTGAGCTTGTAGGGGTCAACCAAATGAAAGTAAGAAATTTTATATTTATGTTACAAAATACAAAATTTTGCTATTTACTTTGAAAAAACTGTGCTACTCCTATAATTTACAGGTATGTTTCATCAGAGGAAACTTCAACGACCTGAATTTGCCAAAAGCCAGACTTCATGCTTGGGCTGGCAAAAATGGTCATGATTTGCCAGTTTATGAAACAAAACAGGTAACAAAACTATTTCGTACAATACTTACATTTGATGGCAAAAAATATACTTCATCCTTTTGGGAAAAAAATAAAAAGTTTGCAGAACAAGGTGCAGCTTTAGTATGTTTGTTTTTTCTGGGTTTAGTTACAGAAGATGATTTGTTACAACTTGGTAGTATAATAAAATAATTAAAATAGAGTGTCATTGTTTTATTAAATAATTGCAATATTTCACTAAAATAAGCTATGTTTTTATTTTGTTTAAATTCTCCACCAATTTATGATTTACTTCTTGTAGTTGCAAGTTCAGGTCAGTATGTCTTGTTGATTGATTATACAAAATCTCAAAATTTTGAAAACACTTATAACCCTTGTTCAGTATTTCGTCGTCTGGTTCAAATTTAAAACAGACATCAACTTTGTCGTCTGCATTAGCAACGTCTTCCAGTATGTTTTGCACAGTAGGCAAGTTTGGTTTTGTATATTTCTTCGCATCCATTTTGATTATGAGAAGGTTTTTACTGTTGATAAACGTAGAACGGCACTCACTGTATATATAAATCGGTTTTTATAAACGTTCATTCATGACATGATACTTGCGTATGCGACAAAGAGAATATAAACACGTCTATGCGTATGTGAGACATAAAATTAAAATATAGTATGTGTCAAATGCCACTTTTTGACACTGACGTCACTGATAAGTGAATTGGATTTTTTCTCGATTGATACTTGTCGGCCACGTCTATCTTGGACTGACGATATCGGTAACAATCGATGTTTTAATATAAAACCGGACCTTTGCTTTAAAGCTTTGACAGTGGCAAAATTGTCCCGATGGACCGATCCTTTAAACTTATAAACTGAACTGAATTTCATAAACCAAAGTATGATGAAAGGAAAAAAATATCTTCCTTGATCAGAGCGCCTACTCTGAAATCCAAAAAACGAAGTTTGTGTGGCGCCATCCCGCTCACTCAAATACATCATAACATGAGAGCGAGAGGGACAGCACGTTACGCACTTCGATTTTTGTGTTTCGGAGTAAGATATTAAATTAAATAAAGTAAAATACTTGTTTGTACATAATTGAACTTAAATAATAATGTACATATAGGGATATAACATTCTACATATTTGAATGTTAAGTTTTGTTTATGGTAGAAAAATACTCAGAATTTTGCTATGTTGGCCAAATTGATTGTTGTGACGGTCCCTCAAATGTTGAAGTTACTCGTTCATCTGTTATCATTGCATGTTGCTAGATGGCGCTTCAGATCCTAAATTAAATAGGGTTTATGGTATCAAGTAAGAAAATGTTTATTATTATTTTTTATTATTCTCTTCATTTTATATCTCATTCTTTATTATTATTACACTGGTATTTTGTGACATCCACTTCATCAGTGCTAAAATGAGCGTCATTCCTTTTACGTGCTTGTGAAGCTTAATACCTATTAATAAATATTATCTTGTATTTATAGTGCAAATAAATAGAAAATGATGTTTATTGCATCGCTGTGGTCTTTTTTTGCAATATTATGATAATTTGTTTTACAATCGCGACATATTAGTCTTGTTTGTCTTTGTTTACATCAGTGACTTTCAATTACTTTCAACATGTTACCAAAGAGGCATGTGCTAGTACCTTCTTCGTACGGAATCCAAAAAACAAAACACGTACTTGCTACTGTGGCACTACCAATTTAATGCCTTGTATCGAACATTTTGGATAAACAGAGGGGCTACTCTGATATTCGAGATTATAGTTGAAAACCTACTTTAATATAAAATGTCAAAACGGCGCGATATTATGGTGCGACATATTAGAGTACTAATTAAATTAAATGAAACTAAAAAATCCATACTAAATTGTTGCCATGTTTAAGCATTTTACATCAAAAATGTGAGTTACATAGAAAGTGGCCCTCATTTAATTTCAACTCTTTTATGTCGCACTGTAATTATGAATAAGACATAATTATAAGAGAATTGCACACTATGACGTAACTGTGACACTGTCAAATTGCTCCTTTTTACTTTATGGATCCTATTAATTTTGAAATATTGGCTAAAATCGCTGTTACTTGATTGTTTCGTGTTTTACCTATTTATTTCGGTAAAATTATTATTAATGGTTGGTGGACTTCCACTGACTACCCTACATGCCCCCTACATTTTGGATGCATGTTTCATAGGTCGGTTAGTGAAAGGGCGCTAGAAACAACACGCTCTGCATCGCACCAAATATACATACCCATTGAATTACCGATAACATTACAGTTGAGTTGCATTCAACTCGTGCGCCTAATAAACTCAAGTACCTACGCATACAACTAAGTATAGGTACCTCCCCAAAAGTTGTAAGGAAGAGAGCATTGTATATAGCGAAAAGACTGCCTGTTATTTACTTAGAGCATTAAACTACTGAAGATAGCATACGGATGCATTTTTCTGTGCCAAAGTATATGACAAATGTCAGATCAGTTTAGTTTAATAATCATAAAATACATATATTTTTCGTTTGTAGGTGTATTTTTTTACTGTGCGCGTCTATGCCAATAGGAATATTTCGGTAGTGTCCTGTCCTGTACGTGTTATTCTCAGACTCCCGCTATAAATAATTGCGGTCATGATACGGCTTGCCAGTGGTTAAGGGCCTGCATCGTCATTCGTAAACCCCGCCCCAAACGCGGAGCCAGCTAATGAGCGTAATTTGTAATAAGGGACGCATTTATTGCTCGCGCGAATCAAAGAAAGACAAAGCTAATAAACTACATGCTTGGAGTTTTTTGGCGTAAGCGACAGATGTAAAAGTACAATGAAATCGAAGATATTATTATGTTTTATTAACATTTAAGTTAGTGAAGTAAGAGATAAAAGGAAAAATGACATTTTTACATAATTTCATCATCATCATCATCATCATCATCATCAGCCTATAGTAGTCCACTGCTGGACATAGGTAGGCCTCACCTAATGAGCGCCATAGCGCCCTGTATTCAGCTTGACGCAGCCAGCATCTGCCCGCAGTCTTTCGCAGATCGTCATCCCACCTGGCCGGAGGGCGTCCTACAGTACGTTTGCCGAGTCGCGGTCTCCACACAAGAACACGTTTACCCCAGCGGTTGTCGATTCTTCGTCAGATATGGCCGGCCCACTGCCACTTCAGCTTACTAATTCTTTGAGCTATGTCGATAACTTTTTACATAATTTAGCCGTTTATTGATCTGTCGTGTGTACAAAGCAGACAAAAAACGGAAAATGAAGACGTATTTTCTGATAACTTTTCTATCGAGGAAATTTTAAGGAAACATGTTTCCGCGTTAGGTGCTGAATAGGTAGATAATATAGTCAAAAAAGCGAGGGACCGTCATAACAATAATTTCATTAAAAAATAGCTTAAATTTTCGATGTACCCCCTTAAATGCTTTAAGATTGGTTTTACCTCTGCTTGTTAGGGTTCCGTACCAAAAAGGTACAATAGGAACCCTTATGGTGCGACTCTGTCTGTCTGTCTGTCTGTCCGTCTATTGAAGCGCCATATCTCAAAAACTTCTCATGCTAATTATTTGAAATTTGGAATTTTTATAACATGGTCAGCCCACATGAATTGCACAGGAATTTGAATTTGAATAAAATTCAAAGTCCTGTGCAATTGTTTATAATAAAAAGATCAGCAAGGCTTTGTAAAATTTACCGCATTGAAGAAACCTTGAAACAATTAGAGAAAGAAGAACAGAGCGGTATTCGCTGATATTTGCTTTATTTAGGGTATTGTACGGTCGACCAAGATTTTTTTTTTCGACTTTCGAACCTTAATACACATTGAATAGAGTCGAAGAGTGGTAAACCAATTTCTTGGCCGACCGTACGCTAAACACTAAACCACGGGATATGACAAGCTTTATTCCGTATTATTATCGAACAATATTTTCATACACAGTTCGCGGGAGGCGAAGAAAACACGTACAGCACACTACGGCTTGTATGAGACATTCTTTTTATTTCTACAAACGCACACGATGAAAAAAACTTAGGTATAAACAAAAAAACACTCGGATAGTTTATCGTATAATAACATTAATAACTAAGATGACATATATGTTCATATACTTTAGCAGCGGAAAATGCGGCCGTAGAGATGTCAATTATTCTATTGGATAGGCCGTCCTACAAAGTACATTTGATAGCGACTTTTGTGTATGAATTTAATTGATTTTTAACCGACATCAAAAAAAGGAGGGGGTTCTCAATTCGGTTGTATTTTTTTTCTATTGAAATAATATTATATGTACATATATTCATTTTATTTTATACTATAAGGGGCCCGCAACTTCGTTCTCGGAGGAAAAAAGTCATAACCCGATTTTTTTCTTCAGCGTAGTCGTGTAAACAGTATCCTATAACCATCTAGAGATACCCACCTACCCGTGTACCAAAAATAGTTGAAATCCGTTTAGCCAATTTAGCGCGCTGAGGCCGCAACGGCACATACAAACATACGAAAAATCCAAAAAAATATTTATTCGTTTCAGTGGACTCCAAATAGGTGGTCTGTAACAATCATTCTTTTGAAAATATCTTCAATGTACAGACATTTATTTTTTACAACTTTAGAATAGTATACATTACTTGGCTTAAATTAACCAATAATTAACACATTTAAATAGTGTTATTTAACATGCAGTCTTCTTTTTCGATACTGGTGTGTTTAAATTCGCCTACTCGCCTTATTTTTCCATTCAAACGAATAGTATGCCAACTATCTTGTTCTATTCCCTAACGTGGTAACTATTTCATGATTTTCCTTAAACTCCCGAGAGGCTAATCCAGTGTTCTACATTCTAAGTTCATATGCTGTCCCTCTCGCTCAATACGAAGCAATAGCAATACGAAGTTGGAATTTCGAACCTCAAACTATACTATAAGATTAAACACACGCACACATTAGCACTTTAAATTTAAATTTAACTAATTTAGGGCCGATTTCACCAATCTTTTATTCCGAGAATTACGCTTCATCTGAAATAGTTATGTCAAATTAATATGGGGTTTTGACATTATCCCAGAATAAGCGTAATTCTCGGAATAAAAGTTTGGTGAAATCCAGCCTTAATGTGTTCAAATTATCTTTTGTATTTGTATTGTATTGGTTTAACTTGAATTGTATTCTGAAAACCATTATTTTACTTTTATATATACTTGAAATTGTGTAACAACGTACGGTACCATAATTAAAGAAGAGCGTTGTCTTCCAACACAGGCAATATTTCGCGTACATGGTGCATATACAATTAACGAATAAATAAATTTGTATTTTTGTATTTTTTAAAAACGGTCTAAGCGACCCGATTTGTATCTTTTATGAACTGTTTTATAGGAAGTTTATCTATGCTTGTCAACGCGCAAACATTATTTTAGACTAGTGAACATGTTTATGTTAAGTATCGATATACCTACCTAAAAAAAGATTGTAGGTACCAACTGGCCGGAGATCTGATACGCTGCCTGTGTAGTTATTTAGTTGGATAGTTTGCGGTTTCCTGCAGCAACCGCGGTTGCATCGACCTCAATTCCATGGGTTTGAATGTAGGTATATATACCGTTTGTCTTTAATACAAATGCTTAAATAGGTATATATACCTACTCGTATTTAACTACATGTTCGAGAAAAGTCTAAACATATGTAAAATTAAAACTATATAAGTGTAAGTAAGTTTTCTTTAAGACCCTTATGTTAGCACTATTTTTAGTTCCGTACCAGAAAGGAACCCTTATGGTGCAACTGTCTGTGTGTCTGTCTGTCCGACTATTAGAGCGCCATATCCCAAAACCTACTTATGCTTTCTATTTGAAATTCGGAATATTTATAACCATGGTCAGCCCATATGTAATGCGAAGGAAGCATTATACATTTTTTAATATTTTTATTTTCTAAAATACAAACAATATGAGGGGGGGGGGGGGGGGAATTAAAAGTCTAATTAAAACTTTTTTCGAACAATTGATATACTATTATAATTGTTCGTATCACATGTTTAACCGATTATGGCCATAGAAGGAACCCTTATAGTTGCATCATGTCCGTCCGTATGTCACAGGCATTTTACTCAAAAACTACTAAATGTTTTTGATGAAATTTGGAGGATAGGTGACTTGTCTAAGCCGATACTTAGTTTGATAGTTAAAGAATAATAAAATATATTTCTAGAGGGGGCACTCCATACATGTAACCAAAACTGAAAAACTTTTTTTCAGCAAAGATTAATGTTTGGCACATATTTCGACAGTTCTTTTAAAAAGACTTTGTGGTTACTATTTTTTTTTATTTAGTCAATATTTTCGGAAATAAGCGCTCCGAAAGTTGCATAAATTGTGCCCTCCCCCCTCCTATTTTCTAAACGGTATGTACAAAAAATATGAAAAAAATTACAAAGATAAAACTTAATACATATATACTTTCAACTAAAATTGTTTTCAATATGATCGAATATACCGTTATTGAGTTATTGCGAAAAAGCTGCGTCTCTGAGATACGCTCTATTCCTAGTGTACTTTTTTATATCGTATTTTTTCATCGGTAGTGCATTTTTTTGCATGAACGGCTGTGGAACCCTACACTGAGCATGGTACGACATGCTCTTGGCCGGTTTTTCTAGATGAGTAGGTACATTCAAGATATTCAAAAATAAGAGATACGGACTATTTTGAACGTCATGTTTGTATATATGTCGTTGTGGCTTGATCACGCCAAAACGGCTAAACACATTATGTATAACTATTTTTGGTACACAGGTGGTTATAAGATATTTTTTACTCGACTGTGCTGAAGAAACAAAGAGGATCATGATTTTTTCTCTTCCGCTTACGAAATTGCGGGCTTCTCATAGAATATAAGCCGGGTTAAATGTTGTCAATTAGGGAAGTTAAAACGTTATTAATAGTTACTTAGATATTAAAGCGACCTACATTTCTAAGAGTTCAATAAATCCTCTTAATTACACAAATAAATGCATCTTCGTATTAATGATATTGGTAACCCGACCGGCTCACTTCCCAGCGTCACATCATCCAAGTAAAATGGATATGACGTGAATGATAGCGTTGAGCGGACAAGACGAGACGGACCACACGTGGGCGAGCGACTTCCGCTTGGCTGTCAGCGGCCAGTCGGATGACACGGACCAGGGAACTATTCAAACCTCGGACAGCAGGGCCGAGATTCGAATCCTGTCCTCCGTATTACTTTCTTTTCCGGTAATACAATATTTGGACAAAAATTATTTTTTTTAAATACCTCCGACTTGTTCCACTTAAAGCTGAATATCTTGGAGACGAGTGCTCCGATTTTCATCAAAAAAAAGTTAAGTACACTCGGGATAAAATGATCTATGACACCATACAAGCGCACTCCAATCGGTCCATCCGTATGGGCGCTACGATGCCACAGATGCCACACAGTCACAGACACGTTAAACTTGTAACACCCTTCTTTCTTGTCGGTCGGGGTAAAAAGTAAAAACAGAAGGCAGTTTGTTCTTGAAATCGCTTTTTTCGAACCTATATTCCTAGTAAGTGCCTCAGTTGTCTATCAATCTGGTCTCGAGAAAATAATATGAAAACTTGATGTAGGTACCTCTGAAGGTTTGTAATTTCTACTAAAATAACTGTTTCGACCCGTTGTTTCCTTTCTATAGCATAATGGAATTTGGGCAAATTTCATCAATAATATGATGCATCACAAAAAGTTTTGTCGGACCGGAACATGTTTATTTCCCGACACCGAAAACGAAGGTTCGTAAACTTTTATAGGTCTGTTAAAATCGTTGAATATTATGTAAAAAATATCAATGGACCGTTATTGTTAGACTTAAGAACAATAACACCACTTGTAAGTCGTGTAGGTAGTATAAAATGAAACAAGCAAACAACACTTATCAAAGTTGAAAAAAGATGTATTTTGAGTTTTAATTTTCACAAATGACAATCAGCCAGCCTCAAATTTTACGGGTATATAAGTTTCAGCCCGACCTAAACGTTCGGCACTTTTTACCGAAACCGGACCTTCGGCCAAAACATGTTTTTTATTGCCGAAAGCTGTCGAAACCGAAACCGAAACTTCGTTAGGACACTAACAAAAAGTTGATAGATGCTCCGAACAGGTTCATAAGTGGAAAATGCTGAAAGAAAAAGCATAGATCGGATAGATTAGTAGGTACCTACTATCACACCTTTATTAATTTTGATCCCCGAGGTTAAAACTCATCAACAGCCTGAGGCATTAAGTAGTTAATCGATGCATGTGTTTTTATATACTTAATATGCAGTTCCTGTTACGGCTGTTGATGTGATGACCATCAAAATCGTTACTTATGACCTTGTCTTTTTTCCCATCATCGAGACCAAGATTCTAATGAGTTTTTTGATTTACAGCCACAAGGCCAAAAGAAATGTCCGCGTTGAAGTCTGACCGCGAAATTACGTCGAGACCGATCGCAGAGGACGGCTACAAAACCACAAACATTTCTCTGTTGCGGTGCCCGCATAATAAGAAAACTTAATGCGCCGTGTTTAGGTATGTACCTTACGCAACTTTTTTGAGGCTAAACGATTGTTGTGGTTCCTAAGAGAGTATTGAAATCGCTATTTTAAACAGCAACAATATCGAATAATTTTGTAATTTCTGGCACACCTACAACAAGACCTCCAGTAGGTACCTAATTATATCGCTATTTTTAAGTATTCACCTTAAACACGTATACACTTTTCCATTCGTATACTAACCCCTCTAATCACTCTTCTTTAGATGCCTCAGAATTTTCAAAGTTACAAGCAACTAGGGCAGGTGATCTTTGTTTTTAACCTGTCTTTTATTTTTTTTATTACATTTTTGGTCAAAGGTGATCACAAAGTCCTAGTCAGAAAAATATAGCGAATGAGGCAGGAATAGTCGAGCCATGGTCCCAGAGCAGGGTGCGCTCCTGACTTCGGCCGCTTGCCTTGCCACACCAAGCTGACAGTATTTTTGGGGCACGAAAAAAACAGACACACGAAGACAGAAAAACGAAACAGACCATTCCGAGTTATATCTTTTGATTATTTAGCACCACAGTAGCAATAAGTCCCACCTTACATAAAAAAGAGGTAACTACATATTGGTTTCATATGTTCTTTGTGCTAATGCTAGGCGATATTTTGTTGGAGTCGGTTATCTTCAAAGCACCATACTCTCGACTGCCGCTTTGTTTCAGGATCATAGTTATACAGCCATGTTTCGTTCGTCACCTGTCAGTATACCATAATTGTTTTTTTTTTCGCCAGCATCAAATTAGTACTGATTCATGCGTCGTTCTTTCTGCTCGTCGTTAAATTCGTGCGGCACCCATATTGAGCAACCGTTTTGGAGGGACAACTGTCCATGAATGATAGTGTGCTATGCTGCTGATCTAATTCTCAGTTCTCGCTCAAGGTTTACGTATGTGATTTGTTGGTTTTCAGGAATACTTTTTTTCATAGCTTGCACATTTTCTTGTGTAGGTAACTGCGATTGGCTGCAGCTGCTCTGTCTTCACGTCATTGTCAAAACTCCCCCGTCCTCGTTTGAATTTAGCAACCCAATTGAAAAAATGGCACAAGAACACGCAATACCACCAAAAGTTGTGTTTTAAAGTTTCAAAACCTTTTTTAAAGTCATAATAAATCATAACACGAAAATCGCGTTGAGTGAGTTCCATTATTGCGGCAATTTTCCGCCAAATTAACTCAGAAGCTATTTCGATTAAACGAATTTTCCATTTTTTTATTTATTAGTACATAATCGGCCGGCAAATATTTTATTTTTTTAAAAATAAAATATTTGCGGTTTTCAAATTTCTTTCAACATTTGATTTGTTTTGTTTTACGTTTTGTTTTTCATGGTTTCTTATAAAATCGAAACAAATTTTGATTTCTGCACGTATTCCTCTAAAATTCAGGACGTCACCCTGCCTCTGTCGACGGAAGCATGATCCAGAATCATGACATTTCTAGAATTAAGGAAACAGCCGACGAAGAACCGCAACTGAAGTGGGTCTGACCCTTTCTAAAGTCCAACGAGTCTTGCGAAAATGGAAATCACTTTAGAAGACCAGGAAACGGCCGGCCAAGATGCACAACTGCCCGAGAAGACTGGTATATCATTTCAGCAATGTTAAGAAACCGACATAAGACGGAAGTTGCGATACAACAGCAACTTATGCAGGGGTCTGCATATGTTGCTGTTGGCCTTGTCGGGTGACAAGGCCAAGTTAGTGAATGGATATTGAGGAGACGCCTTGCTGAAGCAACTTGAAGCCATACAGACTAGCAACGAGTAGCTACTCGATGATGCCTACTAAACATGAGAGGCATCATCGAGTAGCAAGATTGCGATACGCACAAGAACACATGCAATGGGGTGAAGACGTATGGACACGAGCATTGTTCACAGACGAGTCCCGATTCACCCTTTTAACTCATGATGGAAGGCGATAGACTCAAGCTTATTTTGTGCAAAACAGTAGCATACGGCGGAGGCTCTGTGCACGTATGAGCCGGAATCTCTGCAGAGGGTCGCACAGAACTCGTGGCTATAGAAAATGGCAGTTTAACCGCAGAAAGATATGTAAATAAATGAAATCCTGTATGAATGTGCTGGGCTATATTTAGTAAATATGAGTGCTAATTCGACTTTGATGTACGGCAATGCCCGGCCGCACATCGCAGGAGTGGTAAACGAATATGTTCAAGTAGCGGGAATCAATCTAATGGACTGGCCAGCAAGAAGCCCTGATCTTAATACAATTAAGCATGCTTGGGATGAACTGGAAAGGAAAATTGGAAGTCGGAATCCACTTCCACTGACGCTTCGTGCTTTAAAACAGGCACTTGCATAGGAATGGGAAAACAGTCCCCAATAGCGTCTGAGAAACCTGGTTTTCAGTATGCCAAATCGACTACACATATTAATTTTACTCGTTTCTGTTTTTATGCCGAATTGCTCCCTTTTTATTTGTTATTTTCTTAAATTAAAAATAATCTTCAAATACATATGTTTTTTTTACTTAACACTTTCGCAACCGACATTTTCGTATCGCTACGCTCATAGCCAATAACATGGGAAAAACCGTATGGACCGGATGGACCGTATGGCCCGGAGCGCCCGCCGAGCGGGCTCGCGGTCGTGAATGTGTTTAAATGCGTAGTTCAATTAGCGTCAATGTACTTTTTAAATCAAGGAAATATCTTAAATAGTTTTGGACCTATGGTAAGTAAACGACTCTTTATTTTTGCTCGTTAGTGTGTCATGTTGAAACTGACATATTGAGCTCATATTTAAGCGGTATCCTATTTAAGCTTTATTTTGTATATTACCGAATAGTGTATAGAGATTTTTAATTTCGCGTTTATCCGGATAAAATGAATATTCGGATATCCGGATTGCAAACCCTATTTCCCATCAAATGACTCATCCAGGCGTTTATTTACTTCATCATCATCATCACTTCAGCCATAGGACATCCACTGCTGGACACAGGCCTCCTCAATAGATTTCCACATGGGCCGGATAGAGGCGACCCGCATCCAGTGAGTCCCCACAACCCTAACCAAGTCATCAGACCACTTTTTATTTATTTAAACTTTATTGCACAATCGCAAAATTTACAAATGGCGGACTTAATGCCAAAAGGCATTTATCTACCAGTCAACCATTGGGTTAATTAGAAATAACCATATGGGCAGAGCCTGTAAAATAAGAAAATTTAAGAGTAATAGAATTCAAAGAACTACGTTTATTACTTATTAAATTAACACCTTCGTTGCGGTATCGGGTCATTGGGCCTGAGGAGTGTGAAGTATAGTTTAATATAAGTTAATTCTCAACTGCCGCAGTGTCGAGAGAGTATCCGAATCTTATGTCGAGTTTTACCTAATAAAGAGAGAAATACTATTTTAACCACGTTATTAAACAATCCTGTTGTCCAAGCAGCAATACACTTGGATTTAAACGAACATCGTGATGATTTTAACATTAGAACAAAATTGTCCTTATTACAAATAAAATACGTATTTTATTGAAGTAGTACCGCGATGGGATGGGGCTTGAAGTTGAAGGGATCTTTGTATTGACAGCGACAATGGCCCGTCACGATGTGTCACCCTGCTTTGTATTGTATGGATATTATTTAAATGACGAGTAACGCGACACTCGCACGACGTGAAAGGCATATTTCCGACAATTCAATGGACGACTCTTCAAATCTCAATATGTAGCATCTCATTACCGCTGGGGTCGCAAAAATTGAATTAAAAAGTTTCCAAACCCATTTGTTTGTACTTCAAAATATTGAGTCCGGGGGGTGACCCGATATATTTTTGGCAAGGGTTATAAAACTCAATCAATAATAGAGAGGCTTGAGATTTAAAAAGATCATAGTTATCATGGAAAACTGTAATATGTACAAGTATGTTCGTAGAACCCAAATAGCAACACTGTATTGTTCTGTTAATTATCCTAGGTACTGGCTTGAGAAATCGGCTGTAGAAAAAGGATCATTCCTAATCCAGAGGGAACCCATAAAGGTTAGGTAGGGTACTTCTCTCTACTATTTAGTGTACCAATAAAATAACAAAAAATTTAGATGACGCACAATCATAATGCAGAATATTCTACATATTTTAGCTCATAGAATCATTCATGTACACTGTGACGAGCATGCCTGTATGTAGTACATAACGGTCGTACAATTAATATAATAGTCCTTCACACGCATTGAAATTTTAAATAAACAATAATATTCAATTGGTGCGCAACGCATTTTTGATCGTTTAAATTGAGCGCTGAGCGGCATTAGGCCGAGGCGCGTGCCGAGACATAATCAGGAGATCTCATAAATAAATTGTGAGCTTAATGTAGAAAAACAAAAGGGGGTTAAGATATTAGGCCGGAGAAGGGCCGCGCGTGCCTGCGCGGGTGGCGCGCCCTGACACTTAATAAATTGCTTTCGGAGACAGATGATGCTCCGAAAGAATGTTGTTTTAAAATCTTCGCATATTGCCGTTGAATAGAACTCAACTGCCACGTTTTGGACAGAAACAACTTAATTTGGTTCCCTGGAAGCATTAATGAAAAAAAGAATCTTAGAGTCGCATGCCTTGTGAGTTCTTCACCCATGCGTGCATTTTTACTGGACGCCATGGTATTGCCATAAATGTTTTAATAATAATAATAATATTCGTTAATTAGCAGGCAAGAAACCCATACTAAAGTATACAAATTCATTATAATACAATGTAAAAATAAAACTTACACTCTAAAACATAAAAATAAAACAGCCACAAATTTACAATATAATATTATAATCACAGCTGCGCATTCTCAGATCGGTGCAGGCTAAACCAATGTTTATGAAACTTGTCGCTGTAGTCATTGGCTATCAGTGATAGAACTTCATTGCCCTAGGCTCTCAGTCTTGTCCGAAAAGCAGCTGACCGGGCTCTTAATATAGCAAAGCAGTCAGGTACTCTCGCGTCGGCGAACATACCTTTCGCACTGCAGAAGGGTGGAAGTTTCAGCAAGATACGAAAGGCATTATTATACCTACTGAACTCTCAGCGCGTTGCATGAGCGTTTGGTGTAATTTATCCACATCTGGCATGTGTAAAAACATTGACAAAAGGCCTTAAATAAAGTAATTTTCACCTCACTCGAGCAAAGCGCGAAGCGTCTAGCCAGCATATTACATACACCGCACTGCCAGAGCCCTACGTTCCATCTGCATATCGGCGTCATCTTTTAGGAACTCGTTCAAGACATGTCCCAGCTACTTAAAACTTTTTACAACCCTAATTGGCGAGCCGTTCATATACACAGTAGGTACCACCTTCGGACCCTTACCAGACCTAAAAACAAGCATTTCGGTCTTGCTGACGTTATATTTCAGGCCATGAATACTTGCGTAACGTTCACACGTAGCAAGTAATTTCACCAAATCGTTTATCGAGGAGCTGAGAAGCACCATATCGTCCGCGTAGCTCAGATTGTTAACACATATGTACGTTACCAATGTGGCAACCAACGTTAGTACGTCTCAGCTCCCCGATAAGGTCATTGACGTAAAAGTTAAAATTAGTTTTCAAATGATTAGTAATTAGAACTTTATCCACAATACTGACACGTCTATATGGTAATCCGAAAGCCTTAAACGAAGTTCTACAAAATTAACCTTGCCTGGTAATCAAAAGCTTCTTTTTGTGCTGTTATATGCCACTCGTAGATACATTGTTGCGAGCAAATTTGGGGTAATTGATTTTAAACGCAGTGTAATTTTTTAGCATGCCGTTTTTAGGGTTTGGTACAAAAAAGTACCTAATACCTAAAGAACCATTATGACGCGATTCTGTCTGCCTGTATTTGAATTTTATATTAGTCTGCATATTACCTACGTTACCTACATAGTTAACCCAAGTATATCGGAAATGAAAAAAAATAAAAATAATTTTCTTTAAAAAATATCATTATGAAGGGGAACATATTTATTATGGTTTTATATATCCTTTTGATATGTATATGAAATGTAGGTACTTAATGTATTCATTGTATTATTTAGTATTGTGACAGATATATACTACGAAGCACATTGTATAATAATCTCGATATCTTAGTGACCGTATGATGCCGTAAATCGGGAGAAAGAGTGTTATCTTTATGAAGATAAATTCGATTATAATCGTTAACACAATAACCTACACTGCATTAAAACTATTAAAACTTTAAATCCGAGTTTTAGAACGTATCAAATAGTCTTTAAGTAGTAAGTTGTAATTTGACTGCGGAAGTGATCTCTGAGCCATTGACATTTCTAGTTTTGCATACCACGGAGCGAATTCTGTAACCCTTAACCCTTAGATGCATAAAGTATCAATAGGGTACATGTAGGACATTTTTTTTATCGCTTTTCTTAACAAAATATCAAAAACCAGTAAAAACTAGACAAAGACTTAATTTAAAATTGGCTATGAAATTTTAATCGACAGACAGTGATTTGACAGGGAGGTCCGACATGTACTATTACGTCATAGTAAACTACGGCCATATAAACTCCATATTAAATTCGGTTTTGCTAGAAAGAGATAGAATTAAATGTTTAATGGCTTATATCTTGGTAATTTTTATTGTTACTCCAAGAATTATTTTTCGCTACTGTTTCAGTCATGAATAAGCTTTTGATAAATTAAGATTCAAGCATATTCTCTAATATTTCCCCAAGAACACAAATACATCCATTTTAAGACTTTTTTTAGATAATAGTTTAGATTACCATGTGCAGACATGGTACTCAGAGTCGCAACTAGGGCTTGTATAACCCGGTTTATTTTCCGTACCGGTTAGAGCCACACTCTGAGAGCCTAACCCATAATAAAGGTTACGCTCGTAGGAACATCACTCTAACCTTATATCTCGGAGCCTCGGAGCGCAAAACAAGGAACGAAATCCATTTACCGGTTCCTCCGTGTGAGTGGAGTCTAGGATGAATAGCCGCTTGCTTAGACAGGATTGCTTTGCTTACTATGGTATAAGATTAAATTTTTCATGTAGTTGACTGTCGCTGCGCCACCTTCTTGTTCCCGTATCCGAACACGGAGTAACCGTTTAGAGAGTATATCGAAATAAAGTTCCCAAATCAATTCGTCTGAACGTAACGGAAATAATTATTCGGTAAAACCTAAATAAATACCGGTTTATCTGTAATGGGTTACAAAACAACGTCCAATGAATAATTCAACTTATGTGCAACGTAATCCAAATGCTTGACTAATATTTCCTACTTTCTGAAACTGAAAAGTCCCTAACAAAATCGGTGAACCACCGATTAAGTAAAAGATAAGGCAAATTTCGCGTATAAAAAGTTTATTTTTATATAAATAAAAATATTGTAATATATTATATACGCATACAAAATACGAACCAGCCAATTATTGCAAAAATATATGATAGTAATAACTTCACTTTTTTATTTAGGGGCTGTTAGGTGTGATTATTGTTTGCCTTCGGGCAGATTTAATCATGTTAATTCATTCATAGCATGGGCTTATCTATATGTTGGAGTAGGATCTATATCATGGAGTCACATTCCAGGTGTTCCAATTGCCCGACAGAACATAACTTCTAACTGGATCTGATCCTAAATGATGAATGTTCTGTGTGTATCATTTTTTATAACCCCGTAGAGAAAAGACGGGTGTTATAGGTTTAACAAGTGTATCTTTGTGTTTGTCTGTGGCATCATAGCTCCTGAACGGAAAAAATATATATAAATTTAGGTTTATTTGAAAAGATAGACGTGACATAATTTATGTTGACTACAGGAAAGTACCCAATTGTGTAATATAACTTTATTAATTTGAAATAATAATATAAACCCGGTCATGAGTATGTCGGACCATGCTCAGTGGAGCGTTCCATATCCGCTACTACAAAGGAATACATAATAGATACAAAATCTAAGACTAAAATCCAGTGATTTCAAAAGTAAGCCCAAAAATGGTACGCATCTGATATAAATATCCATAACGTCACACAAAACAAAAGGTGAAGAGGCCTTCTTTTTAATTAAATAAAAAAAAAGTTATTTCATATTGAAGAGCCGAATTATACAACAGTGGCTACTGTTTTTCGTGAACAAGCCTTATAAAAACAAGGGTAACTGATAAAACCCGACAAATAGCAAAACTTAAACGGCAATGGGCGGGGCACATCGCTAGTTGAACTGACGCCGGCTGGGGCCATCGAGCTCGGAAGACGCAGCGTGAGTAGGCCTTCTACAAATTGGGCTGAAAGCCACTAGAGTCTGCTGGGTACGGGCGGCGCAGGGCCGCCCATAGTGGCGTTCTTTGGGCGAGGTTTTTTGGATGATGATGATTATGACAACTAAGTGGAAGGACCCCAAAATAAGTGTTAATCAGATACATTTATCATTGTTTAACATTCGATGCGATTAGTTGCGTGCAAAACTTAACCGGCCACTTAGGTTGGTAATAGTTTATACGGAAACCCGTGATGCGATACATAAAAACTACATAAAAAATATATAAAGCTCTGGGGAGTTCCGTTAGGCTTCTCAACTATTATCATGCAGTTTCCCGTGGCATTATGTTAAAGAAATGTGCCACATTGACTGCTATCAATTACCTGGTGCATATTTTAATATAATGAGCCACAACGACCACTGTTAGTTTCCTGTTGCATATTTTGAAGAAATGAGCCACATTGACCGTAAAAAATTGGTGAAGTGATATCTGTGCTTGCGATACCTACAATTTTGCTTTATTAAAATGTTACTATTGTTGTACCTCACTTCTCCATTATTTGCGATATATCAATGAATGGCTAAAAGACGGTGAGCGCTGATACGGCGTTTAAAACGATGGAATTCTGAGTATTTTCTCAAAATTTGAAGGTAGTTATGGCGTGAAGAACTTGATGAGTCGGCAGTAAATTCTGAACAAAATTAAACCATAAGACTCATGTCCTAATTTAAAATTTCTTTGAATGTATATTTCGACTTATCAAGTTCTTCACACGAATTTCATAAATAACAACAGCAACGAGTATAAGACTTTCAGCCAGTCACTACTAAGGGTTACTTAAGAAAATAAGGATTTCTCGGCTTTTATTCTCATCAGGTGTCATTTCGTAGAATCAGACATGTAAAAATGCCCAAGAACACTACTTGCATAGTAAAGTAATGAATTTTGCATGGAAGAGATGGTAATTTTCACAATTAGTTTAGATTTAATAGCTACATCACTCGCTCCTCGGAGCAGTAACTGATCCCTGTCATCAGACGCAACTTCAGTCGCACTTTTATAAGTGACTATTTAAAGCACAACGATATATTATAATAGCGACGACAAGAGCCAACTGCTCCAGTTGTTCCCGGAATTTACGAGCGCCCGAACACGGCAAATACATTTGTTAATAGACACATTAGCCAGCAGTTAACGCTGCGCCGGCGCAGCTCTGTTTAATTGCCGACATTATTTCACCGATATAACACAAAAAGTCATATGTGCAAAGCCTATCCAACGCACATATGTCCTCATAGATTAGAGCAGTTTTATCATGGTTGTAGCTTGTTTGTCAATGCTGTTCGATATCAACTTTAGTAATTGTTGGCAAAGGGCACGATGGAATAGAAACGTGAGGAGTGCGGTCCGTTGTCCATTAAGTCACATCTGCGCTTCTAAAATAGAAAAAGTGAAACTTGATAAAAACATTACAAAATTATCTTTAACTTACGATTTAATCCCTTTTCTGTCGGTATAACAAAGTTTTTATTTTTGCGGCATTAACTGTCAAACCTCAATAAAGGGTATTGATATTTCGCTGCCAAAGATGGCAACTCATACATACTTAGACAAGGATAACTCCTTCGTGATTTACATACAAAACACTGATGAGTAACATTGAGGAGTCATTAAGTGAAACCGCGTCCTTATAACCTCAACTCGTGCGCATGAACAATGGTTTGAGTGTCAACAAACAGAGGCCCCGTCCTGATCAATTTGCTTACTTTCTATAAGGTTTTGAAAAGAGTAAATGGAATGAAAAGTTTAATACAAACAATGGTTGTGCAATTAGCATAATGGCAACGTAGGCTGGTATTGTTTTAGCGTATTGTGCGATGCGTGCGCGCTAACGAGCATCAAGTGGCGCGTGCGCTGGGACGCCCCTTTGTTTCCGGTCCTCCGCTCCATGTCACCATTATTTTGTCCAACATAATGCGTAGGCACGATATTATCTTAATAATTCATTAGTGCGCTTAGTACTTAGCTTAATACCCAATTAAGGGGACATTATTTTACAATGCATTGGTCGTATAAGCAGATTTTAGAACGAGAACTTATGAAGTTAGGAGGTACAATTTTATTTTTCCTCATTGTTTAATAGTAAATCATGACCTACATAACTCATATTAATAATTCTCATCGAGTTACACCCTATTCAAGCTTGCATCAAGTTAGATTCTTTAATCGCAAGTTTGGTAAGCAGCATGTATGCACGTATAGGTAGTCACAATCATTCATGTAGTGAAAATTAATACCTACATAATTCACACTTGACTTCATTTCACTTGATATAATCCTATTGTGAGATGCGTAGAAGCACAGAACATTAATATGTGTCGAATTATGTTTAGATTCAATGAATATTATCAGAACAAAACAATCAACTTGACCTTGAGAATCTTATCATAAACGATTGTATAAAAAAAGTTACGACTTAGTCGATTTTTCATATTCAAATACTCAACTTATTCAAGAACGTTGTCGTTTATCTTCAAGTACCTCAATAAAACTGATCAACCGAATCTACCATAAAAAAGGCTAATACGCTTTTGTATCTTGCAATTGCCGACGTCGCAATGTCTGCTGGGCTCAATAAGCGAAGACACGGTAGATTGCACTCGATTGAGAGCGAGATAACAATGTTGTAATGAATTCCGTCCATTCAGTCTTCAGTTTTACAAAGAGAGGTTTAACTGGATAAGAACGGTGTAGGGTATTGAGGATGCTAGCGCCTGGACCACCGGCAGAGGCGGTGCTTTGCCGCCCGGCGAAGCGAGATCGTGCGTTGTCGGCTCGCTGCCTCGCAAACGCTCTCTAGATAGCGCCTTCAGTAACCTCGCAACTCGCAACCAGAGCTGTTGGATTTAAAGGGCAAATAGCACATAGACATAAATATGTTATCATCACTTAACGATATGGGAGGTTCTATTCAGACCTTGATTGAGAAAATGAAATTATGGTGGAAATCAATCAAAGTTTGGGGCCAATGTATTTCACGATAATGCGTAATACCTACATTACCTTTTTTTAAAAATTATTTGATATGCTAGGTCGCTACTAATAAATTCAATAAATTGGTAGAAATTAGGCTAGTAGGTGAGCTTGACTTGAGTTTGAATAGCGTCATGCATGATATGAACAATTAAATCGGAGCTAGTAGCGTATTAGGACGTTACAATGATCATAATGCACACGAGCAGAGGTAGCAATGCAGCCGTATTGTCAAGCGGCCATTCATGCCACTGCTATTGAATACCAATCAATACTCGTCTGAGCATCTCTTATTCACGCATACTTTAACATGCAACAAACAGCGTTGCAGCTCGCGCATCGCACCTCGCTGGACCGCCAACACTACACTCCAAAAATGAACCCTCATTATCAAACATGTAGGTTCCTATTTAATCCGGAAAGCTACCAGCACAGAGGCGGCATATCATAACACAACTTATCTTATGTTATTCTTACTTAATCTTTTGTACACGTTCAAGTTTTTGTAGTAGCTTTTATTGTAATGTTTGTGTGTCTGTGTTTAGTAATTCGATAAAAGAAAATCCATCTCCGCATACAGTCACAAAGGAGCTTTTTCAGAATGTAATCGAGATTCGGGTGGTAAAATGTTTCCTTTATTCGCGTTAATCTTATTTCTTTTCTATTTTGATGTTACATTCATCTTCTTAATTTAAACCCAAATTTAAATTACATTCTATGCCTTATTTAATAACTAATAAATTTCTTAGATTTACAGTAACAACTAATTAATGGCCAGGTAGACTCCCTCCAGTATGTTATTGCTTTTGGACGGTTATTTATATCATTAATTTCTTCTAGAACTAGCCAGGTGTATTTAATTTGATAAATTATGCTTTCATTCAGCAGTAATTTCCCGACAGTAACATTTACAGGTAGCTGTATATTCATATTATCCGCTTAAGTACTTCAAATTAATATGATAAAACAATTGATAACCTCTTTCATTTTCCTATATAAGTATGTTCTTTAGCAAAAGAACGAACCCGTGTTCACGTTTCTTGCGATGCAAACGACTTCGAACTTCAATTTCATACAAAAATATTATTTACCTTTGTGGGCAATATAAAACGTGACGGCCTGTGCGAGGGCTCCTTCGCTGCGCCGACGCCGCCTCCTCACGTCCGCAGATGGAGGCAGCTTCTGTTATTTACCAGCAAAACCCTCCAAATTACCCCTAATAACAATCTACCGTAAATTGCTTCGTTGTCTACTTTTGTTTCTCAATCAACCATTTATTACGGCTGGAGCTTATTGTTGCATGTCGAAGTTATGACTTATGAGATTCGTTACAAAAGGTTGATTTGCTGCAATTAATGAAATTGATCGTTAGTTGTGCCGGAAATAGGATTTTAACTGTGTTTTTATTGGAAGCACATGACGTAAACGATGTGAAGGGATAATTAAAGATCGCTTAACCCTGCGCGCTCGCAGTCGTTCCGGGTGAGCATATTGTAGGCAGGCGCCCGCGCCGGTGTCCTCGGTCCCTCCTCGATGCTCCTGGTGTACTCGCACACTTGCCGCGCACTATATCATCGCATCGGTCACGCGCGCTCCGCTCCAATTTTATCCCTCCATAAATGGCGCAACGACAGGAAGGGTTGGATTTTAATTACGATATTTTTCTATTATTTCCTTCGCTGTCTTAGTTTCGGAGCAAGGGTCGTGAGATGTAATAAATTCCGTTTTTTATGAGGTCACGGTTAACCCTCTTGATAGCGTTTATCGCACATCTGGTGGAAATGAGAAGACTATTGTTGTTTGTGTTTTCATAGATATTTTTCATTGATTATATCGATTACAAATAGCTACAACCCAGTCATGCTGGTCGGAGGTCTTAACGAGACCGAAGGAAAGGATTTAGATTATGGGGACATAGAAAGATAAATCGTATTTATTAGTTCATCTTTGAAATCGTTTGCTTGTACTATCTAAGTATTTGATGAAAGATAGGTATTTCGTTGTTATAGGTAGAAACATGATATTTTCACAGAATGTGTGTTACTATATGGCCACTATAACAAAACCCGGCCAAGAGCATGTCGGGCCATGCTCAGTGTATAAAGGTTCCGTAGTCGTTACGAAAAATGCAACTACAGATGAAATAATCCGGCCAAGAGCATATCGGACCATGCTCAATGTAGGGTTCCGCAGCCGTTTATACAAAAAAGCACTACAGGTGAAAAAATACGATTTGAAAGAAAAAGCGTATCTCCCCTGCACTTACGTCCTTTTGCTGAGAGGCGCAGTTTTTTGTGCAATAACTTAAAAACGGTATGTCCGATCATGTTGAAAACAATTTTCGTAGGAAGTGTTTATTAAGTTTTATATTTGTAAATCTTTTCATATTTTTGAACATACCGTTTAGAAAATAGAGGGGGAGGGGACACAATCTTTGCTACTTTCGGAGTATTTCCGAAAATAATCACGAAATCAAAAAAAAAAACCTCAAAGCGTTTTTAAAAGAACTGTCGATTGATGTGCCTTACATTGATATTAGCTGATTTTTTTTTCAGTTTCTTTTCATGTATGGAGTGCCCTCCTTAGAAATATATATATTTTTTATATAAGTATCAAACTAAGTAGCGGCTTACACAAGACACCTATGTTCCAAATCCCATCAATATATATGTATTTTATAGTTTATGAGTAAAATGCCCGTGACATACGGGCGGACGGACATGACGAAACTATAAGGGTTCCGTTTTTGCCATTTTGGCTACGGAACCCTGAAATACGATGTGAAAAAATGCACCAGCAAAAGAGCGTATCTCCGTGGAGCGTACGTCCTTTTTGTGAGAAGCGCAGTTTTTGATATTAACTCAAAAACTGCAACTATACCCTATATCCGATCATGTTGTTTTCTTTTTGTTGAAAATGTTGATTATGCTTTACTTTTAATTTTTTTTTAATTATATATACCTATATTGGACAAACGGTTTAGAAGATAAAAGGGACACAATTTATGCTAGGTACATTCGGAACGATTCTCTTTGAAAAAAATGCTTGGAAACCTGAAAGTGATTTTAAAAGAACTGTCGAAATATGTGCCACACCACACGTTGATATTGCCTGAAAAAAAAATACAGTTGTTTATTTTTCTTATTGTTATTAAACCTCCAACCTAGGTAGCACCTTATACAATACACCTCTAAACTCCAAATTTCAGCAATATAAATACATCTTTGAGGTTTTGAGTCAAATGCCGCAGGGACGGACAAGACTAAACTTTTTTGCCATTTGAGCACAAAAAAAAACCAAGTGCCAGTCAGAGTCGCGCACTGAGGGTTCCGTACAAATTTAAATGTATAGTAAATAGTTCCTCTATCACAGGAATCGAGGTGTCGATATAATAAATAATATACCTACGCTGTACATTAAGGGACGTATCCATGAAAATCCAGTGTTAGCAGTAGAGCCCTGCTCCAAAGCAAAATGTACGCAGTGTGGGGTAATAGACTACTAGTGACATAGACAGACATAAACATTTTACATAGATTTTTAGATTTATTTCGTTGAAATTTCTAGGACAACTTGAAGTACCGTGTAGGTTTTAATTCCACGGCAATTTGTATAGAAACACATATACCTATAATAATAACTGATCTTTTGATTGCATTGACTTTTTCACTTCTTCAAGAAATTACAGACTTAAGTATTTTATATTAATTTTAGCTTGGTACCCTCACAGGTGCCCGAGGAAGAGGGTACTGACAGACAGATATCAAACCGGGATTTGAACATAGGACTGTTAGCTTTGCAGGTAGCGTCACTACCGCGGAAATGGACCGATCTTCATAAAAATAAGATAAAGTTTAAAATTAAAAGATGTTCACACCAATTAACTAGGTGTTTTCTCGACATTATTTGAGTATTGTGGTACGGAACCATTCGTGTGCGAGTCGGCTCGCACTAGGTCGGTTTTTATTAATCGTTCAAGTATCATGTACCTACTGTGTCACGGTGCACACGGTGTGACATGATGGATGCCACCCGAGAACACGTCACGGCGTCGCGCTCTGTCGCGCGCGAAACGCGTAAAAGCGCCCGATTGCGCACGGGCACCCGCGAAGATCGCTTTATTGATCACCTCTCTACCATCACGCCACGAACACACGCAACCAGCGGCGCGGCGAATGAATTCTCTCTTCATTGCGTGATTGAAATGCCCACGGCACAGCAGTTAATTTACATCACACGCAATGTATTAGGAATTTGCTTGCCGCACCGCCGGTCACGATGTCGTGGTCGGGCTATAAAAATCTACACGCGATAAAAAAAATGCATTGGAAGGGTTAGATAATAATTGTCACAGAGTTTTGTTATTTTAATTAAAGCTTTATACAGTCAAGTAAAGGAGGTGCTGGATTTGACTCGGTATTTCTGCTCGTCGAACTGGAATTTTAACGGCTCTATTATATTTCTGGTTGGTAACAGCGGCCAAACTGAGAGAGCATGTAAGTTCACCAGGGGAATTGCTTTTCTTTACAGCTGACTGCATGAATGAAAGACCGTCCCTTTTTAATGACCCAGGTTTGTTTATCAATTTTATCCAGATAGGTTTTATCCCTGCCTAAGTGGCACGGATAAAACCTTCTTAAAGTTTATTTATAGCTTAAATTATCCCTTAATATTTATTATTATTATTTATTATTATAGCTAGATGGAACTGTCGTCTACAACACGTATACAAGTTATGTTATATTTGGCCAATCAACTTACCTTCTTTATTACAAGTTTTTATTTAACTTGCAGTGTTAATTGACGCAAGTTAAATTTGTCGTACTTACTTCCCGGTTTCCGATCAAGTTTAAATTAGGCATACTTATGTAAGTTCGGTGACAATGCAATATATTATGATTATGATACCATCGAGCTGATCTGATGAAAGTCTTTAGAACTCTAAAAATATTAAGTCATTTATTTTTTCCACATTTTCCTTAACAAAACGAAATTTAAGCACAATTAAATTATAAAAAAAATTGTTCGAAAATGTGCAGATTAAGCCTTTTTGTATGGTACCCTACTTGACCTAGTGGCTAGACTTTTAATATTTGCTCCCCCTCATGGGTCCTTTTTTTAGAAAATAGAAATATATTTTATATAGGCTGATCGTGTTTATAAACATTCAAAATTTCAAATAGACAACGTTAGTTCAAAATTGAGATATGGCGCTAGTCGGACAGACAGACGGAGTCGCACCGTAAGGGTTCCTTACCTTTTTGGTACGGAACCCAAAAAAATGTATCTATTATGGAACGTCTCAGAAATAGACAAAACAGTATCCTGAAGACAATAAATGGTTGGGAGATTTGATTGTCCCATGTTGATTAATTATGTAAAACAAAACAGGTTATTTCGCTATGTACATATATTAAGTAAATAGTTGAGTATATTTGTACTAATGTACTATTATTAATTGTACTATATTGAATTAAATTATAAAGGCTCAAATTATTCTATGAATTTCATATACTCTATATCATTTAATTTAATTTTTTTTAGAATAAGATTAAAATAATAAAATAAACATAATTATTGTATTAATATTACTTCAAATGTAATGTTCGATTTCGTAAAATGACATGTATGTACTTACTAAACTAACATAACGCAAGTACCATCATTAGGTACTTACAATTATGTGTTACTTATAATATGGGTCTTTGACCTGAAAGAAATAATTCGTTTCATATTTAATCCAATAACATAACATAAGTTCCAGTCGAAAAATCGAATAACTTATAAATACAAAATTATAAAGTACAATTAGCTACCTACATATCTTAGTCCTCGGAAAAACTAGTGAAGTCAAATCTAGAGCTTTAATTTATCCTATGTTATTTGCTCTATGTGAATAATTCCACTTTCGAGTTGAAGAACAAGCAATTGTTGGTTTTATTTTATGTTGGGATGTTGTATGTTCTTATAAATATAGCTTAGGATTACTGTATCTATAGGTACAGAAATTGGCGTCCTTTTATTATTATTTTAGATTTAATATAGATATATCCAACAAATAAAATATTGACATTTGAGCACAAACTAGTATTTTAATAAAATGGCCTACATAAGTAATACATATGCAGGCGTCCCTTTGCGGAATACTTCGTGGAATATTTGTTATTATGACTTAACTTAACTTTTTTATTTTGTTGATGTAGTTAAGCACCCTATCTAAATGCGTCTGTTACCGTAATGTTAGTTTGTACGTGATAAGCCTATAAAATGTAAATCCGTAATTGGCCAATGTTAAACACATATGTATCCGATAGTAATAATTCTGTAATTTGTGCTGTGGATTTTATCTCAATAAAATAAAATAAAAAATAAAAATAAAATATAGCAAAGGAACTATTTATCCATGAATCTAAAATGGTCTAAACTACATAATATTAAAAAAACCGGCCAAGTGCGAATCGGACTCGCGCACCGAGGGTTCCGTAAAATATATACGCTACAAATGGCTGTATCCATGAAAATCCAGTGTTAGCAGAGCCCTATTCTTAAGCAAAATGTACGCGGGTTCGATATTTTTATATTGGTTACTGATATGGACAGACAGACATAAACAAAATAGTTGTTTTAGATTTATTTTGTTGATTGTGCTATAAGAGCTTCCTTGATACCAAATTTTAAGTTTCTAGAACAACTGGAAGTACCCTATCAATTTCAAAAATATACGTTTTTTGCGACATTATCGGCCGTATCATGTTTTGACGTAAACTTAGAAGTTAGATTTTTTCACATCTTCAAGGGACCGTAGACCTGAGTATATTTTAATTTCAACGCGGTACCTCTACGCGTTCCCAAGATAAAGGGTCGAGAGAGACAGACAGACAGACGGACAGACGGACGGACAGCAAAGTGATCCTATAAGGGTCCCGGTTTTTCCTTTTGAGGTACGGAAACCTAAAAATATCTATATAGATATAATGACAACTTTTTTTCCTGTGGTAGGTTATAGGTACCTTTCAATAATAGAACTATTGGTGAAAAAATACTTCATTCTCATAAAAACTCTATGCTAAAGCTTAAAATTATGACGTCAAAATTTCGTAGGATCGTATGGCGAAATTAAGCTTTCTTTTGCAGCCATATTAAAACTAGCGTTTATCGAAACTGTTTCATAACAAAGGGTACCATACATTATAAGCCTATATAAGCCGATTGCCCAAGGAAATATAAGCCTTTCCTTGGACAATGACGACATGTTTGGCTCAGTGGGTTGTACAACGGCCTACGAAACTGGCGGTCCCGGGTTCGAATCCCGGCCAGGGCAAGTGTTTGTGTGATGAGCACGAATGTTTGTTCCTGGGTCTTGGATGTTTTCTATATATTTAAGTATTATAATTTATCTTTATATTATGTATATCGTCGCCTAGTACCCATAGTACAAGCTTTGCTTAGTTTGGGACTAGGTCGATTTGTGTAAGATTGTCCCTGATATTTATTATTATTTATATAGGCCACCACCTTTTTCTTTAAATTTGAGTAAATGTATTCGCTTCGGCTTCCCATGTAATTTTCCTCACGCCATCTACGCCTCTGATACACCGCATGGGTTTTTTGGATGGTATTATTAGTATTCATATTTTAATTCCTTAAAAACCGGCCAAGAGCATGTGGGACCATGCTCAGTGTAGGCACGGTATAATAAAAAGTACTAGCGTAGGTGTAGGGTTCGGCAGCAATTCATACAAAAAAAAAACAATGAAAAAGTGCACTAGCAAAAAACTACTATGTCAAAAGGACGTAAGTACTTACGTACTTTTGACGTGAAGCGTAGATTTTCGGCAATACCTCGAAATGGCTTATTTATCCGATCATGTTGAAAATAATTTTCGTTGAAGGTAGGTAGGTATGTATATATTAATATTTATTCTGCAATATTTTTCATATTTTTTGATCATAACTGACATAATATAGAAAATATAATAGAATGAAAACGATTTATTGCATAAATATTTGCTACCTTCAGAGCGATTATTTCCGAAAATATTCACTTATTCAATATTTTTTTATAGAAACCTCAAAATGTTTTGAAAAGAACTGTCGAAATATGTGCCAATGATATTTGCAGATGTTTTTAGTAGTTTATTTATAATATGTATGGTTATCATGAAATGTAGTTTTTGAATGAATGAATGAATGAAGGAATTAATGATTTATTTGCATATGAAAATTGGGTTACAATTGTAGGTGTTAGGTACATAGTTTCACTGGGTTTCACCAAAATTCTACCTTTTCAGGTGTACATGCATTAAGGTATATTACAGAATAATAGTAAAAGTCATTATTCCGAAATTAATTGCAGTGTATACAATAATAAGAGGATAAAGAAGTATGTCACATGGTGTTTACGAAATACAAATGAAAGCAGTGTCTAGGTTGCTTGTCAAAATTAAAACTATTTACAATAATATTTGGTAAATGGTTATGTCAGGCTGTATAGCAGATAAGATTGATGGTATAATGATAAAAAGCGAGATGATGCTCAAGGAAATCAATGAAAGCAGGATCAACAATTAAATGCCAGATATCGGCTCGGCCTGTTAATTATGATTGATTACGTTTGTTTATACTTCTTATGTCTAATAGAGATTACAACGTATAACACAGGAAGTCATTAATAGTATAGAAACAGCACTTGCATAGCAGTTCGCGGAGCTTACATTTGAATTCAGGAATTGGCAAAGTTTTTAATGTCACAGGAATTTTATTATATATTCTTATGCACATAATGTGAGCACTCTTTTTCCTGATTACTAGTTTGTGTGGCGGTATTGGCATTTGGAATCGTCTTAAGGACCTATTTGAAACATTGCCCGCGATAGGAAAAAGTTCCGGATTTTGTTTGACAAATATTGAAGCCTCATATATGTAAAGACAGGGTACTGTCAGTATGTTTAGCTTAGGGAATACGGGCGGCAAGATTCCCTATAACGAACTCCGCATATTGCCCTTACACTTTGTTTTTGAGCTACAAAAGCTTGCGCATGTACAGAATTACCCCACATTAGGATTCCGTATCTTAGGGCAGATTCAATATATCTAAGGTAAGCCATTAGTGATGTTTTCATAGAAACCGTTTGCTTAAGCCGCCACAACAGAATTTGTTAATTTTATTGCACAGTACAGCAACATGGTCTTTCCAGTTACAGTGTGTATCTAAAGTTATCCCCAGGAACTTGGTGCTGTTGACTTCTTGAATTTCCGTATCATCGTGACTTATTTTAACATCGTGTTTTTTGGCTTTGTACAATCTGAATTGTATGAATTTCGTTTTACTTAGATTTAATTTTAACCATTGCTGTTCAGCCAATTAACTATATCTTTCAAAGCAATATTTAAATCTAATTCACAGTGGTTTACATTAGTTCCTTCGATTATAACTGTCGTATCGTCAGCAAATAAGATGTATTCATGTTTTGTTATCTCAGGTAAATCGTTAATGTAAATTAGAAATAGGAGTGGGCCCAAAATACTTCCTTGAGGGACCCCGAAAGAATTTAATTTGTAGTCAGATTTCAGAGATACAAGATCACTTCCTTCTACTCTGTCTACTTGTGTGCACTGTATTCTCTCTGACAAATAGCTTTTAAGCCATGAGTGGGAGAGGCCGCGGATTCCTACGTTTTCTAGCTTTTGAAGTAACTTCCTATGACATACAGTCTCAAATGTCTTTGTCATATCGAACAATAATACGCTTACAGGAATACCCTTATCAATACAGTCAGTAATGTTGTTGTTAAATTGAAAGTTAGCTAGTATTGTAGACTTATTTTTTCTGAATCCATACTGTTCTTGTTTTAAAATACTGTGTTTGCTCAAGAATTTTTCTATTCGATTACACATGGCCCTTTCAAAAAATTTTGATATTACTTAATATTTAATATGAGTAATTACTGAATTGGCCGGTAGATACTCACATTCAATTGGTCTCCCTTCTTAAAAATTGGCTTAATTATTGATTTCTTTAATGCTGTTGGAAATATACCTTGTTCAAATGACATATTTATTAAATTTGACAAGTGATAGGAAAGTATAACAGCAGTTGAGCAAACAAAATGGACATTGCGAAACTGTTGACTACGGAACCCTAAAAATGGAATTTCCCATCCAACTCTAAAGGCTCATAAAACAAGTGTTACGTTACTCGAAATCTTAACGAAGTTCCTTATTTGGCTTGTTAAACGGGATCTTATATATTTTTACAAATGTTGAGAACAGTTAGCATCCCTATTGTATGTTTTATCGTTACTCTGAGTTAGACTAAAATATTAAACACATGGTTTTATGTGAGCCTCTGACTCAATATCAAATGGCGCGCATTATACAAACACTGCTCGATGGATCGAAAGGATTGTCGCCGTCGCATATGAATAATTATAATTCGTTTGTCGCAGATTTGTGTACTTATGCGATTAAAGTTATTTGAATACGGGTTTATGCGTATAGGTGCACGAGTGGGAGCGCAATACGCAAATACAGATGTTCGCACTTAGGGATCACGCACGAATCGCGCATTTTGATCGCGGGCTTCAAATAAAGGGTATAATATGTGCGTTCAGTAATCGCGAGGTTCACTAATGTTTCACAGAGTTTTCTCAAACTTTCCGATGCTCAAAAATTCACACCCTATATTGTGTTTGCGCAATAATTGATATGGATATCGTGTCGTGATGTTCGGCGATCAATCACGCGCCACGTGTTTGTAAATCGGACGCTTTTTTATCTAAAAAACGCTTTTTTGCACAAAAAAGCTCCAAGTTTTAACAAAAGCCCATCGCGATAAAAATAGGTACACAGTGGATAAACAAATATTTGAGCGGGGGCGTAGCGGAGCATGAAACTGGAGGACAAAGGCATTAGCGAGGATTAGGCCGGGCATTAATGTTATTTGATTACTTAGACACATATTCTGAGACGGGAATGTACGGATCTCTCACAAAGGAGAGAACCTTTTCAGTTAAGAGGATTTAAGTGTGCCAAGAGCCGTATAAATAAACATGTAAAAAACTTCTACAGAGTTAAACTTTTTTAGTAATCTATAAAAATACAGTTAAATCAACGTCTTTACATGTAACGGACAAACTAGACTGTAAGGATAAATATATGCATAGCCCACTACGATGGTCTACAGTTATATTAAAAGTAAGGACTACTTTTTCCAACAAACATTTGAAACCTGACCAAATTTTATATTCGATCAAGCTCCATCCCGTGGACAGTATACATCACATTCCTACTTTTTTATTTAATATTGTCTGTGGAGATGTGTCTCGTCCACAACTTCAGAATACATGCAACGTAGCAATAGCAATTGTATTTGATACTAGTTACATATAAATCCTGTTCTACTATACCTACTGCGAAATTATAATTGTGTTTAATGCTTTAGCATTCGAATGGCATTTTGAGATATTGTATTGAGGTACAGTACCTACTTCTACACAGGAGGCATAGTATCTAATTCGAATCTGTAATAGAAGGCACCATTAATGTTGTGACACTAATGAGTGCGGTTGAAACGCTCTGAAATTGACCCCTAAATTGTGTTTGTTTGATTGTTTGACTTTCTTTCGTGCGATATAGGTAGATAGAATTAATCAATTCTATCTATGGTCATGGTGTAATTTTCATCCCGGAAAGTACGCGGCCAAGGCCGTGCGATCAAATCTAGCACAATCTATGATTTATTATTTACGTTGTCTCTATTTCCTCTCTTGTTGATTAAAAGCGTATAGCTTATAGGTACGTTTTCTTTGTTGTTATTTTTGTTGTGGATAAATTTAAAGATTTTCATCTATGTATCTTAATAATAAAGGCAGTATATACATATCCGATACTAACACGCGCCACGCTACGAATCCGCGCGTGTAGACGGCTACACCACGCCTGCGCACCGCTCATGGCGAGCCGATCGATATGCCCGTCTACGCATGTAGGTAATCTTAGACTACTAAGTCTGCTAATACACATACATACGGCAGTGTAGAGGAACAACTGACAAACGCCATAAACGTGCCCATTTCACACTTTTCTCAGTTCATCGTTGATATGAGTTAAAGCTGGAGATATAATACCTCTTGCCATTGCCATGACATGTTTACGTAAAACCCTTTATCTCTATTTGTTAGAAATATGCTCTGGTAGTTTTATTTTAGAAACAGACTATAAACAAAAAAACATTAACTTTGTTTTTGGTCTAAGAACTAACTATATAATATTGAGATATACTAGGATCCACAACTGTTGTTTTTGTATAGGTAGGTACCTAGTAGTACCTACTTAGGTCCAGGCGCTTCTGTAATGTAAGTTATAAAACCCGGCCAAGAGCATGTCGGACCATGCTCAGTGTAGGATGTTCCGCAGTCGTTCATACAAAAAAAAACACTAGAGATGAAAACATACAATATGAAAATCTTCACAGCACTTGCGTCCTTTTCTTGATGATTTATATATTTTTTGCAATAACTCAAAAACAGTGTATTTAATCATGTTGAAAACAATTTTTGTTGAAAGTAATTATTAAGGTGTATTCTTAAAATTTGTTTTCATGTTTTTTGGACATACCGTTTAGTAAATAGAGGGGGGAGGACACAAATGATGCTTTCGGGGCAATTATTTCCGAAAATATTCACTTAATCAAAAATTGTTTTGAGAACTTGCGTCCTTTTCCTGATAATTTATATATTTTTTGTAATAACTCAAAAACAGTGTATTTAATCATGTTGAAAACAATTTTTGTTGCAAGTAATTATTAAGTTGTATTTATAAAATTTGCTTCATGTTTTTTGGACATACCGTTTAGTAAATAGAGGGGGGAGGACACAATTTATGCTTTCGGGGCAATTATTTCCGAAAATATTCACTTAATCAAAAATTGTTTTGAGAAACCTCAAAGTGTTTTCAAAAGTATTGTCGAAATACCTGCCAGACATTGATATTTGCCGATTTTTTTTTTTCAGATTCGGTTACATGTATGGAATGCCTCCCTAGAATTATATATTTTTGTTATTTAACTATCAAACTAAGTAGCGGCTTATACAAGACAGCTATACTCCAAATTTCATTATTATTAATCTTCTACTTTTTGAGTAAAATGCCTGTCACGTACGGACGGACGGACGGACATGACGAAACTATAAAGGTTCTGTTTTTGCCATTTTGGCTACGGAACCTGACATGTTAATGAGATCAGAATATGGATACGAACGATATCTCACTTAAGGCCGCGTGGCGCTTGTTAATAACAAAGGGACAAGCTTTATTTTGAAGGCTGTCACCTTTATATTTCCTTTCGCGTACTAAATGTAAAGCAATACGAGCATGAATTCTTGGCTGTTAACCATGCTCAAATCTTACCTTTTGTTTTTTTATAACTTTTTCTGATACTGAATCCTTCATATTTAGACACAAAAGACAACACACCGATAAATATGAAATAAAAACATGAATTTTCATTACAATTATATTCGTAGTAAATATTAAATATATATTAACAGATCAGACGAAAAATAAAAATATACATGTATAGATTTAGTCTTCAATTAAATATTGGATTATTTTCGTCAACACTGTTTATCATAAAAACTATCCACCGAATTTAATTCCCCTTGGATTATTTTGACATATCTTTTAGATTTGTTTTATCCTAATCCTAACTTCCCTTTGCCATGTTGATTACAAATTTCAATCATTTACATGATATGTTTGAAATTAGTGAACGTAAAATTACCGGAAAATATATATATCAATAAACACTAATACGTAGGTACGTCTGTAACCGTTGCTAAAATTGTATAACAACAGTATTAAATTTTTGTGAACGTTAGGAGATACTAGAGTAAGATCCTACTATAATAATATTTATATGATACCATACGCATACCCGATGCATATTTTGTATTGCGTTTTGTTGTAGATTAGAAAACAAACGAAGATAAAGTCATCACTCATCACTCACAATGCCTGACTGCTAAGTTGGCAAGCAACCACAGCTTACATTCCGGATTAAGTTGTATTCACACGAACTGTACAACAATAAAAAAAGGATATTTAACTAAATCGGTAAAATATGGAGCGATAAGGCACTGACATTAATCATCAAACGCGCGTGAAATCAAATTACCGTTTACCAGTCCCAGAGCAGGGAAAGGGTTGCCTCTGTTGTGCGGCCAATGTAACCCTTCTAATACGCATATGTTCTTCTCTTTTCTGCAAATACCGCTAGTCCTATATTAGAATAGGACAGCATGCTCCGATTTCATGTATGTTCACCGCAAATCAAGAATTGTGCAAATCGAAAATGCAAACAAATTGAGTCACGGAATTGGTTTTGTGTAGGCGATAAAACAAGTTATTATTTCTAATGAAAATGTCACGCCAATATTCCCTCGGTTTTGGGAATCAATAACGTTGATATGTTCCCAGGGGATTTGGAAAATAATTTTCTTATAACTTATAAGAACCAAAGTACAGAACAACGGTCGGGATTTTACAATATGTCGGGAGTTTAAATTACTTAGAAAATGAGATTCCATAGTACTCCTCGGAGTCATACAAAATTTTTAATCTCTTATGGATTGACGGCGTAATGGCAGGCGCTTTGAGAGCACAAAAGTGAAAACGGTGCGTTCACGTCAAACATTAATCCCGCGATTGACTTTTGTAAAGGGCTCGGTTTTTAATTAGGGCGAATGGGCAAAGCGGCGGCCCACGCAATGGAGGCGGACGTGCCCAGACAATGCCCGTGATTGACACAAATTACCTCTAATCGACAACTTCGCACACACGCGTACAAATCTATAAATTCTAAATCTATTGTTAACGCTTCTGTGCAATTTACGGCGTTAAATATCTGAAGATTTAAGCCGGTACCTACACGAGTATCTATTTGCCGAAGTCTATCGCATCGATTGCACTTTAAAAAATTTCATGGTCGGTCCTACAGTGCCGAGCCGAGGTGCGAAAGGGTTAAGTGTAGAAATGTTTTGCTCGATTTAAAATTAAATTTGATTGTATTTTAATCCCAGCGATAAACGTCAATCAAGGCTCTCTGCGATACATGTATCAGTAGAGCTGAAAGCCCGTCGCGCCCCCGACGCCATTCAAAAAGGATTGCAAGGGGTGAAATTAAAATGTCAAAATAGTAGCGACGGAACGGAGCGCGAGGTATTTGTCTCCGGCTTTGGCAGAGGGCATTGTGCGCCGCTGCCTCTATTCTATTACGAAAAACGATACCGTTTAAGCCGTTCTTTTTAAGATTCTAAAAAACGGCTACTTACCTGCATGTTTATACTATGTTTTATATGATTTTTAACAAAGAGATATATCCCTTGTAATATTTAACAATATGGAACTTCCTGTCTAGTGTTAACATATTCTCATGTGTACTTTTCCGATAATGTTTTAATTAGTTTCATTTAACAAATTATAAACAGCGTTAAAATAAACTAGGACTGTGCAAAATACATTCGCATACATTTCACTCGCATACTTATTACTTTTTTGGTATGTGAACAAAGAGTAGAGCAGTGCACTGCACATTCCTTAAATTTCGTTCTACTATTGTATTCTCTTTGCATTCATTTATTTGTATAGCTATTGAAAAGGTCGGAGGCGCAGCGAGGGTTCGGAGGGCAAATAAATAATTACACGCATTCTGCAGATACTTACCCCCGGGCGGGGCGCGGGCGTCCGGCCCGAGCGCCCGTGCCCTATACTGCGTACTCATGAGTACAATTTCCTAAAATATACTCAGCTATATGCCAATTATTTTTTCTTTCGTGATTTTGGACAACATGTTCATATATTAAATACACGAATAATTAGCTTCTACCCGACCCGCTCAGAATTTAGAAAATACACATCCGACCAAAATCATTTTCAAACAAGCTTCTAATTCTACACGCCCTAACTCTACAAGCCGTCTAACTTCACAAAGTCTACACCTTAGTCAAAATATGTGGCTTGGCCGTTTTGTTACTACAAGAATAACAGAAAAGTGATGAACAGTTAATATTTTTTGTTGCTTACGCCCATGTGACGGTAGCGAAACGGGATAAATTTCCAAAAGTGCTGAAATTACTTTTAAATGAAGAGTCTAGACGCGAGATATTATAACAGTAACTCAAATAATTACAGGTTTTCTATACAAACATTCTACCCCAATTTAACCTCGTTACGGAATGAATTTCCAATAATGCTGAAATTAGTTTTCTTAGTTTGAAATGAAGAGTCTATACGCGAAAACATCACTACCAAACTTCTCAAACTATGTGCTCCATATGTATGCTTCCCATTTGCACATGTAATTAATTTATCATTTGTTGAAGGCATTTCCCACAAAAATTGAAAATATCCGTTGTTAAGCCTATATATAAAAAAGGCGACAGGGATAATCCATCTAATTATAGACCCATTAAATAAATAAATAATAAAATAAATATTACGGGACAATTTTTACACAAATCGAACTAGTCCCATGGTAAGCTCAATAAGGCTTGTGTTATGGGTACTAGACGACGATTTATTTAATAGATATATTACTTATATACATAGAAGACATCCAAGACTCAGGAACAAATATTTACGCGCATCACACAAATATTTGCCCTTACCGGGATTTGAACCCAGGACCTCAGCTTCGCAGGCAATGTTACTCCCACTGAGCCAAACCGGTCGTCATTTAATTACATTGGTACCCATTATCTCAAAGATAATTGAGAAGGCATTTATCACTAGCGTGAATAACTTTTTGACAAAATATGATGTGTTATGCCCTGAACAGTATGGATTTCAAAAGGGTAAATCAACGGAACTTGCTTGTTTTGACCTTGTTAGATTTATAACGGAGAGTATCAACAGCAATACTCCAGTACTGTAAATTTTCCTAGACATGACGAGAGCTTTTGACTTTGTTAACCATGCTACGATTGTTTATGATTATTATTGCCGACATTATTTGATTTTGATAATTGTTGTATAATTTTTGTATAATTTAATTCTTGCTTGATTAAGTAATTTCATATTTTTTGACTCCGACACATATTTGCACGCTTGCTTGCAAGCAAAATACACGGAAATAGAATTGTACCAAACACCTTTATTGACTGTATTTTTGCATTTAAATATATTTGATCGATTGAAATATTATAATAGTTACTCAAACAATTACAGGTTTTCCATACCAACTTTCAACCCCAATTTAACCCCGTTAGGAGATTCATTTCCAAAAATACTGAAATAATTTTTTTTTTATTTTAAATGAAGAGTCTAGACGCGAAATATTATAACAGTAACTCAAATAATTACAGGTTGAATGAAGAGTCTAAGACGCACGATAAAATTCAGGTGCAAACTTAACTCAATCGAGTGTAGTGGCTCCCCTACTTTTAGAGGTTGAATTTTTATAGTCTATAACATGGCCAGGGTTTTTCTTGGCAGATTAATAAAGTTTGCATCAAAATATGTCCAGCCGTTTTCACGTTATGCGCGTACGAATAAACTGATACAAAAATTCTAAAAACTGTTGGAATGTCTTCTGTTATCGATTCTAAGTAACCCCAGCCAACTTTTTCTTTCGAATATCTTCCAAGTACTGACTTTCGACCCTCTTCAACTTTATATGTAGTAAATTAGAAAAATATGTGTAGAAAAAGTGTGAATAGTATTTAATTCTCCAGGTTCGCTTTAAGTAGTCACTGCTTACTTCGAATGTAGTGCTAGTTCTGCTGTTGGACATATAGGTCTATCTGTCCATCGAAGTATTTAAAACATCCATACCTACTTACTTTAAACCATACTAATATTACAAATGCGAAAGTGTGACTGCCTGTCTGTTACCTCTTCATGCTTAAACCGCTGATGTTTGAGTCCGGGGAAGGAGATTTTTTCCCGGAAAAGTAGCCTTATCCGCGATAAACGAATTTAAGGCGGACAAAGTCGCAAGCAGAAGCTGATACTATTATAAATTAATACGAACGTAACTCAGTCTGTTAGCTTTTCAGGCACGCTGAACCGATTTTGATGAAATTTGGTATAGTGACAGACCCTAGAAAAGAAGGTAGGCTATATGCCGGAAAACACCTCTCAAAGGGGTAACAAAGATAGTAGTATTATGTATACTGCCTTATCGTTATTTATCTTCGTCTTATTTGTAATATTAGATGATACGGTAATAACATGATCTACATTTTCCTCGGTAAGAATAATGTTAATGTTACATATTTTGTCCAAATCTCTACGATTGACTTTGCGGTGAACGCACATACTTATATGACATGCAATGTAAACCTGAATATAAGCTAATTTTGTTCCAAACGGTCCTCTGCGCTAGTGTTTGCAATTAAATAGGGTGGGGACAAAATTATTCCAACAAAAAATATTCCTGCGAAGAATCGTAGTGCACGGGATAATAAACGCTTTTATGCTTCGTGACGTTTTTTAGTGTGTCAATTAGAGTTCTGTATGCCGACGGCCCAGCGTGAGCTGACGGCGCGCAGCGGGGGCGCCGGCCCCGGGCGAGGCCCGCGCGGACAATTCGCACCGCGGACCTGGACAAATAAAGTATGATAAGACTGTTGGCTCCATAGGTACATACGACATTCTTTGCCAAAACATTGAAATTGCATTTTTATAGCAAAAATAGAAATAACCTTGCACATGTTAACGTAAATATACATATCTACTTCTGTTCTACGCGTGAATTGCAAAAACGTTTGTACAGTATTAATGAAGCTCATTTTTGATGAATTCGAATTACATATCTTTAGTCAAATGCAATTATAATTACTATAGTAGACTAATTAAAAGTGAATGGATTTGGTTTATTTTTGCGCGATGAATAGAATTTAAAAAACGAACCGAGAAAGAGTCATTATTTTGATTCATTTGTTTTCAACATCTTATAATTATTGTGTAGCTACAGTAATTATTTCTGAACATTTTTTATGTTTTTTCTAACAAAAGGTGCATAGAATATTCTTAAGTTCAATCTTTTACAGTCTAAAAAGCAATTACGATTTCGAATTCGCTACTATGGCGTGGAGCGACCTGCTGAGCTGCCCTATAATTACAGCGCGAACGACATTTCCAAACCCATTGAAAACGATAACACGGAAGCTGTGTCGAAAACTTAAAAAACTAAGTAAGCATTGTTACAGTAATGCATTTGGGAGTAAATATTGTGTTTGCACAAAGCGGGCCTCGACAACCCTTGAATGAGGTCCGCGGGGTGCCATTAGACTCAAAGAGTTGGGTGATGCCGGGCCGCTGCGAGCGGACTTTGTAAATCTAATTAAAATATCAATATGGTCACCGTACCTAGTACGCGTCGCCAATTTAATTTCACGCCTCACGCCCTTCGAATATGTTGTATGTTAATTTTTTACTAGTTACCACGTAGTAACAACATATGCGCGACCTAAATCTATTTCTCATAAATCGACTTATAGAAAAATCGGAATAAATTCGTCGTGTAAATATCATTCTTACAAGTTATTTTAAAATTATGTTATAAAAAAATAAGTAAGTGATGTAACACGCATTGCGGAATAGTGCTACCCACTGCTGTGAAAAGAATAAGTCCGAATAGGTATAGAAAGAGAACCACAGCCACCGGACATTCTGAATATTCCAGTACGTCAAATAACATAATATCGGCCGACGTGTCGAAGTGTGAAACAAAATTAACTTGATTATCTAATACGTCTCATTTATCCAGGGCTGTAGCAGGTACAGAGGGCAAAGGCTGTAGGACTTCATAACTATATGAGAGTATCCAGGGGAGAGCGGGGTTGAAAGTGCCGGGGGTATAGTTGTTCCGATGAGAATAAGAACGCAACTTAAAAACGAGTAATTTGTATGATGTTTTGTCGCAAAACGTTATGACACTATGCCGGCGCAGGAGCAGTTTTAGTTGCTTCCATTATTGTAGAATAAAATAAGTTATGGAAAAAAAATCAAAGTCGACGGAATAACTAACCCCACAGAATAATATATTTTAGCCATCGATTTTTTTGTTAACTGTTGATAGTACATAATAAATAATCACATATTTTGACGAACTAAAATCACTTTTTTAGCGTATGTGAACTGAGATTTATTTTTTTAAGGATAAGTTTGTATTTAAAACTACGGAAAAATCAGCCCCATAGAGGGGTTTGTTGTTCCGTTGCCATCGATCTCATAAAAAATGTTTTGGTAAAAAATGGTAAAAAAAAACTGTTTAACGATGCATAAAGCAATATTACTTTTAAGAAATGTCAATAATCATTATTTAAATATGTGCGTAATCCACGCAATATCTACACTATTTTCATAGCTCAATTTGGTATTTTATGAAAATCGGCCCCGGTCTTCTTCCCCTACTTGTACCTATACCTAGCTGAAATATCTAGTCGACGTCATCATGTCTGTTCTGTAGGTACTCGTAGATAGCCAAATACTTTGTTAAGGAATAATGGTTCCACTTATTGTCTATTTCTAATTCCAAGTAACTAAGTTTTCCGACTCGTTTCTTGTTAGGGTTTCGTAGCCAAAATGGTTATAGTTTAAATCCTTATAGTTTCGTTATGTCCATCCGTCTGTTTGCCACAGGCATTTTACTCAAAAACTACTAGATGTATATTGATGAAATTTGGGGGATAGGTGTCTTGTATAAGCCGCTACTTAGTTTGATAGTTAAATAATAATAAAATATATTTCTAGGAGGGGCATACATGTAACCGAAAGTGATTTTTTTTCAGAATATATCAATGTATGGCACATATTTAGACAGTTCTTTTAAAAGACTTGGAAGTTTTTTTTTTTTTTTGGTGATTATTTTCGGAAATAATCGCTCCGAAAGTTCCATAAATTGTGTTAAAAGTTTTATCTGTTTTAAATATTACGCCAGAAAATTGCTGTTATTTTTTATATATTTAAACACCGCTTAAATAAGAAAAATACACTATACACATACATACAAATACACTCAACTGTGTTGTCTGTCGTGTGGCGTGTGACCAGCCGTTATGCCTGACTTTGATCTTCGATTTTAACGTTTCTAGTGTCTAATTTGCAATGGGTAACAGGCTCGTATATATAGAAAATTCTTCGTTACAATATAAAAAAATTATAATTATTCCGTATTTCGAAGCCTGCCCGAATTCCCTCCATTGGAAGGGAAAGTAAAATTGCCGATTATTTTCGTTATAGTAATTTACTAAAACTCGACATCTAACTCAAGTATATTCTACTCATATATCATGCGTGCCTCTGCCGTCTAATGTCAATAGAGATTCTCTTTATCGTTCGAGACGCTAGAGAGGTAAGCGTGACCGTAGATATCCTTCTTGTTCTGGAATCTAGACACGCGGCAGCGTGTCGAGCCAAGTTCAAGCAAAGGAACTGGCTACCAGCGCCGAGTGTAATATTACACGAACTACTTGGTGCCACTTTTGACCCTTCTATAACTCAAAACCTCTTTAACGTAAAGACATAAAACTACGTGTGTTTAATTATATCCATAAGGACATCTAGAAGTCCAAATTTCATGAAGCTAGTTCAAACGGTTATCTATTTTTTTATTTAGGAACAGTAACAAATTACAAACTAGAAGTTCACATATTATTAAGAATAAACATACATACTTATTATATGTTTGCAACTTAACAAGAACTGTCCACGACATTTTACAGATTACAGTCATTTTACATCAGTCATTTTATAAAGTTATTCCTCATATATATATATATATATTTTAATTCTGATAAAAATTGGCCAAGTCAAATCTAACCTACTTTAAGATCTCACATTTTTAAATAACTGCAATTGTTATAGGTATCCAATAAAGCAAAGAAATAGAGTTTAATACTTGTTCATAATGTTATTTCGTTCCTATAAATACATATTTGAATTTTGCATAGAACTTGGCACTCATTTAGTGCGCCTCGCTCCTTCGGTTTGCGCCTCGCTCCTTCGGAGTTCGCCTCGCTCCTTCGCTTTGCGCCTCGCTCCTTCGGAGCGCGGCGCCACTTCATCAACTCTGTAGTGGTCAGCGCTTGACCAAAAGAGCTAAGAAGACCAGAGAAAAAAAAGCACTCGTTTAGATCTCCATTCTTTTTGCGGCGAAGCCCACAGCCAAGCATATTTTGTGTATTGAACTTGGCTCTCCTTTTTACATTTATATTTTTGGTGGGATATCATTAACGGGATACATTTATAGTAAGTAGTTATAGACTACATCTACATTTATTTACGTAAGTAATACACGCCACACACGGGCGTTTAATAATAGCAGGCTTGTTGAAAAAACCAGTCCAGCATATAAATATTGACTTATCTTATTCAGTGATCACCGAATAAGATAAGTCAATAACTGGTTAAAATAAGTATTTAAGTAAATATTAGTCATGTGTGCCTGTTTATTTCGCGCTTGAAAGTGGCATATCTCAATGAAACAGCGTGATGTCTCCGAAAGAGCATCGATTATCCGCCCTTCACGATATGTCCGGGCGCACAATAAAGTCAACGACTCGTGGATCTGTCACATTCCGCCGAGTGGCGTGAAAGGCTCGATCTGTCGACAATCTATGCAATCCTAGTACCCTTATTTTTTGACACTCGGCATAAAGGACCCAGGTAGCAATACAAACAGTAATAAAAACGTGACATATCAATCGATTTTTTGTTAATGTCGCAAATTCGCACAAATCAAACATTGAAGTGTTATAAATGTTGGATAACAATGAATTCGGAGTCGCACGGCGGGAAGCGGCGCGGACGCATTGTGACTCGGGATCATTAGTTAGCGAATGTCAGAGTGGGTCTATGGATGCTTTTTTGACATTTCGCCTTACCTATTCCTTACAAGAAGGTGACTACGTAAACATCTGATGCCGTGATTTATAGTTCCTTTTAACACTCATCGCAGTTTGTTTGTATTTCACCTGCGACTATTTGCCCTAATTCACGGAAATATTTATAGCTACCAAAAAAGGTTTGCATTTAAATGTCGTTTTTTTTTGTTATGTTCATATATTTTTCATTATAACGCTGTTCACTACAAAAGTGTTTTTTTTAGAATAATATTAATAACAACTGTTTAACATACGTGCTAAAGGACAACTGTTGCTATGCACGGCTGGCGCAATATTTCATCGCGACATTCTCGCAAAAAAGGAACCCTTTTTTGTTTTCTATGACAATTGTCACCCTTTCACTTCTCATTCAATTAAATAATGTCTGGTCATTTGGGGCGGGCTGGAACCTAGAGCAAGTTGGGGCTCGCAGCCGGCCCGGCCCTTTTACAGCCGTTGCACCGCGATACATTACTAGTAAAAAAATTACACATAAATATCATTACACACTTTTAAAGTAACATGGAGTCCTTCAGGTTTTCTTTTGCCAGTTGGGCTAAAAATTTATCTTTGCCCGTGAGTGTACTTGAAATTTTATTTCATATTTTTGTAACGGTCACAGTAATACACATTTTATTGAAAATTTACAAGATGAAATTGAGCCCTATAAAATTTGAAGGTACAGCCTTTTGAGTAATTATGTATACTACATAATAGCTCAATGGGTAGAGTACCTACAGCGGAACTTTAGTAATAGTTGGTACCCTTCGACAGCCTATATAAAAAGTAACTTGTTAATAAAGTAACTTTTGATACTTAGTTCGCAAAAATATACATACAACACACACACATTTACAGACAAAGTTTTGCTTTCTCAATTTCCTTAAATCTTAAAATATACATACAAGTCATACACACACTCATTTACCGACAACGTTTTGCATTCTCGATTTCCTTAAAGCTTAAAAATAATTCGCGAATAATATTTTTAATAATTTATAAATTAACTCGAAAGTGATCAGATCTAGAATAGACGTATTTGCTATCGTTTATTTTCTGCCCCTGTCCTTGTGTCGTGTTCGCGCCTCCCTTAGCCCCCGAGTAATGTGCGCGTCATCCTGCGCGCACATTAATCTTCGCCATTATTAAACTTGTTAATGTGTTTATTTGAAGATAACGCTTTATAAACGGTGCCGTCCGCTCTAACAAAATAAGCTTTCTGTAATGACGTGTAAGCGACACAGCTAGCTGGAGTGCATTGTAAAAAGCGTTGATTAATGATGCTTCGTTCTTTTTTATATCGATTAGAACAGATTAAAATTATAGTTTGTGCTTTTCTCTTAAGCTTAAGCTTTGATTAAATTCTTAATACATATAAATTGTGATAGGTATTTACATTAGAACTACTTTTCATTCACTCTATGATAAAAAATTCGGGTCACCCTAATTTAAATAACAGCAATAACTTTAGTATTTGACACTATTTACAACAATTCGACAAAACTAAACACTTATGCAATCATCTCGGCATCGGTCTGTCTTTTTCATTGTCTGTTTGAGAACTTCCGCTCTCCGATACAATCACAATCCGTGGCGGCATTATTGCAGGAATGACGTGGAATCTTCGCTTGACGAGCGCCTGCCGGCGCTAGAATAGAACCTTGTGGAAGCGTTTAAAGGTAATAATGATGTATTTGCTGCATAGATACTTACTACTTTTTTCTATTGTGTATCAGCTGTGACGGTGACTGGCGAGGTATTTCCGATGTATGTAGCGCGATCATGATCGATACAACCTACGCTCTATGCTTTTGTTAGACTCGGAGAGACCGGCGTCTCTACGCAACCTACCTACCTACTTCTAAGAATCGCGCGTAAAAACCGCGCTGCCGATTAATGCCACGGTTTTCCTTGTATGATATTATTTAAATACACACAGTTGGTGAGTCGCAGCTCGGGTTTTGTAACGATGGAGGCACGGTTGCCCGATTACAGTAAGAGATTACGTAAGAGGTATTTTGGATGTTGCAACCTTTATACCGTGAAATATCTTATTCATACTAGAATTGTAAAAGCGAATGTATATTTGTTTAATCGGTTCCCCTTCATGCAGCAATGACTGAGATGGCATTTGCTTAGAGCTGGAGAGTTAGATAGACTGCTTTCGTCCGGAAAACACATGCAGACCAAATACATTTTATTGTACACAAATGTGGCATAGTGCGACTTAAGTAAGTATCAACCTATTAAAATTTCATAACTTTGGCACCGACTTCAAAAGGTGATTCAAATGTGATCCGTACCGTACATAAAAGACTATTTTTGGCTTTTACTTTATTTTGAAGTCGGTTCTTTTTTTATTTTATTTTTTATTTTTGGCTTTTTAGTGATGGATTTTAGTAGTGATATAAAGTATTTTGAAAAGCCTAGAATGGGAAGATTGGGGAGGCACTTCGCACGCATCTCCAGTCTTTGGAAGTAAGAAATGTAAAAGATGGTTAGTTCATTGTGCCTTCCATTATCAGCTCAGCATGAAATCATGACAACCAGAGGAAAATAACTGATTACTTTAGAAAAATATATACAAAACATTGTTAGTGCCTATAATATTTGAGGGTTTCTCTCGATTTACCTGGTATTCCATCATCTGATTCTGACTTGGTGATAAGGAGACTACTTCAGACTCTTTTTTTTTTAAGAATTATCCTCTAACTCGTAACTATTAAGGAGTTGCACCTTCCGTCATCAGCTCAGCATGATGAGATGGTGACTACCATATGCAAATACTTAAATAGCTTAAGAAAATATATGAAAAACGTTATAAGTGCCTATAAAATTTGTGGATTGCCCTCAATTTCCCTAGGATTTCATCATCAGATCCCAACTTGGTGGCAATGGGACCACCTCAGGAGTATATCCTTTCAAATACAAAAGAATTTTTGAAATCGGTTCACAATTGGCGGAGTAATCGGTAAGCATACATAAAAAAAAATATACTAATTCGCACGTATACGTATCGAACATATAACCTCCTCCTTTTTTGGAAGTCGGTTAATTAGCTAGATCTATTTATAGTTAATTTTATTAAACCTAAAAAGTTAAGTAAGTACCTTTAAATGTATAGTCTTGATATATTGTGGCTTTTCCTGCGTGGCAATAATACTTAAGGCGAACGCCAGACACCCTTACGTAGCTATAATACCAATTAAATTTTCAATCCTTGAATATCTCTGTGATGGGAAAGTTCGTCCTTTTCAATTAATATCAGCAAGCCAAAAGGCACACAAACGCACATTCACAGTAGTCATCATCAGCCTATATACATGTTACTGCTGGGCACAGGCCTCTCTCTTGGATGAGAGGGAATTCACAGTAAATCGTCCGTCAATTGTATAGAAAAGCAAGCAACCAGAGATTTTCGCTGGTTTTTCAGACCATAAAAGGTGGAGAACCCATGTTTAGGTACACGTTTACAAGTAGTGCTGTGGTTTTTACAATCAAATCATATCAAACCAATTATGGAGATCATTGGTATTCCATAGGTTCACGCGTCATACCTGTGCATCGTAAATTTGATGACGTAAATTCGCGACGCCTTGTCGTCGCCGCTCGAAACAAATCATCAAAACCGGTTCCGTAAAGCAGGTCACGTACGAAGTCATTGCTGTGATGATGATTTGCGTCACTCTTGAATCCGACGAGGATTATCGATTATAGTGAATCAATTAGAATATTTTAGTATAAGGATGGAAATAAATTTAAATGCTCATGAACCAAAGGGAAACTACCTAGCTAGCCACCTAGCGGTAGTACCTACAACAAAGAATCGAAGTGAAGATTGACATTGATATAGTGTACAACGAAAACTCGAATTTTATGTAGACTTTTCTTATCCCAGCAAAATACATATTTCACGAAGGATGTGTGAAGAGTTAATTACCATTAATTATTACTTAGTTGCCTATTGTGTGTCACGTCTGTAACTAAAACATATAAAAATATGTTAACTATGTATTAACCAACCATAAACTATATTGAGAGCTCTATCAGAAAATCGTATCTTCGTTCGTAGATGTTCGGTAAATGCAAAAAAGATACAAAGTAGTGCTATCCCGAATACAGTGGTGAATTTACTTTCATGTCCACGGAAATCTTAGTTCGGAATGTTGTCTGTAACCCCATGAAACCCTAATTGTTCAATTGTTTTAAAACTTTTGTAAAAGACAAGGCGGTATACTAGTAAATAACTTATTTACACAAATAGAGAAATGTTGGATACAAGAAAACTATTGTTTAATTACAACTGATCTAAAGGTCCGTTACGGCAGTTAGAAGTTTTTACAGTTTCTACAAATTTTAACAAAGCTAATTTTGTTGCATTTTATTGCCTCAGAAATGGGATCACCGACCATTAGTGCAGTTTTTGCTACGCATTTTATTAGGGTGTCGTTGGAGACGGTGAGGCAAGACAAAGGGGCCGGAATCACTCGCATAAACAAAGTTTGACGGCTTCTTTGCCGGTTTATGATTACGACTCGGCGGATCTCTTTGGCTTCTGCCGGCGCGTTAGAAAACCCACCTTGCGACGAATAAGTCCGTAACAGGATTCTGCAATCTGCATATAGTTGGGAATACACTTATTAGTAGTGGAGCTATGCTCGATTTACGTTTTATGTAAGTATTGAAGAAATAGTATATTACTGCAGACGCCGGGAAAGAAGGGCTTACCGGGTGAGTAGGTATAGACGGCCGACCGTAAGGAGGCCGGATAGTTATACGAAGCCGGCAAGTCCTTTTCACGGCTAGAGGCATTCATAGTGCTTTTCTCAAATATATGCAACGGAATAAAAAAATACACCACTCGAAAAACTACACGACAAAAGTTTTTCTAATTGTCCCTCCAATCCCTCTAGAATGTTTTTTTTTTTAAGAATGTTGTCCGTATTTCACGTGTGCAGTGTTCGAATAGATCCTATTAGGGCCGTTATACACAGTCTGGTTATAAGACTTTTAATTTCTATCATAAATAAAATAAATGCAGAGGATTTTAAATATTGTCTATGGTCTCTGGTGACTTACGTATAGACAATATTTTAAATGTATTCATCAACATAATGAATCATACAGATTTGTGTCCTTAATATCAGTTCGTGTATAATAGGCATTAACGCGGATATTTTTGGTCCGACAACCATTCAGCCACTAGAAAAAAAAAGATGTTTAGCCTGTTCATGAAAGCAGACGCCATGTTTACATAAAATAAAATAAAATATTACTTCCCGGCCTAGGCCTTCAATTTTGTATTGTAATTCCTTTGCAGTTCTTTCGAGTTGTTCCGCCCGAAACATGATACTTTGAAGCCTGTTATAACGCACGTAATGACGACATTTCATTGCATGTTTGAGAAAAAATACTTTCTACGCGCAAGTATTAAGTATAGTATAACTATTTATATGTACTACTTAGTCTGAATTATTAAATGCGATTCAAAACGAAAGCAAGATTTATTGAATTACGTTTTTTCAATACTGCCATCACGTTCCGGAGTTATAAAAGCTAATTTGTTGGAAGGGTGACAGAAAAATAAAAGAACTTAACAAATGACTGGTCTGCCCAAAATGTGCCTCACATTAAAATACATGCTAATACAAACACGTTGTAACCCTTTCTCGGTGAATGTTTTTTATTGTCTTTAAATGTAAGGGTCAATGCGTAGTTTTTGCTTTACAACGATCAACTTTGAAAAGGTTTATTAATCAATTAATTAAATGTGTTTCGGTCATTGTCATAGAGCAAATATGGAAATGAACCGGTACGTAACAATGTTTGATTTATTGGACGGTACCATAAAAGGGTTTGTCGGGTTTGCTCAAGGTGAGAATTTGGACTACATTTGTTCCTTCCTTTTTTTTCTAAACAATGCAATAAGTAACGTTCTTGATAAAATAACAATGGGCTTACTTTCTCGAATGGCGCAGAAAAATAAATGTTACAACATTATCTGTCCTTGCTTTTTAAAAACAATACGTGTAACTTCCTCGAAGATTGTCGTTTCGACTTTTTTTTTCATTATAATGTATGTGTTTTAAAGTAGATAGATGTGTACGGTACAGATGATTTCCAACAAGGCGACTTATACGAGTCAAAATATTTATTTTATTATACATTATAATTAAGTCATAATCATAATGTATCTCTTAATTTAGTACCAGAGTTGAGCGTAAATCAATTACTTTGAAACTAAATACACGATTACATTACATTTACAGATACTGATACAGATAATTTATAGATAAAAAGTGTTCTACAAGTCAAATATGATTACAAAAATTGTCACATTATGAACTTAAATTAATAATTATAATTAACTAATTATGAATGTCATTTTTAATCAATAATTATTGTTACACAAGTATTAAAATTTCAATGAAAATTTTATTAGAAGTTTCCATTCTTCTCTCTAAATACGAATTCGTCAACACTGTAGCACGCCAGGTCAACTAATAATTTCTTTAGCCTTTTGGCAAATATTGTATCACTTGGTGAGTTACTTATTTCCTTTGGAAGGGTGTTGTATAGTTTCACGCCGATAACACCGAACGACTTTCGAGCCTTGGCTAGTCTGCGGCGCGGGACGAGCAAGAGGTGCCGCCCTTGGGTGTTTCTCCGGTGGTTTTGCTCGCGAGTAGTGTAGTGATCAAGGTTAGATCTTACAAATTTGCAAGCTTCCAATATGCAAACACATGGTAGCGTGAGTATCCTGTGCTCTCTGATCAATTCTTGAGCTGGATAATAGTACGGTTTCCTTGCAATAATTTGCAGGGCGCGCTACGATCCTGAACGGCCTATCTCGGTTCGCTGCGGAACCCCAAAGATCAACACCTTGGATTAATATGGAATGAAAGTACCCATAGTATGCTGATTTTATATTTTTAGGTGTTAGGCTGGGTGCTAGCCTGGACAGCGCGAAACACGCTGAGGACAGTTTGTCGCAAGCCGCATCAATGTGCGGAGACCACGTCAGGGCAGAGTCAATAGTAAAACCCAAGTATTTAACTTGTTCTACTTGTGAAAGGCTGATGTTGTCAATTAAGATGTTATATTGACGGGTGGTACTTTCACTCATACGTAGTCGGAAATGTATGATGTTCGTCTTGGCAATGTTCAATAGCATGCCGTTTGCTGAGAACCATTGAGAAATCTTTTGCATGACTTGATTTGCTTTTATTTTTAAGTTCTCAAAGTTCTCCGCATGTACTATTATACTTGTGTCATCGGCAAACATTATAAATTCGGAATCAGAACACGCTGTTGTGATGTCGTTAACTAGTATTAAAACAGATTATTTCCCATTATTGATCCTTACGGCACGCCGCAACTACCTACAGGTTCAAGATTCGACTTCGCGCCAAGGACATATGTACTCCGCTTGCGGTTGCGTAAAAACGAAGCAATTGTATTATACAAATCACCCTGAAAACCGTACCGCGCCAATTTTTTCGTACCTTGTCACAGTCAAAATCATGTGAAAGCCGATATAGATTCCATATCAATGTCACTATGACAAGGTACGAAAGGGTACACAAATTAAATTCCTTGACCATACTAGGATTACATTTGTAAATCATTACTTTGGAATTAATACTGTAAACCACTACTGAAATTATGATTCCTCGGTGATCCTAATCAAGTACTTGTCTGAATTATATCTAGTAAATATCTGAATGACTAAATTTCTGACTAGATTACACGCTCCATTTTGCATCCATCGTTAATGTGCCAGGGTTGACAGTTGTGCAATTTCAAAAATGGTGGATATAAGGATTGCTACCGAATAGGTTTCCGAAAAACCAGCCATGTGCGAGTCAGGCTCTCACACGGAGGGTTCCGTACCAAAACACCGTACGTATTTTTTAGTTTACATCGTTTACTATGAAGGCTAAAGCCGTTTGCCTATTGTAGTTTGACTGCATTTTTAGCTATACATTCTTGGTCGCAATAGGTTAACGTGTACAACTAGCTTTTGCCCGCGACTTCCTCTGCGTAGAATTGGTACTTCCCTACACACACTTCCACCCCCCTTTTCACCCCTCTTAAGGGATGATTTCCAGAATAAAATTGTCGTTGTAACCTGAGAATTGTCACGATTGTGAAATAAGGGGCCTGGCAGCAGTGGTAGCTATCCTTATCAGTCGACTCGGGTAGGAAGTTGTACAGTCGCTTATCACTTCAATGGCACTAAGTAGTTGTACCTATATTATTTAGATTTTGTATGAGGAAGTTATTTGCTTAAGAGGGGTTTTTTTTTATTTTGTAAGAATAATAAAAACTTCGAGCAATTAACCACTGGAGATATTACCATACGATATTCCCCCTTCAAAGTAACCGCGAAATCTCCGGTTGGTTTATACGGTAAAGTGCCAGTGTGTGGGTGTTTTTTGTTTGTAGGTAATTTCTTTTAATTGTCTGCGTTTGTAGAAATCGAAATATTTCCGTAGTGTGCTATACGCTTTGACACGGCTTCTCATCTACATTAGTTAAATGTTCTAAGACTAGTAGGTTTGTTGTTCTTTTGTTTCAGCGTAGTCGGGTAGGCATCATATAAGGTGAGCGGTGGTAAGTGCGCCTGCTGGGTAAGCGCACCTTCCTACTCGTTAATAACAAAAACTGTTCATAGGTACTGTATAATGACATCATACATCGACGCTTCAAACTAAATCATAATAGTTACAGATCTGTGATTATTACCATAGAACTAAAAAAAATATTTACAGGGTGATCAATCCAAATGGGTCAGTAGGGAGAAGTCAGAAACTAAGAGAAATAGCGAAATCTGTTCTGAGGAACTATGGCGTCGATTTTAAATTAAATTTTTCTTTAACTCTAGGCAGATTTAATCTTTGCATCCAGGAAAATGGTTACATTTTGAACATTTACTTAAATAAAATAAGTATCTTTTATGAGATTTTCTTGCAATTTTTTAAACAATTATTCCATTAAAAATTTGTTCCTTGTGAGTTATGATTCGCACCATCAACAATAACAACGAAAAAACTTGCAGTATTTATAACATTGTTTACAGAGATTTTGACCAGGTTCCATTCCCGGTTATGTATGAGTTCAAAAAAAATAAATGCCATTACTATTAAATCTTAAATCGACGCCATGGTTCCTAAAAACAGTATCTCCCATAGTTTGTGACTTCTCCATTCTGACCCATTTGGATTGATCATTCTGTATAGGCGCACTTACCCCGCCTCACCATAATCATCCTTGCATATCCAGCTAATTCTGTACGAAAAATCAAATCGGTCTAGACTCTTTGGTGTGATGAAGACAAAAATATATATTCCGACATAGGTAGGATAAAGAATATAATCATAATTGATACGCAACGCTGAAACCATTTAACTACAGAGAAGACTACCCAGAAAGTTATTTACTTTTTCACCTAATTTCCTCTAAGAGGTAAATGACAACAACTAAAAGTTTACTTAAAACAATTTAACGGATTATATCGCGTATATTATCTCATTTTAGTTCCCGACGTTTCGGAAGCTTTCCAGCTTTCCATGGTCACGGGAGGACTGAGAAAAGATGTATTTTCCTCTGTCAAAGTTACAATTTGTACAAACTACCCATTTTTTGAAAAAACACAAATAAAGGTGTACATACATGCCAGATAGGCCTAAGCTGTAAAGACAGTTACACATGTGCCAGAAGGGCTTAATTATTTTATTCTAATAATTTACCAAGCAGCATTTCACAAATGAGGCGTACTGAGGAAAAAAGAAACGCTGCAAAGAAAAACTCCCAGGCTACCTCATTACTAATTATAATATTTTAAAAACAGAGACTATTAAACTACTTTAAACAGATAAGATATTTTACACCGTTCGGAAATTAAGGTTTTGCAGTCCTGTGTCTCGCTTGTTCCTTGATGAGATGTATTACAGGATCCCAAGCTGGTTGTAGTGACAATCCATCTTCTCTATTGAAATTAGGATGCTTTTTAATCTCAATAGCCTCGCGTAGCATCCTGGGAAAATATCTTTTTTCTTTGGCAAGGATAGAAGGTTTATCAAACTTAATTGAGTGGTTTGGTTTGTCAAAGACATGTTCACAGACTGCAGACCTATTACACCGACGGTGCTTGACATCTGCTATGTGCTCCTTCACCCGGGTTGATACACTGCGTTTCGTTTGACCAATGTATGAAAGACCACACTCGCAGTCTAGCTTATAAATGCCTGCACTCTGCAAAGGGGTGCTACTCTTCACGGGTCTAAGGTATTGAGACACCTTCTTCAACGGCTTGAAATATGTTTTTATAGAAGCACGCTTCAAGATGTTTCCGATCTTGTCTGTGACCCCTTTCACATATGGTAATACGGCAGGTTTACGCTCGACTGTTGGTTTCTTCATACTGGGATTCTGCTTGGAACGTGGTATCTGGAGCTCGTTGGCTCGAAGCGCACGTTTGACATTCTGCAACTCAGCAGTCAGATGTTGATCGTCGCAGATACCCCTGGCTCTCTGAAACAAAGATTTACCCACTGTAGCAAGTTGACAGGGATGGTGGTGAGATTTGCCATTCAAATACCTATCTGTATGCGTAGGTTTCCTATATACAGTATGACCTATGTCATTGTTAGGACCTCTAATTATTAGCACATCTAAGAATGCAAGTGAATTTTGATTTTCCAACTCCATAGTGAATTTAATTTTACTATGCATGGAGTTCAGATGGTCTAAGAAAGCTGAAACACTAGATCTAGATGATACTTTTGTCAGACGCTACAACATACAAGCTTGTTAAGCGAGATCCAACGGCGAAAGTAGTAAAAACGACAGCCGAGCTGATAAGTAAGCACTCTGAAAATCTTAATCTGGATGTGAAAAGTTTAGTGCCTTCTTGAAAGATACATAAACCTGGTGCTCCTATTACTAAAACTCCGCTGTTCGTCTGCCAAGCTGTATCTCATGAATCGTATGGCTATATGTTTGTCTGTCTATGTCACTAACAAATATAAAATAATCGAACACCGTATACTTTTTGCTTACGACTAGGGCCCTGCTAAGACTAGCGATGTGCCGTTCCCGGGAATATTCCCTCAGTGGGAAAATTCCTGGGAACATTCCCGGGAATGTTCCCACACAGAGGGAACATAGGGGAATTTTCAAATTGCATACAACTACGCTTTGTGCTATCGTGGTTTTTATTATTACATAAGCTCTTAATATTTATACCGTGAGCGTGACAGTAAACAGTGTAATTCATCCGTGAAAGTAAATTCCCTATGTTCCCGGGAATATTCCCAATGTTTCCTCGGAAAATTACCAATGTTCCCTGGGGAAAATTTTCAATGTTCCCGGGAATATTCCCATCGCTTAAGGGAATGTTCCCCTAGTCAAAATAAAAGTTTTAGAAAAAAATCTTCTTTTATTATAAAAAATCGTACACTTCATCACAAAAATTTTAAATCACAGTAAGTTTAGTATAATCATCACAGTTAATTTTTCAAATCACAAAAAAAATCTAATAATTAAAATAGCACTAAGGTACAAACAAAGTAATGTAAATTTAAAAACTTTTATTTCACAGTATTTAAATAAGCACTAAACGTCACATGGTGTTTTTGGGCATTAAAAATAGAGCGAATTTAGTCACATTTTTAAATAAATACACGACCTTATCGACGACGTCGTCGTCGTCTTTCTTTATATATCGGTCGACGAGACGACCGATATAACGGCCTCGAAAATAAGATTCTCAGCAACCTCAAGCTGCTGATTCAATGCTGTCAACTTGTGGCCAACTCTTCTAAGCTAGTATTTAATACTGAAAGAATATGTCCGTCATACTAACTCTTATACCCAATAAATCCCTTTAGGTGATGAGTTTCGAAAGATGCGTTTTAATTTCTTGTCTACGTTATACAAATCTTGCAAGTTAGATTTGACCTACTTTCCGGTTTCTAATTGAGCTTTTTTTGGCATCTTTGTATAGGTTTGGTGACAATGCAATATCACGATACCATCGAGTTGATCTGACGATGGGGCCTGAAGGTGGTCATAGCAACTATGTAAAAAAATAACGCAATCCTACACAGATTAAGCTATTTAGAGTCGTCAATAAAAGATTTTCATTAAAATTTAATTTTCAGAAACTCATGTATATGTATAGCCAAGCCCGCGTGACCGAACCAAAAATTAATAACGTAGAGGTGAAAGAACGACTTTTTACCTACATTTATTTTATCTACTAGAGTGTGAAAATTGGTTTGAAAATACATTCGCGTTAGACTAGTCTAAAATAATTTCATATCTTGTCCTCGCTATCATTACATTATCGGCTCTGTTATTGTGGGCGTGTGAGTGAATTCTGTGGGAATATCACAACTGAAATTATCTATGGGAACAAAATGATTGTTATATTTTTAATAACTTCCTTCCTTGTTATCAATTTAGGTAATTGTGACTTTTATGTAAGATGATCTTGGTTTACTTGGTATGTATGTCTCATATCGACTACAAAAAAATATACTGACAAGCATATGTGCGTAAAAGATCGGCAGATTACGTTCCCCGAAGGTGCGTCCACATTTGTATCATTGCCCGTATCAGATCATCGTCGCGTAGCATGATCGCGTGTCACGATCACGCGTTTGGACGTTGTGCCGATCCGATCACTCGAAATCCATTTGCTACGCGTATCACACACTTGTATCGGAAGAGTGCGGCATTATCGGCGCGCCGACAGGAAGCGTCCAAGCAGCGCGATACGCAGTCATGCTACGGCACGGTGATCGGATACGAGCAAATGATACAAGTGTGGACGCACCTTAAGGAAGAGTGTTTCGCCTACCTCTAACGGTAATTTCATTTTGTAAATGGTATATAAAAGAATTATAAAAATCAGTAATAAGCAAATGTCTTACTTCTTGAGTTTCGGGATTACCTAAAAATGCAGGAATATTAGAACGGCCAAGTGCAAGTCGGACTCACGCACCGAGAGTTCCGTACAAAATATACGCGAAACACGGCCGTATCTATGAAAATTTTGAATTAGCAGAGCCCTACTCCTAAGCAAAATGTACGCGGTGTGGTGTAATTTACTGTTGGTTACCTACTGACGTAGACGAACAGACATAAAAAAAATAAGATTTACAGATTTATTTCGTGGGCTGCGCTATATAAGAGCTATCTACACCAAATTTCAAGTTTCAAGGACTATATATATGACTTACTGGAAGTACCCTATTAGGTTTTCCATGGACGGCAATTTGTATGGAAACACCTTTTTAAACGACGTTTTCTTTGGATTGCGTCTACTTAAAATCTTGTTTTATTTACTCCTTCAAGAGACCGCAGATACACGAATTTTATGTTAATTTCAACTTGATACCTCCACGAGTTCCTAAGAAAAGGATCTTAACTAACAGACGGTCAACAATGTGATCCTATAAGGTTTCGTTTCTTTTGAGGTACGGAACGGAACCCTAAATAGGAACTGGCGAAAGCACCACGGCACCAGCCTGCATCCATGTGTGTTACACTGGTTACACAAATAATTTTAATTTGGACCTCCCCAAAACTCAAAAATTTTATCTATCAAAACCTGATCGCCAAAAGACTGATCGTCAAAAATGCAATCCTTGGCCTTAATTGCATTTAATAGGACCAAAATGATGTCGTGTGACAATCTTTTATTGCCGTCTGCACTTTACTTTGAACATCCACACTGAAATCTACCATATGTACGTACCTACTCACCGAGACGATTCTAAAGAGCCCAAACTCGGTAGGATTGCGTTATTTTATTACAAAGTTCCATTGCGTTATGTTAGCACAACTCTCCGCGACTACGCTTGTCGCGCGACATACCATCACGCGTCTTTTTCGCATACTATTAAAAGGCAAGAGACAGACAATCTTTATCACGCGCATGCGACAAAGAGTCACGTATCAGAGTTGTGCTAGAGGTGCAGATGAGCACGACGGTATCGTAATATCGCATTGTCACCACACTTACATAAGCGTGCCAAATTTTAGCACAATCGGATACCAGGAAGTGTTTAAATAATGGCTTGCAAATTTTGTAACCACAACTTACACACGAACGTTGCAAGCTAAATAAAAGCTTGTACTTATAAAAATCGAATGCAATGCCAATCTCGTATCTACTTACACAAACACAAAACTTCATCTATTTTTTTTAGCCTAGGAGGTGCGTGATTTTGATACAATTGTTGCACTTATCAACACCCCGGGAGGCGCCGCGTGGCGTGTCGTTGGCACCAAAGCCAGTGCGGCTGCATTAGGAATCTCGAGATCAAACACCAGAGAGCTGACACGTGCGCGCTTTGAACAGTGCGGACCTAGAGATATTAAATCTATATCTATACTGTTATATAGTTGTAAATATGAAATGTATGTACATTGAACATATTTTATATAAAAATAAGAGAAAAGCCACTTCATCGAAAATATTTTTTTTTCTATTTCAAATACATACCTAATCATATGTTTCGATACTTACTGCACAGACATTTAAATTTTACAACTTAAGTACTTAAAATATCACTTATTATTGACGACACGTTTGGCTCAGTGGGTTGCACAACGGCCTACGAAGCTGACGGTCCCGGGTTCCAACCCCGGCCTGGGCAAGTATTTGTGTGATGAGCACGAATGTTTGTTCATGGGTCTTGGATGTTTTCTATGTATTTAAGTACTATTATAATTTATCTATATTTTATGTATATCGTCGCCTAGTACCTACTCTGAGTACAAGTTAGTAGTAGTTTGGGAGTAGGTCGATTTGTATAAGATTGTCCCTGTGTTATAATTTATTATTTGTATAATACTAGAAGGTACCCGGAACTTTGCCAGCGGAGGAAAAAAATATAACCCTCTTTTTTCAGCGTAGTCGGATAAAATGTATCCTATGACCATCTGTGATGGATGACCAGCTTCCCGTGTACCAAAAATAAATTAGACGTTTTGTGATGATGAAGCCCCGACAACACATACAAACATACATAAAATTATGGATTCAGTGATCTTCCGTAGGTATCTCTTCAGACATTTCATTTTTACAACTTTATAATACCTATAGGTGTGAAACGTGGTAGTTTTTATGATTAACTAAATTAATCTCTTTCTTGCAACAGAGGGATCAGTGTTTTCCAAAAAGGAGAAGGTTCTATATTCGACTGCGTGAACCTATTGTTTATGTTTATGTTTTAACCATCGATTTCCCTTTCAATTGTGAACCAATTTTCAATTATATTTTTTTATTTGTATGAGTATATTTCTGTAGTAATCCCATTGTCACTAAGTCAGGATCTGACGATTTGAAATTAAGGACAACACTTAAATTGTATAGGCTTCCATACGTTGATTTCAGTATTTGACCAAACATGCCAAGCATTTGCACTTAAAAAGTATAAATTGGTGAAGTAGAACTTATTGTTGTACTTAAAGGGCCACCGTAAATGGTCAATGATATGTGATTTACGAGTGGGGATAAGATATCTCGATTCAGTTAGGTAAGCACCTTCATAGCCACAATTTTAATGCTCCTAATGTGAAGGGTACCTTCGAACTGATGATAAAGCCGGAAGGTAGGCACCGGGTATTTCCTTAGTAAAATAAATTAATAGTTTAAAAAACACTAGAAAAACAAGCTTTACAAGACTTTTCTAACAAATCCAAACACAGCTATGATACGATGTTCCATAATGAAGTTCCAGTTCATATCTTCCGGCTCCATCATCAGATCAGTTCGACATTACCATATTATTGTATTGTCATCAGAACTACATACAGCTGCCAATTTTCATGACGCTGCGATTCTTGGAAGATGGTTAAATTAGTTACCTTATATTCCATTACATAGTTAGTTGCATACAGGCCGACCTAATAAATTGGTAATAATTTATCCTAGGCGTGTTTAGGCTCGTCGATATTGTCACGAGATGAAGTTTTTCAGAACCATTCATAAAAAGAAAGAAATAAACCAACTCCATAAAAATCCCAAAAAAGTAAATAAATTAAATAATTTGGTTGCTCGAAAAAAAGGTTAATCGAAAGTAAATTAAGTACTTTCGATTAACCTTTTTTCGACTCATTGTTTACAATTAATGTTATTATGTAATCGGTGCCACCCGTGTAAGAATTAACTTACTAAAAGCGAAAAAAGCTTGTGAATCTTAGCTTGGGCGCACATTTTATTTGTTTTTTTGGTGGGATATACCGAAAAAAATAAGTAGGGTATCATATCTTAAATGAGAGATTTTAAAATGTACATTTTAAAGAAAAAATAACTTTTTAACTGTTTCTCAACCCCTACCCCCAAATGGGATGGAAGTTGATGTAACAATATTTTTTTTGTAATAAAGGCTAAGAAAAGCAATTTTAGTGTTTAAAACGCATCCTCCTTCTAAATAAGTGTTGAAATTTTGTATGGCAGCCTTTCAAGATGAGAAACGCCAGACTTTGCACAAGTAAGAAAAGTTATAAAAAAGTTTTAAAACTAGATGAGTTTAAAAATTCTAAAATAATATTTAAAAATCTCGTTTAGGGGTTACATATGGATTGATTATTCAAGGCCACCTCTGATTTTTGAAGTGATAGATCTATCTATGACTTTGCTCGTGTACGCAAGAGTTCAACGTGTACCTGTATGGTGAATAATACGAAATCTTAAACTGTTTGAAACAGGTATCCTATCGAGTAGGAAACATTTCATAGTGCGTGGTCCGACGTGCACTTTGCCTGTTTCATTTAAATACAAGATGATTATTAATCGGTGATCAGGAATTAAATTTATCTTTAAAGTAATTAAAATTTTAAGGGATTTCTAACCTCATAAATTCTATGATTCAAAATGAAATTGAAATTCATCTCCTAAATGGAAATCAACACAAACCAAACATAGACGGTAAATTACCTAATAGTCATAGACGATGTCGCGGGGCATATGCTAGTAATAATATAAAACTTTAATGTCTAGGAGAGGCTGTGGGCGAATTTTTTTTTCTTATTCTTGCAACACTTTTATTTAGTATTATCTCAAGTCATTCTTAATGATACGACATTAAAAAATTCTACGAATGCAAAAGTGACTAAGCATTTTTTCTACTTATTGCATAGCCTCGGCCTCGGCATCCTGAATCGGTCCATTCTTTTTGTCGCTGACGTTAAGCATTTAATAGCTTCCGTAAGTATAAAATGTAACAACAATGCCAACACTTAAGTTAGCGTTATCTTGATCACCATGATACTTTAGCAACACTCGATACGATACGTTTGAGAGCCGCTCCTTTGTTGAAGACGAGGGACGTGTCGGGCCCTGTGATTACCCAAACGTTCAGCTTCTGTCTAAATGTTTAAAGCGATTTTATCTGCTCGATGATTAATGTTTTATTGTGTTCAGAGTATCTGTTATCCAGTTCTATTACTTTTGCACTTAAGTATAAGCAAAAATATTGCTTTACTAGAAGATGCCCGCAACTTCGTTCGCGGAGGAGAAAAAGTCATAAAGTAGTTTCCTGTAACCATCTGTGGATACTCAGCTAGCCGTACCTATACCAAAACTAGTTGAAATCCGTTTAGCCTATTTAGCATGATGAAGCAACCACGACACAATTTTTTTTTTTATCCGCGACCTCCAAATAGTTTTTTAAACATCTGCAATGTACCTAAAGACATTTCATTTTTACAACTTAATAATAGTATAGATGCCTTGTAGCTTGGAATTATAAGACACAGATAATTATGGAAAAACTTAACAATGCACGGTGTGATTACTTGAAGTTTACGCTGTACGCTATGGCTTCTAATTCTGTTTTATTGATAAACATACAGGTATATCTGCCTCTTTTAGGGTTCCGTACCTCAACTCAAAAGAAAGAATCGGAACCCTTATAGGATCACTTTGTTATCAGTGGGACCGTCTGTCAAGACCCTTTTTCTCAGGAACGCGTGAAATCACACTGAAATTAATATCAAACTGGATTTATCATAGATACGGGCGTATATTTTGCCCTCTATGGGAACCCTCGGCCGGTTTTTTAACCAAATCACCTACGTAGAGTCTACCTCATTAAATTGAAATACCTAATAGATTCGTTTTTGTTGTGTGTGCCGCGGAAATAATAGTACATTACTGCAGACGCCGGGAAAGAAGGGCTTGCCGGGTAAGTAGGTAGGTATAGACGGCCGACCGTAGGGAAGCCGGATAGTGATACGAAGCCGGCAGCCACTTTTCACGGTCAGAGGCATGTATAGTGCATTTCTCAAACATATGCAATGAAATAAAAAAAAATACGCCGCTCAAAAAACTACACGTCATAAGTTTTTTTCAATTTTCCCTCCAATCCCTCCATAATGTTTTTTTTTACGGAAGTCGTTCGTATTTTGCGTGTGTAGTGTTTGAGTAGACCCTATTAGGACCGTTATACACAACATGATACTAAGAATCTTAATTTCTATAATAAATAAAATAAATGCAGAAGATTTAAAATATTGCCTATGGTCTCTGGTGACTTATATAATATTGCCTATACGAGACAATATTTTAAATTTTTTCATCAACATATGAACCATACGGATTTGTGTTCTTAATGACAGTTCGTGTGTAATAGGCATTAAAGCGGATATTTTTAGTCCGATAACCATTCAGCCACGAGAAAAAAAAAATGTTATTCAGTTGTTTTGCCTGTGCATGAACACAGACGCCATGTTTACATTAAAATTTAAAAAAAATAATAGGCCTTCATATTTGTATGAAATTCCTTTACAGTTCTCTCAAGTTTTTCCGCCCGAAACGTGATACTTTGAAGCGTGTTTTAACGCACGTAATGACGACATTTAATTGCATGTTTGAGAAAACCTACTTATTTGTTAGAATGTGCTAAGTACCTTAGTTACTTACAAGTTAAATACTGGAAAGGAAAAAAAAAATGTTTTTGTTTAAGATTTAGTGGTCAGTTTATAGGAAGAAGAAGAAGTTAGTTAATAAATAGCGTGATAGTTGTTCCAATTAAATGTTTTCTCTTGTCACCTTTCCACTATAAGATGAAAAAGTAACCAGTGTGATCCGTGGTACCTAATTCATCAGATATCATGCGATGACGTTAAATGTAGTGATTTGAGCAACTAGAAACTAGAGTAATAAGGCTGGCTATAAACTGGAGCGGAGCTGTCTGAAATTAACCAATTATATACCTTAGATTAAAATTTGCTTGTGTGGGTTTCATTTCAACAACGTCGCTCCTTGAATCAGCTCCGCTCTGCGCCGCTCCAGTGTATAGGCAGCGTAATGTTGATTTTGTCTTATACCTATACGCAAGTATAGGTCAAGTTTTATAACTAGAGCAGTAATTTAAATGACGTAATTATATTTAAAGATGTCTCACCCCCTTCAAACTTTCACTTTTATTAATTAGGTAGGTACTAATTTCGAATGCTACTTCACCAGTGGATTTTGTAATATGATTAATATAGGCTAGGTAGCAGAGACGTGGCGTCAGGCAAATTACAAGGGAAGCGGAAGCATAATCATTTACTCACATTTAAAGAAAAAGGTGGTTATAATCCTTTCATTGGGCAACCCGATGGGAATCGGCTTCTATGGACGCCACGCCACTGCTAGGTAGGTACTACCTACATATAGGTACATCTACAATAATAAAATACAATACGTTCAGCAATGGCCGACGACAGACCCCATGTGCAAATCAAAAACGTAATGCGTTACACCTACAATTAGGCATTCAATAGCACAACTGGCGAGCTTTGCGATACCATAATATCACATTTCATACATTTTATCGGGTCCTGGGATCCTACTCCCCTTTAATAAAACTCGTACATAACGACATTTATATCGTTACAAAGGAACAAAAGCTGTGATACAAATACATAAAACACTCGAAACGTCGAAAGAGGATAATGCCATCATTATACATTCATGTGCTTTGTCGTTTACAGTATTTATTTTGAAACGTGATGTCGAAGGGGGAAAACCCTCTTTTCGCTCGAAAGCTCCGAAAGCGAGTAGAGGCGTCGGGCGGCGCTTCTGGAGCTGCTCATTGGGCCCCGGTCTCCCCTCCAAGTGGAGGCTCCGCCCTGGTGGCAACTCAGCCGGAGCGATGCGTGCAGCGCTCATTCATTCGGCAGTCACGCGCAGAACCGCTACGTCGCACGCGTTTCGTAGTACAACCTGAATCATCGGCAGCGTTGAGTCAGTGCACTGTGGCAGGAAAGTGATGGTAGGCTGCGTGTGACCGAGCAGTGTTATGCACGCCATGAGCGATCCTTCGGCCTTGGCTGGCATGTTACCCTTTGATTCGATTGGACTGTACGAGCAGCCGAAACCCAGATTCATCTTCAAGATGCCGCGAGTGGTTCCCGATCAGAAGGCTAAGTTCGAATCTGATGATCTCTTCAAAAGGCTGAGCAGAGAGAGTGAGGTATGACCACAGACCATGATTTAACTTTAGAGTTACTTAGTAAAACAATTTTTTCGTAGTTACATAAGCTGGTGGTCCTGATATTTATTAATTATTTAATTACTGAATTTGGGACCTAGGTATCTATTTAATATTTTTACTTTATTGATAACTAGCTTCTGCCCGCGACTTCGTCCGCCTTAAATTCGTTTATCGCGGATAAGGGTATTTTTCCGGGATGAAAAGTAGCCTATGTCCTTCCCCGGGACTCAAACTATCTCCATACCAAATTTCATCCAAATCGGTTAAGCGGTTTAAACGTGAAGAGGTAACAGACAGACAGACAGACAGACAGACGCACTTTCGCATTTATAATATTATTAGTATGGATTCTAATTAAGCAATGTAATAGACGTAGCATTTAATACACGTGACCCATAAAGGCAAACAGAAACATATAACGTGTACAAAGTGTATACTTGATAAGTGACGGCATAGGTATCAAAAACAGGAAAACTATCGTGTTTAAGTATATCATCCTTTGTTTAATGAGTACCTACTTAACAACCATCTATGGTAAAATTTGTGTAAAACAATTTTATGTTATTAAGTAATATGCTTTCGCTGTATTTGAGCTATACCTACTAACCATAATGTGCTTATGATCGCATGTGTCCAAAGGTTCCCTAGAATAAATCCAGCTTGCGGTTTAGCAATCATTTTGGTTAAATTATTTTACTTATGTAGAATGAAGTGTATATTTACACATAAGTGTAAGTATTCAATGTTCATTTAATTTCAAGCAAATCAGTAAATAGGTACTTACCTACGTATAAAACAACAGTGCAGAATACACTGCTAAAAATTATGACGCCTACCCGCAAAATATCGCATTGCACGAGAGGCGCGACTATTAAAATACAATTAAAGGCCAATTAGGCAGTATATTAAATCAAAATTATTATTGTGTCAATTTGTCCGTTCAATCCGGGTTCAATCTATTTAAAAAACCAGCACATCTACTATCATGAACTACGAGTACAATCGTCTACGAACTTTAACTAAAATAAAACTGCCTATTTCAGTATCACTTTTATTTAATTTAAATAACTTAAAAACATGTACAGAGAAACTATTTACCCTGAAGCCCTAAACTGACACAAAACTGCCTACCTTGGTCAAAAACCCTGTACATGCCGCTGTCTCAGTTCCATGACTTCAATTAGGAACCAGTAAGTACAGTCAGCTACAACAAGATATACACTATTATTCCGTTCAAAATGTCTTCTCTCCACTCTATTGACGGATAATAAAGTTTAGCGAAGATATTTTTGAACGGACTCGTCGTGTTCGTGTAAATCTTTTTGCGGCCGACTGTACCTACTAGCTAGAACAAACTCTACCTAATAGACATTAGTGCGTCAGTGTGGTCAGGTTCCAGTCTAGGATTTACAAATCACATACCTACCTAGGTACTTTACCTTGGCAAGTGAACTGAAGTACCACAAATCGAGAAAAAAACATCAAATCAAATCTATAATTACACTACAATCATATAAAGGAATGAGTATAAGTTCGATACCTAATTAATAAAACCTGGACTAAGTATGTAAGGGAAGGATATCCAATATGCACAGTGTAGTGACAATCGGGCCCGAATTACAATAAGTAGTTTTGCTTCAGGGATACGATATACGAACTACCACGGTAACTAGTACTCATATGGGTCCTACACATTACGTTCTACTCTGACATTACCTGCGTACATAGTAGGAGAGTATGCATTGCTTATAATGGAGCAGTTACAAGCGAACCCCTCACATAGGTACTTATTTTTGATTCAGGTTCGGTACACGGGCTACCGCGACAGGCCTCCAGAGGAGCGGCAGATGAGATTCACGAGCGGTTGCCGCGAGGGGCACACTGAGATCGCCTTCACCGCCACCGGCACCAACCTACAGCTGGTGTTCGACCACTCGCCCTACAACAACCGCGGCTGTGACTTCCAGAAGGAAAATGGCAAGGTGAGCCACTCGATACATTTTTGTTTTTCGATCGTCGGTAACTATAAAGCATTAGGTGCCTAGGTCACATCACCCATTGTTTCCTATAGATGAAGGTAAGCTGCTGCGGCTCGAAAACCCATCAATTATTGTATAGTCTATGCCTATGAAGCCGACGGATTGGGTGCTTTTTACTCTCGTAAAGTTGGCCAAAGAGAGGTGACATATTAACGTCAACTAGCGAGTGCGAGAAGGATATACTTTTATTTATAAACTAGAAAGGGCCCGCAACTTCGTTTGCGAAGGAGAAAAAGTCATAACCCCTCTTTTTTCTTCAGGGTAGTGGGGTAAAAAGTATCCTATAACCATCTGGAGATATCCAGCTACCCGTGTACCAAAAATAATTGAAATTCGTTTAGCCGATTTGGCGTGATGAAGCCGCAACGACACATACAAACATACAAAAAATATTCCGTTACAATCATTTTTTTGAAAATATCTTCGATGTACAGACATTTTATTTTTACAACTTTATAATAGTATAGAAGACAGTGAGTACTGGTTAGTGGTTACTGAATCGCCTGTCTACAGAGAGACTTGATGTAATATATAATACAAGAACTTGAATGTTTATATTGACTGCAACATACAAATACAGAGACATTTCTCTTTGGCACAAAGGATTCACATGACCGCATTTGAAAGTAACGTAACTTTTTACAGACGCCTTTTTACAGACGTCTGTAGACGCCTAGTTAAACTACAAACCAATGTTAGGGCAACAGAATATAATAATAAGTAGTTAGCTGCCGAGAGCAAACACAAACTGTATTCTTACCTACTTAATACTAGGTAAAATGATTTGCCAATCAATGAACTATAAAGTTGTCACAAATAACGCTGATGTTATCTCAATTTTTATTTAAGAAATAATACAGTTTTTGATGTATGAATCCACCTCGCACTTGGCAGCAGCACTACAACCAATACTTCAATCAAATTCTATCAACCGGAGAAACCTTAATAAGTTGAATCTCCGATTACATAAGAATACTACCTTTCTGTATATACCTGTTACATACTGTTTTGTTTATTATCAGCACTATTCGCTTAACTTTGCCGGCTGAAGTTGTTAATATTGAAATTATCTCAGTCTTCAATCCCGTCCTCTTTCATACAAAATAATCCAAACAAGTTGTATGTTTTACCACCAACTATTTGACGAAAGTAATAATGAAATGTGGATATGGCTTATAATGAATCATCTCACAGCAGGCCTCTAATCGCATCATTCGTCACCGGCCCGGGCATCAGCCGCTCTTCCGGCACATTTTCATAACCCAAATTAAGACATAAATTCCTTTCAAACTTCTAATGAAAGAAATATAAAGCCGTAACACCGCAGATAACGTGTTGGTCACGCTTCGAGTTCATTTCATACAATTAGGATTGAAAGTCGTCAACACACGGCGGTACAGTCTAATGTGCTACGAGACATGTTAACGCATACGAGTATCTGCATACATTTAGTTACTTACAGTAATCAGCATGCGGTACCTTTGGATGCGTTGTTTTTGGTTTAATTAGATCTGCAGCGAATTTACATAATTTTTAATATTTAATTGTGAACTAATTGAATCTCATTACATAGTAAATCGGCCCTTACATTAAATTGACTTTGTCTTTTTTTGTAAGCGTCTTTTATAATGGGGATTATTTGTGCTGACGGCTGAGTATCAACATCCTTTTTTTTGGATTGAGTCAAGCGATTAGTATTTTTTCAAATTTTGAAAAACCTTTATTTTGATTCGCGTCACCACAAAAAAGACAAATCAATCCGTATTAACCTATAATAACTTAGCATAGAAACCTAATATATAATCGATGAAAGAAATTAATTATTTATGTAGTTGCGAAGTAACGACACCTCCAGATTTTTTCCTGGTCATAAGAAAGGTAATGAATGTATTTAATTAGAAATGTATGAACATTGGACTATATTGGTCTGAATATTAAATTTTCCAAGTGGTCATTCCTGACAAAAATCACAAAATGTGTGTCTGTACGTTCTGCATTTAAATACAAAGTATACTTAACTAATTAGGTATGTAATTTTCAAAGTATTATAAAATGGAATTTAGTTATTTAATTAATACATTTATTTATTTGAATATAAACAAATAAATACTTATATTGAATGTAATCAATTTACCACTACTATTAGGTACCGTACCATTTGGAAAATGTTGATACTCTGACCAATGGTAGCTAGGCCAATGTAATAAAAATCTGGAAGTGTCGCTATTCCATATTCACATCTAAAAATATTGATTTCTTAATATGTAAACAGTATTAGGTTTTTTTTGGTGATGCAAACAAAAACAAATTATATTATTTCAACATTTCAAAACAATTGCGTAACTATTTCGCAAAAAAAAAACTTTAGTAATTAATAAGTCAAAATCTATCGCAATTAGCATGTTGATCTCAGCTCAAAAATCTTTATTATAAGAAAGAGGAGCTGACAAAAAAAAAACAGAATCCATTTAATATTAGGGCCAATTTGCAATGGAAAGCCTTTTCGGTAATTCAATAACATACGTATATCTACTAATTTTCTTTGCTCTTTGCTATTTCGCAATTTTTTGCTTTTTTTTTCAGATTATTTAAAACCATTGATTGTATTGATTATTGCGCTAATTGAATTAAGTAGGTTATATTTTTGTATAGCTATCTGTCCCGTACCTAATAGTTCCAGAAAATATATTTAGATGAAGCGCGCGAGAATTACTTATACTTACTTGCACCGAAAAACAAGAAACGATACAAATTAAAGTTTCAAGACCTGTAGAATTGCAAAGGTCAGCGTGTATACTTTTTAAGTTTCTAAGTTAAATACTCACTTGTTACTGTAGCATTACTACATTAGTCACGTTCGTTTAATGACGATAGGGAAAATCTGATTCTGTATATTCTTTGAGTCTTTCCTCTTACTGTGTTAGCGCGTTACAATTACATAAGCGTGTGGAATATTTGCGAATTATTGCAATCGTGAACTGCTATGGCATCTGTTATTACTTATTAACATTTATTTTATTAAACCCATTGTTGTTATTTCTGCCCATTGTAAATGGCGGCTTCACTGACCCTGTTCGAGACATAAACAGACTAAAAATAAGAGGAATCTTTTTTGTCTTCAAAAGTGATTGCTTTGGCCAAACGCAAATATTCGTATTTAGTATTACGAGTATATAGATATATTTAGTGTCGAGGTATTTGTAGCCTGTATAACTATTTTATTAAATAATCATGGATTGATACAGACTATAATATGCACCCATTTGCTTACTTATCAGAAACTGGAAAGGTACAAATTAAGAAAAATTGAATGACTCTTGTATTTATGTGTATTATGACCAATTCTTAATTCGATTCGCTTGAGTAATGTATCAAAATGTGAAAGTTTATTTGGCTACTTTGTGGGTAATTCTCTAACTAAAGTCTTACGCATTCTATTATTTCTACGTATGAAGAAGTAAATAGTACAAGTTCACTATGGTCGCGTTCTAGATCATATACATTTATGTATTAAAAAAACGGTCAAGTATAGACACAGTCCAATAATCTTTTTAAAACATGTGCATCACATGAAGCTACTGTATAGTACAATATATCTCAATTTTCGCCGGCAGCGATCCATATGGTGCCTCCTTTATTGAATTTAGCCCCTTCGGCGTACACGCCGCGCGCCGCGCCCGCCAGTCACCCGCTGTGCTTCTGTATGAATACTTAACTTACGTATATTTATTTACATTTGGTTCATTTAACTGCGCGCTTCAATGCGTGCCCGAGTGCGTATTATGTACCGATATGTTAGTAATATGAGCATTAGAATCAATGCTTTGAATGAAAGTGGATGACATACTTTATGATGTTCTCTAAGAATTCGTCGATTCAATGGTAGACATTGCATACACAAATGGCTGATATTTGTAATTAATAAAGCATGGTGAAATTAGGCCTCAATTAAATTATACAGACAAAAGAAACGCTGCAATATAATACAGACCTATTAAATTTTATTTTGGTTGATCATGAGCTGCAATACTGTTGCATTGTGTTTGCCACCAATAATTAAGACATATGAATGTTATTATATTTAAAAAAGTAATTTGTGTCTTAACTCGTTAAATACCAGTTCTCCAACTAGCTTCATCTTAATTAACGGACCTCTCAAACAGACTAATGTTATCAATTTACCGTGGACTTATGAATGCATCTTGATTACCTACGAAACCTGCGATCACTTCCAATTTTATTTTAACTGAGGTGCATTTAAAACACTATTAAATACCTTTTCTTGAGCGCTATCTATTAGAACCTAATTGATGGAAGATTACCATAAGATGAAAATCAGAATATAAGCAATAAGTAAAAACTTGTGAATTTCGGGAAAAATCCCCTGTAGCAAGAGGGAAAACGTCTCCCCTAAAATCGATAATGGAAAAGCGTTGGGCATTGGTGAGCACCGCGACGGCGCGCGCCGCTTCTCCCGCCGCCATCTTTGTAGCTAGCACTCCCACTAGTCCCACTTGCGTTCCTACCCTCCTCGTACATGTAATTTAATAAGAATGCAAGTGATTACTACCTCTATATAACATTCCAGAGCCCTTTCCCTATAGAGCATATCTATCGCGAGCGACATTTTGATAAAGTTTGGCTAGTTGTAATTGTAACACTGCTGATTTTTACATTTTTAGCGCACACTAAATCACGCTATAATAATGGATTTAATCGAGTGACTGATAGAGAATACCTTAAGCATATTTTAGTCTGAGAGTTGGCATTGACACCTAAATCGAACCTAATTTACATGTTTGAAACCGTATGCCATACGGCAAGCGACAAACTATGCCACGTCAAAAAAAATAAAGGTTTAAAAATTAAAGAAGTGAATACTTGAATAGGTGTAATTATCGAAATTGCATCCTTGGCCAGTGTCAGCCACAATAACATTACTAAATTAAAGGTTTGTTTGCAGCGGATGCGGAACAAAGAGCACGCGATCGGAACCTTCGCTTACCTTCTGTTGTTTTGCCATTTTCACTGTAAACGTTGTTGCTCAATTCATTCCTGTTCATAAATTACAACCAAAAGGTTGTAATTTATTTTAAAATGAGATGAATAAACTGACTTTATGATCATTCAAGATAAATCAAGCAAGTACGAATTTGCGATACAAATAATGAATAAGTAGACAGCGAAACTATACTGTAGGTACATGTCCGATCGCAATCCCGTTTTTGAAGCCTAGGCTGGGACATAAGACAGTGAAGACGCACTTTTACTTCCTTACAGCGTCATTCAATGGTTCCTGTTTCCATTGTATAAGCAAACAGATGTCAGATTCCTAGCTTGGTTTTATGACACACGTGTCTTTCTGAATTTTTTCCAGACTATAATTCAAAATATTAAAAAATGTAGGTATAACTCACCAAAGCTATGTAGATACGTCTCAATTTGAATCCAAAGTGTTCTATATTCAACGTTTGACGCATATGTAGATTGTGATAAAAATGCTATTATAATTAAGTGTTCATTGATTTCTGTAATGCATCCTTGTGTACACATGCAAATTACAGAAATTTATACAAAAGTTATTGAATTGGTCATTGACTCAAAATACAGGTAGGGTGATTGTAAGACGAAAGTATGGGGAAGTCTGAAAGGTTAACGGTTTTAAGTTTTAAGAGCATTTTCAGTAAAATGTTAGTTTTTCCCATATTTTTGTCTTGGCCTTATCACCTGAGCGCTAGTCCTGAATATGGCAATTACTTTTTGCTATAATGTACCTACCTAATCATTAAGACAGTTTAATAAGTATCCCAGATTATAAAAACTCTACAAAAACATTTTACTTTTCGGGCAACATGCTAGCATCTTTAAAAAACCTGCTTATTAAAAATTGGTCATTAGTAGGAGGAGCTCCCCGATCCATACTACGAAACATGTGACTGATAAACGTTTCCTTCCCTTTTACCAGTGTTGCCACCAACGGCGTCTTTTTTGTGCCATCAAATTTTTTGTGTACATGTTTCTAGGTAGTCATTTATATTGTTTTTTGTCGGCAGGCCCACATAGTGTCCAAGTTTATAATGAACGGCGTGTGCGTGAGATGGCGAGGTTGGATCGATTTGGAGAGGTTGGACGGAGCTGGGTGCTTGGAGCTGGACGAGGAACGTGCCGCCATAGAGGACGCGGCGCTGCGCGATCAGATCGAGCGATACAATCAGAGGTTGAGGGACTTCGAAGATAAGCAGCGTGTGTACCGTGAACACGGGGACGACCTGCGTGCGCACTCGCACGCGCACGTGCAGCGCTGCCACCAGGCGCGCCAGCCGCCGCACGCCGCACACCCCGCGCACCCTCACCCGCACCCCTCGCACCCTGTCCACATGAAGTCGCAGGGAGCACTCATCTCGTAAATGGCTAATCTTTATAATAAGGCGGGAATATACATGTGAAAATGAAGAAAAAGGAAGAAAAATAGAAACTTCTTAAACGTTCAGCGATAGTGGCCAATTGGTGACATCCTTTGCATTTTACGGTAATTATGTTCGCAGTACCTAACTTCGAAGTATAGACATTGATATGTCGCATATGTACATATACACGTTCAGAGATGGTATTACCAATATACCATTCAGTCTTTAAATAAAATTCCGACTTACGTCGAAGCAACTGAGTATTCTCGCCTTAAAACGTAGCACCAAAAGTCTGACTGTGAATCCCATAATTAGTATTATGTATAAGTATAAAGAATTGCCGTCACCTTGGAGATATCGTATGTACCTACTTACTAATAACGACTTACTTAGAAGTCTTAGAACTATATAAATGTCCAGTCCAATCGACTCAATTTTAATTAGATTGCTTACTATAGTAGCGAACTACTCATACTAGTGTCTGTCACTGATGCTTCAAATGATCTCACTTTTTCGACCTGCTTAAAAGGAATTTAATTGAAATTTTGGAAGCGAGTTATTTTCAGTAGTACTTAAAATACAACATCTAGAGGGCGGTAAAACATGTCTAAGACAGATTTGTCACCAAAAACGAACCTGAGTATAAAAGTTTTACGATATTTCCTGACTCAATCTTAATGAAATATCTGCAATGTTAGATTGTAAGTTAATTGTAATACAAAAGTAGAACACAAATGTCTGTGTCTTAAATTGATCAATATTCTGTATAGGTGTTAAAATCGTCTACGTAAACAATAGTAACATGTACCGATGCATATAATTAATAACTTATACTTACGCTTTTTAAATCATTCGTTATATGATTTTTAATTTGATTAACTACCTACTGAAATGAATCTATACTTTTATAAATTTGTAAAAATGAAATGTACGCACGTAGAAGATATTTAAAAAAAAAAAGATATTTTCAAAAAATAAGTGATTCAAATCGCTTCAGTGATCTAATGAAATAGTGCTGCTATTTGAAAATCACAGAACGATTTTTTTAGAGTTTCTCTATGTTTGTATGTGTCGGTGTGGCTTCATCACGCCAGGGTTTTTGGATGGTTATAGGAATTTTTATCAGACTTCGCTGAAGAAAAAGAGGGTTATAATTTTTTTCACCTCCGCCAACTGACCTGCACTGCACCTAGGACACATACCTACTTATTCACGATTGTAAAATTTTGATACGTAATTAAATCAAGGTATCTGTTCTTGTTTACTTTGTGTTATATTATGTTATTTATTTTTAAGGAAATTGTATACATTCATGGAAAATAATTAAATACAGTTTTTGTGATAGTAATGTAAATAAAACCTAATGACCTTATAAAAGGAAAATTTTATTCGGCGCTATTAATCTGTACATAACCCATTCATATCCTACTGGTTATGAAAATTATAACGCTAGTGCGAGTACTAAAAAATATATCCATTATTCTCTTTTTTTTGGCAACGGAAAGCAAAAAGTAAATTCGCTTGGTTTGACTCGTAAGTCATAATAAACATTTTTTTTCGTTTACCTTTCCATGTAAACACGTGCTCATATATTTTTTAAAGTTTCCAAACATATAATCAAACGAGTACTTAACTACCAATATGCTTGAACAAAAGTCTATACAGCATTTATAGCGGTCACTTTTCAGTAGGTACTTTGGAGGACAATTTCTTCCAATAGCTTGAGATTTGGCAGCTGAAAAAATTACTGTCTGTTATTCTAGACTATTCTTTAACATATCCATACTAATCCATACTTATACTTATTACTTATATCCGTATGACTTATAATTATATACTTATCCATACTAATATTATAAATGCGAAATTGTGTCTGTCTGTCTGTTACCTCTTCACGCTTAAACCGCTGAACCGATTTGGATGAAATTTGTTATGGAGATAGTTTGAGTCCCGGGGAAGGAAATAGGCTACTTTTTATCCCGGAAAAATACCCTTATCCAGACAGACAGACAGACAGACAGACACACTTTCGCATTTATAATATTAGTATGGATTATTTTTGGGTTTAAGATTAAAACCTAACATTGTAAGTGTACTTGCACACTCAATAATTAATTTTGTAATTGACAAGATAAATGTTATCTAAAGTTTAATTCTGTAGTTTTTAGGGACAAGTGTCAGTAAGGCCTATTCCTAAGACACACGTACGCCCCATCGTGTCAGTAGGTCTGTCTTCCGTGTTATAAATCAATGAACGGAATAATAGTTCTTTTTCTCAAAATCGATAGCAAAAGTAGGGGAAGCTGCGGGTAATAGCGGTCAACTGTTGGGGTCTTACCGGTCATTCAAAATTAACACGGGGTTGCTTTTAAAATGTACCACAACGAAATAAAACGACAGTTTATGCATAATTATCTTTATTTTTATATATTTCAGCCAAAATTAACCGATTTTTTTTATATTTTAACCAAAAATAACTATTTTTATAAAAGAAAAAATCAAACATATTATTAATTATTTATATTTCTTCTTTGATAATCACATTGAGACGCATAGGAACTCTCTTTTACTTAGATTCTAACCATATTATCTTTAGTTATTTTATTTTTACCAAAATCAACTCTTTTTTTAAGCCAACATATGTATTATTAATTATTTATATTTCTACTTTGAAAATCCAGATTGAGACGCATAGGAACTCTCTTTTACTTAATTCTATCTATATATATTTTTTATATTTTAACCAAAATTAACCGAAACATTTTTATATTTTAACCAAAAATAACTCTTTTTTTATAAAGAAACAAACATTCATTTATATTAACAAACAAACTAATCATAAATTGTCTTATAATTCCATACGGGATAATACCGGCCACAGACCGGTATTGCCCGCTTAGAATGTTTGTCATTACCCCAAAATACGAAAACGGTTTCTTAGGTTACTCACGAAAAAACGTAAATACTTTCTTAAAATCCAACAAGCATATGGGATACACTTGTAAACGTGTAGTAATTTACTTTAGGAAAGATATTGATTGGTATAAATCACTTTAAGCTTACCTTTCACCGAATTTTTGATTGTATTACAACAAAACACGTCCGAACCTGTACACGGCTTTCAAACTCACTGCGCGCGAAGGAAAATAGTGCCGCTTGGTAAACAAGTTTACTCGGCCGCATACTAGATGGTGACACTAGTAGCGATTGCATAATTTTTTTGGAAGTTTTAGATTTTGACGTGACCTGCATTCCCCACTGACTGCCATTCCCCCATCTTACCCTATTAAGAATACTTTGACTCTAAATGGACGAAACTATGCATAATCAGTGAAAAACGTGGCCACACTTATATTCTTTAACTTTCCGTTTGTCAGCAAGTAGGTAAATAAGAATTAATAATTTGTAATCCCATTGTGTCAAATCCTTAAACGTGTTTGTTTCTCATGCTATCTACGCTCGCGGGGTCACAAATCCAACCGGCAAGGCGTTTGGCGCTCGACGGCTGCAGTTAATTTTACAGCAGCATTTAGTGTAAGCAATCAACCGTGAGTTGTTCAACGAGCATGAACGTGAACATTTCCGTGCCTTCTAAATTGCGTATAATGAGCGAGGGCGGGGCGGGGCGGCAGCGCACACGGCACAGGTGCGGCGCGTGCGACCCCCGCCCGCTCCACAAAATTACAACTCGCTATCCTACAAACAACACCAGCAACTGATCCTCTACATTTGCCCTATAAATTTCACATTTATTTTAGTGTAACAGGCCGAGACCCCTGCGCCTGCGCTGTCAGAACATGCGATGCCTAATTGCATTTAATTTGACTAGCGCGCTCAACACGAAAGGGATCGCCACCCCTAACTTTTTTGCTCCAATGCGCAAAGCCTCGGTGAGCGTGATACTCGTACCTGTGATCGGCATTAAATGAAACTAATGGTAACTTGATAGTTATAAGTTATAAGGGTAAGCAAGGTTGCTAATTTGTCTCTATAAAATGGCAAAAGGCTTAACAAAGAATTGGTGGCATATTAGGAAACACCTGATGTAAAGCGATCGCTTTGGTCTACCAGATAATTTTGTAGAATAATGCTAAATTTCATATTTATGCACATTGCTCAAATCTTCATAAACCGGTTTGATTGCATAATCGGTCAAAGAAAATGTCGAGTAGGTTAGAACCTAATCACTTTGAAATTGCTACTTTTCATTATAGAGTCCCAAAATGTAGGGTACCAAAAAGGTAAAAAATGAACCCTTATGGTGCGATGATGTGAATTGGTGAAGTGGAAAGTGGAACTGAAGACCACAGAAGGTCACTGGAAGTCCTCAACGATGAGTGATTGACGGGTGGCGATGAGATATTATCTTGATTAAAATAGCTAAGCTACTTCATGAAATGGTCCCGATGAGAACGGTAAGTACCATCGAATTGATTTAATGATGCAGGTATACTGGATTCAGTTATTAAAATCATTAAATAATATATCCTAGGCGTGTTTAGGCTTGTTCGAATCGTCACGAGACATAAAGTTGGAAAAATGAGTTGTCTGTAGGTAAGTAGGTAACTAGGCAGTAGGTACATTCGGACACCACGGACTCAATAATTTAACACAATCAATAACTTATAAAATTATAAGCTAAAATTTTATATCTAGCCCAAGTAAAACACCTAATAAATAAATTTTACACACCAAAAAGGATCTCCTATAATCGGTCCATCTTTTGCAGCTTATACCTATGACAGTTTATGCGGAAGTAGCTGAGTCGCATGAGATAGTATCGCAGATTATATTGTGACCGACAGCACCTTGACCGTCAAAATTGAGCAGGTAGCCCGACATGATCTTTGGCGAACGACCGCAAAAAACTCGGGACGTGTACAAGCGAAATCAGAAACGAACGCTATCCAGATCCCGTACACAATGAACCCGTGATTTATCAGGCCATTCTTTTTGCGTAAAAAGCGCAGGTCAGTGGCGGAGCGAAGCACCAAAAGGGCATTTCGTGTAATCCGCGCGCGAGGCGTGGGAACGACGCGCCATGCCTGATTCTAAATTACCAGCTAACCTTTTATAGTACTTACGTGTATTCCATTAGGCATACGATACAATGCCTTTACATTTTTCGAAAATTAGGTTACTTACTCACTTTAAAGAGTATATACCTATTAGTAGTTAGTAGGCACTCACCCTCACGTCACGGTTGTCAGGGAAAGGCTCATTCCAACCAATTTACATTAATTCTTATTCAATTCAATTCAATTTATTTACTTATTTACGAGTACAGACAACTACAAAGGTCCATTTGGTGTAAGTAAACTTACGAGTCTACTAGCTACTTAACTTGCCGGTTGAGTTATGTTTGCCTCTGGTATCTTATGGCGTCATATGCAAACTTAACCAAACCGGGCAATTCAAAAATGAGTTTTGGTGATTTAAAAAAGTAACACAGACAGATTATAATTTTTGTGTAATACTCATATTTAATTATATATGTTGTAATTCAAGAAAATTGCAGATTTTTCGCATGGAAGATGAAGACATAGACGTACGGATGTATACAAAATTAAGATTTTATTTCGTGGGTTGTGCTATACATATACCTTCATACTAATTTTCAAGTTTCTAGGACAACTGAAAGTACCCTTTAGGTTTTCCATGGATGGGAATTTGAATGGAAACACCTTTTTTAATTACTGTATCTTGAGATTGCTTTGACTTGGAAGCTTTATTTATTTAGAAGGTCAAGGGCCCGCAGACATAAGTAAGTACCTATATGATATTAATTTCAACTTGATACTTCCAAGCGCTTCTGAGAAAAAGAGTCTTGACAGACAGACAGATGGACAGCCAAAGTAATCCTACAAAGGTTCTGTTTTTTCCTTTAAAGGTTTCGAGGTACCTACAGAATCCTAAAAATTAGATGCAGCAAGCATTATTAACATAGCCACATATCATTACATGGCCATTTATTATAGTGGAACAATTAACGACTCCCGAAAGATTAGCATGCTTACCGTGCTTACCTAATGACATAACGCATTTTTCTTGCGAGCAAAGTTTATATAAATACCATACCTAGACCTAGGATACTTAGTAGGTCTATACTCATTAAAGTGGAAACAAGGTCTTATACAAAACATTCACCCAGTCCACTTTCTATTGGACCCACAGGGTGAGAACGAGTATACCGACAGACTTTAACCATCGAGTCCAGCGGTTGGTATAACGCCAGTTTATTTTTTTTTTAAGACTGGACTTAAAGCTGAGAGATAACAGTACTATCCGACACGAATTACCATAAAAAAATTAGAAAAAAATCGTGTAGGTACTGCTTCTGTGTATAAAATTATTAAATAAGTAGCTACATCACATCATTAAGGCATTGAGATTTTGAGATTTATAAATTTATAAAAATAATTAAAATCTCAAAATTCACGTCTTAGGACTACATGTTATACCACTTTATATGCTCCAATTAGGCGCGACATTCGATGGTTAAGGTATGGCGGTATACTCATTCCCACTCTGTATGTCCTTAAATTACATAACGCAAAATTCTTAATTTTTTATACCCCTCTCTTTTCTTATAACAGGACTGTCACGCTTTGCTGCCCCCCCCCCCCCTCAATTCCGTTACATAACAAGGGCTTTGTAACCTTTTCATCAATAATTAACATTTTTTTAATAAAACATTAAAGTGTGGTTTCAAGGAATCAAGAAATTTAATCATTACAATCGGTATCGGCATCGGCGGCGATCACATCTTCTGTGGCTATTTTGAACAGTATTATTTTTGGTCCAAATTCTAAATGGTCAATTCAAGTGGACGAATTTCTATTTGTACCTAATGACAGTAAATATATAAAATCGTGCTTGGCCGGACCCCCCCTCCAATTTGCGTTACGTAACTTGTGGATGACCCTAAGAGCCCTCTCACAAAAAAATGCTCGCGCGTTATATGAGGCCTTTTCCCAAGCGTACACCCGAATTTTTATACAACTTTTGAATATATTTTTTTTTGTTTCATAAGATATGTTTTTTTACTGGGTTGTGTTTATACAAATATAATCTTTATTGTAATGTACGATACTTACATAGTATTAACAATCAACGATAGTAAGAAAATCCTTGTGTTTTCAGTAAGAATTTTGTGAAAACATTGGTTTAATTAGAACGTTTTACATGTACCTACAAAATAACGAAAATATGAGGCCCTAGTGTAAAATAAAGATATATTTGAATTGATAATAAACAATAAAACAACTAGGTTTAATATAAAATCATAAAGTTTCAAGAGCTCAAACTTATGACTGCGCTCTCTTCAGAAAACTACTGTCGGTAATCAGGAAAGTTTGGTTAAAATATTCAGTGCTTCTAAACTTTGAGGCTGCTACATAGAAAATAAAGAACTGATTTATGCAAATAAATAATCAGCTTTTTAAATATCGTATATATGTTTCTTAGAAATACAACGTTAAAAATCCGTTTCTGATGCTTTTCTTGTACCAAATAATCGAAAGCGCGTTGTTACTTGGTTTAAAACTGGGCTTTCCTCGGAAAATCTCTTTTGATCAACATTTTCCAAATAATTATCTATCTATCCTTCAAGTTTTTTTTGTAAAAACGTAGTCGTATTAGGAAGGTTAGTTAGGTACCTCAATTTAACATTAGTTTAAATTTTGAATGAAAAGGCCCAACCTAAAGTATCCAAAGGTTTTCAATATTTATTCATACTTCACCATTACTTCCACCTGATACTCTAGGAAGTAATACAATAGTAAGGATTTCGAAAGAATAATTCATAAACATGTCATTGTGAGCAAGTGTATTTAACACCACTGTCCGAATTATCGCAAGCAATCTATCAGTCGCACAATGCATCAGAGGCCGCTGTTGAAAGATTTATCGCCGGTCGAAGTTGCAAATGAAGTTGGAGCTTACCTGGCTGAACATTGATAAATTAAAAATGGCTTAAAGTTTTGAAAGTTCATCGTTTTGGAGTTATAGGTATAGTTTTCAGATATGGCGTAAAAATTGCCGGAGCAAAGCAGTAATAAGGATTATTTTTCTGGAAAGGGCAGAATAAAGTACTTAAATTCCTTAAAATAGGTAAGCAAGGGCTTAGGTTTTGGACTCTAGCCTAGAAACATCTCGCCGTAGTAAACAGCCTACTTATAGGTACCTACAGACCGTGCTCACGAGTTACGACTTGGCACGCATATTATAATTATTTTTTCTACTCCTGTACTTCTTTCTGTCATTTAAATGGTTACCAACTCTAATATAAATACTTAAGGCTTGCAAAACTCTATAGTCTATTTCCCAAAAAGCATTGCTAAACGTGTCACAATGTCACTATTAACGTATTCCTTGGTGCCACAGAGTACAAAATTTCAATCTAATAATTTATATTCAGTGAGTCTTAAACTAATGTTATATGAAATAATTAATATTACCAACTTAAGAAACCGCCGAATTCATACAGTTTTAAATTTAAAAAAAAATAATGTATGTAAATGCATTGCTGCCTACTTAAAAAAAAAACATTTTGTACAATATACGTACACATATTTAATCGCCTATTTTTTTTTCAAATCATAACATATTTTCATCCCTGGCATGCATACACGAATTTAAAAAATAGCTAGCTAGCTTTTTCATTTTCTTCGTGGCGCTAAATTTTATTCATCTTGAAGTTGTTGGTTGTTGTCTTGTTATAAACTGTTGAAAGTGAGAAAAATGTAGGAAGACGAGCCTAATTGTACTTACTCCGGAGAAATTGGTGTCGTGGCGCAAGAAGTATCAAACAATTTGCTGCTAGAAAAATTTCGGCGCAAATATAAATATTTACACTTTTTATGTTTTATTAAAAAGTGCTTAGGGGTCATTCATTAATTACGTAGGGATCCCTGGAAGGGAAGGGGTTCGAAAAACCTGTCGTAATTAATGAATGTCCCCTTAGTTGTAGAAAAACTATTGTTTGAAACGTTGTATAATTCGGTCTAAAACGCTCGTGGCGTCTTTCTTTGCGATACTCGCTATTGTCCTTACGTAATTAGTGAACGGCCCCTTAGTCGTAGAAAACCTATTGTAGGCAAAATACTATTAAAATTTCAAACTATAAATACTCTTTGTCTTTATTATAAAGACGAAAATTATTTGTTGGTTTTCTCCTCCTTTCACGCCATAACGGGACGACGACTTGATGCGATTTTGCTTATTGATAGTATAGAGGCTGGAGAGTGACATAAGCTTATTTTTATCCAGGAACGTACACGGTTCCCGATGGATAAACGGACGGAGCCACGGTAAATTCTAGTCTTAATGACTTAGCTCTCCCTGTAACACCCAAACTCATGACCTGCATTTTGTTTTCAGTGTAACTACCTACTACGTGAGATGAACCCGTGATTTATTAGGCCATACTTTGCCACATCTCTCGAGTTCAGTGGATAGGTATACGTGAAATATAAATACCACACTTTTCAAAATGATAATTAAAGATGCATGAAAACGCTCATCTACAGGGTTAAGTTAGGACGAAGTAGAAAGTTGTTTACACTCAACACCACGGGACCATGGCGACTCGTAAGGCTTCCCGAAGACACGCGAACCGGCTTGTATCACACGTGAGTGCCCACGGGCTGGCCATGAGGCTTCTTGCGGTATCGCCGCAGACCCTTATTACTCTGAATATTATAAATTTGATCTGACATCAAACCGCATGATTGTATTTTATACGAGTACGTAGTTACACGTAAGACGGATAAAAACTGGCTAGAATTAGAAATCAGTTTCGATATATTTAAATATATGTATAATCATAAACATGCAATTATTTTCACCGCTTAGAAGTCTTCAGTGGCTTATTAAGACCTTGTTTTATAATGACACGCCGATATTTCCAGCTCTGAAATTGCTTTCTGTCGTTTGATAAGTGTAAAATCCTGGTGCCACAATGCCCAACACCAATATACTCTACTTCTTATTTACTAAGATAGGTACTAGACTCCGCAACTTCGTCTGTAACTATTCAGTATTTCATTCGCTCCTTCGAGACCATGGACGCAACGCGACGTCCGAAACGTCGAAGGTAATTTAATAAATAATATTCATACGCGATTAAGCCCCGTTTTGTTGTGTTGTGATAATGAGTGAAGATCGTGTAAGTAAATCGATATTCAGTATTTTATCGTCAATGTTTGGTTTGTGTTGATTTTCCATTATGATGTATGGAAGTTAATTTCCATAGACGTTGAACTGATGCTGACTGAAACAAGAAAAGTTTTGAATCAGATGTATGAAATCCAACCTACCTACCTTTAATAGTTATTTGTGCAACATGATTGTTTTTTGCTGCGAGTGCCGATTGTTGAATCCTGAAGAAGCAAAGGATTCTACTACTTCAAAATAGAATCCTGAGCGTAGCGAGTGATTCAAAAGGTACGAACGCAAATTTGGTCTCGGTGTGAATCGTGTAATACATATATACTTTCACCTCAGCAGTGAGAACATATTATGCACAATTGTAGTTGTACTTTCAACCATTCTGGGTGTTTATTGTCACACGTCATACAAAATAATATTTATAGTGTAGAGTAACAGATGAAGTTAATATTAACAATTTGATTCCCTCTATTTTTAAAAGGAACATTTAAGTACCTCCTAGCAGTCAAATAAATGAATTATTGTGTACAAGATAAATTACATGTACACATTGTTTTTTTTTTAGTAGTTCTAATAATCTTTCATGTTTGAAATTTATAAGACTTTTTTTTGGTAGCAGAGGAAATAAGTAAGTAAGAAGAATTTGATTTATAATAAAAAAATTTTTAAGAAGCACGTTTATAAACTGCACCCAAGATTTAGTTTTAAACAAATTAAAAATGAATATAAAAAATTTCAAGTAAATTTAATAAACATCGTTTAATTTTTACAATCCATACTAATATTATAAATGTTTCTGTCTGTCTGTATGTTACCTTTTTACGCTTAAACCGCTGAACCGATTGTAATGGCATTTGGTATGGAGATAGTTTGAGTCCAGGGGAAGGACATATGCTACTTTTTATCCCGGATAAATACCCTTATCCGCGATAAATGAATTTAAGGCGGACGAAGTAACGAGCAGAAGCTAGAAGCCAGAAGTATATAAAATAACTATATTTTATGTTCAAAAGAAAATGATTTAGTGATTCGATCACAAAAGAATTATAATCGCCACTAAATCTTCAAGATGTTTTAAAATTCTAATGTATTAATTACCTTAGAAAGTGGCCTGCGGAAAGAGGTAAATAATAGTTCCAAATCCGCCCTCAATGACGCTTGAGTAGCAAAATAGTACAAAGTCAACAAGCAATAACAAAACATTTTTATCGAAATCAGAGCGCGTGATTCCAAGTTAGAATCCTGAGCGTAGCGAGTGATGCAAACGGTACGAGACGCAAATAACTTTGGTCTCGTGTAGCACATACAACTTTTCACCTTAGCAGTGAGACATATTATACACAATTGTAGTTGTACTTCCAACCATTCTGTGTTTATTGTTACACGTCATACAAAGGAGTATTTCCAGTTAACAGATGAAGTTAATATTAATAACTTGATTCCCTCTATTTTTAAAAGAAACATGTACTTAGCATACAGTACTAAACATAAGCAAAGTATTCAAAATCATTCATTGTTGTTTACAAGGTAAATTACATATATATTGTCCTTTTTTTGTAGTTTTAATAATCATTTATGTTTTTAATTTACAAAACAATAAATTTGTTGTGTAATAGCAGAAGATATAAACAACAAGAATTTGATTCGTATATTATAACATTTTTTTAATTTTTTTTAAGTAATGCGTTTAGAAACTACCCATTATTAATGATTAGTTTTAGTCCAATTAGAAATGAATATAAAATTTACACATTAAATTTGATAAGCATTGTACAAAAAGTATATAAAATAACTATGAAATAATATAATAATAACTAAATATAATAATAAATAAAATAACTAAAGAAAATGATTTATTAATTCGATCACAAAAAGAATCTTCATTGTTTGTAGATGTTTTAAAATTAAAAAGTACCTAAATAATAGTTCTAATCCGTCCGCAATGACGCTAGAGTAGCAAGCAGTAGTGTGCAGTCAATAACCAATAACAAAACATTTTTATCGAAATATACTCAATCCTCCGTTGTACTTCTGATGTAAATATTCAATCGTGTTTAAAATGATTTTCCTTGCATCGTTGTGGATTTTTTTGGCTTTATTATGCTAATTTATCTTACGCACTTGTGACGGCCTCTTTGGATATAAAGAGAATATAAGTAGATTTTTAAGTTAAAAATTAAATTGTAAATCTAGCTAGAAGATTCTAAATCTTCAAACCAACGAAACAACATCTTGTTTCAAATAATTAACTACATTTTAATTATGCCACGTTAGAAGTTAAATAAAGCTGTTTGTTTATCCTACAGTTCTAAATTACACGTTGCAGAGCGTACATCAAATGTTCAGTTTTATAGCCCAAACGCGCCTGCGGCATCGGCACTTTGAAGGAGAAGCGCCATCTCATCCATATGTTTCCTCGAATTTACGTCTGTTTTCTGTGAAGAAAACGACTGTCGTTAAACACGTATAGATTACTGCATATAACAATATAAACTGTTTGTTTATAATAAAAAGAAAAGAGCAAAGACATCCGGTCACGGCGTTATAGTTATAGCATACACCTCGATCAGTCCGTGTCCAGCTACCTTCAGCAGAGATATGGGAGTTGAAAGTCTCGCGAGATCTACAGCTCACAAATCCACTACTTAAATAGTATTAATTAGGTAGGTACCAACACAAAATGTATCTACATATAAAACAATTAAAAGGTACCTATCTTGACTCTCGATTAAGTCAAGAAAAAAACCAGCCAAGTGCGAGTCGGACTCGCGCTCCTAGGGCTCCGTACAAAATATAGCTAAAAACCTACCAAATTCCAAATATCTAGGACAACTGGAAGGTTTATATATATAGGTTTTCCATGGACGGCAATTTACATGTAAACACCTTTTTTGCGACGGCACGTTTGGCTCAGTGGGTTGCACAACGGCCTACGAAGCTGGCGGTCCCGGGTTCGAATTCGAATCCCAGTCAGGGCAAGTGTTTGTGTGTGGAGCACGAATTTTAGTTCCTGGGTCATGGATGTTTTCTATGTATTTAAGTATATGGGTGCCGTTTTTTCCTTTTCAGGTACGGAACCCTAAAATAAAGAAAAAAAATCGGTCATTCGCTTAGGAGCCAAAAACAAGGAAAAGATACACAGAAGCTTATATAAATCCACCTGTTATGTCGAGGGTTAAAATGGCCTGGCGCAAGTATTAATTTAATAATATTTTCTTTTGATGATTTTGTTGTATCGATAGAATCGTTGGACAGATGTTGTAGTTAGAGTTTCAAAAATCACTGTACTTAACTGTTATCTACATTAAATTGTATTATAAGCGTCAAAGCGAATAAATCGGGAGTGGATTAGAGTGTGATTCCGCAGCTTCTGCAAACACTATCAGCCCCAACACAACCCCGACGCTGTTTGTGATGAGATTACCCCGTCGCACGAAATTATTTCATGAGTAAGCATCAAGCGACAAAAGACAGACTAACAAAATCCAGATTGTCAAGGACCAACAATTAAGTAACGTGAGAAACCGGCGGAAAACCCGGACACGTCTAAAAAAGAACTGAAAATTCTCAAACGTCGGAACCGATTTCCTTCAACGGCTGAATGGATATGAACACTCTTGACTCTCTATGAAGTCACCATTCAGACAAAAAAAAACTAAATCTAAATCGGTATATCCGACTAAGAGCTACGATACCAAAGACAGACACACACATACCTACATCCGTCAAAGTTATAACACATTCGTTTTTCATAATTAGGCACAATTATGAAGTTTTAAGAATGATAAACAAAAAAATAAAACCGACTCCAAAAAAAACTAAAAAGTAACAAATAACGCCATAATTCAGTTTCTTCAAATTACTTACAAGTAACCGTTTGTATACTCAATCTATACAGTATATACAAGTAATCTTATTTTGGCGTCGGTGCCATATAAAGAATGTGTAAAATATTGGAAATTGACGATTTTAGTAAGTTGTGACACGATGGCACCGACTGCAAAATCACATTAATTGTATATACTGTATAGATTGAGTATACAAACGGTTATTTGTAAGTAATTTGAAGAAACTGAATTATGGCGTTATTTTTTTACTTTTTAGTTTTTTTTGGAGTCGGTTTAAAGTTTATTTATTTTACATTTTTTAGTTACTCGTTACTTAAAAGTGTGCGATTCGAACAAGCCCAAACACGGCTAGGATACATTATTTTATTACATAGATCTGGTGCCTACCTTCCGGCTCCATCATCAAATCAATTCGATGGTACCATTCTCATCAGGAACATTTAAATTTGTGACTATGAAGTTGCTTACCTAAATTAATCAAGATATTTTGTCGCCACCGTAAATCATTTATCATTGAGAAGTTCCGATGGCATTCTGTGGTCTTCTGCATCAGTTCCACTTCACCAATTTACATTTTCTGAATGCAAATGCTTATTATGTTTCTTATAATACCAAAATCGCTATATGTATGCCTACAGTATTTGAGGAGTTCCTTCAATTCCTCATGGATTCCATCATCAGATCTTCACCAAAATAAAATGGGACCAACTAGAAAGTACCTTCTATAAAACCAAAAAAAATAATTAGAAATCGGTCAAATAGTCTTTGAGTAATCGGTGAACATCCATAATAATAAAAAAAAAAAAATGTCGGTCGGTCGGTCGTGGAAGTCGGTTAAAAAAATAGTGATACGGGCTTTTTGTATGTTTGTATGTGTCATTGTGGCTCCATCACGCCGAACGTGTCATGGGTATCTGTGCATCCACTGGGTTATAATATAAGACACTTTTTAGTCGCCTAGACTGATTAAAAAAGAGGGTTATGACTTTTTTGTCCTCCTCTGACGAAGTTGTAGCTGAAATATTATATTAGTTAATTATAAATATAGAGGTAGTCTTCATTGTCTTAAAACATTTTATTATGATAAATACTGGTTTTGTCTATTTCTATGTCAACGATACTTTAATTTTATTCAATATTTTAATTCTTTCATTTTATTTGAAGACTTGGTCATTTACTTTTAATTTATTTTATCATGTAAGTATTTTATGTAGGTAATTAATGTTTTACCTATGTTTATTTTGTAATATCTTCGAAGAATAAATTCTAATGTTTTTTTATAAACACAGCTCTTCAACTCCTATGAGTTGAAGAGCTGTGTTTGTAAGTAGAAAATCGACTAGGAGCTGACAATTGCCCTTATTAAAAACCTTTGTTCTTAAATAATGTCGATATTATTTTTTATGTTCATCTTTATGATATTGCAGTATTTGGAAATACGGCGAGGGATTCAGAATTACTGAAAAGGTATGTATGATAATTAAATTAAATAACGAAATTCGACATTAGCACATAAAGTTACCCGAGTTCCATGGAATCACCCATATCGGTACCAAACCAATATAGGGCATAGCTGCAAAAAGATATACCTACACGATTAGTCCGTTCAAAAATATCTTCGCTACACTCAATTACCGGCCGTCAATAAAGATGAAATAATGGTTTTTTTTTAACGCACTAATACTTTATGCAGGTGACTACTGACTGTAGATCTAAAGAAAAGTTATTTTCCTGTTGTGCTAGCAATATCGAATTAACGACCAAACAAGATAGTCACAACGTCACGTGAAATTAACACACGGTGATAGAGCAGAGTATCAATAAAACGGTATTAATCGCAGGTACTGGGTGGGATAGGCAAGAGAAGCGCAATAAATGATTATCCCGGAGCACGTGTGGGATAATCCCGGCTAATTGAAGCTCATCCTGCGCGCAACGCGCAGCCCTCCCTCGCGCTGTGAAATGCAAAATTAAATTAAAGCGTATTATGTATTTTATTGATTTTATTCATAGTGATGAATAAAAATTTAAAACTACATTTAAGTCGGTAGTATAAAGTTGAACATGAACATGAAATGTTTAAAGTTGATCTAAGATGTGATTGTGGCAACTTTCTGTCAGTACATGTAAGTACGTATTCGGTAAAGTGAGGTACAGAGAGGTATATATTGTTAGTAAAATTCCTTGGACATCTTATTCCGTTCGCACGTTCCGCTCTGTGACCATCGCTGATTTGAATGATTGCACTGACAGGCATTTGAATTTTGAGTACGAATTTGAAGCGTCCTCCCGCACGGTCAGCAAATGTCCCATTGAATAAATTTTGACGTAAACTTTCAATGGCTGTTGTTTACGTTCCGCATTTTAATTTGCTTTTAATTCAATGCTCATGTTTTCGAATGTCAGGAAATCGCTCACTGAGAATCATCAGAAATCAATCAAAGAAAATAAAAATTGCTGCAAATAAAAATTTATTTGAATGATTTTTGGTTTTGTATAGTGACCTTTATAAGGTCACAAGGTCACTATGGTTTTCAGTGAGTGAATGTGTATTTTGCTGGTCGCTAGAAATAAAAACCGGCCAAATGCGAATCGGACTCGCGCTCCGAGGGCTCCGTACAAACTTATTACCTGGTTCCGATTGAGTTAATTTTGCACCTAATATCTATAGCATAGCATACAAATGAGGTGCAAACTTAACGCAACTGGGTTGTTAAAATAGGTTTTATGAAAAAAAATTGGCCAGTTAGAGACATACTTAGTTATAATTTTTGTGTAATATTTATTTTTATTTATTGTAATTGTGAAAATTTCTCATAAACGTCGTTTTTATTTTGGAAAAAAATATAAAAAAATAATCCATATCCATACTAATATTATAAATGCGAAAGTGTGTGTCTGTCTGTTACCTCTTCACGCTTAAACTGCTGAACCGTTTTGGATGAAATTTGGTATGGAGATAGTTTGAGTCCTGGGGAAGGACATAGGTTACTTTTTATCCCGAAAAAATGCGCTTATCCGCGATAAACGAATTTAAGGGGGACGAACTCGCGGGCAGAAGCTAGTTATAAATATTCCAAACTAGCTTCTGCCCGCGAGTTCGTCCGCCTATCGAAGGCTAGTTCTTGACAGTTTTGACTTACAATTTTTTTTGTGGTGGAGTACCTATAATTTAAATCCATCCAACAACAGTATTCTGAATTCCCAAAATTAAAAGCCCCCCTTGTAGGTCATGTCTTTCACTCATGGTTTTAATAATTTATTTTTGTCCGATTTTTATAGATTTCCCACCAAGAAGAAAAAATACGACAAAACGATTATTTGCATGGGGGGTATTGTTTACTTTGTCCAATAAATGACAGCTTTCTTAGTGTTGTTGAATTTTATTTTGTACATCTAGTCACCCACTATTTACCATACTTTTCATAATGGAAGCTATGTCTGCCCCTCTTATACTGCGTCCAAATTATATAGGCATTAGGTACCATTGAAATCTTAAAAGTTTGATTGAGACATTCAAATAAAAATCTAACTTAGGTGATATCAGACGACACTTTTCTTTCATTTTCTTGTTTCATTTTGCATCTTACACTCAAAGTGACACATCTGAACGAAAAGTGAAACAAAAATCCTATCTAAATGGTTGGCTATCACTAATGAATTCATTCGGGTGAACATTCATTCTAGTGAACCGTCTGATATCACCTTTAAGGTCGCGGCGATTACGAAGTAATGTAAGGTGTGGCTTAAAAAAATCGATTTGATCAATCGTTATAGACCCCAATTAATGCAACGCGTCAGCGTCTGAGACGTCTGTGGACTTGTGTATGTCCATTGATCTGTAGCGAAATTAAGACTAGCAATAAAACTTCTAGAAGCCTGGATTCTGCAACCTGCAATTTATTCATTTATTCAAATTATATTGCACAGTAAGATGGTACAAATGGCGGACGTAATGCTTTAAGGCATGCTACCAGTCAAACATGGGGCCAAACAGAAGCTAACAGGAAGGAAAATTAAAATCGATATTGTCAGTTAGATGTTGCATTTTATAGTATCTGTCACGGGCGTGATGAACTTTATATAGTATTTCTAGTCACACCCACCCACAGACTCAAACTTAATTGATCTTTAGTTAGATGTCGACTTGCGAGCATGATTATTTTTTGTTCCATGGACACTCTTAAGTATCTGCGTACACCGCCATAATGGCGATAATCAAATACGAACCTACAAAAATGAGAGGAAGTTTGATCATATTTCTCAGTACCGTTCACAACTCGGGTGGCTTCCAATTCGTCGTCGTATGGATGTGAATCCAGGTTCAGTAGCAGTAGCCACCGCTTGCCATCGAGTGTCAATTTTTCTCTTGCCGTTCCGCCCAATAAGCCGCCCACACATATAATATCTTTCACAGTCCACTCGGTAAAACTAAGAAATGCGTTACCGGTGTTCGTGAGGCAATAACGGTATATGGATCTTTTAATGAATACGATTAAGATTGAATATATTGTCTGTTATCTTATCTTAATCTGTTACCTATTTATTTTATACGCATAATAATCCTTCCAAAGTATGCTTGGTCTGAAATTAAGGGATAAAGTGAGATGTAGTCATATTAGAAAAGTAACCAAATTAAAATGCATAGTCGAAGTGGCCCACAAAACAAAATGGAGATGGGCAGGGCATATATCACGGACTCACGATGGCCGCTGGAGCGAACAGATGCTTCATTGGTGGCCTCGCGAAGACAAACACCCTCGTGGCCGCCCGCGACGCAGATGGAGCGATGACATCGTACAGTTTGCCGGGGCGACCTGGCCTAAACTAGCTGCCGACTTATCTTTAGTTATTAAATTTTTACCAAAATCAACTCTTTTTTTAAGCAAATATATGTATTATTAATTATTTATATTTCTACTTTGAAAATCACAGATTGCGACGCATAGGAACTCTCTTTTACTTAATTCTATCTATATTATCTTTTTTTTTTTTTTTAACCAAAATTAACCGAAACATTTTTATATTTTAACCAAAAATAACTCTTTTTTTATAAAGAAACAAACATTCATTTATATTAACAAAAACAAACATTCATTTGTATTACAACAAAACACGTCCGAACCTGTACACGGCTTTCAAACTCACTGCGCGCGAAGGAAAATGGTACCGCTTGGTAAATAAGTTTACTCTACACTAGTAGCGATTGCATAATGTTTTTGGAAGTTTTAGATTTTGACGTGACCGGCATTCCCCACTGACTGCCATTCCCCCATCTTACCCTACGTTCCACTTAATCTCAAAAACTACTGGACGATTTTGTATGAAACTTTCCAGGTACCTACCATATATATCAGAATAGCACATACGCTATAATTTATGTCAAATTTCATCCCTCTAAGGGACGAAAAAGGGGATGAAACTTTGTATGGACACTAAATATTTTTATATTATATTCACATTAAATTAGTAAAATATCGAGTTTTGGGGAAAGGCATAAGCTACTTTTTATCCCGGAAAACTACCTTTTATCTGCGATAAATGATTCTAAGGCGGACGAAGTCGCGGGCGGCCGCTAGTATAAATATATATGTAAGTTCCATATTCATTCTGTACACTACTGACACTACTACATGCAAGAGGTATTTTCGTTTAATAGGTATTTTTACTATAGGTATCTATGACGGTAGGTTATGGAAGTGAGGAGGTACGAGTATATAGGTACTGACCTTCACAAGATAAATGACCTTAGTTATAATACTTAGTCACATTATCACTTGACTTCTCTGGTGGACGCCGGACGGTGAACATATACGGCATATCCCCATGATGCCAAGTAGAGAAGCGGAACACCTATGGGTAGGTACAAAGGCATGCCTGCGTATTTCTTTGTGGAAACTGCATGAAAATATGCGCATTGAAGTATACATTATTGTCACATCTAACCATGACAGCAAATTATCCATATCCATTAATCTAATACGGAATTCGAAAACTAAAGCCTTAATCTATCAAGTGGGTAATTACTTAACTCTTGCTTCTAGATCTAGAGCAAATCCGAAAGGCTTTCTTGAGATTCCTATATAGAAAACGTATGGATATAGTATCGTATATTCTAGGCGTGTAAGAAGTAAGGCATATAAGAAGGTGCTATCGACTAAAGTGCTTGTAAGTTAGTACATCCTTAGATTCCTTAGAGGCGATTCTGAATGTCTACTCGGTCCCTTATTATTTGTAGTCTAAATTTACCTTTTGGCCACCCAATTAGCACTTGCGGGCAGAGCCAAAGACTCGCACCGTATCACGAGACGTGGTAAATCACCACCTAAACGGGCTCTATAGAACTCGTCGTACTTAATGGTAACACGAAATGATGATATTCTGTAACGCTGTTTATTTTATTTAGTAGGATTTAGGATGGATACACAATAGGCATGATGACTAGGTATGAAAATCAAAATGCTAATTAGTTCGTCAGCTAGATAATAAAAAAATATTGGACATGTATTTTTTGTTTTTTCCAGAGCCAGGGATTATGGCAAAGCTTAGCTTGCCTGCCATTGTTGAACTCCACGATTGCGACCATTCCTAATTGTAATGTTGTGTAATTATTCACAACTATCGAAATTATATATAGGTGCTTCGTAATTACTTGCTACATTACACAGAAAATAAAAAAAGTATCCGTCAAAATTTTCATTTTTGTGACAAGCTTTTATCGCTGACTGTACTTTTCCTTGAACATCCATCAACTACTCACCGAGACGATTCTAAAGAGCCCAAACTCGGTAGGATTGCATTATTTTATTACTGAGTACCTATAACATGACAACCTTCCTCTCATCAGATCAGCTCGATGGTATCATACATGCATTATCACCGAACTTACTTAAGTATTTAAAATTTTAGCTTAATCGGAAACCGGGAAGTAGATCAAATTTAACTTGCCAGATATGATTAGGTACAGATCGACGGACAAACAACGGGACAGGTGAAAGTAAATAAAAGCTTGCAATAATACTGAACCATCAAGCGAGCTGGATTAATAATAGCTAACAGCTAGCACTACACAGCTTTCAGAATAACGTCAATGTGTCTTGGCCTCGCTTGCTCAACTCAGGCCATTGTGTACCTAAGCACAGCTAACACCACAGATCACAGGGCAGTAACTCTTGAAGTGCATTAGGCAACACTTTAAATTTTCACAGTGTATTCATGTGACCGCTATACATATAACAACAAATAATAAAAATTAAATAAAGTTAAAATAAGAAAAGGGACGCGAGTAAGACTCGCAATTGGCCAGTTTTTACAAATATAAAAAAAAATCTCTTGTGCATATTTACTTGTGAAACAAGTAAGAAATCGAGGAATATTCATAAACTTATATTTTGTTAATTTTATTTACATTTACATGGGTAAGTACAAGTAAATACGACATGTGTTATCTGAGAACTCCACTGAGCACGGCTTGATATTGATATCTATACACAAAAGTACCTAACTAGTAATCGTTGAAGTGACAAAAACTCCCTAAAAAAGAAAATTTAAAGGTTTGAACCGATTATCTCGAATCATAGTTAAAAACATTTTCGAAAAAATCCCGTTTTCGAAAAAAAGAAATACTAACATCTACCTTTACACTACACTACACCCCATAGGTCATCCGTTTCGAAGCTACAAATAACACAGATAGACACAGACGCACAAGTAAAATTTACGATAAGCGTTAGAACCCATATCGTAAAACGTAAAACGAACTTAAAATAAGTTGTTCACGTACTCTCGCTATTACGTAATAAAACTATTATATTACCGGAAAATATTAATTGACTTTATAGCGAAGCGAATTCGAAATATAATAGCAGTGCCAGACATGACCATATAGCTGTTAATGACTCTTTTCCACTAGGTGGCAGCACTATACTTCAGTCTTCAGAATATTCTCATGTTACAAGCTTGATTTCACACAATCACACAATATTTTGGATATTTCTTGAACTGTAAATGGGACTTACACTATGTGGCTCATATCTTATCTGTAATACGTAAAATTGTTTTGTGACAGTTGAGAATAGATAAGATAGATGGTGTCAATCAAATAAAAATGTCATTAAAACTACTCAGCTGCTTTACGTTTAAGTTTTGATTTTGGAATTAATTTACGGTTGTTTGCGTTTTGTTTCAATTTAGAGGCGTATGTGTACTGGGATGATAAGAGTAACATAATTCAATCAATGAAAAATGACTGAAGAAACAAATAGCAACGTTAAAGAAATTAGAGAATTGTACTCCATGTTCCATCAAGAGTACATCATTATGGCAGAATAGTAAGTAATCGTAAATGTTACAGATCGATTCAAAAAATGTATTTTCTTAGTTTGAAACTTTATTAATATTTAAGCCTGTACATTAACACATTCTATAAATGTAGTATATGTTAATATGATCTCAACTTTCAGTCGTATGCTGCAAACCGAAAACTTGGAAGGGATTTACGTTATACCATCATATGAAAACTCATTTCGTAAGCATTTAATCAATAACAAATGTTATGAAATAACACAATTATTTCATTTATTAATTTATGCCTCCTGTCTTTCAGAGTGGTTTGGTGTTATTTTTGTAAGGACGGGCTTTTATGAAGGTGGAGTGTTCAGATTCACTCTAACATTGCCAGAGAAATTCCCAAATGAAGAAGTTCCTGTGAGTGTAAAATAATGTGAACAATAATAGGTTTTTCAGTAGGTTGGGATTTCCCAGATATCTAATCTATATTTAAAACAATTACCAGAAAAAATACCAAATTATTTTAATAAGACAGTTTTTGGAAATTTTCCTGTCTACTAAAAACTAATCTATGTAAGACATATGTAGTCTACAAAATTTCAAATTTCTGCATCTAGGCAATGATGTTTACAGTCAGTCTCAAAAAGCTACTTATTGAAAAGTACCAAAAATTTAATGTTGGTAGATTTAATTACTACTGACTGTTCAAAGAATACTGAACCGTGTTTTTCTTTAGAATTTGTTATATTATTTTAACTCATTCATGAATGAGGTGAAAAATCTGTATGTAGTGAAGAATCACCATAAGCAGAGTAGTCATCTAGCATATCCCCATTGTGAATGTGTTGAAGATTTACTGTATCTCCATATAGTATGAGATTTTGCAGCAAATTCTACAGTCCGTCACCTTAATGGAACACTATACTTGCACACCAAAAACTTTATGCTGTTTTTGAAGCTATATTGGTCATCATCATAGTTTTAAATATCAAGCTGCTTTAACTAATATGTTGAATATTTTCAATGTAATTTTCAGGTTTTAGCATTTACATCACATTTATACCATCCAGCAGTAGATGCCAACACAGGCATTCTTAACTTGAGCCAAGTTTTCCCACAGTGGGACAGAAAAAGAAACCATATATGGCATATCTTGAAATATCTACACTTAATATTTCATAACTTGAACATGAAGACACCAACTAATGTCGAAGCTTCAGTAGCGTAAGTAAAATATAAACAAACATTGACTGTGTTATTATTAAAACGTTCATGTATTGTACAATGCAATTTTTAATGAAATTACTTTCTATTTCAGTTACAAAACAAACAGAAAGATATTTACAGAAAAAGTGAAGGAATGTGTAGTTGCAAGTATTGACCATGTCTATGATGATCCTCCAACTGAAGATAAACACTACATAACATTCAAACCTTATGACTCAAAAGTCCATGACCCTGCTAGGCATCAAATGCTCAAGCCATCCACACCTAATGAAGGAATGGATCAAGGCATTTCATGGGTGCAACCGGGACCTTACCAGCCATTCTCCAAGGAAGAAGCCACATAAATTAATTCAATCATCAGTATAATGCATATTATTATTATATAGCCATATTTAACACCTGTGATAAAAAAAAAGCAATTGCATATTAATAGCAAAGAATTGGTATGCTAAAGTTATTCTACGGAAATAATAATTAAAACAAATTTGTTGTAAGTATTATAAAACTTTATTTTAATTATCACAGGGACACAGCAGTGAGCTAAAGAAAATAACATCATGAACCAACTTGAGGTTAAATAACTTTATAAGAACTAAAGCTATCTTGCTATTTACAGTATTTAAAATAAATACATGATTTAAGTTTAAGAGAACTAGTTAACATTTTGTACAATTAATTCTAATATCTATGAATCAATATATTTATTGAGTTAATCAGGATTGGTGTTAATTTTTATTCCATATTCATTAATCTTTTCTTGGAACCAGTTTAGGTCCAGTTCATGTTTATTATTTTTCCAAGTGAAATGAGTAGGGGGTTCTTCATCACCATTGTGAAACTCGAAATGTTTACTCAGTTCAATGGAGAGTTTGGATCGCACCAAACCAATCCCCCCATATTTATCTTCGGCAGGATGATACACCCTTCCAGTGAGGGGCAACATGTAAATTTTCTCAGGTACAAATGGTGTAATTAGTAATTCACCTGCATACCCAAAAGTTATGAAGTCCTTTGCATCCTTTGTTATAATATGAGTATACACAATTGGAACGTCATCACATCTTATAAAATTTCTTTCTCTCCCACATAAAGATATAAAGGGAAAATCTGCACAATATCTTCCAGTTTTATTCAATCTTATTCTTTTAAAAAAGAATTCTAGAAATTTCTTTTCCTTAAAACATGACGTGAAGTTTTTCATTTTGGAATCGTCTAAAAACAACTGTAAAAACAAAGTATTATTTAATTGTTCGAGCTGAATATTATTACAAATATGAATTTGAGATAAATACGCACCATTCCTTGATGATCTATGTAGTAAAAATATTCTCTTATTTTGGGTTCCGGTTCTTGACCTTGTACATAGTGCAAAAAACACCGTTGAGCTATTTTCCGATTCCGTAAGGCACTCAAATAATCAGAGATTTTTAACAACGGCGAATAAAGTGCCTTCATAATGAACAAGTAATGTAAATATATATTTACAATATGTTCAGTTGAACTTTGCGAAGAAAGTCAGAACCACAAACTACTAAGAGATACTACGTATCTACGTATGTCAGAACATATGTCAAATTTAGGGCTGCCAGCAAATTTATAAGCGGATACATCCTTACAGAAATGAAATTTTATGAATAACTCAACTTGGTACCTTTTTGGTTCACTGATATTTTATTTTTGGTTATACCAGGAAAGACCCCAATATATGACACAGCCTAGGTATGATCGTACCAAGTTGGATAGGAGACCGCACCAAGGTCGCGATTTCGTGGTCCGTTGATTTGATTGTGTGTAATGGCCTTTTCGTCCATAAAAATAATCATTTATTTTGTGTATCTGTATTTTTATATGTCAAATCTAAATTCATGAATGTGTTGTGTGTATCTGTTGTCATAATCCCTTTCCATTACATTTGGTTTTTATAAAAACGACTGTTTACTAAATACATCAATCAACTTTATTTCTCTTAACGCATTCATACAAATTTTTGGTGTGCAATTATCTACGTTATGTTTGCTTAATTCAGTTTTACTTTCTTCAACACGAATCGCAAGGTTAACTTCTCCGTAAATGGAATGGAACTTTAAAAACCACCACTAATAATGGATTCAATCAGAAGATCATGGAAACTTCGTATGTATACGATTAAAAGAAAGATATTATTATTGTTCATTAATTTCATTTAGATGCCTTTGTTAAGCTTGGTGTTATATTTCAGAGGAATTCGTCGCCCACAAGGCGAATGTCAACTGCCTGGCCATGGGGCACAAATCCAACCAAGTCTTAGCCACTGGAGGCGACGACAAAAAAGTAAATCTATGGGCTATTGGCAGGCAAAGCTGTCTGATGGTAATTGCAGTCAAATTTTCATTAAAAAAGTGGCCTTATACAATATTATTACATGCATTTCATTAACACTTTGTTTTTTGTTAAGTATTAATTGAATCAATGTTTCAGAGTTTGAGTGGGCACACAACTCCAGTGGAGTGTGTGTGCTTTGGCCACTCTGAAGATTTAGTCTGTGCTGGCTCACAGACTGGAGCTCTCAAAATTTGGGACTTAGAGGCAGCAAAACTATTAAGAACTTTCACTGGACACAAGGGGGCTATCAAGTGCATGGACTTCCATCCATATGGAGACTATTTGACCACAGGCTCTTGTGACAATAACATTAAACTTTGGGACACACGGAAACGAGGATGCATAGTGACTTATTCTAGTCACAGGCTGGCTGTGAATAGTCTGCAGTTTAGTCCCGATGGACAGTGGATTGCTTCTGCTTGTGAAGACGGTAACTAATACATCTATTCTGACAACTCTAGAAAAGAGTGAATAATATTAATCAATCTGTACATAAATCATTCTTCTTGTTATTAAAATGAATCATACTTATTCCTATATGATTTGTCTAATATCTGAGTGAAACACAATTTAGATCCATGTTCTATGTAGTCAGATTAAGTCTATTTAAAAAACAACACTTCTAATACCTTAACAAATAGTTTTCATTTATATTCATTGTTTTAATCTAAATTGTTCTTTCAAAAAACAATCATACAAAAATGATATTGAAGATATCCGAACGGTAATGGTAGAGACACAAAACAGTGTAAATGTGAATTACTGGTATCTACTTATCCATCTTTTTTATTCATTTATTCCAAATTACCTCCTTTTTTTGATTACTCCAGGCATTGTGAAGGTTTGGGATGTGCGAATAGGCAAGGTGCTGCAAGAGTTCCGAGAGCATACAATGGCAGTGACCTGTGTGAAGTTTCACCCGCATGAATTCTTGCTGGCCAGCTGTGGCATGGACCGGACTGTCAACTTCTGGGACATGGAAAAGTTCCAACTGGTGTCCAAGTTCGAGAAGGAAAATACTTCAATTAGGTAATCATTACATATATCATCAATATTAAAGTCATCAAATACAAACATAATAATAATAATGTTTATTTGCAGAAAATGGGTACAAATTAGGTGGTATACACATATTCTTGCATCTTCAAATTCGGCTTTATTAAGCATGCAAATAATAGTTATGACCAGATTTTGTTCACATTCAGAAAGTAACAAAATAAAGCGTTTTCTTTCTAAAAAAATAAAAAAAATACTTATTATAAGTTTTAATGTTTAAAAACTCTTGTATAGAGTTAACACTCAAATCGCTTAGCCAAGTATGTAGATTTTTTTTAACAAATGAAATGAATGTGTTTATCTCTCTTGGCATTTTATTAAATATCTTAATGCACATAAAGTAAGGGCTGCAAGTTGTGTGTTTAAGACAAGCTTTAGGTACATGTAATAGATCTTGTCTAGACACGCGATTATTGTATGTTCGTCACAGTTCTTTTTGAAATACGTTTGATTATTGAATACAAATACGGCTATTTCATAAATATACAAGGAAGGTAGCAATAGTAGTTTGCGACTTTTAAAAATAGGCTTGCATGATTCGCGCGGCCTCAAGGAAAATATGGTTCTAATTCAAGTTTTTTGTATAATGAATGCTTTTGGCATATCTATGGAGTTCCCCCATATAACGAGACCATAGCGGAGAATTGACATTACATAGCCGTGATATGCTACAAGAGCAGCTTCCACCAATACATTTTCACGTAGCTTTCGTAAAGGGTAAATAAATTTATTTAGCTTGGTGCTCTAAATGTAATTTAAAATCACAGAATTCATCCAACTGTATACCTAGAAATTTTGAATTGTTACTTGCATCTACGGGATTACCTTTATAGTTTATGTCTAAATTCCTGTGTTTGCCTTTTCGGGTAAGGAATTGTATATGCTTGGTTTTACTTATATTTGTGGATAGGTTGTTGCTTTGTAGCCACTGTATCATATCGAATAGAGTATGATTTATTTCCTGTTCATAAGATTTGTCACTTCCAAAAAAATGACAATATTTTATTTTGTATAATATATTGATGTCTGATTCAATCACGCAAGGAGACTAGACTCCAAGCATAGCTTGCTCCCTTTGAGTTACTTTGAGCCTTCTTATAGACCCATTGTGACTGATCATGTCTCAGTGCCGTATGTCATCACTGGCAACAAAGAATTAAAAATCTTTGTCTTAAGATACTGCAGTATTTAGGACGAGAAGATATTATGTAGCCTTCCGAAAGCTGCACAGCTGAGTTAGATTCAACAAGTGACCTCTTTCTGGAATTTGAATCTACCAAGTGGGCTGTTAGTCATCTACAAATGTTGTTTTATTGTTACAGGTCTATGGTATTCAGTGAAGATGGTACTACACTACTTGGGTGTGGCAATGATGGGCTGCATGTGATTGGCTGGGAGCCTGCTCGAGTGTTTGACACCGTGCATGCTCACTGGGGTCAAATACATGACATCACTGTTGCTCATACTCAACTTGTAAGTTTTTGTAACTATAAACAAAAACAGATATCTATCAACATTTTTATTCTATATTGTGTGACATATGTAAAAACATCCATTTGACTAAATCTAACATAAACACAAAATTGCTACAAGAAAATCAGTTCAGTGATTTTAAAATTATTAGCTATGGTTTCAACGGTTCACACCAATTACATGTTATTGTCGGTACATGAACATAATCAAATTTAATTTGATGTATATTGGAATAATAATACTGTTTACCAGTTATATAAAACAATCTAAAGCCATGTTGTTAAAATTAATAATGTATACAAAATCAAATTACAGATTGCAGGATCATTCCACTCGACGTATGTGTGCTTGTCAGTAGTTGATCTCAATAAAGTACATCCTTTTGGAGGACCCCCTCCAGTGGCACCAGCTGTGGTGCGAGATCTCTCACCATTCCAAAAAGGGCAATCTGTGCGAAAAAGTTTTTCAAAAGAAAAGCCATCTAAGGAAGGTAATTATACAATTTAAATGAAGTCACTCCTTACATGATTTTCATAGTTTATCACAACCAAAACGGGAGTTGTGGAGAGTTACGACTTATTTAATTACCTTGCATTGTTAATACTCCGACGACGTTTCGGAAATCTGATAATGAAGACAAAATCGACCAAGAGCAGTGTTCAGACTGGACTGGTAAACGATTAGAGCTTCGCCATATATTCCTTAAATCCATATTTTATTACGGCCCCCATATGAAACTATATTATTATACATTCTCCTGTTCGTTTCCTGCCTCCCTTTCATTTCAAACTTCTCAGTGCATGACATCATAATTCTAATCAAGTGAACATAGTAATAGGTGCCAACTATGTGCAGCTCTAGAACATTTACCTTACTTTGACTAAATCTTAAAAACTGTGTTATTTCCAGTTATCCACAAATCAACCCCCCTGGATGAAAAAACAGCAGAGGAGTCCACGTCGGGCACCGAAGCGGATGAGGAGTCAGGTGCAGTTATATCAAATATTCACGACTACACTGAAATTTTTCGGCCTTCCAGAGCGTGTGAGTAGAAAAATGTCTCACCTGCTTCCTGCCCTGAAAATACATCCATAAAATGACTTCAAAACAATATATACAGTTTGTCCAAAAACACCACGATAACCCTATAAGGGCTGAAAGTGCACCTTAAAAGCTATCTATTTAATTTTTATGTATGTCTTGCGATTTTTAGTAGTTTCCGAGATATTCACAATTTTAGCAGCAATTTTGGGTTTTTTCCACATAATTCCTGCTTCCCCCCTCCTTTTTCCTTTGTTTAGAGCATACATGATGTTCAAATCGAAAGCTTTACATTTGAGCTGCTCTGTCAGCCCTTTTAGAATTATTGTCAGTCTCTGGGACAGCCTGTATATTAGGTTATATTTTTGTGTGAATGCTATGCGAAATTTAATATTTTATGAACCAAGACTTTTTATTACATTGGATATTCTTCAGCTGTATAAGATTACATATACTACTTAACTTAAGTCTGGATGTTTTGAACTTAGTTGTCATACATTGTGAATTGAAAACATTTAATGTTTTATACTTGATTTATATTTTACACAGCCATGACTAAAAATAGTGGAGACACAAAAGTAATGTAGTTATTGCATAATAATAATTGGTTTTATTAGTATCTAATTCGTATGTCTTTTTAGTAAATCGCACGCCACCGCCAGCGATTAGCTTGTCCTCTGAAGATTACTCATTAACAAGTAAGAAACAATAGAAATGCATGAACATCATTATACTATTAACTTAATTTATCAACATTTTTTCTTTAACCAATGTTCACTCAGTATTAACCTGTTCACCGCCACAGCCATGATAGGATGACAGCGCTCGAAGTCCCAATAGATGGGAAAAAAAATCAGTGTGTTTCAGTATTGGTGTGTTCTCATGGCACATATTATGTTTTAGCGAACATGGTTGTAAAAATACAAAACAGTAAAAAATTGACGTTTGTTAAATTCCCTAAGATTACAGGTATAATGTTAGACATCTGTACTTTGAAGCCATGACTGTTACTGTTACTTGTCACAACCCTAGCGCACGCATTCGTGCTCACGCGGCGAGAAAGTAATTTCGGCTCTGAGCATACGTGTCAGCGTTAATTTTCGCTCGGTTGTGATCAAGTGCAAACCGGTAATAATAATATCGAATATAAGTTTTCGCTGTCGCAGAAATTCTGGTTTTTGGTATCAAAACATGAGACAGTGAAATGGTTGGTTATACCTATTATCTAAACTGTTGCTGAGCACAACGCGCTGTAAAACGTTTGGCAGTGAAGAGGTTAACATATTAAATGGGATGATGGTTTTCGTGTAGTATTTATAATAGTGGGATTTAGTATTCCCTAAAAAAGAAGTACATGTAACCTCAAACTAACCTTCATTCGCCTTTTATCTGTGATAATAGATTATATTAGAAAATTATTTTTCATTTGCATGAAACAAAGGTTTATCATGCTTCGGGCTGGAATTATCCTCACGCGCGTAGTCGTACGTACGAAGTAATGATCAGCCGCGATAGATTCAGAGCAATGACGGGTAGCTGCAGTATCCTAGAGAGGCGGCCGGATGGCTCGCGGTATTTGAGCTCCCAAAGTGTTGTGGAACCGTCCTGTGCCACCCAACTGTGTTTCCAGCGTATGTATGTGATGAAGAACAAGCCCTTCTTTCCGCCCCAGGTCAAGTTTGATCAGTTCGGGTTGCACAGGGCGGTTCCACAACACATCGGGAGCTCAATTACCGCGAACCATCCGACTGCCTCTAGGATACTGCAACTATGCGTCATTGCTTTACCGAATACGTGCATTGCCGAGTCCAAGTTGTCAATGCCGAAAGCAGTGACCTAAGAACCTTATTGCCTATGGCAATATTACTATGCGTACGGGGTCATTTGTTATAAACTTCAAAATCATGCTTGACGCTTCGGACACAGATTTCCGTCAAAGCAAAAGCTTAAATATGCAGAGCGGCAATTTTCACATAACAATTTAACTTATAGCTGAGGATTTTATGGGCGCGGCCCCCGCGATGCTAAGCACATCCTTGCGGGATCTGATGCTGGGTGAGGTGCCGGCGCGGCCGTCGCCGCAGCCGTCGCCGCCGCAGCGACAGCGACCAGACTACTCGCGCATACCCACCTCCACCAACGCTAAGGATCAGGTCGAAAAGAAGGCCGAGGCGTTTGCAAGTGAGCTACTTATAACACGGCGACGCCGCAGCGTTTCATCTAATTGAAACAAAAGGACGCTTTGCAGGCCAATTTTCCTACCTCTAATTTTCATCATCACGTCGCACCCGAAACAAGAGACTGAGGGCTATTATAAGAATCACAACGTCAATATTCCATTGCATGTTTGAGAAAAATGCTTTACTGAACTAGCTTATGCCCGCCACTTCGTCTGCGTACCATTCGAATTTCAGAAAATCCTTCCCCAGTGCACCTATACGTTTCTAACAGAATATGTTTTTAAAATTTCAAATTCCTACCTTCGGTGATTTAAGCTGTGCACGTCTGTGAACAGTTAGTCAAGTCCTTATACATATAGTATAGGCAGATAACTGTGAATATGGTGTGTCAAGTGCTTTTGACAGATGTCCTGGAATATATTTCTTTTTTTCCATATCACTAAAAGGAATACTGCCAGAGTTAAGATTAAAAGTTAGTTCTTATAACATTTGCATAATCGGGATTATAAAATTTGCTTAATTCACGACATAATTCGTTTTTTGCGTTTTCACTGCTGCCATCGCTAGCCCAGGGTTATTCTCAGCTGTTACGGCCAAATTGTTACCACTGGTAGCAACTGGTATTTTTCCCCATCTGTTACCAGAAAAACAAAAAAACTTAATTTCTTATATGATATTAGTATTATTTTTTGTCGCCATCATAAAATATTGTATAGAAAAGTCAGCACCTGTCCATATATTAACATTATACATGTATTAATATTCATATAACCGCTTAACCAGGGTCGGTGGAGAACAACACAAAAGAGGATAACACTTTCACAGCCGCGCCAAAACCTGCCAGAGACTATGTCATGCCTCAGCCTCACTCCAACACACTTAACCGACACAACTCGTGTAAAGAATCTAAATCTACTGAGATCTGTAAGTTCAGTTACTGTTTGTGTTATCGCGCAGACAAATCGATAAGGGTTTTGGTTATGACATAATATTTCGTCTTTTCAGCAGTAGGAAACATCCTTCGACCTAGCAATAGCGAAATGTCACTAGTTCCGCCGTCGTTGGGGCCACGATCTCTTTCCTTCACCAGGACATCGTCCGAAACTACGAGGTATTTACTGTTTAACAGATGTCGAATACATACGGAGGTTTAGATTGTTTTTATGAATTTGTTAACATTTTTTCCGTTCCCTTTGTAGACGGCGAGCGGAGAATGTAGTAAGAGAGCCGGTAGTGGTGTCCCGCGCTGTGGATACGGAAGAGCCGGAGTTCGTGCCCTTCGCTACTGACAGGCCGGTGGGGCTGGATCTGGACGAATTTTTACCGGTACGTAAATACTTCATAAATATACTATTTAGTAAACTACCTTAAATGAAGATCTAAAGACAATTTTACAGCAAAGTACCGGCAACAAAAAACCTCGTATTAAAACTTTAGCTAAATATTATTTTTTATTACACTTGCTCGTACTGTCATTACACGTTGGTAACTAGAGCCGTAAATCGGTAATCGGTTATGATTTCATTATCACAACACAACAAACGGCTTAATCGCGTATAAATATGACTTATATAATTACATTTCGTTCGTGAAACAAAACAAAAACATCCTGACGTTTGCGGCAACCAGCATTCATGCCTTACGTAGGAGGGATAACGGACATCATCGGTATAATACTACAAAAGCAATCGATAAAAACTATACACGTTGTTATCCAAGGTCACATGGCGTATAAGGTCACCTAAGGATGGTGTTCGATTCCAATAACCTAGCGTTTACAAGATCGATTGTAGTTGCGGGAGTTCTTATATTGGACAGGCAAAGCACACCATCGCTGAAAGATTCAAGGGATGTTACTGCTGTTAAGAACCGTCAGGTAAATAAGTCCGCTATTGCCAAACATTTACTAGAATCAGGACCAAACCACTGGATTGAGCTTCATAATCCGAAGATCCTTTTTACGGAACGTAATTACTTGAAATTAATAAACATCGAAATTTCAACTGGGAAGACAGTTTTAAACTTTCATCGTGGAATCCAGTTCGTAGTAAATGTAACCAGCATATATAAAAAAACATTCGATAACTCCTCAGATGTCGTAAGTGAAGTGTGTCGTTCTAGTAACAACCTCAATGTTAAAATGTATAATCACGACTGTGCCCTTGGTCTTGATTATTAGTCAATCGAAAAACTCGCGTGGGAAAAAGATGTTACTACCCGCCTCTCCAGTTCCTCCGAGACTATGGTCGTTACACGACGTCCGAAACGTCGTAAAATTACCAACGAAAGGTAATTGAATAAATTATATTTATTTAAACGCGATAAAGCCCCGTTTGTTGTGTTGTGATAATGAGTGAAAATCGTGTTAGTTTAAATCAATGTTCTCTTTCATCGATAGAATTAAAAAGAAAGTCGGTATACAACATGAGGTTAACACCGTAGATTTTTTGTAAATAATATCATGAATTTTTGTCGACCAAAGAAAATTCTGTATAATCTGCACACTAATTATATGTTTTGGAAAACACGTCAAATTTTAGTTTTTCTTATGAGCGTTTCTTTTTTTAGGCTGGTGAGAAGCTCACATCTATACTATTATAAAGTTGTAAAAATGAAATGTCTGTACATTGAAGATATTTTCAAAAAATCGATTGTTACGGACTATTTGGAGGTCTGTAAAACGAAAAATATCTTTTTTGGATTTTTTGTATGTTTGTATGTGTCGTGGCTTCATCACGCAAAATCGGCTTAACAGATTTCAACAATTTATGGTACACGGGTAGCTGGGTATCTCCAGATGGTTATAGCATACTTTTTACCCGACTACGCTAAATAAAACACGAGGGGTTATGACTTTTTCTCCACCGTGGACGAAGTTGCGGGCGTGTTCTAGTACACAATAAGGTGAATGATTGAATAGAATAATGTTTGGTGTACAGAGGGCGCTGTCGGGCGGAGGCGCGCGGCGCGGCGCGCGCGGCGGGCCGGAGCCCAGCGAGCAGGAGGTGCTGGGCGTCATGATGCGCGGGCACGACTCCATGATGGCCGTGCTGCACGCGCGGCAGCGCGCGCTGCAGGTACTGGCTGGCGCCGTCTTACCAACTAAATATTGTTCAGAATGCATACGCTCAGAACTCTACCCATGTTGGCCGTTGGCCCATACATGTATAGAAAAAATACTTTACGTCACACCTAGCCATAATGTGAGTTTTACCGTACGCGTAGCGTAACTCGCATTATGGACACGTGAAGACGTAAAATTGTGTACTCACCATGGGCACTAAAGAAGAAAGCCCTCTATCTCATATTTACAACTCTCGCCTGCGGCTCGGGTCACAAATACCTGTGATTTCGGGCTTTCTTTCTTTTACAGCCCTTGGTAAGTAATGTACTATTACCACACGTGTGCGGTAAGTAGCACTTTACGTTCCTCTGTTGGCCTATACAAAGAAGCACTTTCTGAACATATGAATTGTAAAACGTTGTACGATACACGTCCGAATAGGTAATTCCCAACTCGTGTCGGTGTAAAACACTAACTTTATTTGTGTTCTACATCACCGCCACTCCTTGGGAATAACCTACCTACCTACCGCACTTGTATCGTAAATAACTATTTCAACACACGCTCGTAACGTGCTCTTATTACACTGTATTTATAGCTGTAGGTAAACCACAAACGCAAGTTTTTTCATTGCTTAATCGCACTAGTGCTTTTTCATTACACTTTTTTTTTACATTAGTTCAGAGATTTTATATACAAGAAACAGTATAGGTTATTTTTATAAATCAAACGTGGTACTTATTAAAACAATCAATTTCAATAAATTGATTTATTTCTGAACAATATAACATTTATCTGTATAAGTATATATAATGTTTGGCTGATTGGCGATAATTATTCAGTTTATTATATTATTAGTATTTGGCTAATAGGCGACTTACCCTATGTCACATCGCTCTTGTACACGCACAGACAATGCACCGGCTGCAGCGCGACATTTTGATTTCATTTTGTAGAAACTACAATAATGTGTAATAATTACAAGCAACGAAATTAAAAATATAATTATGTATGTAAATTTGAGGTACCGATGACAGATACGTGTAAAACTTACGGAATACAGGATTGTTTGTCCAAGTATAACCATGACAAGATTTTATTTACTTGAAAGTAAGATACGACTTTTTTTTGCTCTTTTCCTCACAAGTGTCTTGAAAAACATCATATGAAACCCGTGTGTATTGCTCATTACACTCGCGGCTTTATACGGCCCTCGTCTTCGACTAGACTAACACACTAATATCATAATCATACATCGGGGTTTTCGGTATGCGTTGATTTAAGAAAGAGTGGAGATATACAGATAGGTTATCGGAGAAAATATCATATTATGCCTAATGAATAATAACCTCTCTGCGAATTGTTTACACACTAGGATGCAGTTTTAATCTAACTCATGTAGTGCTTTAGCTTTACTACCTAGGCCATATCTATACTATTATAAAGTTATAAAAATCAAATGTCTGTACATTGAAGATATTATGTAGATAAGCGCAGTACGGTGCGCGCACTCGTCACGAACGCACCTGTGGACGGTTAGAGCTGACGTCGTTTTGCTATACGTTTTCTCTCCAGTGTTTCTCAAACCTCACATCTCAATGCAGTGTGCTACCTGTGATAATTCTATTAGTGATGGTGCTCAGTGCTCAGCATGTAAGAAGGATATAGGCTACTGCTGCGCGAACATATCTGAGCAAGGGTACAGACGACTTGGAGTGGATCGCAGAGCGACATGGAAATGCCTTAATTGCAGGAGAGAGGCTTCGCCGGCTCCAGCCAAACAATCAACGGCAGCCTCAACGAAACCCTCTGCACCAGCCTCCGCAAAACCCACGGCTTCGGCCTCAGTGAAGCAATCAACTTCCACTCAGGCACAGTTTGAGCTCTCAACGTCAGTCCCGGTGAAACACATATCATCATCGGCCAAGGCGGAAAATACTGATCTCGATACAATTATGATCGAATTACGGGATATGAAGCAACATCTTTCGTGTCTTCCAGGTCTAGTTAGAGACATGAAAATCCTTAAAACGGAATTATCCGAAGTTAAAGACTCCTGCAGTTTTACGAGCGCAAAGCTTGACGAATGCTCGTCACGTTTAACTGCTGTGGAACAGAGAATGCCAGAATTAGAAGCGTTGCATGATAAAGTTCATGCGCTGACCAATGAGCTATCCTCCCTAAAAGAAAACTTTGCCCGCAATGATCAGCTGTTGCGTCTTAACAACGTCGAGATTAAGGGAGTTCCACTCAAAAAGAACGAAAACTTATTCACAGTCTTAGGGAATATTTGTACGACGATTAATTACAGTATTGACAAGAATTGCGTTAACTATATATCGAGAGTTCCTGTACATAATTCTAAAGAGAAACTACTAATTGTGAATTTCAACAACCGCTACATCAAAGAGAACTTCATAGCCTCAGCGAGACTCAAGAAGACTATCACAGCGGAGGATCTTGGCTTCGAGGGAAATACTCAGAGCGTGTATATAAACGACCACCTGACACCTGAGAATAAAAAACTATTAACCCTTACTAAATCGACGTTGAAACCCAAGGGTTATATCCACGTGTGGGTCAGGTACTGCAAGATTCACGTCCGAAAAGACGATAACTCCGAAGTTCACGTTATAAATTCGGAACGTGATTTAAACAAGCTACTTTAAATTGGTGTTTTCGCAATTTATTATATTTACCTAGGGCTTGCTTCGTGTCTATGCTTCTGTTAATATTTAACAATATTTTCATTAAGATAAATCGCACAAGTTTTAGAACCGCTAATCGGCCCACCTGTTCGTTCTACTCCCTTTGTAATGCGCTCGGCCTTATCGCCATACACAATTGCAATGACGTACCCGTTGACTCGCTTGAGACTTGCTCACAAAAGTATGCTTATCTCTTTTGTTCGCCCTCATTGAACGCTACGCTTAATTATCCGTTTTTTCGCACGCTTAGTTTAATCATTATGTTTTATTGTAAATTATACTCACGCGCTCTTTTCCTATGCTTGGGTATCGTTGTATTGGATGATGCATTTATAGTTCTACTTTTGGGAAGCTATTCAATTTTGCTTATCGATGTCTATAATAATACCATAGAAAAGATTGGTTATCCTTTAATTTATTATCAGAATGTAAGGGGGCTACGTTCTAAGACACTTACTTTCTTTCGCAATCTTGCTTTAGCATCATACGACATCATTATCCTAACGGAAACGTGGTTAGTGGAGGGGGTACTTGATTCCGAATTGTTTGATGGGCGGTACGTCGTTTGGCGAAGAGACCGTGATCTCAGTTTAACTGGACAGAGCCGGGGTGGGGGTGTACTTATTGCTACTAGCCGATAATTAATCGTAACCCCGCAACCATGTTACCAGTCCTCCGCGGAGGACCTCTGGGTTTCGTTATCACTCAAAGATACCTTCAACAGGCCGATTAATGTTCATTTGTGCGTATTGTATTTATGTAAACAAAATAATAGAAATACATTCTCACAGCAATTAACCAATTTCTTAAATAGTTTAAGCGGCGTGATGTTGACTTGTCCAAATGATAAATATTTATTAGTTGGAGATTTCAATATGAGCAATATTGTATGGTCGGTCCAGGATTCGGCAATGGTTACGTCTGGCTGCGTAGGTAGTGACGAGTGCAGCTTAGTTGATGAACTAAAGACGTTAAATCTTAGTCAATATAACGGGATCCCAAACCAATATGGTAAGATGTTGGATCTGGTCATATCTAATGATGTTGTATCGGTTAGTGAATGCAAAAGTCCCCTCGTGCCTATTGACCCGTACCACATACCGCTGGTTATTTGTATTAAACATAACGTCATTGAGCCTCTGCGGTCGGCCTCGCAAATTAAATGCTTTTATAATAAGGGTGACTATACCTCCATTAATAGCGAATTGTTGGCCTTAAATTGGGAGTATGAGTTTTCTTGTCGGACATTAGGTCAATCTCTTGAATACTTTTATGAGACCTTCAGACGCCTGAGAGCGAAATTTATACCTAGTAAGATAATTAAAACAGATTCTTATCCTGATTGGTACTCGTTGCCACTGAAAAAAGCCTTGAAAGAAAAGTACAAACATTTAAAAAAATATAAATTATATAAAAATAAATATGATTTAATTTCATTTAACATATTGAGGGATAGAGTGCGTAAATTAGAACAGGAATGTTTTGTCACGTACATAAATCATGTTGAGAATAACATCGTACGGAACCCTAAGCAGTTCTGGTCATTCATCAAATCGCGCTCAACCTCCCACGGTTTACCTAGCAGCTTAAAATATGACGGCAAAATGGTCAATACAGGGTCTGATATTTGTAACGCCTTCTCGGATTATTTTTCCACTACTTTCTCAAACTCGAACCGAACAGGCAATTGCCTTCCACCAATTCCTTGTGACGACTCGGCGGCAATCATTAATAGTATTGAGATTAATCCTGATGATATTATAAACTTACTACTCAAACTTGATCCATCTAAGTCAGCCGGCCCGGATGAGCTGCCTGCTCAGTTTTTAATTAATTGCGCGAAATCCCTGGTACAGCCCATTGTCTTGCTCTTCAGACGCTCATTATCTGAGTGTTTCATACCATCTCTATGGAAATCTGCTTTTATTACGCCGGTGCATAAAAAGGGACCTAAAACTGACGTTACCAACTATAGGCCCATTTCTAAATTATGTATACTATCTAAAGTACTCGAAAAAATCGTATATGGACAGGTTTACGATGCCCTTAAAAACTCTTTTAGCCTCAATCAACATGGTTTCCTTCAGCGTAGGTCCACGGTATCCAATCTTGTACTTTTTAATGAATATGTTACTGAAGCTATGGATAGTGGCTTTCAAGTAGACGTTATCTATACTGATTACAGCAAGGCTTTTGACAAAATTGATCACGGTTTGCTGATTTCAAAATTATATAACATAGGAATAAGTGGAGATCTATTGAGGTGGTTCTCATCTTACATAGAGAATAGGTCGCAAGCGGTTGTCTTAAACAATTATATATCAGGGTGGGTCACAGTTCCCAGTGGTGTACCTCAAGGGTCCTTAATCGGACCCCTGTTATTCAACGTGTTTGTTAATGACATAAACAAATGTTTTATTCACTCTAAACTTCTTTGTTTTGCTGATGATATGAAAGTTTTTCTTAGAATAAAGTCCAACCTTGACTCCATATTATTACAGTCGGATCTCAGACGTCTCGACGAGTACTGTCTCTCTAATAGGTTAGATTTGAACCCATCCAAATGCTATGCACTGACTTTCTCCCGCCAGCGCAACTTAATTCCCACTTCTTATACTTTAAAAGGCCACCCTCTCCATAAAGTAATGCACATGAAAGACCTTGGTGTGGTACACGATTCGAAGCTCATTTTCGATAAGCACATAGATAATATTATTGGTGGTGCCCTCAAAGCACTAGGTTTTATAATGCGTAATTAGACTTATTTTACTCAAGCGAAAACATTAAAAGTACTTTATTGTTCATTTGTCAGAAGTAAACTTGAATATGCTTCCCAAATCTGGAACCCTTGTTACAGTAAGTACATTGACAGGATTGAACGTGTCCAGCAAAAATTCGTAAAGTTTTTATGTTTTAAACTGAAATGCAACTATAGTACTTCTAACTATATTAACATATGTAAGAAACACCACCTTATTCCATTGCAAAAACGTCGTGAAATAGCCGATATCACCTATTTTCTAACCATCACCAGTGGCGTTACTGATTGTCCCGAGTTACTTGGGAGCATATCTTTCAATACACCCACTCGTTCTAAATGGCATTATCCCCCCTTATCTCTTAAATCTGCATCATCCAATTACAGACAAAATAGCTTCCTGTTGCGTGCAAGTCGTAGTGTGAATAGCATGACGAAAGAACTAGATATTGACATATTTAACTGTAAGATCCCTTCCGTGAGGCGAAGTCTGACAGCGAGGTGTTTTATTTGAGTGTGATACTTTATTACTGTTCACAGGGCACTTACTGTTAATTTAATGTATTGAATCATTGTAATTCGATATAATCCAAGTGTCCTCGTACTAGCTTAATAATGTCTTGTCTACACGGGCTGTTGTGTCGAGTTAGCACTTAGTTTAAGTTTAGTTATACTGCTTCTGTCCGTGAGTTCCTGTAATTGGCTTTTTTTTCTATCGTAATTCTATTTAATTTATGTAAAGCTGTTGGTTCTGCAAATAAATATAACTATAAATATAAAATATTAAAAAAATATATTGTAACGGAGTATTTGGAGGTCACTGAATCGAAAAATATTTCTTTGGATTTTTTGTATTGTGTGTCGTTTCGGCTTCATCACGCCAAATCAGCTAAACAGATTTCAACTATTTGGTACACGGATAGCTGGGTATCCACAGATGGTTATAGGATACTTTTACCCGACTACGATGACGAAAAATAAGGGGTTATGACTTTTCTCTTCCGCAAACGAAGTTGCGGGCTGCTTCTAGTATGCGATAATAATAAAAAATAACGTTAAATAATCTTCTGCAGTAAATTTAGCATTTGAAACGATTTTCATAGTAAAATATTTTTATTATATCTATATTTTGAACAGTTAATCTGCGGCGTCTTGCTGTAAATATCCATTTTTACGAACTGAACGAACTCTACGTCGGCAGTCGTAATAGCACCTATTGTTTGGCGGTCCCGGGTTCGAATCCCGGCCAGGACAGGTGTTAGTGTGATGAGCACACGAATGTTTGTTCCTGGGTCTTGGAAGTTTTCTAGATATTAAGGTATTATAATTTATCTATACATATACTATGCATATCGTTGCCCAGGACCCATAGTACCTTGGCTTAGTTTGGGACTAGGTCGATTTGTATAAGATCGTCCCTGTGTTATTATTATTATTATATTTCCAAGGATTCATTTGCTTCACGAAGTGTTTGGGATCGCAGTGTCTTTGCCTTGTAATAATTCGTTCATAGGTTTTGGTGTGCCATAGCCAGAATTCTTATTTAAAACCAACTTTAGTTTATTAAAAACACCTTTTCCTTTTACGCTCAAATTTTCAACAGAAATATCGCTGATCGACAGACTTGAACCCTGTAGTTTTTTAATAGCATTTGGAATAGTCATTAAATAATTTATGAAATTCAAGTCACTTCTGATATTGTCATTACCAAATGCTGTTTTGTTTAGGAACACTCTGGCCTTCTGAGGAACTGAATGTATTCAAAACACTTTTCATTCATCATAATGTTTGCTATATGTCGCAGCTTCTATCCAGGCTCCCCATAGAGTTATTGACGGTCGGGGCAGCAAAGGCACTCCGGGAAGCATTTCTTTAAACATTTTTATTCTTTTCTGAGATTTCAAAAGTCTTCTTAACATTGGCGATTAAGGCATCCACATCTAGAAAAAGTTTTCTCACTTGTTGAGCCACTATTCAAACCATGGGTCAAACACGTTACGTGCTGAAAGGAAATATACCTGTTAAATTCCTTCCTGCTTTAACATTAAAGTAGAACTACTTTATTGTGATTATATGGTCAACACCCTATAATTCATCAAGAGCACTTGTTACCGTTTTGGTTATTGTTACATTGTTCGTGGTGTCTAAACGTGTTGAGTGCCAATATTATCATTACGTAACGCCCCTACTATGACATTAGCTATTTGACGACCGTTACCATCCGTGGTTTCGTCAACACCCACGTAAATATGTTCATTTCTAAGCTCATTCCGTATTGTATTTATTTTTTAAACTTCAGTTAAATGTTCTCGCCGCAGTTACCGAACGAACTTTTACAATTTTTCTGAATACCGGTAACACATTTTTCGATAAAATCTTAAAATATCAGATTGTTTACCTGCGTGCATGGTATATTACAGCCCACAACAAATTCACGAGCTTACTACTGAACTCATATTCTTACCCGTATGTGTATTAGACGCAACATGTCGCGTTACACCAAACTTCGATTGGGCGAAGTTAACATTGCACGTGGTGCAAAAAGAAACTGAATCTCGATACTCTATGTCTGCTATATTTTCTATCCACGAGGGCACGAATTCGTAACGAGCTTTTTTCTTGGAGGCAAGTTAATTGACTATTATATCACCATGTGCAAATACTCACAGGAAATTTTGTACATTTGGCGCTTTATATATTTTATTTAACTATTAATGGGCGTAGATAATTTTTACTTTTTTTATGTATGGGGCTGCAATACAATCAGAAATTTTGGCCAATCTGATCAGGTAGGTTTGTTTGTTTTTAATTATTCGTAAGTAGTATGTATGTACGCAAGTTGTTTTATTTTCAGTTTCATAGAAATTTGTATGGGATTATATGGCTTTCTTTTAAACTAGGCTAGGGTCTGGATGTACAGTCAGCGTCACAGAAAAGGTACCCCCTCTGGTAATGTCATGAAACCGTTCAATTTTTTTTAACCTAATACGTAGTAGGTGAGTTGGTCTAGTGGATAGGCAGCCTTACTCGGTAGATGTGAGTAGATGGGTCCCGAGTTCGAACCCTCGATCGGGAAGTAATTTTTGCTTTGTTATTATATAATCTTTTGTTGATTAGTTCGAACCCTCGATCGTGAAGTAATTTTTGCTTCTTTTATTATATATATTTTTATTATTTGATTTTATATTTCAGAAATATTTTTTAAAAGTAGGTATACAAGCAAAGGCCATGCTTGTTACAAAAAAAGTCGTTTATTTAAGCAAATTTAGGAGCATTATGCTATGATCGTATTTTTTTTATTTTCATCAAGTTAATAAAAATATGGTTACCTATTTACTTAGGCTATGAACCGAACTATATTTACTAAATAGTTGGATTACATTTAAGACGTATTACATTGGACAAGAATGTGCTTCCCTATAGATATTTCAGGAAACACAATTGGAGCATTCCACGGAAACGTTATGTAGACACTACTCTTGAATACTTTTGAGAAATAAAGTTAAGAAGCTGATTACCGGTATATGGTAAAATAATAACATTGCTTTAAGATTGATAGTGTTTGTTAGCAGTTAATATCTATTATTGGGGTAAGCGGATATAAGTTAATGTTTTCATGAAATACCCCAATTACAATATTCATTTACTAAAACTGTGACCATTAATAATTGTGCCTGTGAATCACTGAGAAAGAAACAACATGCTTAACTAATATACTATAGCAATTTACATCTTTCTCTTTTATCACAGTTTCCGATAACCCTTTTAACACAACATTAAAAAACAATACATATGTGAGGTCAGATGGTGGTATGATTAACTACGAAATAATAATATTAGGAGATATTAAAATATGCTCATTTGTTCCTATGCCGTTTTAGATTACATCATCTATCTCCTAATTTGCTTAATTTGATAAATAAGATTGTTTGTTAGTAACGGGGAGGATGGCCGTCACTATCTATCACTTCTTGAAGACGACTTTTCATGCTGGCAACCATATTGAAACATGCATCACTATTTCGCATCAGTTCCCAAGTTTTGTTTACCTCATCATCCAAATTCTTTTTTGACCTTATTTCACTGGAGTCCCAATTTAAAACCATCTGACCCCACAAGTTTTCTATAGGATTTAGGTCCGGACTTTTTGCCGGCCAGTCAAATACCCTTATTTTGTTTTGGGAAGATAGCCAATCTTTAACGACTCCGGACCGATGCACTGATGAATTATCCTGAACCAGATAAATTTGGCCTTCAGGACTACACGGACTGACGGAAGCATTACGTCTTTCAACACATCTAGATATCGCTTGCTGTCCATGCGGCCGCCTATTTCCACTAGCTCGCCTGGGCCCTTTGAAGACATCCATCCCCAGTAACCTGTAAACAGTTAACTTTTTAAAACCTGTTGCGACATGTGATCTAAGTAAATAAATTTCAAAAGAATAAAAATAAACGCCGTGAAAATAATTTAAAGAGGTAAGTTTATTACTTACCTAGTGTTAATCGCCCGCTGGTTCTGAGGTCTAATACGTTGTTAGGGTTAAACCTCTCCCCACTTCTTCTCCATAAAATTTGTCGGCCATCCTTATCCAACTTAAAGCACTTTTCGTCGGTAAAAATAACTATTTCGTTTTCCCAATCGAAATTTAAATAACGAGTAGCAAAGCTTAGTCTGTTGGTGCGGTGATCGTCAGTAAGCTTAATTTTTCTGGCCAGTTTATAATTATGAATATTCGCCGCGTGTAGGTGTCTTCGAACTGTGCTAAGGGACACTCCAAAATCTTCAGCACTTGAGCGTGTAGATTTGAAGGTTGCCGCTGAGTGAACTTGCACATATTACGGTGTCGCTCGGATTCGTCGGTGTAAGCAAATGGGCGAGAGCCTTGGCGATCACATTTCACATCACCCGTCGCTTGATACCTTTGTATCCATCTACGAACTGTTTTTCTCTGTATATATTAAAATAATAGTATCAGAAATAATATAAAAAAAGTGATTTGTAAGTAACTTGGAACAGTAAATATATAAGTGTATAATCTTACCGATATGCCCATATCTCGTGCTATTTTTTTTTATAGGTTGTTCCTGTTCCCAGAGAACAACAATTTTAGCCTTCAAAAAAGTTGTTAAGCGAACCATAATAAAAACTTTTCGAAAACTTGATAAATCGGATAATATCACGACGTGGAATATATTCACACAAGCGGACCGGCACAATCGTAACGATTTGTAATGATATAAAGTTACCCTCAACCACCGTTTTGTATATGAGCCGAAGAATCCAAGTAATTTATTCTAATTTCAACATTAAGTTGCAGTTCAATACAGCACTCCTCGATAGTTTCAAATTACATTACGGCAACAATCGGCAATAAACAAACGATCGTCTATACGCATTAGCTAGACAGGGATGCAAGAATGAAGTAAATATCTACTACACAGATAAGTTTTAAACAGCTGATTCTTAATTTCACTCAATGACGTAGTGTCTCGATAGCCGCAAGCGGCTAACAAAACGGCTGAGGTAACGAACAGCCAGAGTTTGAACCAGGGTTCGATTCCCGGCTTTGGAGTTTGGTAAAAACAAATTCAACAAAAATTATATGTAAGGTCCTAGGTAAACTGATCTTTTATTGTAAAACTTGATACTCGGCGTGCAAGTGTTCGGCATGCAAAAGTTAATGTTTTAAAACTAGGAGGTTCCTTTTCTCTGAAGCTGACTGTACTATTTTAGTGTCGCTTCGCGAAGCTAATATGACGCACTTTTTGAGCAGAAGTGAAAAGTTTATTTGACAACTAACTGTAGGAACAATAAATATATACTGGTAACGCCACCGACTGTAATCTCTCTAATGTACTTGTTCAGATTGTTCTTGATCACTGAAATAAACCCTTAATACTTCACAAATAAAATAATTCGAGGGGCACACCGAAATGATCGGGAATTAAGTACTTTAGACCGAGTTAGAATAACCTTTTTTTCACATGCGAACTGGCCTCTTACAATCGTAATGGGAATTTCACAAGTCTATAATCAAAATTGAGCTCACCTGTGAATATTTTCGTGCCATAATTTATCAAAACTTTCGCCGAGGTTTATCTCAAGAAGAATGTCTTAATGAGCTTGTTTCTATATAGTAATATTGAAGCAGCTAGTCAGACGACAATATATCGTTGGTATGTGGAGTTCCGAAGAGGTCGTGCCTCTTAGTACCGAGTCGCAGTTGTGCAAAAATAATACAAGATGACAGACATGTGACACACGAGCAGATCCGGGCAACTATAGGTATTAGAATGACTGCAACCCAGATTCTAGTCGTACATCTGGGACGGGCGACATGAATCTGTGTGGATACTCTTTTTTTTTTTATAAAACCGTACCTTGTTTTTAAAACCTTGACGCTGGCAAAATTGTCCTATGGGACAGAAGCCATTAAAACATAAAAATATAATAGAATAGACTGCAACCCAAACTAATATACATAATGAGTTGGATTATTTATCTAAAGAGCAAAAGGCGGCTCGTGTTGATTGGTGCCGGTCAACTCTGCAACTCTTCAACGTTGGGAAGTCAAAAGCCGTGGTTCGTTCCAGGTGACGAATCGTGGATTTATTCGTATAAGCCTGAAAGAAAACAACAATCGGCAGTTTGGGTCTTCGAATACGAGCTAACGAAAGTTGTGCATTCCCGTAGCGTATCTAAGAAAATGTTCGCATCCTTTGTTTCGAAAAAAGGACATGGAGCCACAGTTTCCTTACAGGAACGAAGCACAGTTAGTTACACTTCAGTTTGTTTGCCAGAAATGATCGCTGAACTTTGCAGAGTCAACCCGACACGTCGCATCATCTTACATCATGATAATGCGAGCTCTAAGATTGTTGCACCAGGAAAACGTCGAGTTAAGAGTCCCCGGTAAGCTCGGCCGAATTACACCATCCCATACAAACGGAGTTACGTTCTGATCTTAAAACTACGTGTTGGATTGTAACGAAACTTTGCATATACAATGACATGAGGTATATCTAGATATACCATGCCTGTAATTAGTTTATGTCTCCAGTTTATAAAACAAACGAAATACAGCAAAAACAAGTTTTATATGAAAACTTAAATTCGCTGTATTTTTTACTGTGGTATCTGAAGCAACATAAACATGCATATACCTTAACTTATTCTGCGTACAAAGATTCAGAGCAAACTAGCTAGTCGTTTAAAAATGAGAGCGTAACTACGTTTATATGGAGAACCGAGCTTACCGGGGACTCTTAATGACTCATCGTCCATACAGTCCTGCTCTAAGTCCAAACGATTTTTCTACGTCCCCTAGAACTAAAGATGTATTGCGTGTTCAGCGGTTTGAACACCGAGAAGACCGTAGAAGCGGACAAATCGACCATTTTGAAAGCGTCTACTTCAGACTGGAATTATTGCTTTAATTACTGGTTCGAAAGAATGCACAATGAAAGTGCATTAATTGCAGGGGGGAATACTTTGAAAAACAATAAAATATATTTTAAGTATAAACTGCAAATGCGGTTTGCCCTTCGTAGTTCTCTAAAGCTTCATTAAATTTTATTTGAAGACTTTATTTTATTCAAATCTGACAATTATATTTACGGAAATTGAAATGGTGTTTTAATGCTGTTTTTTCCTTTTCAGATATTCCACTCTGTTAGAATCAATAAGAATTTAAAGGTTGCGCTCGAATCTGTGATCGCACTGGAAGATACATCAGTGATACTGGACATTTTGAATGTGATGGCGCATAAACCGTAAGTTTTCTCGACACCTTAAACTGTTACCTATGTATACAATAAAAATAAACAAGTTATTAGTGGTTTTTATTTTTTCAGGTCACTGTGGAATTTAGATATTTGCCTTTTGATGCTACCTAAAATATACGAGTTACTGCAGAGCAAATACGAATCGTAAGTGTATGACGTCTCCATTTCATATATGTATTTATACAGAAGAATTATTTTTAACAATTGAAACCGTATTTTGCATCTCCTGCCAAATTTGATGTCACTAAATTGCCTCGTAGTCATAGAGAGTGAGCTGCAAAGTCCGAGAACGGAATCGTGAATTGTAACTTCTCTTACTCAAATCTCACGTATTAGCCTGACAAGTGCCGATACGATCCTGGGATCGTGTCGCTACAAACAGTTTAATGTGAATCGGCTTCATCATCTATGAAAGTGGTAAAAAGTGAAACATAAGTTAAGTGAAATAGTACATTTCGATGCTTGTGCGGAAAGTGTGTCATTACTTCACGAGTACCGAGATATCGACGAGTGAAAAATAACATTTCCGCACATATATCGAACGACGTTTTTTAATACAGTTGCGAAAAAATAAGAAAGACAACAATTACAATATCGAATGTTGCCTTTGGAAACTTAAAATATGCTTGCAGTGAAAAAGGCCTCTTCTGTGACAGGCGTTTCGGCAGCTATTCCGTTCCATTCAGACAACTTATTAAGACCGGTTTTTCAATATTAAAAATAAACATGTTATAATGATGAAAAGGTAAGTAATAAAATATGAAATATGTATAATTTTCGTATTCTTACATTAATAGTAGGTTTTTATGTTAATTACGACGTTTAAAGGAAACTAACATTAACACTCATCAATAAGTAGTCATCAATTGGAACAAGTATAAATTTAATAAATTGGAAAAGTGAAAAGCACTAGTTCGCGATAACCAACTTTCCGCACGCTAAACAGCTACGTAAATAAAGAAGCACTTTTTGAACAACTGTATTAAAAAAACTATTTGCAGCTCATTGAAAAGAAAAATATTTTATGTTTAGTATGTTTGTATGTTTCATTGTGGCTTCATCACGCCAAAACGGATTTCAGCTATTTTTGGAACACGGGTAGCGTATCCCCAGATGGTTATAGGATGGTTTTTTCTCGACTACACTGAAGTAAAAGAGAGGGTTATGATCTTTTTCTCCTCTGGTTGTGATTTTTTTCTGCCCAGTTGCGAACGGGCACCTTCTAGTAAGGACCGTATCATTAATTAATTATGGAAACAACTTTACTTAAAGTATTTTTAGATTAAAATTGGACATGCATTTAATTAGTGCCTTGGCAGTGTACATACGTGTTTAATACTGGGAGTTTCAAGTGGAGCATCAGGTTTACCCGAAATCTACCCAATTCATCCGAGTAACGATAACGAATGTGGACACATACTAAGAGAAGATGTACTGTTTGGGAACTAGACGACGTTGCACTAAAAAAACATACTACATAAATCGCAATTACACATGATTCGTAAAGTAAAACATCTCTGCATGGTCTAATTATTATTTTTGTTTAAAAATAATGGTATGGATCAGTGCACGGTGGCCATTTTGAGAATATGGCATATATTACTCATTACAACTCCGACTTTGACATCGAATATATCTATCAAGGAGCGTTTCTATCGAGATGCTATAGTTCGACTCCATGACTGTCCATGGTACTTTGGACTAATGCTGATACCTTAGGCAGGTCTTACTTCTCCCGGTTTCACCAGAAGTTGATGGGAACCCAAAACATTATGTAAAAAGTAGCTTATACGTAAAAGTTTAAATCGATCACATTTATTCTAAGGATGCTCAATTGGGCAATCATGAACAGGCCACTTAGGTAACATGTTTTGACAGCATATTAACCTGTTGTATTTCAAAATTGCATAGTTGTCGCTGAAATAGTCTCAAGTTAAGTTCAATAGGCCTGTCCGTACTATTTTCTGGGCGATTTTGAAAGGCATCATAAAGTTTCTAATGAAATGGTTAAAAACACTTCCAGATTATACCTTCAGAACATTGTGGTTCAAAATAATAAGCATCTCTACAGTCAGAATAGGTTTTTTCTGGTTCCATAATGAACGAGACGGTCCTTAAGTGTATATTTCTGTATGACTAGTTACATGCAATGCGGCTGCAACGCTCTTCGGCTGATCGTACGCAACTTCTCCTCCGTGGTGCGCGCGAACGTGTCGGCGCCTGTCCGGACGCTGGGTGTCGACATCCCTCGCGAGGAGCGCTACGCCAAATGCGCTGCCATCCATCGGCTGCTGCTTGACGTCCGGGCTTTCCTTCTCAAACGGCAGACACTCCAGGGTCGTCTGGGAGCCGCCTTCCGAGATCTCCATACGTTGATGCAACAGGGACTCGACTGACCACATGCTCACCCGTCGCAAACACGCACTTATTATTAGAGATAGGTAATGTAAAAGTCTGGTTGGACGACCATTCGCGCTCATGTAGCGTTGAAAAAACCGGAAAAAAAATGTATTTTTCAGAAATTTTTTGGGGATTTTTAAGAAAAACACGAATAAATCAATACATTTTATTTATTTTTAATCACTCATCCATTCAATCATTTCACACAATCATTTTTCTTACGTAACCGTTTCTTCTTCAATGAAGTTTTGGTGGCATATGGGCACTTTACACAAGCAATTAGATGCTCCGTTAGCCATGTAGCATTAGGTAATGCGTACTCTTTTGAGTAAAATGAACATTTGGATTTTTTTGCTATCCCTCTCGATTGTTCCTACGCACCGCTGTTTGGACGCGGCATTTTTACTAAATAGAATAATAATAATGATTGTTATCAATACCAATCCCACTACAAATATATCAGTCTATGTTTAGCTTTGAATTAGAAATGAATATTGTCGATAAGATATGATAAAATGTCTTTATGAGTAGCACTTATTTCTGATCGCTAATTACAATGTCACAGTACCCGCCAGCATTAAATAAAAGCAGAAACTTTCGTGATTTTTTTCTATAAATGTCTGAAAAAACTGGTTTCCGGACTTTATCAACGCTACTCTCATGTCTTTTTAAAACTTATATTGTCGCGATACGCCTAGCCCTTCTACTCGCGGAATCGGGTAGAAAGTCAATCTGCTCCAGCCGCAGGACTGACCAAAACGCTTTTATCATCGCAACCATAGTTGTTATTAGAGATTTTTATAATCATTTCTCACTAAGGTTTCTTGGCTCTAAAGTCCTAGATTACATTAGATTTGTGGATTTAATTTTTAATTCTTACTATACGTTATCACTAATGATAAAAAAGTAAACGATAAGGCGCTATAATGTTGAACTACACAAAAGCATGCACAGTAGCACTCGTTTTATGATGCATTAAGATAAAACGTGGTTACATATAACTTAAAGCGACATAGACATCCATGAATGGTGGTGCAAGTGAGCATACTGAGGCCTTTTAGAATAAATAGTCAGACACCTAGGTATAGTTATAAATAAGCAGAGTTTAATCACTACTTTAGTCAGAGCTTCATATAACAACTACATACTACCTTTGCTTATGCGTTATTGGTCTAAAAGCTGGTCGATTTTATAAATAACAAATGGAATGTTCAAGTTTCATTGTGATGATAAAAAATAACGGATGCATACACATAAATGTGAATTGTAATGAAAGGCAGCAATTCCTTGCACCTGATTGATGGTGCTGGCTTGAATAACTCAATGATTGAAATAATTTGTTTGGCCATATAGTTGACTGGTAGAGCGTATCTTTCGGCATTAAGGCCAATGTTTGTACTTTTTTGTTTTGTGCAATTAATTTTAACTAAATAAATAAACTCTTAGTAACCATATGGTTAAAGCAGCAGTTTAAAACCTTATTTTTCAGATAGAACCTTTAACACTTACATAGAGGAATAACTTCCTATAATTTTAAAATATTCCTAGCAGTGATGTGTACGTTAAAAGTATTCTTGATAATAATGAATATAGAAGTAGAGTTCATTATATATTTTTATTAGGCATTGAAATGTATCATGTTATCCATATTTTGTCTATACTGCAGTTTGCAAAAGGTGTATACTGTATGTAAATAAGACATCTGTAATTGGTGGGAGACAACTGGAGTCATGAAATCTGGCCCCTTTATTCAGATACTTGCCATGTAAAAGGGCTAAATTCTATGTTCATTGTTATATAATTAAGTCTTAAATATTAACATTGTTACTCAAATTCCGTCCTTTAGCTATGATACCCCTTTAATTACTAATATCTTGTTTGAACGAAAAGTAAATAAAATATGACTAAGAATTTCATTATGCTTTAACTTTATATATTAGTTACCCTAATTTGTTTTTTTTTTATTATTATAAATTTCTTTTCAATTGCTGTTGAAAAGGTGTAAAAAAATAATGATAATACAATAGGGTACTTGACTGACACATCCTATTCTATATATATCCTCTACAAAATAGCATTTACAGATTGACTCTGATCATAAAAAAAAACATACCCTGAAAATTTGCTTTTGATCACACCGGTCCCACATGATCCCACTGGTGGTGCTAATGGCAGCCAACGTGTTAAGGTATAAGCATGACATAATTTATGATGACTACTGGAAAGTACCCTATTAAATGTCAAGTTGACTCTCCTTCCATCCCTCCTCCTCCAACGTCATAAACAGTTTTGCTATTAGTTTACGATTTATATATCAATGATACAATAAAACTAATAGTTTTGAGGTAGCAGTTGTTAACTGTGCATCCCCCAACCTCATGTCTGCATTGAGTTGAATAACTAATTAGGTGACTACACTATCACATTCCCCATACATTAAAGAAGCAAATAGTTTTGGGCAAAACTGTGTAAATTATCAGATTTGTAATAATAATAATGAGTAAATGTGACGCAATGTGGTACTTAATGTAAACTGCCAGAATATTGTTTTCACGAAAACCTGGTGCATCAAAATAAATGTTAAATTGCATTTGACTTATTTATGTATTTCTAGTAAAGCCAGATCATATAGTATACTACTCAAAACAAAATATGGGCCACTTTTGCGCAGTGAATTTCTGTTCAGTTTTTGTGGTTACAATAAACTAATAATATCTCAATTAAAACAAGTAAAATAACTGACTATTTAATTAATTGATTATTAGCCTATACAAAAACAAAAGCTTCTTAAGCTGGAGACTGTAAAATACATTTTATTAACTAATATACATTTACATGTTACGATCAAAATTCTTGGTGGCACCTATATTGTTTTGAGCAGTATATATATTCATAGAATGGCTGTACTGTTTATTATTATGTGCATGTTTTTATTTAGGTTACAACTGGACATCAAATGGTAATCAAATAGACTGAATAATCATGTAAAAAGTGTAAGAAATAAATATAATAACTATATGAAATAAAAACCAGATTAATTATCTTTTTGTTTATCAATTTATTCCATATTCAAAATTGACAATGTTGTATAACAAAATATTCCTTCACACAATATCATTTACAAAATGTGTAACAGCTGGCTAATTGTTTTAATTGCTTTATAAGGTCATTATTTATACTTGTTTTTCAACTCACATCACTTGTGGGCACATTGTTTCTGTAGTGTACACATTTTTGTGGCATTTTTTGGTAGAGATTTTAAGATCTGAACACTACAAAAAGGTGTCTACAAAAGTGATTTGGAACTAACATTCAAATAATCGCCATATATGATAAATTATACCAAATTGACTTGAAAAGGAAAAGTTACAAAGCAACAACATGGGATTTAACACCACCATATTGTTCAGTAACTTTATCCTTTTCAATATAGACATTGTATGTATAGAAAGTATAGTATGACTATTCAGAGTCAACAATTGTAGTCCAAGAGGTATTTCTCTTATTAAACTTTTTCTGTTTTGTCTGATTTGTATTCCAAGTTTTGGCCACTTTGTTGGGTCCATCACATTTCTTCATCTTTTTAGGTGTATGAACAGGTTTTTCATTTGATGTTCTCTTCCTTTTGTGGAAAGCTTCCATTTTCTTGGCTAATATCTCATCAGAAACGTCTTTCTCCATTTCACCATCATCACTATCTTCCTTTTGATCACCCACCATAAGACGCTCAATCTCAGGGTTCATTCCTTTAAATGATAATCTTCCTTCTAACAAATCCTCACAAAATATGAAACTTGACTCTGATACATAATTACCAGAGGCGGTACGCATCTCGTTCGTGATAATATTGGAATATAAATTTTCGTGGCCTTCAGTATTTTCTATTTCTTTTTCTATTCGTTCTTTAGTCTTTCTCATAAATTTCATGTCTAACACAGATTTCGGCAATTGCAGTTTTTTCTTAGATTTATCCATGTTTCGGGAAAGGAAATGGAGTACCCTCGTTAAGTAATGAAATTCTGGGTGTAGAAGATTTAGACAGCCAATTACCTTATTTAAATGTTTTGCTGAGTATGCTTGTTATTGTAAATCGATCAATGAGATACTTGAAACAAAAATAAGTATAAGAGGGTCTTTAATTAATAATTTTATAAGGTAATTTGTAACTGAATTAGAGTAAAACATCAGTAACCACGTTTCTCGTCAGGGTGTTTGATTCATGTCATGAATTATTAATGACATGAAGTGTCAGTGTCACTGTCAAATCAACGAGTTTGCTATAGCTAGGATCCGAGATCAATCTGCCTTATTATTCTAGTAATATGGTTTCGAGTAAAAGTAGTTTCTGCAAAATTTTCAATGAGTGCTATATTTTTATTTTTTCTTGCCTCGATCGAAGGTCGTAGATAGCATCGAGAGACGATAATTTATATGTTGATCATCTGAGAACGGCACTCAAAACTTCGGAGTAGCCCCTCTGCAGGGACCAAATCATCTGTAAGCCGACGAACAATTAATGTTAAAGAATTTTTGAGACTATTGAAAATATTTTAACGCTGTTCCACTACATCGATTCTTTTCATTGGACATTGTTATGAGATAGATTACCGATCAAAAATGTAATAAAGTAGGTGGCAGTATGCAGTATGTCCTATGGTCTTAGCCTTACGGAGAGACGAAAGAAAAAAAAAGTAATGATTGAAGTAATAAACATCATGCTCATGCTTTAACCTAATAGTTTAAAAATAAAAATATTTAATACATTGTGTGATTTAATTCGTGTTTAAGAATGCAAGTACTTGAAATAGATAATGTTAAGATTTTTAATCTTAGCGCTGGAAAATCGCTCCCCGATGTAAGTGTAGTTTTTCAATTACTGTTTAATGGAAACTATCAATCGTGTTATTTAATTTTACACGTTTTTGTGTTATTTCCAGTGGTTAACAGAAAGAAAAAAGCGAGCATTATTAAAAAAGAATGTAGATTTAAGAAGGAGAATAGAGCTCATCCAGGAGTTTGATATGCCGGGAGTCAGTACCAGTATAAGGGCATCTAAAGATGGACAATATATAATGGCAACAGGCATTTACAAACCAAGAATAAAATGTTTTGATGTTAACAATTTATCTCTTAAATTTGAGCGCTGCCTTGATTCTGAAGTGGTCACATTTGAAATACTGAGTGATGATTACACAAAGGTAAGTTTATTCACTGTTGTAGATGTCTATCCTTTTTCTGTGTCAATCATACTTACTTACGAGGGGCGTTCAATAAATTCTCGGTATCAGTGTAAAAATGTGAAGTATTTCATATTATATATATTTTTGTAATAATTTGGCTCTATCCTATTTTGTATGCGTACATATTATATTAAAATATTTTTATTTATATTCTCAAGGAAAAAAAAGTTTTTAAGGGAGAAATTTGCCTTACCTTTTGCTTCAGCGGTGGTGCACCGAATTTTTTAGGGACTTTTCAGTTTCAGAAAATAGGAAATATTAGTCAAGCATTTTGGCTATGTTGCATGTAAGTTGACTTATTGATTAGAAGTTGCGGCCCTGAGCATCAGACATGGTAATCTGAAGTATTGCCTAAAGAAAAGGTCATAAAATTGATGTATTTGTTTTCTTCGTATTTTCTTTTACCAGATTTTTTAGTTTCACGGATTAAATTGTATCACTCTTCCTTAGTATTTATATATCCATATATTTTTTTAAATATAATTTTCTTTTTGCGGTCAGAAAAACTACTTAGAATTTTGACAAGTGACCCGTTCTTTGAAAATGTAATTGCATGAGTCTTATTATTTTTTTGAGTCACCACAATAAGTCAATCTTGCACTTTCGGAATCAACTTTCTCAATTACTGTACCAAGATTTTGCTCACTTCATCCTAAACAATAATCAAAACAGGCTCCCATTTTACTGACGTCGTTACACATTTCATACTGTCATCTTTGTTTAGCTATTACATAAAGGCAAATTAATGATATCCTTTTTTTAGTTGCTTATTTTATTAATGAATAGTGATATCATATGACCCATCATCAATCATTATGATGATAATACTGGACCATACCCAGAATATATTGAACGCCCCTTGTACCTGTCCTTACCAGCCGATTGTGAAATAAATCAGTAAGTCAATTAACACATCCTTAATTGTTCTCTATCTTCTTACCAATATTTTTAATGCCTATTGATTCTTAATTCAGGTTTTGATCATTTACTATGTTTAAGGCATCAAACAATATTTGCAAGCCATTTACATGTTCACGAATCGGCAATATGCTGCTCTTATTAACAAATTTTGATACATACTAAATGTGGACAGCTGTGTTTTATTTCTGAATACAGTCAAAATGTTATGTCTGATAGTTGTTATAAGCAATATATATTGATTTGATTGCCCATACATGAGTCACTGCATCAGATTCATGTACAAAGTAATGCATTGTACTAATCTAGTTTAATTTAATTTAATGAAATTTACTTTTAACGTTATTGTGGACCCGTGTTGTCTTATGAATAAATGAATTATTATTATTATATACACAAGTAATTATATTAATAGTCATATGTACGTTTGTAATGTGGGTATAGGTTATGCATACGAACTTGTTTTCAAATAAAATTCAGGAAAAAATAAAATTATCTCTATTCTTCCAAATCAATGATATTTTAGTGTGTGACTTCACATTCCTTTGCAATTTCGCTATTTGACTCGCCATTTGCTAATCTCCATGTAATATGTGATTTTTCTTCAATATTAAACACTTTCCTCTTTATTTGTGACATTTTAACGCGTAAACACATGATCTAAACCAAAACTTATGAAATCAACCTGTCATTGACGCTGTCAACTATGGCACTAAATAAGTTGAAACATGCAAGGTCAAGGGCCCAAGAGGTTTGGATAAGGTAGGAGAATAATAATACAAAAGTCAAAATATTCCTTCATAGATTAATTTAAGGTTGAAGATATTCATATTGTTTTATTTTGCTGGAACAAGTAAACAGTTGGTTGTTATAGCCAATAAATATCGATAAAGTTTTGTCATTTCAAGCAATATGGAGCTGTATACGATATAGGTGGTATGTTTACTTATTAGTTTATATAAAGATTCGGCCGGGACCTTGCCATTCCGTTGTTATAAACGATCTTTCGTTACATTTGGTTTCAATTGTATATATATATATATATATGTTTTTTAATGGACAAGAAGAAATTTATAACATAAACAAGATTTGATGTTCCTGTGCAATCCCAAATTAATATAATTAAAAATATGTTTGACATAATTTTTAGCTAATTTGGTTATACTACATAAGCATATATAGATTCAGGTTTTACTTTGTGGCATTCCAAGCAAGTGCATATCCAGTGATGGGACCATGGTGGGCATGGCCCCATCCTTATTTGAGGAATGCAATATATCTAAATGTCCCTGGCTCGCACTTGACTGATTTATAGGTAGCCTTAACCACAACTTTTTTCGAAGGCTAGATCCGCACTTCCAAAGAAACTATAATCCTTTAATACTACCATACAACTATATTAATTTTAAGTGTATTTGTTATCTTGATTTCAGATTGTCTTCTTGCAATGTGATAGATATGTGGAATTCCATGTTGGACATGGTCGTCATTACAGATTGAGAGTCCCAAAATTTGGCAGAGATATTGCATATCATAAGCCATCCTGTGACCTTTTTGTTGTTGGAGCTTCATCTGTAAGTAAAGATGGGTAACTACCATATACCCAATGTTAGGTATTCACCAGTTGCATGGCGTTCATATAATTCTTATTGGTAAAGGCTTATTAGGCTATAACCACCTTTTTCTTTAATTTTTCCGGATGCCACACTTCTGATATTTACCCCTGTCAATCCTGATATTTATTGATTCCCACTTCTAAGTTGTATGTCTATAGTTGTTTCTGGGCTAAATATATTCCTCAATTAATTAATTATAGCAACATTTAACAAAAGCATATTTCATGTTACTTAGTAATTTATATAATATTTAAATCACTGGTTTTAATTGCTTGGTTAAGAATGGTAACAAACCCGGCATATAAGGTGGTAATATAAGATTATAGAGTAATTTATATTTAAATAATTCTAGAAAAAATACACTTCATAAAACACAATGGCTTCTCAGCATTCCTTTGTTGGCATTACAATATTGAGTAGCTTATTTGCTCTTAAGTAACATCTATACGTGGCGATTGCATCTAAATCTATTCAAATTAACAGATTTACAGACCAACACAAATCTAAAAATCGTCAATATGTATTCCATTACAAATGCCACAAATTCTGTTATTAAAAAAATTGTTTACCCCCTCTGTAGACTTATTACCAGTCATCGGATAATCGGATAGATATTTACCTAAACTTTGGCGGAGGCGTCTATGTTGAACGGTATGGAGACGGACTCAATTTAAGATTCATAATAAACTTCTAAATGTTTTATGAAGAACAATTTTTGTTTTATTATTCTCTTATGTCACAAATACCTTGAAATTAAATCAATTCACACCGTGGTTACAACAAATACTTACATAGTATATAAATACTTACAAATACAATATTACATTACCTACATATGCATAACAACATACGTCCTTACCAAAATAGTCATAAATTAAACATGTTTGTGTATTTTTACCTCCTCATGTCGTTTTATGCAATCCCGGAACTTATATTATAAAAATAATTTAATTAAGAACTCTACTCCATATTTACCCAACTTTTACCGGGTTTTTGGCAACTTTACGTAAATATCTATCAGATTATCCGATGCCTGCTTATTACAAACTTGAATTGGCATGTCTAAAATAAAAAGTATCTACCATGCATTTGGGTACACATGTGCATTCAGGTAAATACCTGGGTGGGTAAATTGGCTAAATACCGGCGCCCCATCTCTATCTGTAAGTGATTTTTTAACCAAGTGCACCTTTTGTACAATGAATTGTCTCTTGTCCAATAAAGTTTAAATCAATCTCAAACAATAATTACTAGTGGCGTGGCAGGAAAAGTATCCTTTGATGAAACAGCACATTTAAACTTGGTTTTTCTTCTAAAGCAATACAAATCAATAGGAATAACATTTTATGAAATGCCACACCACTGATAATAAGTAATATACATGTATTACATGTTCAAAATACCTGATAATATAATATCCTGCATACTAAATCTGTTTTTTTTTTACATTTTAGGAAATTTACAGATTAAACTTAGAAGTTGGTCAGTTCATGGCACCATATGTTACAAAAGCACATGAAATAAATTGTTCAGCTGTAAGTGAGGATCATGGCTTGCTTGTTGTGGGTACGGAGAGTGGTCATGTCGAGGCCTGGGATCCACGGACAAAGTCCAGGCAGGGTATACTAGACTGCGCCTTACATTGCACAGACTCTGAATACAGGTATATCTATCTTGACTATTTTGTATTAATATAAAGTGGCTTTAACTATTTCAACACTGTTTTTTACAAATAACGCCCTTGGTGGGTTCATTCTGCTTAGGAATTGGGAAGCTTATCACTGAAAGTGTTAATAAGAAACAATTTACATTAAATGCCAAAAAAAGATAACCATATTTGCCAGGCCCAGTGCCATAAAAATATATATAGGGTTAGAAATGTGTTATTTCTATTTAAGAAGTTCTTTAAATTTCTAATATTTGTAGATAATACTGATATTTAATAGATTTTAACAGTAACTCACTAATGTAGTGATTTGTAAGTTTCTTGTATGTATGCATCTTCTGCTACTATGATACTTAGTTGAAATTGGAGTTATAATTATATAAGTATTTCTCAGGAATGAAACTCTACCTGTGATCACATCCATCAAGTTTGATGGCCCGCTTAGAATGGGAGTTGGCACTAGCACCGGCCATGTGCTTCTGTACGACATGAGGTCGAGCAAACCTCTTATAGTAAAGGATCACATGAACGGCCTTCCTATAAAAAATATATTGTTCCATGAAACAAAGGAATTTGTTTATTCAATGGATTCTACTGTAGTGAAAATATGGGATAAAAATACTGTAAGTAATGTTAATTTGTAATGTACGAATCTCGACTTTGAATCTGATAATTGATAATTATGCCGTATGAGTTGGTATAGCAGACAGCTTAAAATGTGAAGAAAAAAACGAATTTTCTTGAAATCATAATAATATCTAAACTTTACAGAGACTTGTAGCATAATAGCACAAACCTACTATATGATCAATGATCACGATAAATTGATGTTTTTTAATCCATACTAATATTATAAATGCGAAAGTCTGTCGGTCTGTCTGTCTGTCTGTCTGTCTGTCTGTTACCTCTTCACGCTTAAACCGCTGAACCGATTTGGATGAAATTTGGTATGGAGATAGTTTGAGTCCCGGGGAAGGACATAGGCTACTTTTTATCCCGGAAAAATACCCTTATCCGCGATAAACGAATTTAAGGCGGACGAAGTCGCGGGCAGAAGCTAGGATACCTATAAGGTGTTGATCTAAATTTAAATTATTCATTTTCTAACAGGGTAAACAGTATACAAGTATTGAATCATCAGCGGACTTTAATGATCTTTGTGTCATTCCCAACACTGGTCTCACCATGATGGCTGTGGAAGACCAGAAGATGCAAGTTTACTACATCCCTTCACTAGGTAGGTAAAATAGAATACGTTATTTTGAATACATGAGAATATATATGTATATATATTAAACATCTACTATTTGCTTGAGAATAAGGGCCCCTGTCATTTGTTCCAGCGTCCATAAGTATGATATTAACGACAAACTCCCTAAAGCGTCGAAATCACTCGGCTTTAGTTGGTTTAGCTTATCTTCTATACGATGATACACTATATAGCATTACATCCACTCTCAATAACGATAACAATTAAACAATAAAAAGTACTTTTTAAGTTGCGAAAGTTAGTAAAAACTGCGCAGCTGTGTACGTTATTTTGTTGTTTTTTATTATCCTAGCCTTTAACAAACTCGACTGTCGGCATCATACATACCGAACTTTCTCAGGAATCCGTTCTTTTGTTTACAAATTGGGATTGCTTGCACGTGTAGACTGTTGTTAGTAGGAGTCATGGATTACTGATGCAGCCAAAGACGTAGGACTAAAATAACATTTTATATTACTAACACTGGTCTGAAATTAACTTGTTATTGTTCTAATACAGATTTTTCTTCTTTCCATTTAACGACAACTCTCTAAAACGCCAAAATATCACAGTCCCTTGAGTGTCGTTATATAGAGTTTACACTGTTTGACGACCGGTTTGGCTCAGTGGGAGTAACGTTGCCTGCGAAGCTGAGGTCCTGGGTTCAAATCCCGGTAAGGGCAAATATTTGTGTGATGAGCATGAATATTTGTTCCTGAGTCTTGGGTGTTTTCTATGTATATAAGTAATATATCTATTAAATATATCGTCGTCTAGTACCCATAACACAAGCCTTATTGAGCTTACCATGGGACTTGTTCGATTTGTGTAAAAATTGTCCTGTAATATTTATTTTTATTTTTTATTTACTGTATTTCAGAAATGGTAAAATACTACGCTTTTTTCAAATTATTTCTTGTTAATACACATTATTATCCTGGCTTCCCATTACGAAATTTCAGATGAAGATAATACATTTTATCCATAATATGATATTTTAGTGTTGAATCAATTTTGCACCAACTTCTGTCAGTAAAGATTAGTAAAATTAATAGCAGAATACCAACATTTGGCTCAACTTTGTTTGTCTTGATGCCTGTTGTGTATCCATCTGTGCATTTTAATTCATTGATTACATTGTACCATTTAAATTTATGAATTGCACCCACTACTATTTTGAATCCAAAATTACAAATATTCCTCTTTTTGCCTTAGCCGGAACTTTATTTTTTTCATAAGCAAAGCCAATTTTAATAATCTATCTAAAATAGTAAATTACATCATCTTTAAACTGAGGTATCAATTGCTTAAAACAGTAACGTAGTTTTGTAGTATTTGATTAGGTACAGACTTTGTTCGTTTATGTATTTGCCTTGATTCAGTTTTGCAACACACTACACGTCGCCAATAAGTAATGTCAAAAAATTATCTGATTTAAGTGATTAATTGCGATAGTGGAATTTCATATATTTAATGGGTTACTTCATCGAGGACGGCTTAGAAGGTGATGATGACGTGAAATTTTAGAATTTTCGGTATAAAAGTACTAAAAGCCAAATACTCCAAGTAAATATAGGCAGATTCGGAGCGGCATCTATGGAGTAATATTGTGCATTCAGCATTTAAATGTAAATTTTATTTTTGACTAGTCACATTCTACTAAGGTACTATTATTGACTCATTTCTGCACTCAACTATATATATCGTGATTATCCACACTTCAAGCCTACTTGTAAGATTTATGAGCATATAAAATAATTTTAACGGATTATATTATGTATTTATTTTATTTGAATAGCCGACGACGTTTTGGAAGCTTTACAGCTCTTGTGTTTAGGGATATCCTGAGAAATGGAGTTTTTAGGATTGTATCGATATCTGTATTTTAATATTTAAATATGATTTTATATTAGAACATTATTTTAGGTCATTCACACATTTTTAATATTTAAGTAAAAAAATAATTTACTCATACCTATCTAACAACGCATTTTTTTATACAGGTCCTGCGCCAAGATGGTGTGCCTTCCTAGATAACCTAACAGACGAGTTAGAAGGCGAAGGTAAACAGACAGTATACGACGACTACAAGTTTGTGACGAAACAGGAACTGGAGTCTCTGGGACTAGACCATCTCCTGGGAACGAACCTTTTGAGGGCATACATGCACGGGTAACGAACACATTTTAAATATCAAGTCTTTATTTCGCAACTATTTTTTTTAATGGCCGGTATGAGTGTCCCTCTGCTAGGCCAAGACCTCTCCGTTAGAACTCCACAATTGTCTAGAAGTCACTACTTCCGGTGAGTCAGGCGACTCTCAGACGACAGCGCGTCTAAATCATCCTACCACTCCGATCTCGGCCTGCTCTGCCGTTGCCGCCTATTGTGTGCTTCCTAATTGCACGTAGTTAAGGGAAAAGGATCCAAACCCCCAAGATGACGTCATCCAAACGTCAACCGTTTTAACCAACTCCCAAAAAGGAGGAGGTTTTCAATTCGTCGGAATCTTTTTTATCTAGAAAGTTAGTACTATTTTTTATGTGAATTGGATCCATCCTTCACCACGTCCAATCGACTAAATAAACCAACTAGTCCGGGTGCTTGCGGCTTAATATGGCCGGCTCACACTCATTTCAGCCTGGTATTTGTCCCAACGTCGGTTATGCGGGTTTTGGTGAGTAGACCGGTGTTACGGGCGTGATCCGTCCTCTTAATACTTGAAGTACATATATCTGTTGCACAAACCTTAGTCGGGAGCAGTAAACTTGGCCCTGAGTTTTCTTCACCAGCCATTGTATTTTAACGACTAACGTTCATGCAAGGCTACTACCTCCATTGTGAAACTTGCGAACGGTCGAAATTGCTCGGAGTCACGTACAGAAGCGCGCTAGCTTATTGCAGCCATTAAGAATGCGCTAGTGCTGCGACATAGTGATGATTTTTTAATAATATGTATTTTTTTTAGATACTTTGTTGATGTGCGACTTTACAAGAGAGCTAAATCAATAGCGGATCCGTTTGCCTTTGAAGAATACAAGAAACGTAAAATCAGGGAAAAAATTGAACTAGACAGGCCTTCCAGAATTAAAATTGAAGACAACTTGCCCAAAGTTAATAGGGAATTGGCCTCCAGGCTCATGGATGATGAAGGCCGTAAAAAGAAGAACCCCTCTACCCTTCTTAAAGATAATCGCTTTAAGGTAAGTTGAATTACGATTTGATTTGGGTGACTGTCCCTAACTTGTCGATTTGTAATTATAAAATATAAAGTCTAACGATACTTGTATGCTTGTAAAATTACCTATCATAAGGAAGAAAAAACTGACTACTAATGCAATTATTTTCCGAATATTTTAACTTGCAGTATGGTGCAAGTAAAATAGACGCGGTCGGAAAAGTATTAAACTGGCCAGTTACGGGCACCCTGCTTGTTATTAAACTGTATTTAAGAAACTGTTCTAATAAACTTGTTTTATAGGCTATGTTCGAAAATCCTGACTTTGAAGTGGACAAGTCTGCTGAAGAGTACAAATTGCTGAACCCGGTGCTTTCAAGGCTGGATAAAGATAAACCTAAACAGAAGACACCAGAAGTCACGCCTATGGAGGTTTGTATTTTTAGATTTAATTAAAAAAGTGCATGATTCAAATATAGCTTTGCTACCAAGGGATACCTGTACTATCAACAGTAATTTTAATTCGTGTTCATTTAGAATCCTGACAGTAAAATGCAATAATTGATAATACCGTTTCTATAAACATTTCATGTTTGGCATTGATATATTAACTTTTTAATATTTTTTAGGAGGAAGAACCTGAAGACAAAGACTCCGATCTGGAGCTTTATCAGTCTAGCGAAGAAAGTTCGGACGATGATCGCACATGGGTGAAAGAAGTGAAAAAACAACACAAAATGATCAGAAAGAAACAACAGAACGAAAATGACGAGGAAACAGGGCGCAAGGAGAAGGTTTATGAATTCAGTGAAACACCAAGAACCACAAATATTAAGTCAATAACTAAAGTCAACAAGGCTAGTTTAGGCGAGCGGTTGGCGAAAGAGAACTTCACGGCCGCAGTCACGGGAACGGGAGGGAATAGAGAGATGAAGTTCACAATGAGAGGCAAAAAATCAGAATCGGAAAGCCAGAGGAAAATGAGGAAGCACCATGAAGAAAGGAAACAAATCGTTAGAAGGACAGGATTTTTAATGAAAAAGAAACTACCTAAAATGTAGACTTATTTTTGCAAGAATGATTTAATTAAACCTTTATAAGCTAAATTATCGTTTTATTTTTAAGCGCAATTGCATTTCAATCACTGAATATAACTGAACTCTGATTATAATTTTGGGCTATAACATTGATTTAAATCATGATCATGATGAAGTTATTTACCCCTCGAGCAACTGGACGTTTTATAAAAACAGATTGCATTCTTTCTGCATATTTATCGTCTTTGGGGTTATCGTAGTTCAAGTCGGATAGCAAACCATTGGTTTTATTCACTGATTTATTGAATTTGTTTTTATAATTAGTCCGTCTATGATAGGCAACAATGTCAATAAAACGTGTCACGGCTATTTCTTTGTCCCTAAATTAATGAAGCGCATCAACAAATAAACAGGCACAGATTTTTTTGTGATATTAACTTATTACATATTAGTGAGATAAAAACATATTTATTAGTCGATGAAACATTTTTTCTTCATAAATAACTATTTGATTTATAGGGAAAATAGGTTGCACATCTCTGCATTTTAACTGCATTATTTTTATAAGCTATATACAATTGATATGCGTTCATTAAGTGCTTCGTTTAGTTTTGCTCATGTTGAAGGAATTCTATCCTATTTTAACATTTGTGATTTACTTTACAAAAGAGAGAGAAACACAATGTTATTGTTCTTCAATAACTGAAGATCGTGACGAATGTGAACGTTTGAATTAATTACTGACATCTACGCCATTATAAGGATGCATAATAATAATGGATCTTATGGCAGCGGTAAGTTGCATTTACCTACATTTCCTTTGATTAAATCGAGAAACCTGTTTTGTTCCTACCCTTTATTGTCACGTTTAACTTATCTTTTCGCATAATATGCACAATGGCAGTTATAACGTAGATATGGGTAATAAACTGGATAATGTGAAATTTTCAAATGATTACGTAGCGAGCGACCTGTTGGACAGCCATGTACTGGGCCGCGACAAGCTGGAGCCCGCGATGGACAGATCTGCGAGGTCCAGTCTTGACGCCAATAGTGTTGATGTGAGTACTCACAAATACATACCTAGTCATTGAAACCAAACCTATCAGAAGGCACTACATGAATCGCTAGGTATGATTTGGCCGTGAACAAATGTACCGAGGCTCAAAAGACCCGGAACAGAAGTACATAAGTAATAGGGGATCTGTGCTCTATTAGTCTTCGTATTTTACACCATGTCTTTAGGCGAGTGGTTGGCGAATGACAACTTCACGGCCACAGTCATGGGATAAGAATTAAGAAGCACCATCAAGAAAAAAAAATGTGTACAGTATCTCAATCCTCAAAAACTGTACTGTAACTGCCATTTCTCTATATCAACGACATTCAAGTTACATACGTACACATTTATGCCTTGTATTATTTCTTATGTCCGGCTCAAATTACTTCCGGGTTCAAGTTCATTTTAATTGACTTCTGTTCAGTTGTTTTCAAGTTTTGCTTGTGTGTGTCTCTCCAATGAAAATGCAAGATGTAAGTATCTTATTTTAAACGTTGTTGAACAGATTGTGGGCGTAGCCAACAACTTCGGCATCCTGTGTGTGTGTCCATGTACCTAGTGTTATTTGATCTATAATTTAATTACTTAATACATTAAGCCCTTGAATGGACGTAACGAGACGTCCGAAACGTTGAGGTATATATTAACACGAGATTAATTCCCGTCATCTATATCATAGACCAATACAAATGCAGGAAATCTTATTAATGTTTCAGATCGGAGAAATCACGGAATCTCCAGACACAGAATATATGAGCACATCTGCAATTTTACACTACTGTAAATCTAAGGTAGGTGATAAGATTCTATCTTGCATAGGTAGGTACCTACTTTTGGTGTCATAACTTCTAAACTGTTAAGCTAAATTCAGCACGCTTAAATTTAATTCATACTACAGACTCTCTTGTCTTTATTTGGTTTAGCATATCTTAGACTGCGAACTCCGTGGAAACTATAACGACAGAGAACGGCGATGAGTGCTTATAGATATTTAATTACTTTGATCGGTAGGGACCGTAGTGAAGTTGTCGGAGCTCAGAAATCTCATTACTTACTGTTGTTAACTTAGGGTATTTTATGATGTAGGCACATTAAACAGGTACAATAGACCTATTTAAATTAAATTTGGGCGTTCCTGCATTCCTAATAATAAAAATAATGCTTCCGAGGAGCTTGACATCCTCGGCGTGGACGGAACCATGTCGAACAGTACTCAACTTACGCGACGTGAGTGACCGCTATGCTCTGATAGTTGTAACCGACTAACCCTCTCCACTTTTGACTATTGGACAGGCTAATCTCAATCAGACTCGTTACTCAACCTTTAGTAGCTAACCGAGCTGGTGAAATTTGACATAAATAAGTTTGATTCTAACGGTCGTTTTCTAGCTTAAGATGGTATTGTTTTGTTTCAGATATTGCTGCCTTACCTAAAACTTTTAACCATAATGGGATTACGACCAGTAGTGGACGCCTCGAATTCCTCAAAATGTACTATATGTTTATCGCATTTCCATTCCGCGCAAGTTGCAGTGTTTATGATTTTAGGATATATTATTCAGTACATGGCCTGTTTCAGGTATTATATTCAAAAAATAGCTTGTTTGAGTTAAATTAGGCTGTAAGCAAGCACCTTTAATTACTACTGCAGGGCTATTACTGACTGAATTCACATGTCACGTGACGTAGTACCACCCTTCTTTCCCTCACTGTATCTATTCAGGGCCGGGGGACCGGGGCGAGAGACGTTTGGTGTATGGGGCCAGGGCGTCTGCTTCACCGCTCAATCAATGACTCGCCCAGTGTGCTTACACGGTTAAGGCCGGCCCTGACTGTATTGAAAGAAAACAGACAGATAATCTTTGTTGTGCATCCTATTTCAGGACTCGTTAACCAGTACCTACTCTTTTTACATGTCAATATTTCCTTTAAAGTTGATGCAATATGGTAATCCATTACGAAAGAGGAATAAGTTTCAATTTCTGTAGTCATCAGTATTACTGTAGCTTGTTCGGCATAAGATAGCGGAATTCTAATTTACAATCTGATTCATCCCAATCCCGATTTCTTGAATAAGATTGGTGATCACTCATTTCTTACGGCAAACGTACTAATCAAGGTCGTCAAAGTTAACTTCTTGTCCTCAGTGCTCAGCCTTGGCAGGCCAAAAATATACGTTCGGTGATCGTATATTTTTGTCATCTAATAAGGGAACATTCAACTGAATAATAGATTTATGAAACACGTAACCGCTGTGGCAGCTACCTTATCAAATATATAAAGCCCTAGACAACACTGCCAATACAGAAGTCAGTTTATAAAAACATGTTCATGCCTAAATTCGGCTAATAGCATTTTCAGAAGTATCTAAATAATATTGTCACATGTTGGTGGAATGTCGCTACGGTTGCCTGTGAAGTACTTCGAGCGCCGTAATCCTATCGTGACTGTGGGGTGGGGGTCAACATGTTAAGTCTATCTTGTTCCCATTTCAGGCGAGACCGAGGTTTCTGCTACAAGCTGGTGCCACTGGCTCTGGAGTCCTCCATGGAGTACGAGACGTACAAGCAGGTGTGCTACGGCAGCGTCACGCTGACATACATCGGGCCCAGCATACTCCACTTTCTGGGGTTCCTCTACGCTCTCTATTTGTTTAGAATATCGGATAATGAGCAGCTCCAGAATCTTATGGAGAGGGTAAGATAAATTACAATTATCTCAGAGTCTTAACCACTACTACGTGTTCCTTAAAGTTCAGTTGTCTTATTATAGATTTAATAAAACGTCCAATTTCAACATGCGTTGTTGGTTTCCAAAAGTAAATTATTAACAGCGAAGTATTCTTGTTAAATATCTGACATTGTCAGACAAAAACAGACATTACAATTCTAGCCTTCTACGACGGGCAGTTAGGTTTTAACCCCATTTATGTTGGCAGGTATTTGGGTTGGAACAGTCAGATTAAATCGGGGATCATTGATAATAGGAAATTATATTTATTTCCAGGTATTTATATTATCGTCATATACGCAGCAGGGCATGGCCTCTGCCAACCCGAAGCGGCTGCTGCGTCTGCTGTGGACCTTCATAGTACTGAGCGTGATATGGATGTGCTTATCGCTGTGCTCGGTCAACCTGATGATGGCTGAGGGACCCATCATGTTCAGATGGACAGAACACTGGTAAGTAGTAGTAATTGTTTTATACAGGGAGTCCTATAATTAATGGACTACCTTGTAACCGCCGAAGGGCGAAAGAAAACTCCAATTATCTGGAAAGCTACGGTACCTTTTACTAAAGACAAAAATCCATTTTCTGGACCGGCGTAAGGTACCCTGTGGGCGTTTAGGTTGTCGATTAATTACAGGACAACCTGTATACGACTTTAAATTGTTTGCAACGTGTCGCGAAATGTCGAAAGTCGTAACCTATTTCAGTTAACTTAAAATTAAGTACTTACTTAGATACCAATATCAAACGTTGAGGCGGGTATTATCATCGTTGTAATAATTTTATTACTATCTTTGGATATTTATCAGTAGCAAAAATGGTTGTGCACTTTGGTTCGTGGTCGCCACTCTAGAACTCTTCTGCCCCAGCGGTCATCTGGCGGTCATCGGTTCTACGAGCGATGTGCCCGCCCACTGCCTCTTCAATTCGCAATTCTTCAGTCGAGCAGGTCCCCTACAAGGTGTACCGTCAGTCTTGTGCTTGTGAGGATCGACTGAAGCCGGTGGATGAGGTTAGCGCGAGACCGGTCAACGGGGAGATCCTTAAGGGAGCCCTTTGTCCAGCACAGGAGGTCATCCGGACAAGATGATAATCATGATGAAAAAATTGGTAGTCCAGCAACCATTCCACAAAAAATCAATTCCTATCGATCATTGCTATCAAGAATCAAAAGAAGTCTCTTAGTTCACCCAGGATTAGGGTACTAGAAACGACAACTCGTGGAAAACATACTTCGCCATACGTTTAGCACCTAACTGATCCTTTGAATTTCCAGTTCGACGGAAACCTTACTAGTCCTCAAGATCCTTCTGGTGACGTGTACGTTAATCCACGACATGGTACAGGCGACGATCATCACAAGCTACTGCCTGCAGGCGCAACTACTGCAGGCGCACCTTATGTACCTCAAGGAGCGGCTACTGAATAGGTCCACGACGCCTCTAAATTGGATGCGGGTGAGTCATGTGCTTGCGCTCACACGTGGTTTACACCAGGAATCGAACCCAGTATTAACTTTGAAGCGGATTACCAGTCCAACGTCTCAACCGTTAGATCAGTGAGCTTCGCTTTAACCCCGCTTTGACCACTGCAAAATCAATGTTTTGAAGGTATTTTTCTACTCGTCGACTTTAATCCCTTTAACTTTAATTACTTTTTAACTAAAACTTTAATAGCATACTTTTCAATGTCGGATACTCTATGGCACTTCCAACTGAACTAATATATTCATAAGCCAACACTTTGAATTGAAGTGTTGGCTTATGAATATGTCGAATGAATGAGTCGAAGATAATTGAGATACGATGATGGTGATGGTGATGGTGAGGTGATTGTGATGGTGAGGTGATGGGGATGGTGATGGTGATCGTGATGGTGATGGTGAGGTGATAGTGATGGTGATAATGATGGTGATTGCGATGGCGATGGCGATGGCGATGGCGATGACGATGACGATAACCAAACGGACACACTTTGAATTGAAGTGTTGGGTTATGAATATGTCGAATGAATGTTTCGAAGATAATTGAGGTACGATGATGGTGATGGTGATCGTGATGGTGATGGTGAGGTGATGGTGATGGTGATAATGATGGCGATGGCGATGAAGATGACAATGATGATGATACCTACTCGTAGAAAAAGTATTGTATACAATAGTTATATAATTAGCTTTTTAAGTCTCGTACCTTACTTAGGCCACTCAGCAAGCTTCGTGGCCTAAACGCGGTACTCGACTGAAAAAGCATACATTATATAACGATTGCATAAAATACTATTAACGCTATCGCCGTCTATGTAAACATGTATTACACATTTCGGTGCACCTCTATTACAGCAGTGCCAAATAAAACAAAGAGGGCGCTGTTATTATAAGTTTTTAACATCAAAATTGTAAATTAACAAATTTGTTGATACATCATTTTCCGTTATTTTCTGATGATAAATAAATACATTATTATGCTGGAGCAACTGTAAAAACACCGGCCAAGTGCGACTCGGACTCGCGCAACGATGGCTCCGTACAAAATATACGCTAAAAAAACCGGCCAAGAGCATGTCGGACCATGCTGAATGTAGGGTTCCGCAGCTGTTTATACAAAAAATGCACTACAGATGAAAAAAAATACGATATGAAAAAAAAAACAATAACAAAAGAGCGTATCTCCCGGCATTTTTTGTCACATAATGCGGTCGTCGGTTTGTGGCTTCCAATAAGTTTTATCTGTAATCTAATTCAGATTTATATAGCGACTATATTATTTAGCGATTATATTATTATTATTATTATTGCAGGAAATAGCAGAGTTCCAGAAACTCCTCAAGTACCTAAACGACGACCTAGCGCCGGCCGTGTGCCTGTTCACGATCGTGAACGTGTCCTGGGTCGCCTCGGGCGTCATGTGGATGTACAACTTGGACAGGGTGGACACACACCAGCAGACGGAGCCGATCGTCGGCATTAGTTTGCTTAATTTGCTGCTGTGGATGTCAGCTGCGATAGTACCTTTTGTGCAGGTAATTAAACTAGTGGCTTGTGAGCTACAGCTCACAGGTCTACAGACCTCGCAATCCTTTCAATATCTATATCGACGCTATTTTAAATAAATTCCAAGAACTAAATCCATGAAAAAATCCATATTTATATCGAACCTAGCATGTAATATCGAAGCTGACAAAATTTCTCGAGAATCGTTTGAAAAATGCGACCTGTAGAGGAGAACCGCCAACCGGACATCCATCGGACAGACATCAAAGAAAGCATTTTTGTCCAAGGTGAAAAGAAGAACTTCGCTAGCTGCGCTCGCTCGGCCAATTTATTTTCACTTCACATTACACAAACATGTTAAGAGGTGAAAATGAGGTGTTTCTATTGGTTTACTACTGTGAACTTTCATTGCCCACCAGATCCAGACTCCTAGAAAAAAGCTGATGTTCTTCAACCAGCGGAACAGTTTTTTAATCATGCCCAAGAAAAGGATTTTGTTGAACTATACACTCCTCACGCCAACTTAACACTCCTCTTTTTGCATGAGGGGTGAATAAGATCCCTGGTTTCTGGGTAAAAGCTCTGTAATTAATATTGCAGGCGGCGCGACTCTCAAAGGAGTGTCGACGGACGCAGAGCGTGGGCCACGAGCTGTGTGTGCGCCCGTTCCTGCACCAGGACACGCCGCACGAGGACATCACCGCCGTGCTCCTGTACTCCACGACGCTCAACCTGCGCGCCAAGTTGTTCAACCACCCAGTCGCCGGCCGCTACCTCTGGCTCTTCCTCACCGTAACCGTCATCGGCCTCTTCTCCCTCGGAATGTGCCACTTCATTTAATTTATGTCTGTTTTTTTATACTAAGCTAGAACCATTAAAACAAGACAACCGTCAATCGCGATACAAAAAACCGATCCACGATATTTACAACGCCATCCAAGTCGAAGAATTATTATTTACAATTATATAACTGCAAGCGTCACTCTGTAACTTTTCAAACCCTTAATGTTGAGGCAGCAATTTAGCTGTTCAAGAACTAACTACGCTACTTTTCTATGTTTCCTTTGTTCAATTATAACATCGTAATTTTTTAGTTTAAAATCGCCATCTATGTTTTATACTTGATAGCTGTCGGCGAACTATCCAAAGTATAGCGATTGGCAGTCCTCGGTTTTAATGGTCCTTGATATTAAGTCATTCAAATAATAGGTATGCGACAAATGCGCGCACTATACAAATAGGGTACAGTAATTTTAAATTCATTAATAAAACTCATTTGATTATACATACATTTATTTACATCAACGTTGTTTAAATTTGGCACTATTAAACTAAGTAAACTTAACAGTACATTTGAGCTACGTGAATGAAGAAGATGCAATAGATATCTACGAGTCTATATTGAAGTTATAATAAACCTATGTTATTAAACAACAATACGATTGACTTGTAGGTATACTCTTCATCAAATGCACTAGCGCCGAGTCTTTTTAATTATATCAATCCGGTTTCTTATGACAAAAAAATATATAATTAAGAAATTAAACACGTTAAAATCGAGATTCAAAGTCAGGCATTAAGGCTGGGCATTAAAACGCCCCATACAAATCGAGCGACAAGTGTGACTCAAGTTACAATGTATGGAGAATCGGGCATTTTCTTATTTTGGCCATTAAAAAGTGCGTTTAATTATATAGTTATTCTACATTTTTCCTTAATTTAACAGTAAATAATTACAAGGTAAAGTTTAGTTTTCTTTTGGATAAGAAAAAATACTGTAATTTTGCGTCGCAATATAAAAAAAATAAGCTTTATTTCACCTTTTTGGACTGTTTGTTTACTGTCGTTCGTGTCTTCGTTCGTTTCAATATGTATAACGTTGGCTAAGTTCCTCTTTTTTTACTCCAACATCGCGTTACAATTAAACCTCGGTATTAACAGGACGGTATATTGTTCGTATTAATTTAAAGAGTAAAAACTAATCAAAGCTATAGGGTTGCTACTGACAGTTTACGACGATCATGCATTCTGCAATGAATATTACCTACTAGCGCCCCGCTCCGCTGTAAGAGGGCGAATTTACACTAACTGTATCGAAGTCGTAGTGATTAGGCGCTGTTGTTCGTTTGGGGAGAAAAAAAATACTATTTAAAATAAAACATTATCCACGCCCCTGATCAGCTTGCTCGAAGTAATTCTAATGATGACAGTTTTTTTAAGGTGACAATCGATTCTGTTTTTCGTAAGGATCAAATAAATGTCTATATGGGATACAAAAAGAGTACTCTAAAAGTTAGAAATTATAGTTAAAGTTCGGCTCAACTGACTGAGTGCTGAAAACTTTACATACTAATTGCTACTCAAATGTGAAGGCTGTACCAAGTATATTAAAGAAAAGGTATTTTGGCATTTTACTCGTGAAAAACTGCGCTTAACTACATGGTTGCCGTACAATTATTATTTAATTGCTCCAAGGATTTTGAGGAAAAAACCGGCCGCGCGCACACTTCTTACTCGCCCCCGCTGTCTGTCACCCGTCGCCCGCAGACCATGGCAGTGTCAGGAAAGAACTTGTCAAGCTATAATAATTTAACTTGATACGGCGCCAAACAAACAAGCAGTGTATTTTTCCGATTTGGTTCGCATTTTAATATTGTTTCCGTGTTCATATATACATAAACGCGGGCGACTTTCAAACAGGAAGCCGTGGGTTCGAATTTGTTCGAACCAGTACCACTGAATTACTCGGAATTTATTTACGGAATGTCATTTGATATTTACCGCTAGCTTTTCGGTGAAAAAAAAAAAAAAACATTGATGGGAAACTTGCATGAAACTGCGACGAAATTCAAGTTTACGTGAAGTCTCCAATTCGCACTGGGCTAGCGTGGAGACTACAGCTCATTCCTCTCATCAACGAGTGGCCGCCTGTGCCCAGCACTGGCTGCTGATGATGATATATGTGTAATATCTAAGCTATAGGTGAATTCATCTTCTTTTATCGTTTGTTTGGGACTCATCTTAAATTATTATCTTGATATTACACAGAAGCATATAATTTTATTTCACGCAGTTGTTCCTTTTTCGTCAGATTATTTTTTGTTCAAAAGTTTTTATTTAAGGATTCTTTGTGATGTCCACCTTCTCGTACTTTTGTACTCTGTGACAAGCCACACAAATCTTCTCTAAAATATTGAGATTTAAAATAAATAGGTATTATATTGAGTAACGAACTGTCCTGCATGTTAATGTTTAATGTGTTTGTTTTCATCTGATAGTTTTATCAGACCAGTTTAAATTTTCATATCATTATGACCTATAAGATAGCTAACGAACTTTAGCACCATACAATATCCTGGATAAGCATATATATAAAAATATATAATATAATAATATATCGGACCCCAAATAAATTAATTGATTTTATAATGCTTTGTTTTTACTTTCCATCAAGCGAGACTACGGACGAAACGCAAACTGATTGTCCCTGACCACTTTCTTGGTGCTTCAAGTATCATTGGGTTAATTTTACTGCGGGAGGCTCTATCATGGTTCTTGAGTTTCATTAGGTTTGTTAAAATGCGGCGGTTCTACTATGCTATATTAGTTACTGACATAGACAAATATTGAGAAATTTCCTGTTTTTTAAATTCCATACACTTTTTATAGGTTTTTCTGTAATTTATAGATTTTTTTTATATATGTTAGACCTCGCAATTTTGGAGAGCAAAACTATGCATCTTGAAATTATAAAAAAAAATCTCGCAACAATCTCGCTCTTTTTATTTGATAAGTTACACGGTATAGTTTACAGAACTTAAAAAAAAAAACCTATTTACGCCTCTAATTATTTACGTTACACGTCCGACTTTGGGATACTGACTTACATATGAGTCGGTTAACTTCAAACTCAGATAAATCCACTCTAACCACTTGGGAGATTATGAAAAAAAAAGTGATAACTCGGTGATTTGAAAGGCAGATTATTTGTATTATGGCTAAAGCATTAAGAAATTGATCCTGTTCGACAAACTCAGCTTAAAAACCATCTAAACAAGTGTATTCTTTAAAAAAAAAATTTTTTTTGATTGTATTTACCTTCATTTGATATAATCGTTTGCAATTTATCTATCTTTGAAAAAACTCAGTGTGGATTTGTATAATTTTGATTTAACAGACCTGGATTTATCTAGATTTATTGACGCAGAGTTGACGTCAACTGACAGCCATATATATTGAACAAACTTCTTTAGCTGATTGGCTTTGATGGACTTGCCATCATTTGAAATAAACTATCATAGGGATTTACCTGATTTTGATAAAATATTGTGATCTTAACTTTATTTTTCTCAAAAACTACACGAAAAAGTATAAACTTAACCCATGAAATAGAAACAAACCTCATTTCTTAACCTTTTATTATAGACAAAAATCTTAAAAAATGTCAGAAATGGATTTACCCGAGTTTGAAGTTAACCGACTCATATCCGCACCAAATTTCAACTCAATCGGTACAAGATGACAGTCAGACAGACAGGCACACGACACGCTGTGGTCCTATAAGGGTTCCGTTTTTTCCTAAAAAACTCTAAAAACTTTAAATTTGATTTCGTATTAAAAAATATTCCAAAATTTGCCTAACTTTGAAGTGTTGTATTACAATATTTTGATGTTTTCTCTTTAATTCATGATGCAGTGGTATTTTTAAATCATCTAACTTACAGTAGGTAGTTTGTAATATTTGACATGCGGCATCATCCCTAATCAACCGCAAGCCCTGCACCCGCGCCCGGTGGCTGTTTAACCGTCGCCCCAACACTAGTCCACGTCGAGCATGGCGTGCCGCGCGAGCTGCGCGCCCCACCACGAGTGCACGTCGCTGAGCGCGGGCTGCGGCGCCGCGCCGCCCTCGCGCCCCGACGGGCTGTTGTGCGACATGCGCGCGTTGCTCTTCATCACAGCTGCAAATTATATTTCGTCTACACAAACCATTATTAAAAACGCTTATAGAACGTGATGGTGCATCCCATTCAATTTATGCACAGTGTTGTTTTTTCTTCCTTAGCTAACTATTGGTAGCTAGAACCCGACAATACTAACCATTTTTACCCAAGGGGAGACATTTCGCAAACGAGTAGCTGATAATACAGAACGCCGTCGCATCAATACGTTACGAGTATTATGTTTCAAATTGGGTATTAAGAATATAAAAAAAGTTTTATATATTTCTTATCATTACACTAATGACACTAAGTTTTTTCCTAAAATGAACGTTCTAAATTATAAACTTGACCTGCCTTACTAAGCCTTAAGCTAAAACGGATAAATTAAAAATGTGATGCAATAAAACTCGACTGTATACTAACTCTTGGTTGAGCTTTGATGAATAAGTCAGTCGGAATTTTTCACTTCTATACTATTATAAAGTACTTTGTAGATACTAGAAGTTGCCCGCAACTTCGTTCGCGGAGGAGAAAAAGTCTAACCCCTCTTTTTTTCTTCAGCGTAGTCGGGTAAAATGTATCCTATAACTATCTGGAGATACCTAGCTCCCGTGTACCAAAAATAGTTGAAATCCGTTAAGCCGATTTGACGTGATGAAGCTACGACACATACGAACATACAAAAAAAATCGATTCATGACTTCCAAATAGTCCGTTACAATCATTTTTTTGAAAATATATTCCATGTATAGACAATTCATTTTTACAACGTTATAAAAGTGTAGATATACGTGCTTATGGATATATTGTTTGTACTTTGCCGATGGACTCAGACTTGTAAAGTCCCCTGGCAGCATAATAACAGAATAAAGATCATTATTTCGTGTCAACTTACGTGGCGACTTTTTATTCAGAGCTGGATGCGGGTCACTCAAGGTTGGTTGCAAATACTTCTTCACTGGACTTTCAGGCCTAGGTATAAAAAAAAAAAACATTAAACTACTTCCCATATAATGAACGCTATCGTAATCGAACTTTATTGTTTTTCATACCTTGGTAATATAGCAATTGAAGGCAGACCGGGTCTCTTGAATGGTTGCTTAGTGGAGGATCTTTTCGGTTGGGAGTCAAAGGACGATGTTATATCTGCGATAAAAAAATCATGTCAGTTTATGCCCTAACCTCTTACATAACCCCCCGCCTTTTCCTTGTTATTTAAGATTTTAATGCTCATCTCAACTTGACCGTAAAAGACAATACGGGGAGTTTTACGTTTCAATCAGGTGGTAGAAAAACTGTTTTTTCAGGGATCGAGCGTTTGTATTTCTTGACCGCCAGATTGCAATTGCAGAAGCAGTACATTTATAGCAGCGTACAGTACATTTATTGTCATTGTTTTATATGTGACCATCACAAATCAGCGGGACTCTTAATTTGTATAAAATCTAACCTGCTATGCACAAAAATAGAATGAGATAAAGAACTCCTTACTCGACATAGTAGGCTGCGACGTAGATTCTGTAATTTCCGTGCGGCCCGCGTTGGCGCTGGCCTGCTGTAAATAAATAAATAGATTAAGTTCCATTCTCTTTCTAACTACGTTTCCCTGAAATTTCATATATCCTGCCTTATAGTTAGAATCAGCGGCGCGCACAGGGTTTTTGGCCAAAGTTTCTGTGTGCCTATATGAAGCCATGGTCCATCAGGGTAGGCAGTGCCTATATGGACCACGCCACTGGTTGGAATCCAGCATAGGCCACCTTTTTTTGAGAATAAGACATATTGCGGGCATCGGTAGTCAGCTATGGGGCTGTTCTACCTCATGTATAATGTTTTTTTTTTTTGATATGTCAAAAAAAGTAAATCAGAACAAGGTATAATTATATATACATGGGTTTTTTATCTGCAAAAATCTTTATTGAATAAGAGGTACTTAACCGGCCCGTTAAGTGGGGATAAGTAAAAGTTTGTACAGAACCCTGGGAGCGCGAGCACTTGCTCGTATTTTGCATTTACGGCATTAACAAAAAATTGTTTTGTAATTTTTTCCTTTTAAGAAAAAATCAGAAACGTTCGGTGGTCTACTCTTTATATTATTGAAAAAATCTGAAGTGGGGTCAGCTCTCCTAATTCTCCTAATCAGTCTGTCCTGGGGTAACAGATCTTAGATTTGGGTTTTTCCCATAAGGTTGGTCATAACAGATCACCATGTCAAGGGAGGGGGTCCTCTACCTATCTTTTTATCAGGAATGTTGAGTGCTTTACGTACCACGGCGTGCTCATCATCTCTTCGCATCACGTTACTGTCGTAACGTAGGCGTGTTGCCTGGAGCTTTTCGGCTACAGGAGCAACTTTAAAACTACCGAGAATGTATTCATTCCTGATTTTATCTAATCTCGTCACTTCACCTGCCCATCTCAGCATCTTCATTTCCGCAACATGAAACTTTTTGATGTAAGTTTCCTCGACGGTTCAGCATTCAACACCATATAACATTGTCGGCCTTACTGCCACCTTATACATTTTGCCCTTGGTTTTTATGGACATGCGCGGATCGCAAAGAACCCCCGTTAGTGACCGCCATCTCTGTCAGACAGCGTTCACCGTGTTCGAGACATCTGCATCTACATTTGCGTCTACTGTCATAACTGAGCCTAAGTATTAGAAGTGGTATTGGCGTACCATCCGGTGTGCCGCTGAAATTGCACTCCATATATTCTGTTTTCGATTTACTAACGCGCAAAAAATATGTATATATAAGATATACAAATTACCTGTGCTTCCGCTTCCAGTTTTTCCTTCTCTAGTTTCTCAGTCATGTCCACTACTTGTTCATTAGTCTTTCTCAAACCGGCGATTAAACTTGTTTGCTGCTTCTGTAGTCAAAAATAATGTTTAATCAAGCTTAAAATATTATACAAATAATTAAATGAATAAATATTTAAGATAACCTAAAGAACGAAAACCTAAAATTTACTTTATGTGTGTATGACAGTATATACACACATAAAAACAGTCAACTTTACATTTTAACGGGGTTCGGTATATAGAAATGTATAACGTCACAATTCTGTACTTTCCCATTTGTGCATGTACCCATCTAACGGGTTGGAATGTAGACTGTAAGAAAGAAAGAAAACATTTATTGCCACACCAAAAATAAATTAGGTACAGGGAACAAATAACAGATATGAAAAAAAAGATAGAAAAAATAATATTCCGCGTGACAAAAGGAACAGATTCACAATGTGCTCCGGCAGCCTCGCGACGGCGCAGCGCTGGTTTTCGGTCCGTCCCTTTCCTCACTGAACCACATTGACTCGTTTCACGGGTACGGGTAGATTATCCATGCGTCCATGTGCATGTATACCATATAGTCATAAATATATACACAATATACACACACATGCGTACACTGTAGACCCATTTACTTGTATAGCTATCTTTCTCCGATTTTCCCACACAAAACGATGATTAGCAATGATTTGTTTTGTAATGGTGAGTTAAAGAATATAAGGATGGGCCTTTGCCCAGCAGTGGGACCCCTAAATAGGCTATTAAAAAAAAGATAAATCGAGGGTAGTAAGGTCGAAGTAAAACGTACGCTGCTGTTTGCTCGTATCTTCTTTAGGCACCCTTCAAGCCAGGTGCGTATGGTCTGCTTGGCAACTTCTTCCTCTATGAGAAACTCGAATTCCTCTCTGGCCAACAACTCTTCCATTTGCAATGATTTACGAATATCTACCGTGCGGTATGAGAGCATGCTGAAAACACATATATGTATCACATTTCTGCGAGCGTTTGGACTCTGAGCGCCGCCAAAGAAGCACGTTGACGGAAAGTTGTGCATGAGTGCATTTCTTGCTAGTGTCATATATTTGTTTTTTTTTCGTGGGGGCACAGTTTTTCGCCATCATGCTGGGCGCTCCAATATCCGTAATCCCGCAAGTGTAGGGTTTACGCTATTTAGTAAAAGTTTATTATATCTATAAGATTAACGAAATTTGCTTTTTATCTTTTTGAGTTTCACCACGTAAGTCACAGATCTGACTTCTGTGGTCACATTATTGAAACCGCCCGGTGCAAGCGGCACAAGAACTGTTAGATCCTTGGAGGGAAAACACAATATATTTATCATTAGAGGTCGCATGTAGCAAGCAGCTTTCAGGTGAATCTATGCTTACTTGCCTCTTCTTAGCAACATATATAAAACTAAGACACAGTCAAATTCACCTCTTTACGTAGGTACGCTCTCTTCACTAAAAATACCTACAGCTACTTCGATAGAGCGTTCGGAAAATGTCATAGGCAATTATTGAAACCCACTCACTTGATAACATCATGGAAAGTGACATCCTCGCCATTGTGAAGACGTTCCAACTCGTAGCACATATACTTGAACAGTAACCGTTCTTTGTGCGTGTCGCATTCCAGTCGCCCTTTCAGCAGTCGCAGAATGAACTTGACCTGAAAACAAATATTTATAACATTTGGCTATCGTGAGATTATTCTGCATACTGAATAGTTTACGAATAAAACTGTCCTTAGGCGAAGACAATTATTAATCATCACGGAATAGGGTGAACGACTTAACCGCGGTTCATGAAACTGAATGCATGCTATTCCGACCACAACATGAAACTAAAGAAAATACACGTCGTGCACATACCTTTCTTACTGGTATAACACCTTTTTGATGCACATCGACGATATTCCAAGTGTTCTGGAAGTTTCTGATGTCGGCGTAAGACAATAGAGCATCTTCTTCGTTGGAGTAAAATAATGAAAAGTTCTCCATGATAATAGCTGCAACAATGAGGTGTAAACTTGTACTTAGAACGAAATGAATATACTAGATGTCGCTGTTAAGGTGTGGGATAGTCCACGATTTGAAAATGCGCAAACTCTAAAACCTGAGAAACGAGTCCAATGGCCCCTTTTCAAGAAAGCAATTTGCGTCATTTAGAAATACTTAATCGAAATTTCGAAATAAATATCCCCAACTGTTTAGCCAAAACGCAAGAATAAAAGGATTTTCTCCCTAAATATTATAAAATAAGGTCCCCCGCCGCATCTGTCTATTCGCCTCACCTCAAAAACTACGGGACGGATTTTCATACGGTTTTCCCTAATGTAGATTTATGAGGAAGGGCTAGTATAATTCATTGAGGTTTTGTATAAATCGGTTGAAATATGACGATAATAGTTGAAGAAATCAGAAAAATCATGCCGTTTGAAAGCTATCTCGGCGTGCGCTGCAGAACCCGTTACTTATATATATTATAAATATTGCTTAGTGGGATTTTTACTTTCAAATAGCATTAAAAAAGTCCGCGATCGTATATGTGCTGGAAGACAGCGGGGACGGATATGAAGAGTGCGCGCGGTGGAGCACGATGACCCTGCTGCGTGCATATATAAGCACGTGCAGGCAATGGAACTAT